>CM031891.1:9780691-10980691 GCA_018691285.1 Cucurbita argyrosperma subsp. sororia | reverse complement strand
AAATACTTTTTATTACAAATACACAAACTGATTAAAATTACAAACAAAGTGGTGTCGTGGTGTAGTTGGTTATCACGTCAGTCTAACACACTGAAGGTCTCCGGTTCGAGTCCGGGCGACGCCAATTTTTAATTCTTTTCTTAAATATTTATTTATTATTTATTAATTTTAGTGTTATGTTAAAAATTCAACTCTTTGCCAAACGGTGTTGTGGTGTAGTTGATTATTACGTCAGTCTAACACACTGAAGGTCCCCGGTTCGAATCCGGGCGACGCCAATTTTTAATTCTTTTCTTATTTTTATTTATTTATTATTTATTAATTTTAGTAATATCTTAAAAATTCAACTGATAGGCAAAGGGTGTCGTGGTGTAGTTGGTTATCACGTCAGTCTAACACACTGAAGGTCTCCGGTTCGAACCCGGGCGACGCCAATTTTTAATTCTTTTCTTATTTTTATTTATTTATTATTTATTAATTTTAGTAATATCTTAAAAATTCAACTGTTAGCCAAAGGGTGTCGTGGTGTAGTTGGTTATCACGTCAGTCTAACACACTGAAGGTCTCCGGTTCGAACCCGGGCGACGCCAATTTTTAATTCTTTTCTTATTTTTATTTATTTATTATTTATTAATTTTAGTAATATCTTAAAAATTCAACTGTTAGCCAAAGGGTGTCGTGGTGTAGTTGGTTATCACGTCAGTCTAACACACTAAAGGTCTCCGGTTCGAACCCGGGCGACGCCATTTTTCCTGATTCCTTTTTTATTTTGATTTATTTACTAAATATTTAAAAACAGCTGAAATTACGGAAGAAAGTGGGGCCCAGAGATTTTGAAGAAAGTTGGAGACGCCGTTAAATCCTCCGCTTCCCAAAGGAAGCGAAACAAAACGGAACGCCCCCATCGTCCATCTCATATTCCAACACCACCGACCAATAAGATCTCTCCATCTCTCCATCTCATCACTTCCTCAATCCCTATTGGTCAATCTTCATCCACGTCATCGTTCTTCTAAAAAAACTCCGTTTCGCCTTCCTATTTAACCCCATATTCTTCCCATTTCTTTCAATTCTTCCATTCGTTCTAGAATTTTCCCCCGAAGATTTTCTGTGGGTCGTTTTCCATCCAAATCTATTCATCGCCAGGAAGAGGAAAACCAGAGATTTTGATCTTCCTTTTCGTTTCGTTTTGATTTTGTTGTTTTTTGATCGCATTATGGCTCTTCACGGGCTGCGCTGCCTTTTTCTCGCAACTCTTTTTGTTCTTCTTGCTCTTCATGCTTCCGCTGGATCTCCCCCTTCTGTGAGTAATTCTTCTCGTTTTCGTTTGCTTGTTTGATGCTTATTTTTTCACTTTTGGAGGTTTTGATGGACCTGTTCATTTTATGATTTTGATTCGATTCAAGTTATTATTCCTTGGTGTTTGAGGATTTGATGTTGGATTCTGGTTTCCTGTTTTAAATTCTTTGGTCATTTCATTTTTAATTTGCGAGTTTTCGGGATTTTTGTGGCTTTCTGCTTTTCTTGTAGTGTTTCATTGTTTCTCTGACCAACCCATGGAATTTTATTCTTGTTTTGGTTTTGACGGATTTTATTCTTGTTTTCTCTTGTTTGTTTATATTTCTGTGCAATTTGGTAATTATTTGATGCTTAATTTCTGGATACTTAGGGTTTTGATGGTTTTCTGTTCGTATTGTGGCGTTTTATTGTTTCTCTAACCAGCCGATTGATTTCTTTCTTAGTAACGATAATGGTTATTCATTGGATTTTGCAAAATTCTTATTATTTGATGTTTAACGTGTGGATTTCTTTGAACAGTCGATTGTAGATGGGTTTACGAAGGATGTGAAGGAGTTGATTGGGAAGGGATTAGGGCTTGTGGCTGACGATTTGAAGATCACGGGATTCGATCTCAAAGATGCCAAGGTTGGGCATTCGGTTGCTTACGAGTTCGAGTTGGAGATCGATAACCAAGTTTTTCCATTGAAGTTTCTGGAAAATGCCCAACATTGGGAATACGTTGATTTGCCTATTTTTCAAATTCAAGAGCAGCCTCGAGCTCCTCAACATGGGGACGAGAATTTGTTGGTCCAGAAACGTAATACTGCCTCTGATTTGCCTGTCTTGGCTCCCTTTCAGCTCGCTGGACCGATGGAGCTCTGGATTCAGGATGCTGATGGCTTGAGGGTCTCCTTGCCTGTGAGTATTTTATCTGCTTTCAATTGGGTTCTTCTATTATTGTTCAAACCTTCTATTATTGTTCAAACCTTCTATTATTGTTCAAACCTTCTATTGCCATGGAGTCTTGCAATAATCTGTACTTTTGAGAATTTTCATGATCACCCATTGGATTAGGTGGTTTATTGCCATATTTGGGTCTTTTATCATGATTCCTACACTAGTGAACCTTCAATTTTGCATAATAAAGACCCATTTTTGTTCTTAATTTAATAACAGATATAGGTCGTCTTTTTTTCATTTGCTTGATCAATAGACATTGATATGGATTGAATAGCCAGTGTTCTTGAAGTCACCATCAAGATCATGAACTGGAACTTAGAATGCCTTATTCTCAAGTTTGATTGTTTGCCATTGAATTTGCAGCATGATGTGGATGCTGGTGTCTTGAAGAAGGTTGTTTTAGCAGATGGAGCAGTTGTTACTGTAACTGGGGCTAGGTCTGTTAGCCTGCGCCATTCGCTCAATCTTCCTCTCCCGCTCAATCGAACTCGACCCGGGTTTGCATCGGGGCTTGTAGCCTTGGCTGAACAGCTCCACCACATTTCCCGATCTCAATCCGCCCCCATCCTTTCTCTTCGTATTGTTGGTCCTACCTCCCTCACTTCTTCTCCTAGCTTCAGCAACAAGCTCAAGCTCAAACGCCTTGCCCCTGGTCTAGTGGAACTCTCGTCCCCTTCCAAAAAGAACATCCAAGCCATCCAGTCTCCTTCCCCTGTCCAGCTTCAAGCTGGAGCCCCTACCATGCTAACACCAAAGACGTTCACAACGCTATGGCCAATTGCCTCCATCAATGGATCTAACTCGAAATTACTTGGCTTTGAAACACTTCTCACGTCCCTTCTCGGCCCCAAGGCAGACAAAAAGGGCTCCTTCAAGCTGCTGAAGGCCGACGTTTCCGCCCAAACAACTGTGAAGATTGGGTTTGGTGTCGACAAGAAGTTGAAAGAAGGAGATGGGATCAACTTGGAGGGATTTCCAGAATGGAGGACTAAGCCTGAGGTTGTGAGGATGCATTTCGAGGTCCTGGCGAAGGTCGACGGTGAGCGGATCATACCAGAGAGGGTGGTGCCAGTTAATCCAGTCGTCATCGAGGATACAGTGGCTCCTCATTTGCAACTGGGCAATGTGACTGTGTCGAAAACTCCAGTTGTTTACACCCCAGCTGATCCATTCACCATTTAAGCTGGAATCTGAAGGTTTGTTTTGAACACAGTGTCTTCGGGTGGAAAGTGTAAAAAGGATACAGATGAGTGTGAGTGGTGAGAGCATAGAGAAGATCATAAATACTGTACAAATTATTGAAGCTCATAAATTTTATATTTTCTTCTAGTTTCATTGGGCTATGTAAAGCTTTGAACCCCATGCATTGCATTCTTCTCCTTAATTCATTCACCCTATTTATATCATAAAAGATTTGAATTCCTAATCAAGAATTTTAATTATTCCAAATGTGCTAATCAAGGTACGTGCATGAACCGTTAAAGATTGTATGTAAGTTATGCATGAACTGTTAAAGATTCTCAAATTTAATTCGAAAATGAGAGTTAGGAAATTATAAGACCACAAGTTTGACATTTTAATAAAAATAAAAGAATTAAATAAAGTCCAAAGGGTAGGCATAATCCAACGAAGTCCGACCCCCAAGGGTATTATCCTATGCTTCAAATTCTTACAACTCTCACACACACTCTTGCTTAGAGATGGGCTATGTATAAACTAAACCTAAGTTCTAACATACAATTCAATGATTTAATTGAACAAACCGAAACCAATCCACAATCCAATGCACTAACCTGATAACTCCGGTGAGGATAATCACGATCACCTAACCCAATTTTCTTGAGCAGCTCCTCGGTACATGACTGCTATGAACATTTGGCTCCTTTGTAATAATAGTTGCAGGCCTTGTTTTTCGACATAATAATGTGTTGGATGTTTCTTTAGCGTCTTTGTGACTCACTGTTCTTATTGGTTTCCTTCCTTGCAATGAGTAAGCCGGATGATACCACTAGAGAAGCCATTTCCCTTTGGAGAAAAACTTTCATATTTCAGAACACTATAGCTATGATTTAAGGTTCAAATGCTATAATATGTTACTTACCTACGCGAGGCGGCTTCCGAACATTTGTCTGCATCTTTTCTAGTTTGCTTCTTTTCAGATTCTCATCTGGCTTGGTTGATCTCTCTTTAGCAGGTTTGAGCTGACGGCAAAGGCTCTGTTTCTGGTGTTGTTTTAAAGCAACGCAATTTTGTGAATCTGCTTTTTTGTTGTTGTTTGAGGAATCTGGTACTGTTCTTCCCTGTTAATATCGCAGATGTTAGCTAGATCTTTGGATGAAGACAAACAAACAAACAAACAAACCAGTTCTTCTTTAATACCATACCAACTTACTTGTTGATCATCTGGGGTTTTGTTCTGTAACACCCCTTGTTCATATTCAACATGATCATCGCATCCAGAATTCTAGCAAAAAGAATGAAAATATATTTATATATTTGGACCCATCCGAGCAGGGGGGAGGGGGTTGAAGATCATTTGATTGAAGAAAGCTCACTTGGTGAACCGTGGATTGAGTTTTTCTCTGTAACTTGTCCCCATGAAACCTTCGAGATGCAGTGATGTCTTTCAACGGGCAATTAAGCTTTTTCCCCAAGTTTGCTTCCCTTAGTACAACTCTTTCCTAAACCCACCAACCAAATGATATCAGATTAGCAATGTGAAGAGATATGATAAACCAATAATAATGTTGGTGGTGAATGAGAGAGATCACACACATCAGTTCTTAGCCTGAATGGCTTCGGATTCGTGGACTTTGGTTTGCTGGGTTTCAGCCCATGAGCACCAAGTGCAGCAGGGGTGGTGTTCTCCTTTAAAGTCTTCTTCTTCAATACTCCATTGACCTGCGTTATTTTATCTATCATTATAGCAAGCAGAAATCGAGATGGATGAAGTAACAGTATCATAGTAAAAAGGCCAAGAAATTTAATTACCTTTGATGTATTTTTAGATTTCTCAAGCTTTCCAAATGGCACTCTTTCAGACTGGTCGCAAGAATTGTTTACCCTGCAAGGTTTCCTTCAACAAATCAATAATCTGAACAAGATATTCATTCAATTCTTGTGAAAAATTAGATCGATCCATTACCTGTTGTGTTTAGGTGCGGTATTTTCATTTGTGATGGTTTCACTTTCATGCACTATATCATCATCAGAGGACACTGCATTTTCTTTATCATCAATCTCGTGTTCTGAGATATTTATCTGTATTTCCCCTGATTTTGTTCTCTCCTCATGATTGGATTCTTGATTCTTCTCATCCTCCTTGAAATCACTTGCTTCTGAATTTGATATTAAAGTCTCATCATCTTCAAAGTTTTTGGATCCATTATCTGTGTTCTCGTCCAGGGGCTCCTCAATTTGCAAAACCTTTTCATCTTGAATACCTTCATCAATTTCAGCTGCAATTTCTTTATCACCACTCCCAAGAAATTCTGAAATATTCAGCTCTAATGTATCTATTTTGGCTATCTCTTCATGATTGTTTTCGGAATTTGAAATTGAAGTTTCATTAGAGTCTTTGGACAGATTATCCGAATCTTCAGATCTTGGAAGTTCATCTTGATTTCCTTCAATATTCTTAGCAGAACTTGGCAGAGCAGACCCTTGCATCGAAACATGCCTTGATTTATCATCAATATCCATGTCACTGGCATCCTCATCAACAATATCTTGGTCCATGTGATCAGGTAGAGGCGGCTTTAGGTTCTTTTCTTTGCTTCTCCTCTTCAAAACTCTTGCAGATTTGGCATCCCGACGTTTGCAACTGTAAGTTCCTAATGAATCAAAAACTCGGCTCTTTACCTCACGTCCTCTGAACTTTCTTCTTGAAGGATCCAGAGGCAACGGCTGTCCATCCCCTAATCGGTTCTTCTTCGCACTAGTAATCTCAAGTTTCTTCATTGCTGCACATAAAGTTTTCACAGGGGTACTCATTTCTATTGAAGTTTTCTTTTTCGTATCTTTCTTTGGAGATTGAAAGATCAAAGCCTTAGCTACCGTTGTAGTTTTTGGCACTTCAGCTGATGTAGTCTTAGGATTTTTAACACTCAGAAACCCATTGGAATTTGATTTAAGCTTCTTGTTTCTTGGAGTGGTCATGGCCTTGGCATGAACTTGTCTTGCCTTTGCATTCAGTGTCGTACTAGGCTTGGGAATAGGCGGTCTAGATTTCACTCTTGCATCCACTATCCTATTAGAGATGGAAGATATCAGAGCTAGTCTGGCCACTCTAGATTTTGAAGACTTGGGAGGAGCTGTAAGTGGGCACTTCAGATTCCTAATAGTTACACAAAATGATGCTCAAAATTATCATTTATGGGAGAACAGAGGGAAAGAAAAATGGAGAATAGGAAGAAGAAGAAGAAGAAGAAGAGAAGTTTTGGATTTAGACCTTCGAGCTCTCTGAAGCCGAACATTCGGACTCCTCGCTGCCATTACCTGTTCGATTCAACACTTTCTTACATGAAAATGAAACAACAAATTAGAAAATCTCGCTTACAGAGAAGCTTAATCAACAACAACATACCCGCATAACAAAGTTTTTGTAAATAACTTCAGAGTCCATTTCTTCTGGATGCTTCTCTTCACAACCTACAGTTTAGTAAGAATGAAATAATCTCTTTCTGTAAGAAACTGAACGAATATTGTTTCCACTTTGAGCTCTTGGGAACAACACATTAAATTATGTGCTCTAAATCAACCACACTAGATTCAAGTCAACAAATTACAGTGTAAATAACGCAAACAACAAAGAGGATTTAAAACAAATGAACCATTGTATATGCAAATAAACTAATAGTTCGAATGAATTAAAGAACTTCATCTACCAGCTACTCCAATTGAAAATAATTCAAAATTCAAATACATCAATTCTCAGCAGCATCGCAACAGAGTATAGTAATCAACGTCTGCTCTTCTCCATTTCCTAAATTCCACAGCAGAAGTAGTTCTCAAGCCAAAAGCCAAAACCTCACACAAAATCGAACATCACAGAGAACAGTAACGTAATTCTTAGGATGAATAAACTGAGGTTTAGACCTACAATTCTCCGAGAGTTCAATTCCATTTCCAACAGACTGAAGAAAAAAGGACTTCAAACCCTAACTAACACTGAAACAAAATCAGAGCAAAAGAGAAGAAACAAACCGACTCGGGAGCAGAACCAGTAGCGATCATCAGGAATGAAGTGATCGGAAACGGTGAAGTCGACGAACTTAGGCGCTTCGATCATTTCGTAGAAATCTTCGCCTAGATTGTCAGTAGTAGACTTCACAGCTTGAATCTCCTCCATTGTCACTGTAACTAAGCAAGATCTAGAGAGAGAGAATGAGAGAGGAAAGGTTAACAGATGAGAGTAGCGATCAGAATTCAAGTTGTAGAGAGAGAGAGAGAGAGAGAGATGGCGAGGTAACCGAGGACAAATTTTAAATTGTCGCATTTCTGCAAGTAGCCGTTGGAGAAAGGTTTCGAATTCGGACACGCCGTGAGGGCATTTTCGGGATTTCGTAAATCTTTTTAGGCCCGAATCCGAATCCGAATCCTATGGACCCGGACCAATTTAATTTTTCCGACAAAAAAAAAAAAAAAAAAAAAACCGTTTCAGAAATTCGGCCAAATTATTTTGTGGACCCCACCCAAAATATTTATATTTTGTCTAATTTAACTAATTAAAATATTATATTCTCAACTTCACAATTAAACATTTAAATCTCGTGTTGTTAACTAATTCTAGCCTTAATATCAACCGTTCCTATAGATATGAGACGTTTGGTAATTTACCATGATACTTTAAGTAAAAGGATCAGGTTGCGTACTATTGCAATACAAGAAGGCTATTGGTTCTATTTCGTGTCAAATAAAAACTCACGAGCTTAATTATATATACGTATATCTCGTGTCAACTAAAAAATTCTCACATGAATATAGTCAAATAGAATAAGACACGTATAAGTTTTTGTAAATTTGAATATAAACTTTGATGAACGTTTTAAAAGAGTAATAAATAAATTCAATCTTTAGCTTTCAACTTAAGATTGGAATAAAGTTTGAAAAGGTTACAACTTTTATCTTTAATAAGTTATATTTTTCCTTTTAAATTTTCGAAGATTCATTTGAGATTGTAAATTAATGACGTGTACGAATAGATTAACGAGATTTTCACCGCCTCTATCTATTATCCAGTAAAATCGCAATCAAATACACAGGCTTAGCAGAATTAAGGGATAAAGAAGATCATGTTGAGCTTCACTCAACCCAATATTTTATTGTTGCGTTGAATTGCGTTCATTATTTAATAAGAATTACTTGAATTAAATAATTTACCATCCGAATAATTGAGTTGATGTTGAAGATGGTTGAAGTCTCACATTGACTAATTAAGAGGAATATCACAAATATATAAGTAAGAGACACTATATCTTGACACGAGACTTTGTGGAGAAACCAAAATACAAAGTCACAAGAGTTTATGTTTAAAGTGTACAATATCATACTATTGTGAAGGGTCGTTGTTCCTATGAAATGATATCAGAGTCATATCCTAACTTAAAATCCTCAAGTGTCAAGCAAATAAGTTAAAAGTCTCGAAGGTATAATCATGGTGAAAACTCGTGATTAAACTCTATTAAACTAGCAATATGTTCCAAAGAAAGGCGTCGTCAAGGGATGCTCAACGTAGACAAATATCACACCATTGTGAATGAGTTATGGTTCCTGTAAGTTGAGTCTAAAAAAAAATATCTGAAATTCAACTCAACCCAACTCAACTCAGGAACATCCTTGATCTTTTGTAGATGTTTGGAGAGATTTAACCAAAGCACGGCTAGAAAAAACTTCTAAAAACCGCATTTACTAAATTAGAACGAAGTTGAATCGAGCTCATACACTAATTTAACCCTCAAAAGCTTCTAAAATTTGAGTTTTCTCTTCTATTTACTTTGAGACTATCTTTTCATCTCATAAACATCTAAAATACTCATTCTCTGGTTGTATAATACAAATACAAACACAAACTTCTCTCCTTAACCCTCAAAAGCTTCGATTTACCATTTTGTGGGTTCCAACATCTATTAAGAGCCTCAACATATTCCACAAATATTTTCTATGTACGTATATAATTTAGAACATACCATTCATTCTTTGACAAACAACTATCATGAGTCCTCTGTTTGATGATCAGTCTCATCAAATATCTCCTCCTGTCAAAAACAAACATTGATACTCAAAAAACCACCCCATGTTGAAAACAAACGAATAATTATGTCATGTGCAGCATGAACAGATACTACCTGTAATAGTTCTTCAATGACATCTTCCATTGTTATAACACCCACAGCTTCTTCCTCGACGAGCTTAGGGAGAGGGTTTTCATCTATTTTTAGGATATCAGAGTACATATCTTTTGTCCATTTCTTGCTTCTAGAACTACCACTCCTGAGTGAACTATTTGCGGGAAAGCTTTTACACTTCTTAAATGATGTCTTAATCTTCATGGTTTTTTCTTGGGAAGGTGAAGGCCTTTCACCATCCACATCAATTCTAACTTCTTTCTGGGAATCTAGTTTGATTGAGCAGTTCAATTAATATAATGCTACCAAAACCAGAATCTGAATATCTAAACAGAGTAATAACTTGTGTATAATGAACATAGAGGCACGTACCGTCGCCCGGTTGTTCATCGGGTTTTCCATTCATTTTGTTGCATTGTTTAACAACAATGGCCATGTGGCTATGACCTTTCTGGAACTCGTTCAGAATGTCATATAATGGCAAAGTTTCTGGAACTCTGTTATGAAATTGTCTATATCAGAATGATACTGGAATTTGAACTATCAAATTTAAAAGAACTATATCCTTTCTGCCACCAAAGTACCTTGGAATCCTTCTAATGGTAACATTCTTTACTGGAATTTCATCATCTGGGTGGATTGTAAGCAAATTTTTAACCTGATATAGAAAGCGAAAGGTGTTAAGAAAAAGGAGAAATTACCTTTTTGCAACGGAGGATACATGCATTCTGTAACAGCTCAAGCCCACCGCTAACAAATATTGTTCTCTTTGGGCATTTCCTTTCGGGCTTCTCCTCTAGGTTGTTAAAACGCATCTGCTAGGGAGAAGTTTCCACACCCTTATAAAGAACGCTTTGTTCTCCTCCCCAATCGATGTAGGATCTCCCAATCTACCCCCTTCGGGGCCTAGCATCCTCGTCGGCACTCATTCCTTTCTCCAATCGATGTGGGACCCCCGATCCACCCCCTTCGGGGCTCAGCGTCCTTGCTGGCACGCCACATTGTGTCCACCTCCTTCAGGGTTCAGCCTCCTCGCTGGCATATCACCTAGTGTCTGGCTCTGATACCATTTAACATTGGTTGGATTGTGAGATCATACATCGGTTGAGGAGGAGAACAAAACATTCTTTATAAGGATGTGGAAATCTCTCCCTAGCAGACACGTTTTAAAAACCTTGAGGGGAAACCCAAAACGGAAAGCCTAAAGAGGACAATATCTGCTAGCGGTGGGCTTGAATTATTACCCATTGTGTTGGAAAAGTTGGAGATTACAGATCACACATGAATGACATAAATAGAAATATGCAAAAGAATGTGCTGTTGAATTGAAAAATGGGAGTGAAGCCTCCAGTTTTGCATCCAATTACTCCATATCCAAATAATGTACAAATGACAAGATGACAACCAACACTAGTAGAATGCTCGAGAAGAGGCCTCTAAATCAAGAAAAGGTCATAAAATTCATTGTATAGAGGGTTGTTTGATGCGACAAGTTAGCAGAGATGATTAACAAATTTACCAGGATAAGACCAATTATGTTGGTTTGTTCTTCATAATAAACTGGCACCCTGCTATGCCCTTTCGCCAAAACGAGATTCATCAAATTCCTGTGCAATCATCACAAATATATCAGTAGCTATGAATCGGAAGTAGTGAATTATGAAGGTGAACATTTATAGTCTTATTCTCAACATGCATATGACCTATCGAGCTTTGCATTAATGTCAATTACAAAAGTTTCAGATATGGGAGTCATGGCATCACTAGCAGTTTTCTCAGTAAGTTCAAGTGCTCCAGCAATAATAGTGGTTTCATCATGTGTCAGCTCTCCACCCTTTCCAGCCTGTTACAGGTTAATCTCGGACATTAGTGGTAGGATATGGAAGCAGAAAAGAGAAGCAAAGGTCTGCTTGAAAATTAAAAACAACAAATATTTGTTAATGTTAAGGATGTCACAAGTCTACCAAAAATTTAAAATAAACATAACCACACACAAAATATAAACTTATATACCTCATTACCGTGCAAATTCACAAGTGCTTTGAGCTCAGCTCTACGGAATAGGGCCACATGTCCATGGCCCAGTAGAAAGTCTAGTAACTGAAAATCACGTTTAACATAAATATGTTAGGAACCATTTGGAACAATAATGTAACAAACTTTAGTAACCCAAGTCCTCAATGTCTACCTTGCTGATTGGATATGCAATAGGAAAGCAAATCCAGACAAGAACACGAACAAAAGGAGCAATTGTTGATCCAATTGCCAAACCATACCGAGAGCAAACAGATTGTGGTATAATCTGTACATCAAAGTAAATAGATTTCATCAAATTTACCCCTTAGCTTTGGTACCAACTGAAAAATGTGAACTGATGTATCAATGTCGTTACAGCCAAAAATTGTGCTGAACTCAGCTCTGGTGTAACGACTCAAGCTCATTGCTAATAGACATTATCTTCTTTGGATTTTTCCTTTCGGGCTTCCTCTCAAGATTTTTAAAATGCGTATGTTAGGGAGAGGTTTCCACACCCTTATAAAGAATGTTTCGTTCTCCTCCCCAACCGATGTGGGGTTTCATAATCCACCCCCTTCGGAGACCAGTGTCCTCGCTGGTATTCGTTCTTCTCTTCAATCAATGTGGGATCACACAATCCACCCCCTTTGAATTGGAGAGGGGGACGAGTGTCAGCGAGGACGCTGGACCTCAATTGTGAGATCCCACATTGGTTGGGAAGGAAAATAAAACATTTTTTATAAGGGTATGGAAACCTCTCTCTATTAGACGCATTTTAAAAACCTTGAAGGAAACTCGAAAGGAAAAGTCCAAAAAGAACAATATCTGGGTTTGGGGGTTAGGTCTGACAGAGTTGCAGATCCATAATGCAATTCTTGAGTGACCTAGCTAATATTTAATGAAATAACAGAATAAACAAATATTCCAAACTTGCATAAAAGCCCATATCTTAGATAATTCCTCTGACCTCGCCAAATAGAAGAATCAATGTCACCGAGATTAAAACAGCACCCCAAGCTGTAACTAGCCTGTCAAGGAAAATAGGAAGTGCCTGCACGAACAGTTATATTTACTCTGTGTGGTCAACCTTCTACACACTAATTCGCTACACTTCAAAAAAATGTACCTCCATGGCTGCTGCATTGCAAATCAGTAGGGTGCACAGCAATAAATGCTGGTTTTTTACTACTGGCATTATCTTTGCTGTACAAAAGCAAGTGAATTATTATGAAGAGATTTTAATCACAACACAGAGACTCTGATTGAAGTTTAAAAAGAAAACCATTACAAACAGGTATAAGATACATTCCTCTGAACCTTAAGTCAGCGGAATTAGATTTCTAAAAATGATAAATTATCATATTTTTATTATCAAATGCATGACTTTTCAAGTGCCATTAGAAAAAGGAAAAAAAAAAAAAAAAAAAAGAAAGAAAGACACATGCTTATGTTTTTTTATCTTCAAATAACATAATTTAACAAGATTAGTAAGAACTTTAAAGAATTAGGGAACATCCATTCCAATGTTTAAGTCAACCAAGCAAGCCTCTTGTTGCAGATTCTGAAGTTCATTAATGACAATTATATTTCTTAAATAAGATTACTGGTCAAACACCAAAATATTAATGGAGAAACTCCCCTAGACCTTAATTTTCAATAATGTCAACAAAAATCGAAGAAGCAAACTATCTCTAAGATCGAATGTGAGAGTTCTCATCAAAGAAAATACGAGACATAATTTAACACGCTCCATTGTGAAAGTTTTCTATGGTAACACAATCCTCCAGCCATTTTAGAGCTATTAGATCAACATGTCAATCGATCTGAGCATAGTTTAACTCTTCCAAGATCAAGTACCTCCCCTTACGTGTCATAGGTTCTAATCCCTCCCTTCTCCTCATCTATAAAGTATAATTGTCAAGTAAAACAAAACACAACATATCAAAAAAATTTAGCCAGATAGAATAATAAGAAAAGAACTTCAAGAAACAAAAAGAAGAAACTCCCTTGCACCTTAGGGTCTAAAGGATCTTCAAAAGTCATCCCAAACTAGTGGGTAACTTTTCAGCTACAGTTTGACACTGTTACATTTTGACCATTGATACATCCTTATAGAGGACTAAAAGCTAGTAGAAAGTACATTGAAAAAGGCGTCGTATTGATCCTTTTTTTGACCCACCCAATTTGGGGGAAGGAACAAATGAAGAAATGGAGATAAAAAAAAATGAAGAATCAAAACAGAACAATATAATTTATCAGACTTCCTCACACCCGACACCCGATTAGAAATCACGACTCTCCACAATGGTATAACATTAATGGTATAATATTGTCCACTTTGAGCATAAGCTTTCGTGGTTTTACTTTTGGCTTCCCCAAAAGGCTTCGTGCCAATGAAGATATATTCCTTATTTATAAACCCATGATCAACCCCTTAATTAGTCGACGTGGGACTCTCCAATAACAATCCTTCCCTCGAACAAAGTATATCATAGAACCTCCCTGAAGTTTATGGAGTCGAACAGCAAGCCCAGCATAACACATCAAGAAGCAGATGGGAACAATCTTTTAATCCTTATCCAATTACATGATCAACCCCTTAATTAGTCGATGTGGGACTCTCCAATAACAATCCTTCCCTCGAACAAAGTATATCATAGAACCTCCCTGAGGTTTATGGAGTCGAACAGCAAGCCCAGCATAACACATCAAGAAGCAGATGGGAACAATCTTTTAATCCTTATCCAATTACATGTCAGTTCCCTTTCCTCACTTAGATGCTCCCCAAAAACAGATTCAACATATTCCATCAACGGTGAATCTCAAGGTTTTTTTCCCCTCATATTTCCAAGTCAAAAAAGAAAAACAGGGGAAGCCTCAAATCAACATTAGACACGATGAAAACAAATTGGCTGTAGATAACAATAAAATATACCCAATCAAAAAGAAAAGGGGGAAAAAGAGGAATAACAGACAACATAACAATTAGTACTATGAACTAGTCGCCAAAAAAAAAAAAAATCGAATAGGTACAGTAAACGGCCCCACACAACAAACTCGTTCATCCAATTCCACCTCACATTTCCGGAGTGGGAAAGCGGATCAATTAACCATAAAAAGAAAGAGAAATTTTACCGGCGTACTTGCGATCCTTGGGGGTACCGGACTTGGCAAGAACTTCGAGATCGACGATGCTCATGGACATAAGGCCGAGGGTGAGGCCGGACATCAAGCCGGCGAAGATGACCAAGAAGGCGATGATGAGTACATGGATGAAGAAATTAGTGCTGCAGCATTCGTATTCAACAGCCATTGAATTGAGAGGAAAGCGCGTTTGACGACGAGTTCAGCTTCAGAGGCCGGCGTTGAGTTGAAGGCGACGGAGAAGGTCCATTAACGAAACAGTTGCAGAGAATATACGTTTGTTTGGGGAAGAGAGAGAGGAGAGAGAAAGTGAACGTGTACAGTAGAGAGAGAGAGAGAGAGAGAGAGGGATGGAGGAAGAAGATGATGATGCCGATGGATAGGGGAAGTGAGCGAAGCGAAGGTAACGGAAGACGCCATGTCCGGTGATATTAATAGGGACCTAACTGCAATAATCACAAATTTCAACATTTAGTTATTTTTTTTGCTAAATAATAATAAATGTTAATACGTCATTCATTTTCAAAATTTTAATTAAAATTTATAATTCAATTTTAATATATATTTTCAAAAATAAAAGTTAAAAATTATTTTTAAATGTTGTTAGAGAATTATTAAATGAAATAAAAATATAAAAAAAAAATCAATAATAAATTTCAATTAGTTCGATTTAACTCAATATAGTTCTAGGAGAACTCATGAACTAATCAAATCCATAACGTGTATATTACTTAACCTACACTACACAAGTTAAGTTGAGTTGATCGAGTTTTTCAGGTCATCAGATTTTTTGAACACTTCAACTAGACAGACGTTTTGATTTTGAACGCCATAATTTATGTAAATTCTACTATGGCTCAACGTGTTGATTTTATACTTGAGTCAGTGCATTGGCTAACGATTACCATTGTCAACCACTCTCATTTCATACTACAATTTCGTTATATTCACATTCATTTCACACCCAGTTTTCGATAGCGTAAAATTGTTAGTGTCGTTGAGGGTCTTTTTAATGAGTCGAGACTCGAATTCTCATAAGAAGAAACATGTTACTCGTCTTGTAGTTTAGGTTTTTTTAAAATTATTATTATTAGAAGTAATTTTAGAGGTAAATTTTAAATAAAATTAATTGACTTTATTTTCAAACATGGGATAAAATAAAAATAAAAAAAACATTATCTTCCAAAATTGTTTTAATCCATAAATTTTAGGCAAAGTATGGATTAGTTGTAATTTTCCAAATTTGGGAAATTCATGGATAATATATTCTCCATTTCTATTCTTGTATTTTAAAATAAATAAAGCAATCCACGTGGCAGGGTGTGTAATTACCAATTTCACCCTCATGTTGGTCTATCTAGTCATAAGCCACAAATCACAAATAAATAAGTCTTCGTAATTTCGTGGATTAAAATTAGTTTTTATTAAAATTGGATAAATAATAAGAATACACAAAGTGGCACGTTGGTTGGGAAGGAGAACAAATCACCCTTTATAAGGGCGTGGAAACCTTCCCCTAGCAGACGCGTTTTAAAGCCTTGAGAGAAAGCCTAAAGAGAACAATACCTGCTAGCGGTGTATGATTGGGTTATGAATTTATTTTGGTTTCGTAAATGAAAAGTTTTATAGATTGGATAAAACTCTGATACCATGGTAAGAATGATAAGTTCTGATTGATATCGAACGAGAAATTTGAAGATGCTTATAATGTAGTCTTGATATTGGATGATCGAGAATAGTTTGTTAGCCACAGCTCTCATTCTAGGAGAATGATTGAGAATATTGGCAGCCAATTCAAGATTAGAAGGTAGCGGTTGATGACTGAATCTCGATACCATCAAAGTTTTTGGTTGAAGGGAGTACTCGAATATATTTTATATAGCCGTAATTAGTTAGAATTTTATATTTGATATATTTTATCTCGATACCACCTACGTTTCTTGGACTTTCAATTTCAATCCACGTATGTTTTTCATTCTTAATACGGTGGGTCTCTCCACAATGATATGATATTGTCCACTTCCAACTTTGGTTTGAGTTTTCCAAAAAAGTCTCAGCTTGTTATTTTTATTTTTAAAAAATTGAATATTAAAAAATCTCCAAAATTTCAATAATGGAAATATTTTAATTTATTATTATTTTTTTGTGTGACAATTAGTATTAAAAAATTCAAGATTTTCAGGGAGGGTCTCGAGGACAAACACAGGGCTCTGCCTTCTCCCCAGCTTTGAGACTGAAACAAGCGAAACTCAGATCCGAATCCATCTCCAAGATCTGAAACTCCACCCCATCTTTCCCTTCCATTACTGTAAGCTTCGATTCTCTCTATGTTCTTCTTCATTTCGCATTCTCATCCACTTTCACTGTTCCAATTTGCGTTCGTTTGATCTTGATTCTCTTCAATTTGCCGCCTTTATCATATCTTGTGTCTTTCTCTTGTAAGGCATTTGATTTCGTATGCTATTAGTTGTGCGTGTGTTCTGATTCCTGCAAAAAATTCCGCGTCGGTTGTCTTGGCAGGAATTTCGAGAATTGATCGCTGGTTTTCCTTTTGGATTTTCTTGATATTAAGTTATGTGGATTCTTTTGATATTGATAACTGTCGGGCTACTTCGTAATCTTATTAGGCCAATCCATGATAGTTTAATTATTAAGTTATATAATTGGATCTATACAAAACGTTATATAATTGGTTCGCATTAATTTTCTGATCCAGATTAGGAGAGTTGATCTCCTGTGAACTTCGAATTTCATTTGCTATTTTCTTTGTTGTATATAATTTTTTTTCTTTTCTTTTACGTTAATCCCTTATTTATTTTTAATTTATTGCAACCTTAATCGAAAGGAAATGGGGTTTTGAAAAAGAATTCTTATGATTGTTTAATACTTGCGAGTAACTCCTGAGCCAAGTCAATCGGATTCCATATGCAAATTAATTAATTAGTCGTTCAGTCTTCAATAACTTAATTGAATTTGATCATTTAATCCAACTTTGAAAGGGGTATGAACTTTTGGCTCAATTTCTCAAGTTAGTGAGGTGCTTTCTACTCCTCCATGTTTAGTAGGTCGGTATTGTTTCTCAAAATTCATTGGTTCGTCTTAGTTAAACGATGAAATACCTTGTGAATATGCCATGTTGGTCCTCTTCAGGCATATTCAATTTTCAGAGCATTTGGCAATGCTTTGAGATAAAAATGGCATCTTGGAATATGCTGAAAAGATTGTAGCAAGTTCGACTGCATTGAGTTTTTTTAATTAAATAGTGAACACGTAGCCGTTTCATGTTATTATAAGAGAATCAGGCTAGTATATCTGTGAAACCGTGCCTCTTTTTCTGATTTGGAGTTCTGACATAATTTGGGGCACAAGTGAAAATATGTACTTGGAAACGGTGTTATCAAATATTGATGAACAAGTGTGGCTTTACAGGTTTCCTACTATTACAAAACCATGTCAAGGAGGCCGGTAAATCCTTCTCGACGTCTTGTTGATGGTGGGAGTCTTCCGTTTGTCGGTGTAATACAGTCCAAGTCACGCTCATCACCTTTGCTGACCATAGGGCTTGTTGTGGTACTTCTCTTTGCTAATATCCTCATTATTTCACTTCGAACATACAAAGAAAACATGAAGCATTGAGGTTCCTTTTATTTGTGGGGGGAGGGGTAGGGCGGGGGTGTAGAGGGGTCAAATGAGGAGAAAATAACTGAAAGAATATTACCTTCTCATCTCCTGAGAATAAATGTTGTTAGCACTAACTTTTAATTTTCTATGTTTAAAAACCTCAGGCTGCGATTCTTCTTATTGGATTCTGTTACCATCAATCAGGTCTTTTTTTTATCTCTCATCTTCATGAATTTTAACTTTTTTTTACATTTTTTTATCAAGAATCTTTCCCTTGGTATCACCACCATCACCGTCAATGTGTTGTTCCTTTGTTGTAGGATTCTAGATTATCATTTTCTCCATTAACTTTTAATAAATGTTATGTTCACAGCCAATAAAATGCGAACCCTTTATGATGTTTTCATCAATATGCCTACCTATTTTATATTTTGGCTTGCATCTTCCACTCATTGACAACCATTCCTTTTGAGATACGACCCAAAACTGTTTCTTTATTTACTACTATGACTTCCGTTTAGTTCTACTACTCAATCTTTTAATTTATAGCTTTCAGTATTGCAACAAATTGACAGCTGCTCGGCATCATATTCTTACTTTGGCCACACTCTGCTGGAAATGTCGTCTTTCCACTCAAAGAGTACTATCTGAGAAATACATTTGGCCAAGCTGCTTTATTAATATATTCAGTCACTACCTCAAAAAAAAAAAAAAAAAAAAAAAAAAAAAAATAAAAAAATAAAAAAAAATCAGAAAAAATGTTCTGTCACTGGTATAGTCAAGAACAGCACACTTAATGAAACTACTACTTGATCAACTCAATAGCTTTAATTATCTAGAAATACTTGATATCTAACAATGATTTCTTGCTTTAATTAGTTCGCAAAGAGACAAACCACTAGCTCTAGCTGAAGTTACACATATTCAAAATGGATATCTCCTGCTTGCAGAACTATGTGAAACTGATAGCAAAGAAGTAAGAAAAAGAGTGTGTGCATGTTTTTGTTAACTGTTAACAGATCTGTCAGCTAGGCTTATGAACAGTTTTTTGATGTCGATAATTGAAAAGGCTCCATTGCTGATGTCATGTGATGTTCCCTCTTTGCATAATGTAATTACTCTATTTGTTGGCTTATTCATTGTCAATTTGCATTACAGGTGGATCAAGAAGCAATATAGAGGCTGTGAGTAAATTTGAAGGTGATGTATGTTACTTTTTGTTTTGAGTGAAGTTTAGTTTCACCAAAATTTCAAGCCCGACATGCATTATTCATTGATCTGGAGGCACAATAATTGCTTACAATTTATATATTTTCTTTTCCATCAGGCATGAAACTATATCAAGTCTCCCCTGTGTTTGATGCTTCCCAAACCAAGCTTCTTTATTTAATTCGAAAGCAAATATATTTAAATAATTTCATCGAGTCGATATTTTTTTTGCTAATATCTATGAAATACATGTTTCCTCTAAAAAAAATATATTTTTTTGCTAAAGATTTATATTTATGTACTTTTTTAAAACTATATATGTGCCTTGAGGTTCATGCTTTGTTTTTATGCCTTGCGTTGTGTTACAAAGATCTCTTCTACCTGAATGTGCCAAATGCGTTAAAACAGTGGAACTGGAAAGCGAATTAATGCTTTATTTAATTCATCGCGTCTAGATTGATTTAGTTTTGTTAATCATTACCGACTACAGTAATCATAAAAAATTCATATTCTTAAATCAAGTACCATAGGCAGGAAAAAATTGGGAAATTTCCAAGTTAGAAGATCTGAAGCATATATATGATGGATGCAGGTGGAAATTCATGCACAGCAGAAATCCAACGAGCAATACCCATTCTAAAGAAAGCATATGGAGATAGCATGCATAAAGTATTGCATCTAGGTCCTGATACTTGTTCAGTGGTGTCTAAATTGTTAAAAGAAGAGGATACAGAAGCATGGGGTGTGGAGCCCTATGATTTGGAAGATGCTGATGCCAGTTGCAGAAGCCTTGTGCGGAAGGGCTTTGTGCGCGCTGCTGATATTAAGTTTCCCCTGCCATATAGAGCAAAGTCATTTTCTCTTGTCATTGTTTCAGATGCATTGGATTACTTGTCTCCCAGATACCTTAACAGCACTCTTCCAGAACTGGCCAGGGTTTCTGCTGACGGCATCGTTATATTTACCGGTAAACCCCTCTTACTATGTTTTTATTTGCATCATTGGAAATTATTTTCTTTTCTATACAATTAATCTTGTTGAATGAGGTTGATTTATAGCATGTACTGCGTAATCTGGTTATGGGTGGGGGAAAACCTTAACTCATTGGGCGCCTGATTATTGTTTTAAGAGCCTAGAAGGATTTCACTAGTTACACTTCCAATGGTGTTCGTTCATTCACCTTCTCTCTCACTTTGTGATAACATTGTACAATAACTGTGAGATCCCATATCAATTGGAGAGAATGAAACATTTTTTATAAGTGGGTGGAAATTTCTTCCTAGCAGACACATTTTAAAAACCTTGAGGGGGAGTTTGAAAAGGAAAGCCTAAAGAGGACAATATCTGGTAGCGGTGGGCTTGGGCGGTTACCAATAGTATCAGAGTTAGACACTGGATGATGTGCCAGCAAGGACACGGGCCCCTAAGGGGGGGAGGGGGGTGGATTGAGGGGTCTCACATCGATTGGAGAAGGGAATGAATGCTAGTGAGGACGCTGGGCCCTGAAGGGGAGTGGATTGTGAGATCCCACATCGGTTGGGGAGGAGAACAAAATATTCTTTATAAGAGTGTGAAAACCTCTCCCTAGCAGACACGTTTTAAAAATATTGAAGGGATGTCTGAAAGGGAAGGCGCAAAGAGGAAATATCTGCTAACGGTGGGCTTGGGTTGAAGTTATTGTTCAATAATCTTTAATGGTACCTAATCATTTTCTCAATCAATGCATATTGGTCTGTGATCTTTTCTATTCTGTCTATATTCTGATAAATAGCACCTGACAGATTTCTTGAAGTTCTCACTCTACAGCCCAATCGCGTAGTCTGTGGGGGCTTCTCAAGAATGTCTCAAGTTATGAAGCGACTCATTTCTATCATTCTAATGATTGTACTGACTATCTATTCTCTCCTAATGGCAGAAAATAGAGTTCTATGATCTGAATATATTAGGAAATTCAAGAGCCTACCATTTTGTGTCATAAATTCATCTCTCTCTCTTTTCACTGCTGCAATTGCAGGTTATCCAGGTCAACAGAAGGCTAAACCTTCGGATTTATCCAAATTTGGCCGTCCAGTAAGTACCTTTTTTAAATACTCGAAATAAAGCTTGCATTAATCAAGTTAAAAGAGAGATAGTTCTCTAGAATTGAATTATTAGTTAGAAAGTTTTCAAGTAGTTTGATGACTGAAACTCCAGACTGATCAAAGATTATGCAATGGACATACAATTAGATGAGCCATCAAACATTGTGAACATGCATAAAGGCTCGAAATTATGAACTTGAAAAACGATTCTATACGTAAAAAAACGATTCTATACGTAAAAAAAACGATTCATTGCTTGCTTTCTTATTGTGTTTGCTGAGCCTATTTTCCATTGAGATAGATAATGCTAAAACAAAACATTTGGTTGTCGTGAAGGCGAAATTGCGAAGCTCGTCGTGGTGGATTAGGTTTTTTGTTCAGACAAGTTTAGAAGAGAATGAAGGTGCTGTAAAGAAGTTTGATCAGGCTGCAACTAAGAGGTCCTACAGGCCAGCTTGCCAAGTCTTCCATCTCAAATCATACTCTTGAGAATCTCAGAACTGTATCTATCTATCTTCGTAAGCCTCTGTTTGCACGAAGTGCTTCTTAGTATCTCTTCCTTTTTCTTTTTTTTTTTTCATTTTCATTTTGTTTTTTGAAGAGCAACATGGACACTGCAGAGCCATTATTTATGTTCAGATTTTCTTTATATTAGCTCTCCCTAATTTATTATGCATTTTCAGTGAAGCAAATTGCTATAGGTTTTAGAATTAGGCATTTCTCTCTCAAGTGTTGTTTGAATGTTGGTAAATTATAATAATTACATCACATAACATTTGTGATTTTTTCTTTGCTTAGCTTTCAGGGCTAAAATGATTTATATCTATGTTATTTTTGGATTATATTTATATGTACGAAATAAATAATTAAGGAACACGGAAAAGTCTTTTAAAATATTTCAAAACAAATTGATGGACATTTATGTTTATATGTTCTTGAATATTGCATTTACCTAAAATGTAAGAGTAACCGTGTTTTAAGAAATATTCGGCCAAGTGACTCTACTCTTGAGGTTAGAAAATGCATGTAGGTTTGGGACCTAACATTACCATCACTTCTTGGCCTTCGTCTTAGCTTCCAGTCTTGATACTTCTCCATATACGGTCTATGTATGTGCACGTGGATCTAGACGAGCTCATATATGTACCTCTGAACTTGACATTCTACTAGTGTATGCTCATTTTGTCGGTATATTGCGGATGGAAGGGAGCATGCATGGTACAATGATGCACATTATATTGTATCATATCATAAAGGTGTATGCATTCATATTAGTTATAATAGGGAAGTATTTCAATGCACATGAACGTGCAATATGTGTGAGGTTCCCATCGTTTAAAATCATGGAATGTGTCTATGATGCAAAGTGCATCTTTGTTCATTTTATACCTAACATAATCTTTTCATGTCATTATATAACATATCGTGTCAACATGATAAATCCATAACTTAAACCATAACTTGACATATCTCATCGTATCAATGCATCATAACACTAAACAAACATATCAATCACAAGATACGACACGTGCAAGGGTAATAGAGCACACACTGTTCATATTTCAAATAATTCATTTAACCAAATGAGTAGTGAATTCACTAGCTGAAATCATTATTTAATTCTTGAAGTTAATCCAAATTCTTCCATTGAAATCCAAGTTAACCTATATGAGTTCATAACATCTGATTAGAACTGATTGATCGATCCTATCCACTTAATATCTTCCATCAAGCCCTAATTTGGCCAAACAATAGTCGTGCTCATTCCAAAAACTTTTAAAATGTCAAAATTGAGCCCTCAAGGTCAAAAGTAGTTGGAAAGAGGTCCAAAATAGAGAAATAGGTTAAAAATTTAGAGTTGCCAAAAAAACATTAGAAAAGCTATCGAAGAGAGTCGATTTCGGTCGGTGTCGGGTCGTAGGTTGTGGGCTTCTTGGGCCATATATTTGGGAGTGGGCTGATTGGTGGTTTGGGCTGGGTCGTGAGTCGTTTCTTTTTGGATGTTGGGTTAAAATTTTTTTTTCGTACCTGAATGGTTCGGACGCAATCTATATTTTTGACTTTAGTTCGAAAGTTTTTTCTATCTCGTTTAGGTCACATTGGTTAAGAAACACGAGTTTAGTTGAGTATCAATGCAGATTGAATTTGTTTCGACTTCGGATCAATTTATCATAAAGTTTAATAAACTTTTAAAACTACAAAAACTAAATATTAATTGAAGTTAGATCACATATACCAATAATGTAATGTAATCTACAAGTTTTAATCTACCTCGAAGAAAATAAAAAATGAAAAAAAGTTGACCTAAGATGGTATAAAAGTCAAGGTGCACTCATTAATTGCCATGGTAGATTCAACAATTTCTTCATTGATTGTGGGGTTTAAAGTAAGCATATGGCCACAAAAGTTGCACCGATTTGCGCCAACTTTTTACGTGGTTTATTATCATTCTCGGTCATTTCAACACGAGTCATTCCAACATACTTTCTTCTTACTTTTAAGAGTGAAGACTATCTCCCTATAAGTCAACTCGACATGACGTTACTTGCTCCTTGCTTTCACAATCCACCCCCCTTCGAGGCCTAGCGTCTTTACTGGCACACCACTTCGTGTCTACCCCCCTTGGAGGAACAGCGAGAATGTCATCCGGTGTCTGGCTTTGATATCATTTGTAACGACCCAGATCTACCGCTAGCAGATATTGTCCTCTTTGGGCTTTTCCTGTCAGACTTCCCCTCAAGGCTTTAAAACGTGTCTGCTAGGAGAAGGTTTCTACACCCTTATAAACGGTGGTTTGTTCTCATCCCTCAACCAATGTGGGACATCATAGAAGGTGTACATTGTTTGTATAGGCAGTAACTTTTATTTCAAGCCTTTCTTAGTCATTCTATTTTCAAGATTATTGTCATTCGTATCGAGTTTCAATTCATTTATATATCTCTTATTTACTTGGGTATCGCATCGACCATTTAAAAAACTTTTTTACTTTCTTAATGGAGTTATAATCCTCCAAAGTGAAAAAAATGATCTCTCATCTCTTATTTTTAAATGTCTAAAAAGTTCCATAATTACTTTTACACCTATAATTACCAATTTAAAAAAGAGCCAAAATAATTTCATGAAGGGTTTTAAAACCTTATCTCAATACATAAATTAGAATATGTATTAGTATATGTTGAACTCTAACTTTTGATATATGCACAAATCGATCAATGATATCAAAATCTGATGAATCGATTCATGATGCCCTAACACGTTACAAAATGATACTAAATTTATCTCCGTTTAATTAATTGTGGGCTATATGCTATCTTAACTTATTGTTTATATTTAAATTGTCAAACGAATTTATAAACATTATCTTATCATGTTCGAATTATTTGTTTCATGAATTCTCCGAGCAATGTGGTACATAGATTTTGTCTCTATATGCGATCACGAGAAAATATTTGAATCTCAAACCAACATATTATATAAAATTATTACAAGAAACTAAAATACAATATTATTGATTTTTTTTAATGATATTTTACATTTTTAATAAAAATTATATTAAAAAGTAGAAATTATCCATTTAAAAATTCTTTGAAACAATTTTTGTCAGATATATTTATAAGAAATGAGAAAAAAAATCATCCTAGGGAGTCTAATCCCTGCTAAAACGAATGAATTTTTTTGCGAGAATAGAGATTGAAATTGATGGAGAGGACGAGAACGAAGAAGACTTCCCACCCTTCTCCCATAAACATCTCTAAGCTCAACATGTCAAGTGGAGTGAGCATATATATGAAGGTTGGATCTGTTCAGAATTGTTAAGAGGGAGTCCCACATTGGATACTTTAGGAAATGATCATGCTTCATTGGTACACGAGACGCAAAAAACAAAGCCATGAGAGCTTATGCTCAAAGTGGACAATATTAAATCATTGTGGAGATCTCTGAATCCAATATGTTATCAGAGCCCTGCCTTTAACTTAGTCATGTCAATAGAATCCTCGAAGTGTCAAACAAAGAGTGTACTTTGTTCCAAGACTCCAGAGGGAGTCGAGGCTCGATTAAGAGGAGGTTGTTCGAGGGCTCCATAGATGTAAGGTCGCTACTCTATACTTCCAAGACTCCAGAGGGAGTCGAGGCTCAATTAAGAGGAGGTTGTTCGAGGGCTCCATAGATGTAAGGTCGCTACTCTATACATACCATAAACATTGAATGCGGAATACTTCATTTAAATTCCATAAAGCATAGCCTTTAACTTAAAACACAGCCATGGACTTACGTGTTTTAAAAACATCTTTAAAACGACATAACAAAAGACTCGAAATAAAATAAATAAGTGTTTAAGTTTAAAACATCCTATTCTATCATAAGTCTAAGAAAATAAATACCACTATCCTATGCATGTGCCATGATCTCGAGTTGCGATGCCGTCGTCAGCCGTACAGGAATGCCTTGCCTTAACCTGAAAAATGTTGTAGCACATGGCTTGAGTATTTGAAAATGTTGTAGCACATGGCTTGAGTATTTAAACAAATACTATGAGTTGCGATGCCGTCGTCAGCCGTACAGGAATGCCTTGCCTTAACCTGAAAAATGTTGTAGCACATGGCTTGAGTATTTGAAAATGTTGTAGCACATGGCTTGAGTATTTAAACAAATACTCAGTAAGTGACCCCACTATTGGGGTTAAATGCAACAATCACATGCAATGAAATGATGGAATCTATCTTTCATTTCGTTTCGTTTTCCCTACGGTGTTGTCCTAACGGGTAATCGTGGACGTGTACCATATACTCTACACACAGCCCATACGTGCGAGTATGGACTCACCAGCTAATTGTTGGCTTTTTGGCCTTGATCTCACTCTAATTAATTTCAATCAATTAATTGATGTTTTGATGATAACAAACCTACTTTTTAATTATTAATTATTTTCAGTATTTTGAACTGTCCACAGTATAAGGTCGGGAATAACAATTTCAACGACTTTTCAATTACTCAAATCAGAGCTAAAACGAAGAAATTACAGTCGAGACAACATACCCGACGTGATGATGTGGCAGCAAAATCAAAATGATGGACAAATCAAGATATATCAAAGTATGACATTTATGATTTTGGGAGAGTAACAAATGGTGGAGTTTTTCTTATTACTATATTTTTAAATAAAGTTATTTTTACAAAATATAAATTTGAATCTAACCGTTACTCACATCGATTTTTATTATTACTATATTATTATTATATTATTATATTTTTAAAATTTTGGTGGTACTCACATAGTTTTTATTATTATTATATTATTATATTTATAATAAATTTTGAATTTCATTTGACCGTTACTCACATAACTTTTTATTATTATTATATTATATTACTATTATATTAAAATTTTGAAATAAATGAATTTAGAAAATTTTCTTATTTATTTACTTTTAATCTCCACCTTCCATTATTCCTAACACAATCCAATGGTCAATATTCAATCCTACATTTTGCCACTTTTCTCCTCTATATAAACTCATCTTCCCCACATTTTAAAACATACAACTTACATACATTCTCCAATCCTCATTTGTTCAAAGTCTTCATTGTTTGTTGCTCTCTCCAAGTATTTCTTTTCATCTTATTCTTGAGAGGGATTATTTTTGTATTGTGAGGAAATAGTTGTGAGTATCCCAAATTGTAAATCTACTCTTTGAGAGAGTTGTGGTGTGTTCAAACTCAAATACTTGTATCGGTTTGATCCTGCGCCGTGGAAAGGATTGAGTTTGCTCTTGAGCTCGTAAAAAGAGCGGTGTAGCGGTTTGGCTCAGATCCGTGGAAAGAGTCGAGAAAGTTCTTTATTCAAATTCCCAAGAGGCGCTTGGGGAGTGGAGTAGGTCGAGTTTGACCGAACCACTATAAAACTACGGTGTCATTTTCTCTGACTCTTTTCTATTTAATTTCAAAATTATTATTGTGATTTATTGCATGTTCTACTTGATTATTGTTTTGACTTGAATTACTTTGTTATAGTAATTATCATCTTTTACTTATTTGTAAAAAGTTTCATCATTAGAAAAATTAATCACGTTTAAACACTTTTATCGTTAAAACCCCTATTCACCCCCCCTCTAGGGTTGCCATACCGATCCAACAATTGGTATCAGAGCAGGTTGCTCCCATAGATTTTTTATCTAAACTTTATTGTTCGAGCTTATGGCAAACCTACGTGTTAAAAATGGTTTTAGTGAAGGGCAATCAACTTCTAGGCCACCTTATTTTGATGGAACAAATTATACATGTTGGAAAGCTAGAATGAAAATTTATTTGCAATCCGTTGATTATCAATTGTGGTTAAATGTTAGTAATGGTCCTTACATTCCAATAAAAATTGTTAATAATATTGAGGTGCCTAAATTAGAAAATGAATTTGATGAGCATGATATGAAAAAATGTTCTTTAAATGCTAGTGCTATCAATTGTCTGTATTGTGCCTTAAGTAATGATGAATTCAATAGAGTATGTATGTGTTCTTCGGCATATGAAATTTGGAAAACTCTTGAAGTAACTCATGAGGGAACCAATCAAGTTAAAGAAACAAAAATTAGCATGTTAGTTCATAATTATGAACTATTTAAAATGGAGGAAAATGAACCTATTGGTGATATGTTTACTAGATTTACTAATATTTTAAATGCTTTGAAAAATCTTGGAAAAGTATATTCTACTTCCGAAAATGTAAGAAAAATTCTTAGGTCTCTGCCTAAAAGTTGGGAGGCAAAAGTGACGGCGATTCAAGAAGCAAAGGATCTCACAAAGCTTCCTTTGGATGAACTCGTTGGTTCTCTCATGACACATGAGATTACCATGAACGGCCACATGGAAGAAGAATCCAAAAAGAAGAAAAGTATAGCCCTAAAGTCCATCAAAGTTGACTCTGAAGATGAGGACGTCCTTGATGAAGATGATGTCGCCTACTTCACACGTAAGTATAAAAATTTTATTAAAAGGAAGAAACAATTCAAGAAACATTTCACAAATCAAAAAGAGTCAAAAGGTGAAAAGAGCAAAAACGATGAGGTAATATGTTATGAATGTAAAAAGCCGGGTCATATAAGAACGGATTGTCCTCTCCTCAAATCATCTAAGAAATCCAAGAAGAAAGCAATGAAGGCTACTTGGGATGATAGTGATGAAAGTGCAAGTGGAAGTGATGAAGAAGTAGCAAATTTTTGCTTCATGGCTCATAGTGACAAAGATGATGAACAAGAAGATGAGGTAACTCTTGAATCTCTTTCTTATCATGAATTATTTAAACTTGTTGATGAGATGACAATTGATTTAGAAAAACTTAGTTCAAAGTATGTTGTGCTTAAAAAGAAATATAAGACTTCAATTATTGAAAATAAGTCTTTACTAAATGAAATTTCTTGCTTAAAAGAGAAGGATCATAATATTGTTAAAATTGATGTACCTTGTGAAAAGCATATATTTGATTGTGATAAGAAAAATGCATTAATTGATAAAGTCAAGTCTCTTGAGCATGATTGTTGTGAAAAAGATAAATTAATTAAATGGCTCAAAGAAAATGAATCAAATAATTTGCAAGAACTTGGTAGGGCTAAGGAGTCTATTAAAATGTTAACGATAGGTGCTCAAAAATTAGATAAAATACTTGAAGGAGGTAAGTCATATGGTGATAAAAGAGGATTAGGCTATATTGATGAATGTTCTACACCTTCAAGTTCTAAAACAATATTTGTTAAAGCATCCCCTATCTTGTCTAAATCTAACAGTAAATTTGTATCTAAGTATGATAAATCTAGATTTGTGCCTATATGTTATTATTGTGGTGTTGAAGGTCATATTAGACCTAAGTGCTTTAAATTGAAAAATTCTCAAAACATCCCTTTAGCAAGAAAAGTTTCTCAAAATACAAAATTTAACAATGTTTTAGAAAATAATTTTTCGAATAAAAATAGAATACACAAATTTAGTCTAAGAAATAAATTATTGCATAATGTTGTTTGTTTTTCATGTGGTAAGTTTGGACATAAAGATTATTCTTGTTACTTATCCAAATACAATGTCTTTAATATGAATGCAAATCTGAAATGGATTCCTAAATTTGTGAACACTAACTTTCTAGGACCCAAACAAGTATGGGTACCAAAATGTCAATTTTGAATATCTTTGTTTTTAGGTTTGTTTGAAAGCCTCCAAGAAAAATAAGTGGTACTTGGATAGTGGTTGCTCAAGACACATGACGGGTAATCCATCCAAGTTTGTGAATCTTTCCAAGAAGGATGGTGGCTTAGTAACTTTTGGTGATAACAAGAAGGGTAAAATAATTGGTAAGGGTACTATAGGTAATGACTCTTGTACTCTCATTGAAAATGTATTATTAGTTGATGGTTTAAAGCATGACTTACTTAGCATTAGTCAATTATGTGATAAAGGTTTTAGAGTTGTATTTGATAAGAATAATTGCATAATTGAAAATGCTAGTGATAGAAAAGTTTTGTTTGTAGGAAATAGAGATGATAACGTATATACTATTGATTTGAATGATTGTCCTACAAATGATAAATGTCTTTCGGTTTTGCTTGATAACTCTTGGCTATGGCATAGAAGACTAGGACATGCTAGTATGTACTTGATTTCAAATATTTCAAAAAATTCATTAGTTAGAGGTCTTCCTCAACTTAAATTTGAAAAAGATAAAATTTGTGACGCTTGTCAAATGGGTAAGCAAACTAAGTCTTCTTTCAAATCTAAAAATATGATTTCTACTATTAGACCTCTTCAACTACTCCATATGGACTTATTTGGCCCTTCTAAAATAGCTAGTTATGGAGGAAATTATTATGCTTTTGTTATAGTGGATGATTTTTCAAGATTTACTTGGGTTTTGATGATAAAACATAAGAATGATGTTTTGAAAAGATTTGCTAGTTTTGTAAAAAGAGTTCAAAATGAAAAAGGATTTTTAATTACTAAAATTAGGAGTGACCATGGAGGAGAATTTGATAGTGTTGCCTTTGAAAAATTTTGTGAAGATAATGGTCTTTCTCATGACTTCTCTTCTCCGAGGACTCCTCAACAAAACGGTGTGGTTGAAAGGAAAAATCGTACTTTACAAGAATTTGCTAGATCAATGTTAAATGAGTATGATTTACCTAAATATTTTTGGGCGGAAGCCGTTAATACCGCTTGTTATATTTTAAATAGAGTTTTAATTAGACCTTCATTAAATAAAACTCCTTATGAACTTTGGCATAACAAAATTCCGAATGTTGGGTATTTCAAAGTTTTTGGTTGTAAATGTTTTATTTTGAACAACAAAGAAAAGCTTGGAAAGTTTGATTCAAAAACGGATATTGGTATTTTTCTTGGCTATTCATCTACTAGTAAAGCTTATAGAATTTTCAATAAGAGAACTCTAGTTATTGAAGAATCTATGCATGTGGTATTTGATGAATCTTGCAATAATATTTCTAATGAGTCTATTTGTAGTGATGATTTAGAAAGAAATTTTGGAGATTTACTCGTTAGTGACAACGGCAAAGAAATGGTTACGAGTAAAGAAGAGGTGAGCTTAAAGGAAGAAGGTTCTTCATCAATGCCAAAAGAATGGAGGTATGCCTTGTCTCATCCCAAAGACTTGATTCTTGGTGATCTCGAACAAGGTGTGAAAACTCGCTCTTCTATTAATTTATTTAATAATCTTGCTTTTGTTTCTCAAATTGAACCAAAAAGTCTTAAGGATGCCGAAAATGATGAGTTTTGGATTTTAGCCATGCAAGAAGAGCTAAATCAATTTGAAAGGAACAAAGTTTGGGAATTAGTCCCGAGGCCATCTAATACTTCTATTATTGGAACCAAATGGGTTTTTAGAAATAAAATGGATGAAAATGGGAATATCATTAGAAATAAAGCTAGGCTTGTAGCTCAAGGTTATTGTCAAGAGGAAGGCATAGATTATGAAGAAACTTTTGCACCCGTTGCTAGATTAGAAGCTATTAGAATGTTACTTGCTTTTGCTTCTTACAAAAATTTTGTATTATATCAAATGGATGTGAAAAGTGCATTTTTGAATGGTTATATTATGGAGGAAGTTTATGTAGAACAACCTCCCGGATTTGAAAATGTAGAATTTCCTCATCATGTCTATAAGTTGAAAAAGGCTCTTTATGGCTTAAAACAAGCTCCAAGAGCTTGGTATGATAGACTTAGTAATTTTCTTATCGGGAATGATTTTAAAATGGGCAAACTCGACACTACACTCTTTATTAAGATTAAAGAAAATGATATGCTATTAGTGCAAATATATGTGGATGATATCCTATTTGGTTCTACTAATCCTTCTTTATGTGAAGAATTTGCTAAATGTATGCATAGTGAGTTTGAGATGAGTATGATGGGAGAACTTAGTTTCTTTCTTGGACTTCAAATCAAACAACTCAAGGATGGTATCTTCATCAATCAAGAGAAATACACTAAAGATCTGCTCAAAAGATTCAAGTTCAATGGAGGTAAGATTGCAAGAATTCCCATGAGCACATCCACTAAGCTTGACAAGGATGAAAAAGGTAAAAGTGTGGATATTAAAACTTATCGAGGTATGATTGGATCTTACTTTACTTGACCGCTAGTAGACCCGATATTATGTTTAGTGTGTGTCTTTGTGCTAGATTTCAATCTTCTCCTAAGGAATCTCATTTACATGCGGTTAAGAGAATATTTAAATATTTGCTTGGAACTATTGATTTAGGATTGTGGTATCCTAGAAATGTTGAATTTAAATTGATAGGATATTCTGATGCGGATTTTGCCGGAAGCTTACTTGATCGTAAAAGTACTAGTGGAACTTGTCAATTTCTTGGTAGTTCCTTAGTTTCTTGGTTTAGTAAAAAGCAAAATTCGGTTGCCTTATCTACTACCGAAGCGGAATATATTGCGGTTGCTAGTTGTTGTGCTCAAATTCTTTGGATGAAACAAACTCTTTGTGATTTTGGATTAAAGTTTCATAGTGTGCCTATATTTTGTGATAATACAAGTGCTATTAATTTAACTAAAAATCCTATTCATCATTCTAGAACTAAACATATTGACATTAGACATCATTTTATTAGAGAGCATGTGCAAAATGGACATATTATTCTTGATTTTGTAAACTCTAATAATCAACTAGCCGATATTTTCACCAAGCCATTGAATGAAGAAATTTTTTGCAAAAATAGGCTTGAGCTTGGTATTATTCGTTGTGATATATCTTGAATTTTATAATTTTTGAATGCATGTTTTTAGGGGGAGCCATTACGTCATTCTTAAATGTATTCTCTTTCGATTGTTCTTTTTGATGATTACAAAGGGGGAGAAAATTAAGAAAAATATGCTCTAAGTTTGTTGTTTTATTATTTATGAATCATTTACTTGTTTTATGTTTTCATAATTTCTTGAGGCATTAATATAGGGGAGAATATGCTTGAGTAAAATTTATGATAATATATTAGCATATATTACATGGATGGTGTATTACCTTGGTTTTTATGAATTTTTCTTGAAATGGTTTGTCATCATCAAAAAGGGGGAGATTGTTGGCTTTTTGGCCTTGATCTCACTCTAATTAATTTCAATCAATTAATTGATGTTTTGATGATAACAAACCTACTTTTTAATTATTAACTATTTTCAGTATTTTGAACTGTCCACAGTATAAGGTCGGGAATAACGATTTCAATGACTTTTCAATTACTCAAATCAGAGTTAAAACGAAAATTACAGTCGAGACAACATACCCGGCGTGATGATGTGGCAGCAAAATCAAAATGATGGACAAATCAAGATATATCAAAGTATGACATTTATGATTTTTGGAGAGTAACAAATGGTGGAGTTTTTCTTATTACTATATTTTTAAATAAAGTTATTTTTACAAAATATAAATTTGAATCTAACCGTTACTCACATCGATTTTTATTATTACTATATTATATTATTATATTATTATATTTTAAAATTTTGGTGGTTACTCACATAGTTTTTATTATTATTATATTATTATATTTATAATAAATTTTGAATTTCATTTGACCGTTACTCACATAACTTTTTATTATTATTATATTATATTACTATTATATTAAAATTTTGAAATAAATGAATTTAGAAAATTTTCTTATTTATTTACTTTTAATCTCCACCTTCCATTATTCCTAACACAATCCAATGGTCAATATTCAATCCTACATTTTGCCACTTTTCTCCTCTATATAAACTCATCTTCCCCACATTTTAAAACATACAACTTACATACATTCTTCAATCCTCATTTGTTCAAAGTCTTCATTGTTTGTTGCTCTCTCCAAGCTTATTATTTCTTTTCATCTTATTCTTGAGAGGGATTATTTTTGTATTGTGAGGAAATAGTTGTGAGTATCCCAAATTGTAAATCTACTCTTTGAGAGAGTTGTGGTGTGTTATTATCAAACTCAAATACTTGTATCGGTTTGATCCTGCGCCGTGGAAAGGATTGAGTTTGCTCTTGAACTCGTAAAAAGAGCGGTGTAGCGGTTTGGCTCAGATCCGTGGAAAGAGTCGAGAAAGTTCTTTATTCAAATTCCCAAGAGGCGCTTGGGGAGTGGAGTAGGTCGAGTTTGACCGAACCACTATAAAACTACGGTGTCATTTTCTCTGACTCTTTTCTATTTAATTTCAAAATTATTATTGTGATTTATTGCATGTTCTACTTGATTATTGTTTTGACTTGAATTACTTTGTTACAGTAATTATCATCTTTTACTTATTTGTAAAAAGTTTCATCATTAGAAAAATTAATCACGTTTAAACACTTTTATCGTTAAAACCCTATTCACCCCCCCTCTAGGGTTGCCATACCGATCCAACAAAAACTAGAACCGTCACGGCAGCGCTATGCAATGCATAATGATCATTGTCCTGCCATTGGATGTACGCGTCCGTACCCTCGTGATGGGATGGGGGTATCCCCCAGATGCATGAACACACAAAATGCATGAGGTCCCCCTATTTTTACATTTATCTTTAATGACCATAACCCCCCTGTCACGTTCAAGGCTTCATGTCATTCTCATTTTCATTTCACATTTCATACACATTTCTATCGGGGTTATGGTTCCAGACAGTTTACTGTGTTTCATGTCATACAATTCATACTGTTCACATTCACATATTCCATACAAACATGCCATAATCATTCAAGGACCTCATATCGTTACATGCATTACACATCACATCAGACTAAAAGTATACATAGCATACATTCACGTTCACATAACTACGTACTTAAGCACAATAATCTAGCATACAATATATCATATCATAAACAAGTCATAACGTAAACACTTCATAGTCATATCGTTCCTTAACTTACCATAGCCTTAACGTTCTTATACCTATCACAGACATATCATTACGTAACGTACCTTAGTTATATCGTCACAAGAACGTACCTTTACGCTATCGTTCTATCAATCTATCACAAACCTATCCCTTTCTACCCATAACCTAACCGTATTCTTTCATCAATCTCTCCTATCCATAGCACTCCGGTATGTAACCTAACCTTAACGTTTCATGAACGTATCTCACTCCTATCGTTATATTTCGTTTTGTGCATCTTTCTCATATCCTATCTGAAACATATCCTTGAGCACATCGTACCATAATTATTATCATACAAACCACATATAATAACATAACATAACATATAGGAAGCATATCGATCCACAGACAATTCACACATATCAATATATATGACACGTGTAGAACCACAGGGCACGTGTCAACATCAAATATAACCATGCCGATAGTAAGGTTACTTACCTGGTTAGCTTAAGTCGTTGTCACGAATATATCCTTAATGAAAGTTCGATTCTGTCGTTATCTTTAATGAAAGTCCATTGAACTCCAAGTCAACCTATGTGAGCCAATGACATCAGTTTCGAGTTTGAATTTCTACAAAATTGTTTCTCTAATTTATATTGATCCATGTGTTATACTTCATGCGAACGTTAGAGTCTTTGCCTGAGTTAGGTCTTGAAATATTTATATATGTTTGTTATAGTATTATTTTCATACAAATCATTTAATACCCATTAAAATTTTCTAGATATTCTATTTTCTCTTAGTGTTTAATACACTGTGATAATTTCAATTATATTCACAATATTTCCCTTCTTTTAATTATCCCGAGGATGACTTTTAATATCATTAAATAAAATAAAAGGAAAACTACTGATCTCTTCAAATGCAAAATCTCTTCCGAGCAAAATATCTCTTACTAGCAAAACTAAATCTTAACATTTTTTTTGTGTTTGTTCTTGCAGAAGAGAAGAAATTCTGATACATTATGTTTAACCCTTCCTTTTTATTTTTGTTTGTTACCTTGTTACCTTGTTAGCAATTATTTTGGCCAATTTAATCGATTCTATTTTTTTTCCTATTCTATATTTTGACAACCTAAATTGCTAAATAAAACTAAATAATTGGATAAAGAAAAGGAGATCTGTAAAAAAATCTCAAATCTCTCTCTCTTGTAAATGTCGATCATTTCTGCAAACCCATTCCCTATAAATTGCAGGCATTTCTGTTTTCACATTTTTCATTTCTGTTTCATTTGTGAAGTAGCTGTGTGTTGAGGAGAGATTATTGGGGAAGTGACTAGAGAAATGAGAGAATAATTATTTTTATTTACTTATTTATTAATTTATTATTAATTTTTTTTACATAATAATAATAATTTTTTGTTTATAATAATTTTTATTTATTTATTTATTTTTGGGCGGTTACAATATACCTCAGAAGTCTAATCAAAAGTGACTAAGTGTCAAACAAAAGTGTAGATATGTGATTACGAGGATTGTATTTTATTCATTAAACACTATGACACACTCACATGGCCAAAGACAAAAGCAAGTTAAAAGAATGACTTTTGAGTTTTAATATTAAAAAAACAACAGCTAAAAATTCAACGGATGTCTAGATATTGTTAGTTAAACATTGGCATGTGAGGCAATCACGACACTCTTAATTTCCTCCATAATTTCAAGCTTTGTTTGCGCCACATTTTTTGGGTGTGGTGTGACACTTGACTTTCCATACTTACCTACCCAATTACCTCCTCAAATAAATTAATTAAACTTCCCACCTACGTAATTATTCAACATAATTATTCAACGACAACAACCCTGAATTATATTCTCGAATCATAATTTAGTACATAAAATGTTATCGGTTAGCTTTCGTGGACTGATATGATTGATTCTCCAACTTTAACTTGAACAATCTGAACTACCCAACTCAAATCGTAATGGCTGGGTTGAATTTTTGAAAAAATAAAAAAAATTTGGTTCGATTAGCAAGCTAGAACTTTTTTGGTCGGATCAACCCGACCGACCCGAAAATAGGGTTCACACTCCAATCCAACCCTACTCTTAAGATTATTATGAAGATTAAGAATATTTGATATCTGGGACAGATATATTAGTAATAAGATGTGGTCGGTGAATATTTAATATTTTAATTTTATAAAATTTTATAATTGCATAGGATCGATTATAGAGTTTACTAAATATGCATCTTGATATTGATTTAGAACGATAAATTTATTCAAATTGACATACTTAGAATGATAAATTTATGAATTTAATACACGGATCTAAATAGTTTAATGATCGTTTAAGTGATTATATTTTGTTAATGAATAAATTAATATCAATATACTAAATATTGATTTGGTAAATTATGGGATGGATTTAATTTCAAAATGTTAAGTTTTGATTGAAGTAAATAATGGAATTGCAAGACTTTCTCTCCCATTCTCTCTATAAATACACTTCAAAGGACTCTTTCAACAACACAAGAAAGTTTGACACAAAAAAAAAAAAAACATGGCACTATTGGCCAACCTTCTCTCCTTCCTAGCCTTGATGGGGCTAGTCCTAGTCCCCATCACCCTCGCTCAAAACTCCCACCAAGACTTCGTCAATGCCCACAACGCCGCTCGATCGAGGGTCGGGGTCGGGCCAGTCTCTTGGAACTACACCTTAGCTGCGTATGCCCAAACTTATGCCAACAAGAAGATTGGCACTTGTGAGATGCAACATTCCTATGGCCCTTACGGCGAGAATCTAGCCGAAGGGTACGGCGAGATGACTGCAGTCGAGGCAGTGAACTTTTGGGTGAGCGAGAAGAAATACTACGATCACCGGTTGAACCGATGCGTCGGAGATGAGTGTGGCCATTACACGCAGGTGGTGTGGAGGAACACCAAACATGTGGGTTGTGCTAGAGTGAAATGCCGCAACAATTGGATTTTTGTTATATGTAGCTATGATCCTCCGGGCAATTATGTTGGCCAGCTTCCTTATTGAACTTGTAAGAGAATGAAAATTTGATGGCATGAATACATATTATGCATAGACATGAAGTTTCTCATGGCTCCCACCTTTGTTCCTTTATTGCATTCAAGGAGGTGATGGGTTTTGAGTTTCTAATGTATCCTAAAAAATGCTTATTTTAATCCGTTGAATTATGATCAAATTGGTTACTAATTAAAATAAAATTAGACTGTTTGTTTAGTTCTAATTAAGATAAAACTAGGTTGTTTGTCTAGTTAAGAAGTGTTTATTATAATATACAAAATTTATCTTATCAATACATATAACAACCCAAATTCACTGTACATATATTATCTTTTTTGGGCTTGCCGAAAAGTTAAATTTAGAGGTGGAAGTCTTCTTTGGTTTCTCGACGGTGAAGTAAGACTAAGCTCATGAGTTTATTATCCTAGGTTGGAATAAGTTGATAGCATCCCTTTTTTTACGTTCCCATGTCCCTCCCGTGTGGCGACATGGGGCGAAAAAAGGAAAGAGAGGGATGGGTGTTTCTCTCGTTTTTGGCATAGCGGGCCCCAACAGGAGGCCCGCACGACGGGTTATTGCGTCGTTGTGCCTGGGCTGTGAGGGCTCTCAGCCACATGGATAGTTGAGCCTTCATAGAAAGTCCGAAAGGAAAGACCCAAATAGGATAATATCTGCTAGCAGTGGATCTGAGCCGTTACACAATGTTTTGGGCCGTTACACAATGTTTTTAAAATGCATGTGCTAGGGAAGGTTTCCACACCCTTATAAAAAAAATGTCCCGTTCTCTTCCCCAACTGATGAGGTATCTCACAATATACATATACAGTTATCATGGAAGAGATTGTCAGTCTCTACATAATTTAGTACATAAGAAATTAATTTATTGGTGTAGAAAAAGGAGTAATTTTTTTAAAATGAAAGTTGGATTACAAATGGAAGGCATGAAGATAAGTGGGTGTCTTTTAGAGAATGGATAATAATGTTTAAATTAGGAGGTTAAGAGCACAAACTATATGACTAGTAATGGGAGCATCCTTTGCCAACTAGCAAACGACTCAAACAACTATGCAAGCCAGCTCTAACGATAGTATATATATGAAAAAAACATCATAAATAATATCGAGAATTTTTTTTATTTTAGTTTTACGACCAAAAATACTTTAGAAACAATAAAGATCGTGTAATTAAATTTGGAGCTATATAGAACTTCGGCTAAGGCCAACCAAGTAAATGACTTACTATCAACTTGATCCGAAAACTTGTCTTATATATGACGACATGTGGCCAGTGACCCTTCCACGTATCATTTATGCTTTATGTTATATGATGATGTGATGAAGTTATATGATGACGTGACAACATTATATGATAGAAAATTATGAAAAACTATGAAAAATTTATGAAATGAATAGAAAATTATGAAAAACTTAGAAATCATAATAATAATTTTAAAATTAAATAAAATAGAGTTAGAGGAAGTAATACAATAATTTTAGGGTGGTTCGATTAACCTCGTCCTACAACTCTCCAAGCACCTCTTGAGAATTTGGGTAAACACTTTCTCGACTATTTCCATGGATTAAGCAAAACCGCTACATCGTTGAATGTGATGTGTGACCCTGTATGCTTGCTAGCTACTAGATTGTCTGCACGGTCCCACACCCCCCTCTCTTTATGCGGTTATAGTGCAAAGTCTTTAGTCAGATGACCCTTGGCCATTTTCATTGGGTAAAGGCATGTGGTTGCCTTGTTGGACTACATTATCTAACTTAGACTTGACTCAACGAAACTGCTACTGTACTTTTACCGCTTGGCATGGTGCTACTAGTACTAAGGGACATATTGAAGGAGATAGGAGGTGGAGACTCTGGTGACACCATTCACACTACTACTAAGCCTGTTTTAAGCTTTTTTAATTGTCCTTGTTGTAGAAGCGTACTAGGTTCATAAAGCGTATAGGCAGTTTAGATCTCATCTCACATTTTTAGGAAGCTCGAGCTATCTCCTTGGTGTTAATCCAATTTCTAGGATCATTAACGTCTAGACCTCTAATCTTCACTTATGATTTTAGGTTGCTCTATCAGTTGGAAATGTACCAACTTAGGTCATTGTAAAAACTGCTCTATCTCTAGCCCTCTAATTTTAAATTGGTTCTCTCGTGCATGCTTTGGAAGGGAGATAATCCTATCTCTCATAGCCCTATTTTCACCAAGTGTGACTAACTTGAAAACATTAAATACTAGGTGAATTATGTCAATAAATTTTTTTGTATTTAAAACAAAACATAAATATATTTTATATACAAATTCATAATAAAGTTTGAATACATTAGGTCGGGTAAACAAAATAATTTAAAATATAAAACAATTGTTTTACATGGCACCTGTTCCAGATCCGCGTCCATTCTCGACCAACTCCTTATTGTAACATGAATAACATGAGAGGACTTGAGTGAGTACAAAGATTCAGTAAGTAGCCTACTTATATACTCTAAATCATGTCTTTAAGGTGTAATAAGGTACCACACTCTTTCTTGTTATGTTCTTATTCATGACATACGAACTTAGGTCGTTAGGTTTTGTTAATGGGTTCTAAGTTCTTGTCATGATCCATGCCCAAAGTCCTTGGTCATGGATCCTAAGCTCTTAATCTTGGTGCTTGCCCAAGGGTCTTAGTTTCACGGTTTTAGGTTCTTAATTCTAATAATTTAGATCTAGATCTTTGTTCTAATTCTCATCCTTAATACTTAGTTATTGATTGATACCTAGCCATCTTCATATGGTAGAGGACTCGAGGGTTATGTCATACTACTTTAGGACATGGGTGTATGTTAAACTTTCTTGTCGTGCTTCCGGATCTTAACATATTGACTATTTGAAAATCAATAGCTACGTATAGTTAGGGGTATACATTCAACCCGATAACCCGGACCAACCCAACCCGAACTATAAGGGTTGGGTTCATTTTTCAGAACCCGAACTGAACTAGTTCGGTTTCAGGTTCGTGGGCAGAACCTTCGAGTTGACTCGAGCCAAATAAAAATATATAAATTATATTAAGAATCCCTTTATATAAATGGGTTTGCTAGAGTGGTACTTACGCCAATCTAAGAACACTAAAACCTAACTTGGACGCCAAGCAAATACATATTTTTTTTAATTTTATTATTTTAAATGTTCATATATATATATATATATATATATAATTTTAAAAAATTTAAAGCATATTCTAGTATTTATTGTTTATTTATTACAATATTATTATATCACAATTTTTATATATTTTTATTTTTCTACGTTATATATAGTATTTTTAAACTAATCATTTTCGGGTGTTTATAAATTATATATATATATTGTTACTTTAACGGATTACAAGCATATTTCAATTAAATAATTTTCGTTGGTTGTTTTTTATTGATTTTTTTTTTGAATAATTATAGATTGATTTGCAACCCGGACCCAACCTGAACCCAACCAAAAAATAGAGGGTTGGGTTGGGTTACCCATCCAACCAACCCGAACTTTTGGGTTGTGTCAAAAAAATCCCTCAACTCATCTCAACCCAGATCATGTACACTCGTATGCATAACTTATCTTTGAGCAGCATCCTGATTCCTTAAAAATCAAGAATTGCCCTAAATCTCATCCCGAGTTAAGGTAGTCTAATGGTTACTCGAAAACTAAGGGCTATGGACACGTTGCCATGAGATAACATTAAGATTAGTTACTGGATTCACATTCATAATTAAGAATTTGAATGGTCATATCCACACAATAAATATATTATCAATTAGAACTTTAAATTGCATCAATTATGAGATATATATGAGAATTTGTTTGGTGTTCCACTATTATCTCAACATGCTCTATCTTCCACCACATATCCCATTTCTAATCTCAATATAAATACTTCCAAACCAAACCCAAAATCTCACGACCAACACAATCTACCATTCTTCAACCAACAAGCCAAAGCCACATTGTAAAACCATGGCCTCCCCAAACATTCTCAAAGCCATTTGCTTGTTGGGAATAGCCCTAACCCTATCTACCATAACTCCCACCATGGCCAATAGCAGCCCCAAGGACTTCGTCGATGCTCACAATGCCATCCGTGCGGAGGTTGGCATCGAGCCCCTCAAATGGAACGAAACAATGGCTACCTATGCTCAGAAGTACGCCGAATCAAAGATCGCCACTTGCGAAATGGCGCACTCCGGAGGACCCTACGGTGAAAACCTAGCGGTGGGATATGAAGGGATAACGGCGGAGACGGCCGTGAAGCTCTGGGCCGACGAGAAGAAACATTACAACCACGCTTCCAATTCGTGTGGAAACGACCCTACCCACTGCGTCCATTATAGACAGTTGGTTTGGAAGAATACCACATCTATTGGGTGCGCCCAAGTGACGTGCCAAAACAGTTGGATTTTTGTCATATGCTGTTATTACCCTTCGGCCGACAGTATTAAGCAACGTCCATACTAATTTTTTTTCAATGGATACAAAGTTTATATGAAGAAAAGAATTAAATAAATGGTTGATTTTTTTTTTTTTTTTTTTTTTTTTTAATTTTGATACTTTATAATATAGGAACAAGCTGGCCTTGGAGTCATCTTTTGTATGTAACTCATAAACTTTCTTCAATAATTTTTGGAATTTTCTATTTATATTGATAAAGATCAAAGATTGATATTTCATTTTTAATGTTGTAAATCAATCTTTTTATGGTAAGATCTATTATTGCTCGGCCCTTCCAACAATGAGTAGTTCGCTCTAGGACTCCACCCCTCGAGAGCACGATGCCGGTCGAGATGGAGCTGGAAGCCAACCTAGACTTTCGTGGGGTTTGCCCCAACATAAGATGGAGCTCAACCTAGACTTTCGTGGGGTTTGCCCCAACATAAGATGCTAGAAGCCAACCTAGATTTTCGTGGGGCTTGCCCCAATATCAAAATCAAATTGTTGGCAGGATAGAAAAGGAACCACCCCTGCCTCTGAAATAAAGCTTTGCGTTGTATGCCTGAAATCAAGCTTCGCGTGGTATGCCCTGTCTATTCACTCGGACAATGCTCTAGACACAAAAACGTACAGTTTCGCCCCCTTCTCCCATGTTGAGTTACAGGTAGCACCTCGGAAAGAACAAACAAGCCATATGTAGGAAAACTTGCACGTGTGGTTCTGGCTGGAGACTCGGGTAAGTAATGAAGAATAAAAAGTATCATTGTTTTTGTAATATGTGTTTGGACAATGAAACCTTGGACTTACGTCCCGAACAAGCCTTTTATTTGGTAGGTAACATTGATGAAGCTACTGTGAAGGCTTGAACTTAGAAATGGAGAGCAAAGTGAAGAAATAACCTTAAATCTTAGTGTCCTGACTCCGAATCGAATTATTTGAGCTTCTTAAGTGAAAGAAATAGTGGACAAATGGGTGCTTCTTAAGTGAAAGAAATAGTGGACAAATTGGTGCATTACCAAATCACCCACCTATTACCACATGCGTAGATAGGTATTTGAAAAATGACATGACATGTAACCTCCATGCCATTTTAACAATGATATGATATTGCCTATTTTTGACACTAACCCTGGTGACTATACTTTTGGTTTCACCCATATCATATACACAATTAGTTTCCTCCAATTAATCCCTATTTTTGACACTAACCCTGGTGGCTTTACTTTTGGTTTCACCCATATCATATACACAATTAGTTTCCTCCGATTAATTCGATTAATTTTAGGATAATTAAGTGATGATCACAAATAGTTTATAAGATCAATTTTAAAATGGATGTTAAATTAGATTTACATGAAGCCGAACTTAAAAACATTCGGCCTAAGAAATCTTAGGAGAATTAAGAGATTCGGCCTAAGAAATGGACTCATTGTTAGAAAGCCTACTTGGCTAGTTGATGAAATTGTATGTTGCATCTACTTTGTGGCTGTTTACTAGCTCGAAGATACCTAGAATGAGTAACCATGTGTCAGCAAAAACAAATAAAACAAAAAGTAAAATAAAATAAATTAAAAGATGAAAATTTAATACAAAATAAAATCTAATAACGATGTTCAAATTTATTACAAACTGGGAGACAAGTTCGGGGCACAATAACAAACCAAAATATATAAAACTTGGATAAAAAAGTGGACTAATGCTTTAGAACAACTTCATCTTTGACCGCTTAGCTCTTGAACACTCCCCACCTCGACCGATAGCCTGTGAACACCTGAAAAAGAAAAGGAGAAAGCCAAAACATATATTCTCATCTAAATTGCCTTTTAAAGTTTCGAACATACATATTCTAACCACCTAAAGTTAAGATATGCACGTATACTTGCACATTCTAGCCATTCCTACATGTATTACTTAAAAAGGTTTGAGTGGCTATGAAACGACCCTAGATTTCTAACCTAAAGTTGCTATCATTTTCATAGTATAACCTCTTCTGCGAAATTAATCATTTAAAAACATCTCATAAAACAATATGGACTTACATGTTTAAAAAGGGTCTTTAAAGTAACACAAATGAAATATTAAATAAAACAAATTAAATATTAAAAGTAATAATGCCCAATACTAACCTAAGGTCCAAGAATTTAAATACAACCATGTGTCATGGTCTTCTAAGTTGCGATTTCACAGTCAACCGTACAGGAGTGTTGTCTTTATCTAAAAAAATAAGAGTAATACATGACTTGAGTATTTTAAGAAATGCTCAATAAGTATAACCCCACCATTAGGGTTAGATGCAAACACACACAATCATAAGTAAGACCTATCATTTAAATATGTATTCCCTTAGGCGACTATCCTAAGCGGGTAGGTGGATCTATGTTTATTATTCTACACATGTATCACCCGTGCAAGTATGGACCCACCAGTCAGTTCGCACACCTCTTTAGCCTCTTTTCTGATTGGGCTAGCATTTTCTGGTGCTGTTGCCGGACACTCGTAGGAATAGTGACTGTTGTAGCATTATGATAAACATAATGATCGTAACATATGCGTCTATACCATTGTAAAAGGAGAGATTCTCCAATGCATGTAACACACAGTGATGCATGAGATCCCAACATTTTCGTTCATTAAACATTTAAACAACCCTTCCGTCTTTCCTTCATATCATATCATTTCTATCATAGCTTTCAATATATATATCGAGATTGTACAGCATGTCAAAACATCTTATCGCATGTTGTTAACATCATACATTGTGTAATATCATACATGTGTCACATCATAAACATATCATGTCTCTTAACATACCATATCATCACATAAAACATGTCACAATAGGCATCATATCTATCATATTATTCACATATCATATTTATAGTCATATCATATCACAAACATATCGTTTCTTAACATTTCACATATATTAAATGTATGGTCCCTTGACAGAACACTTAGAAAAGAAAGAGCAAAGACAAAAAAAACAAAAAAAAAAAAAGGACTAGGGCTTGAGAGGAAGAAGGAAGAGGTAGAAAACGCTCCAATTTGGTAAGAGGAATCTAAATTTGACCAAGAGTCCTTCACAAGAAATTCTCATAGGCCGAGGAGATTCACTCTAAGCACTAGAATTGTTCGATTCTGTAAAGAAATGAGGAAAAATGAATCACTCTAAGCACTAGAATTGTTCGATTCTGTAAAGAAATGAGGAAAAATGAAAGGTTAGCTTCCAGTTTTTAGATCTTGGGCTTTTCACAAGATCGGTGAGTTTCTTATGGAATTAGTCTATAACTTTAGCATGTATGAAATACTTTTGCACATTTTTGTGAAGGAATCCCGAGTCGGATCGGGCTGAAAGTAGGAGTTTTGAAAATCCTTCTAGAACCGTAAGAAACTTGATTTTAGCCAACTTTGGACTTAAATAACTTTGCCTATAATTGATTAAAAAGAAAGAAAAAAAAAAACAAAAAACAAAAAAAGAGTTATGGAAACTTGAGAATAGAGGGTGCATGTTTATAAAATGTTTTCTGCTGCATTAGAATGGAGGATGAAAAATTTGTGATCTACTCGCATAGTGCTAGAGGGAGGTTATCTCCCCTTGAACATATTTGAATTTTATGATTGAAATTATATAGATTCAGACGAATGTGTGCACGAATTATCTGTGCTTACTTGATTAATAGGAATATGTCTCTAAACATTTACCTCATGATTTATGTGCATTAGGTGATTGATAGAATATCTACCTAGTAATACATGCATCAATTAGAACAAGTGTAGTGTAACGATTCAGATTTTCCATTTTTGCCTTATTTGGTTGATTTTTATTTTTATTTCTATATATGACAAGATATTATGTTATGCATTAATTTTCGCTCAAAAATTTGCAATTTTCAACAAGGAAGTTATTACCTAAAAATAAAATAAATAATTAAATGTAATCTCCCCCGAAATAGAAGGATTCTGCTAGACTTTTATTACCTAATAGAAACATTTCTCTGAGTTTCCTTGTCCTAAAACCCTAGAATGCAAATGTCTTCCGATTATTTTTATATTCCTATGCCCAACCTTTTACCTCCCTTGAAAACGATTTTCTCTCCAAACTTTCCTCCGTAACGTTGGGGTTGCTCTTCGGAGGAAGAATCGAGTGGAAGTAAGGTATTGATGTTGGGATCATTGTGTCAAAGAAGGTTGACCGTTGGAAATCGGTGTTGAGGACATTGTGGGATCGTCAGCGCGTCGCCAGAATTGGGGAGGCGGAAACTAGGGTTTCGTTGCTTGTCGGGTAAGGAAGGCGAGGTTTTTGGAATCGAGTCGAGCCGCAGACGCACGCCCAACAGCTTCGGACAAGTATGATGATGTTAATATAACACATGCGGAAGCAATTTGGATCTTAGGCACTTTTAGAACATCAATTATAGTAAATAACTAGCATGTTCATAAGTATTAAAACTTAATGAGTTTGAATACTAACCTTTTGTAGTTCAAACTCCTTTTTCCTCACGAACCGGTTTCAAACCACCACTAGTATATTCTCCACTATCCTCTAGCCTTAGAACGGGATTGTGGAATCCGGTGAAGAGAGTGTTTGTGAGAGGTTTTTCTCAAGGTTTTTCACCAAGAAGAAGACCTTCCATGTACCATGATCACTCTATTTAAAGAGGCATGTTTGCATGTTCATGCAAATTTGAGATCACCAAATTTTGACACTCAAAATTCCACTCAAATGTTTGGGATTATGTGGCAAGCATGCATGTTTGAGTTAACCAAATTTTGACACTCAAAATTCCACTCAAACTTGTGGGGTTTATTTGGCAAGCATGCAAGTTTGGTTCAACCAAATTTTGACACCTCAAAATTCCACTAATCCATTTAAATGAAGTCAACATTTTGACTTTCTTCATTTTAATTCAACAATTAATTTGAATAATTAATTTTAAATTAAAGTAAATTAATCTATTTAATTAATATTTAATATTAATTCTAATGCCAATCCCAATCAATTCCAACACATAATTGACTAAAATATTTAAATCTTATTTAAATATCTCATATTCTATCTTTTTGTTTAATTCGTAAATAAAACAAAAATGCGGTTAAATATAACGTATATATGTAGCGCATATTCCCTAAGTTGAATTCGATCACTTCGAACTCACTCGTCATACTGTTATATGGTTTAGTCCAATATGAGCTAGCAGAGGGACCTAATGGACCTATAGATCATGGGCTCCAACGATCCAAGATTAACCGGTTAAACTCATTAACCTGGTTAACCAACATTCGTTAACTACTAGGACACTTCACTATAGCCTAGTAGTTGTACTCCCCTCACTATAGATATATTTCTGTCCATTTGATATAACCATGATTAGTAAGTCGATCCTTCACAGGTTGTTCGTAACTAGAGCTGGTCAATTTACCGTTTTACCTCTGAAGTTACTTCTTGTTCCTTATGTCTCACTAATCCTCTAATGAACAATTGGTTTGTGGTTCAACTAGTAAACCGAATCCCTCTCAGGCCAATGAGAGGGTGGGGCCCCTTGTTCAAGACCTGGAGTCAGTGCTTAAGGGAACTACCTCTCTTCTATCCCTAAAAGTGGGTAGGAGTGAATTCCATCTTACACCCCACATCCCCAGCCATTCACCCAGTCTTACCCATGAAATGGGAGGCCTATTGAGTCAGCGAACTAGAGTCACTCTCACCCATGCAAATCTAAGGATAATTCCGAATAAACAGGAGTTCATGGTTAGCTTAAGATTAAAACGGAGTTACCTAGGTTATCGAATGAAAAGAAAATCAGTCTCAACAGTAAACGAGATTATAAAGTGAGAGTGATTTTCTTCATGGTCCGATCTTATGCAATACTCATTGCATAGGACGCCCCCACTCACAGGTCTCCACATGTACAATTTAGTGATCACATTGTTTATATCATATACAAAAGTGGGCCGCATCCATAGTGTCCCCAGAATAAGGTACTCAGCCTTATCCTTATACTATAGATCATTTTGACTATATACTTGATCTTGATCCACTCGTATGTCTGTACATATAGTTCAAGTAATCATACTATAGCCAGAGTGTTCTTAGTTTATTGGATTTAGATTAATGATCGTAAAGTTCACTTTATTCAATAACAATCTTTACTGAATAAACAACAAAAATAACTTTATTGAAAATAGAATATGTTTTTGTTTACAAACTATGAGTTTTAGGACATAAAACCCAACAAGGTACGAATTCGGTTCGGTTCCGTCAAATCCTGCAGCTCGACTTGGCGGCTTAGTTGGTTGGCTCGGCAACTTGGCTTATCGACTCAATATCACTATAATATATCGATTCCAAGGTTTTTGGCCCTTCCGAAGCCGTTTCTGCCCTTAGTTTTACCATCCGAGGTCAGTATGGTTTCTAACCGTTAGACAGATTGGGTCGGGAGTTTATTTTGATAAATAGCATGAGGTTTAGGTAGAGTATGTTATGAAAGGTTCCTAAGTTTTATGTGGTTATCATAGGACGTATTTAACCGCTGGGATTAGCTCGTTGTGAGTGACTTCAACCAAGACCATCGAGGTAAGTGACCTTACTGTTGGAGTTAGCTTACTACGTGTTGTATGATGGTGCGTGCCCTGTGGCCTCTGCATGCACCATATTTATGTGATATGATTATGTGATGTATAGATTGTGTTGACCGTAGATTGTGTATGTTATGTGATGTATGAATTATGTTGACTGTTGACTGCTTATGTTATGTGAAGTTATGAATGAGATGTTAGTATTATTTGCCACGAATATGTTGATCGATGCCATAGATACACGTAGTATTATCGAGTCATGTCATGAGATGTTTATGCAACTGGAATGTACTTTCATGTTATGTTATATGCCATGTAATGTAAGTCATGTGAGATGTCATGTAATATAAGAATCGTATATGCGATGTTAGCAGTGCTTATGTAATGCCATGTTAGATATGTTAAAGGACCTGATGCATATATGTATGTCACGTGCATCGAGATTCTTCCCCTTATGTTACGAAAGAATGAAATACGATATTTATGTTCGCCATGATATCATGGGGCCATTTTCTGTTCTGTGGTGTCCGGCGACGTGTAGTACGTTTTGCCCGACCAAGCTAGGCCCAAGAGGTACGTATATGAGCCCACCTGGTGGGTCCATGTACGCGTACATGGGTCATGTGTGAAGGAATACCACACATCCAACCCTACCCGGAATAGAAAAGCGCCCAAGGCCATGTAAAGTTTATGAAAAGTTAGATCCCGCTCATATGTTGCATGTGTTTGCATTCCAAACCCCAACAGTGGGGTGACTTACTGAGTATTTCATAAAATACTCAAGCCACGTGCTACCTACATTTTTTAGGTAAAGGTAAGACGCAAATGTACGGTTGATGGCGGAGCTGAGGCCACCATGAAAGTTGGAGATGGGATATTTTCAGGAGTTTACTCTTATTGGACTATTTTAAGTTATAGCATTGAGTATTGTTTTATTTGGATTTATTTTGAATTTAGAAGGTTTATTTTTGGAGTTTAGGTTTTGTTTTGGACTTATAATCTTTATGAAAGACTCTTCCAAGGTTATTTATGATGAGCTTCCGCTTAGTTATGTATGCATGGGTGACGTCACTAATTAGGTTAAAGAAAATTAGTGGCGCTTAATGAGTTATGTATGAATGGGTGGCGTCACTAATTAGGTTAAAGAAAATTAGGGGCGTTACATGTAGAGTAGTAGAACTCGAGTGTTAAGCAATGTCTTAGGTCAATACGGTTCCAGTACACTGAGTACCCGAGGATTGTGACCGGTGATCAAAGACCTAATTGCACCCAAGATTTGACTTAGCCACTAGGAGATAATTCCGAGCAACAAAGAAATTCAAGTTGTGACCTAATCCACTTGGACACCCAAGAACCTAATAAATCTCCACAAGACTCAAGGTGAACTACAAGAACTCATAACATCCATGGTAACACAAAAAGAACTGTTTGAGGAGTCATTGTGTGTAGGATATAATCTACCTTGATAGAAGACAAGGGACTACATAAATAGTGATCCGAAGACTCACTAATGTGTGTCGGACTTAAACCAAAACCACCTTAACAGGAGATGAGGGACTACTCAAATAGACAATATAAGGAACTACCAATGTATGTATGATAACCCACCTTAAGAGGAATGAGGGACTACATAAGTAGGTAACATTAAAAACTACTATTGTATGTATGATAACCCGCCTTGAGAGGGGGCGAAGGTACGTAGTAGATTGAGGATATACTAGTATGTAGAACAAACCCGTCTTGTATATACTATAAATTGTTTGGTGCTCCACAATTATCTCATCATGATCTGTCTTCCACCAAAAACCCCAAAAATAGAAACATAACCCATCTCTAATCTCAATATAAATACTCCAAAACCAAACCCAAAATCTCCACAGCCAACAAAATCTATCAATCCTAAACCAATTGCATTTAGAAGAAGCCATATCTTAAAAATATGGCTTCCTCGAACATTCTCTCAGCCGTTTGCTTATTGGGAATAGCCCTAACCCTAACAACCCTCACTCCTACCACGGCCATTATCAGCCCCAAGGACTACGTCGACGCCCACAATGCGATCCGTGCGGAGGTTGGCGTTGAGCCCCTCCAATGGAATGAAACATTGGCTACATATGCTCAGAATTACGCCGAAACGAAGATTGCCTCTTGCGAAATGGTGCACTCCGGAGGACCCTATGGCGAAAACCTAGCGGAGGGATACGAAGAGATGACGGCAGAGAATGCAGTGAAGCTCTGGGTTGACGAGAAGAAACATTACGACTACGATTCTAATACGTGTGTAAACGACTCTAGCCATTGCCTCCATTATACACAGTTGGTTTGGAAGAATACTAAATCTGTCGGTTGCGCCGAAGTCCTGTGCCACAACAATTGGGTTTTTCTTGTATGCAATTATTACCCCCCCGGCAACTATGATGGACAACGGCCATACTAAATTTTTCAATAAAATATTGATTTTTTCTATACGGATGCAGGTTCTATTTCTTATTATTTGTTCAACTATGCGAGCATGCCAAGTGTCCCGACCCAATTTTTTTTAAGGTTCCATGGATCATGACTTAAAAACTTGAAACAGACCGGATATTTAAAAATTTGACTTTTAAAATAAAAAGATATATAAAATTCATACCATTTATATACAAATATATTGAGGTCCGTAAACAAAACAACTGAACATTAAATAATTGAAAACTCGATGTGGCTCTATATGTCACCGATGTGGCTCTATATGTCACCGATGTGGCTCTAAACATGGAAAAAGAAGATCTTGTTCTTGTCCAAAAAACTTAGTTGAAGTTCTTGTTCTTGCCTAAAAACTTAGTTGAAGTTCTTGTTCTTATGTTCTGTTCTTGAGTTTACTAGTGGCGAAGAAGTTCTTCTGTCTTGAGTTCTTAAACATGATGGTTTTAGGTCACAGTTTTGGAAACGTTGATCTTTGTCCATATTCTTGTCCTGTACTTAGTTCTAGTCTCTTAGTACTTGGGATCCTCTAGACTTACATTTGGATGTGAATCGCTATTTTGGTTCTAGTCACTATTTCCAAGAAAGCTTGTGTCAAGAAAGGTAAGATTTAAAGAAAATGGAAAAGAATGATAAACTGATCAAGAAATCGGGAAATTGATGATCATAGAATGCGTAGGTGACACGCATCAGGCAGGCTATAGTGAATGCGTTGGGCAACAACTAGGTCACGTGTCAATCGTCGGGTGGTGTTGCACAGATGCGTTGGGCAACAACTAGGTCACGTGTATTTAACGACGAGATGCGTCTTGTAGTTCAACTTGACCTATATATGTATTCGACCCACACATGATTCGATTCAGCACCAGCTACACAAATCGTCTACCTTACCCAACCCTACGTCCACATGAGTGTGACATGTGTTGTTACGAGAATAATTAGAGAAACTTCGCATGCAAAAGATTGAAAGCAGTCGTTGGGAAGCTACCATGTGTCACAATGTGGGCATGCATCCTCCTCCTCTCAAGCGCGTTTATACGCGAAGATTTGTAACGACCCTAAATTTTCTCTTAAGCTAAAGTCGTTATTGTACACATAACATAAACATTTAATGCAGAAAAATCTCAATTGAAACTTTATAATAAAATTAACCTTAATCTTGCCTACTTCATTTTAATACTCTTAAATTCACTAATACGTATGAAAATAAAACGAAAAGCAATACAAAATTAAATGTCCTATATTAACCTATATGTGCAAAAATAGAAATGTATTTAACCTATTAAAATTGAAATATGAAACTATCCTAAGCATATGTCATAGTATCGTAGATACGATGCCACCGTCAGCCGTACGGAAGAGCCTTGCTTTTACGTGAAAAGTAGAGTAACACATGACTTAGTATTTTTAGATGTCATAGTATCGTAGATACGATGCCACCGTCAGCCGTACGGAAGAGCCTTGCTTTTACGTGAAAAGTAGAGTAACACATGACTTGAGTATTTTTAGAAATACTCAATAATTGACCTCCTATCGAGGTTAAATGCAAACACAAACAAGTTACATGAGACCTATCATAATAGTCTATTTCCTACCGCAGTTATCTTAACCGGCAACTTAGATAAAGCCACATGCAAAAAAAGAGAAATAAAGCCACATGCAAAAAAAGAGAATGAGAAACACTGAAAAAACGAAATAGAGAGAGGAATCTGAAACAACTCTGGCGAGTCCAACTAGAGAAAACTCGATGCCCACATGACCACAAACAATCCTCAAACCTCCACACGCTCCAGACAGAGAAAGCGTATGAGAGAGAGAGAGAGAAACGTATCGCAAATCGTCAGCACGGTCTTTGCTCGCACACTGTCTCGTGTCCCCCTCCCCCCTCCCCCCTCGAGGTTCAGCCTCTCCTCGCTGGCACATTGCTCAGGCTCTAATACCATTTGTAACAGCCCAAGCCCAAGCCCACCGTTGGTAGATATTGTCCTCTTTAGGTTTTCTCTTTCGGGCTTACCCTCAAAATTTTTAAACTTATAATGTCTTGTTCTCTCTCCCATCCGAAAGTTCTCAAAGGATCCCTCTTGACGCATATAACTTTTTTTACTAAGTCAAGCTTATTGACTCAAACGTCTAAATTGTTAAACAGTTAGATTGATAGAATGATATTCTTTCGGATCTAAAAAGGGTTTTACGGGAGAAAAAAAATATTTTGACAAGGAATGCTTACAAAGACACACCATCAATCCATCACTTCACACACTTCTAATACTATCACATGTCTATAACTAGACATCTTTATCCATCGAGAAATTTAAGATTGGGTTGAACAAAACAACGTAAAACACACAATTATTTGGTTTCTTTTAAGCCCCAAAGAAACAAATTACTTAATATGGTCGTTGAGAAGAAATGTTGCCTCGAGGGCTGTAGCTGCAAATCACAAAAGTACCACCATTGGTGCACTTAACTCTAGCACATCCCAGCTTCTTCGAACGTCTCCAAACCACCTGAGTGTAGGCTAGGCAACTCTGATCACCAACACATTTATTGGACCTGTAATTGTAGAATCGCTTCTTGCTAACCCATAGCTTCACTGCCCCGACGCCTGTGAGGCTACGATCGCTACTCCATGCAAGGTTCTCGCCATACGGGCCACCCGAGAGCACTAGCTTACAGTCACGCACGCGTTTATTAGCATAGCTTTGAGCATAGGCTGCTAGTTTTCGGTCCCAAAACAATGGTCCAACGCCAACCATTTTGCGAGCTGCATTGTGGGCATTGAGATAGTCCTTAGGTGAGTTTTGAGCGAGAGATGGCTTAACTAAAAACAATCCCGAAACGCAAATGAGAGCGAAGAAAACCTTGAATACATCCATTTTGATGTGTTTTGCAAAATGTGATAAATGGTTTGGTGATGGAAATGGCTTAGAGAAATGGTGCATTTATATAACGTCTCGACTTTGCGATGATCGTTATTACATATTAAATGTTTTGAATCGAATATTAGACGTGTATTCAATAATCAATTAAAAAAATAAAAAGAAATTAGAGACATTGACTTTGATAATGTTGATTTCAATACGTGTCATGTGTAAAATAATTTAATTCAAATAATAAATAAATAAATCTTAAAATGAAGCCAATGATTGAGGAAATTCTTATTTATGTAATCATGTGTTCCTTAAAAAATGATCTCATCTGTCCTCATAGTATCAATTTTATATACTCATTTAATAAATTTATTTTTTGCTATTATAATTGTTTAATATATTTTTTAGGAGTATACGGGTTGAGTTGAAGAAATCTTTTAGATCAAATCAAAGTCTGCGATTGGTTGGATTGGAGATCCGAGCAGCTTGAGCAGAGTTCACAACTCAATCCAACATGTTTTTTTACCAAATCAAAATCTAGAGTTGATTGAGTTGAGGACCTGAACAACCTGAATAAAGTTCACAACTCGACTCAATCCAACGCTTTATTCTTTTAGTTGAGTTGGGTTGTTGGATTTTTTTAAGTTATTTAATTTTGTTTATCGAGAATACATGTTATATTAATAACGAAAATCTAATAAAGTTCAAATATCAAATATTGGTAAGGCCCAACGCATCACTAACATCAATTACAAACATAAAATATTCTTAATCTTCGTAATAATCTTAAAAGTATGATAGAGTTGGATTGGATTACAATCCTATTTTTTAGTTGGTCGGGTTGACCCGATTAAAAAAGAAAACTCAATATTAAAAATAAATTAAAAAAAAAACCTAAAAAAACAAATAAACAAAAGTAGAACAAATGAACGGTATAATAAATTTATTAAAAAAAAAGAAAGGAGCCTCCTCCAAATAATTCACCATTAAGATAGTGCGGTTCATGCTTGAAAATTTTGCCATACAAATAATTTGGTTGGCCAAAATTATATATATATATATTAACTAAACTCCCTACCACTCGTACGCACGTCTAATTTTAACTAAGATTTGTTTTTTTTAATTAATTTCTTTAATAACTCATATTTAAATTCATTTTATGTACATTACAGCTAGTCAAACCGGTCGTGTAACGACTCTAAATTTTCTACTTAATTTTAAGGTCGCTATGGTATATATATCCTGAACATTGAATGCGAAAATATTCATTTAAACTTTTATAAAACATAGACATGGACTTGTGTGTTTTGAAAATACCTTTCAGACAACAGAACAAAACACTAAATAAAATAAATAAATGTTCAAATTAAAAACATTCTATTCTAGAATAAATGGGACTACTCTATGCATATATCATGGTCTCGAATTAGGATGAAATTGTTAGCCGTACAATGATGTCTTACCTTTACTTGAAATACAAGTAGCATGTGGCTTGAGTATTTAAAGATATACTAATTAAGTGACCCCACTATTAGGGTTAAATGCAAACATATACAATTTCACGAATGGGACCTATTATAACAGTTTGTTTTCCTACGGCGGCTATCCTAACAGACAACTTGGATATGTAATTAATTTCATACACACGGCCCACAGTGCAAGTATGGACCCACTAGTAGGTTCGCATACCTCCTGGACTCCTTTTCTTATCGAGCGAGCATTCTCTGGTAGCTCTCGATGCAAAACACCCGTTAGAAGTAGCAACCATCATGGCAACATTATGTCAAACATAATGATCGTTCTCCTGCCTAGTAGTGTATGAGTCCGAACTATCGTGAAGGAATAGGGGTATCCCCCAATGCATGAGCACACAATAATGCATGAGATCCCAACATTTTTTCATTTTTATTCTCTTTTAATACAACCCTGCTAGCGTTTCGTATATATCTTTTCTCATATCGTTTATCATATCAGTTATCATATCTTTCATGCATATGTCAAGGTTGTATTTCATACTAGTTTGTCGTTTTGCATATCAATCATATCATATCATTAAGATTACATGAGTATATCATTATCATAACGTTCCATGCTTCCTGACATAACAGTTTTTATTATATACATATCATACCATAATATCTAGGGGATAGAGGTAGGCAAGCAAAAAGCATAGAACATAGAACAATGAAGTAATGTATCCATACACATCCCAATATATCATATCATCACCATGTCAATTTATCACATATCTCATACCATAACATATTTCATATCATTTTCATATCATATCATAACATAGGTCTAACATTTGTCTTAGTAAAAATAAATAAATAAATAAATATCCTTAGTACATGCTCCCGTAATTTATTCATTTATTTATTTATTATACAGAGTTCTTGAAATAGGAGTTGTTTCTAGTTCGAACTCAATCTCGAAATCCTAATTTGAGAGATCCTTAGAGAATATATCTATAAATTCTTTCACTACTAGTAAACAAGTTAATGCTTGCCTTAGTCCGTCCTTTGAAGACATAAGCTAAAATACCTCAAACACCTTGGCAGAACAAGTTGCCTTTATTGTCAAGATCACCTTGGGAACTGCTTCTATCTTATACCTCTTGAATTTGAAGCTTGGCTGATTTGCGGTTTGAACGCCACTTCTTTGTTAAAGCAATTAATGAAAGCAGATTCTATGCTAATTATTTCATTGCTAAGATAACGTTAAATTTGTCATATCCAAGACTACTGATGTCATATTTACCAAGACTGGTGATGTCATATTTACCATATGACTTGGACATTGACACTTTATTTTTCACCTCTTAAAGGCTTCCGTGCAGAGATAACCACAAATAACATGTAACCTAGTGGCTCTAATTCTATCAGTGTGTTTATTAAAATTGACTGACATAAAAGAGTGGATTGAAACTAGAATTAAGTTAACACCTATACAGAGTATACAAGGATATACAAGGATAGACACAGTGTTAAAAGGTCTTAGCCTCCTATCGAGTGGTGGCATCAATTCAACCTTGTTGTTAAACTCACTTTTAGATTAGGCCTTGATCACTACTAGTGGGCTAACTGGTACAAGGTGTCCGTCTTACTCTAGGAACAACATAAGGCTACGTGAGACCGTTAAAGCACACTTTATTTTTAAATATGCACGATCCCAAGTGATGTTGTCCATAGTTGGTATACAATATTCTCTTGCATGGGCGATCTTGCAAATGCTTCTGCTCTTGTGTTTGTCCAAATCCACCTTGATATTGTGATGTCTTGGTTGGGGTTGTAGGGTCAACTCTATCTTCTTTTTCTTTCCTTTGATCATGTTCGAACGCCACTACTAGTTAAAGTGTTGTGGCATAGTCAGGCGAGAGAGAGCATACACAACTCCTTGAACCCTAGGTCTTAAGCTCATACCGAACCATTACATCTTCTTTTCCTATGTGTTAATCAGGCCATGGGAAAATTAAGACATTTTAGTAAACTTACGATGGTATTCTTCCACTCACATGTCTCCGTATTTAATATTTAGAAATTCTTGTCTTTTCTTGAATCGTAACACTTATTTTAAATATTTCTTGAGAAACATCTCCTTGAACTTAGCATAATTTGAAGGGGATGAACTTCTCATCTGAATAGTTTTGATTTTATTAAGAATTAAAAGAAAGGCGATAAATATGAAAGCAAGAACTCTACGTAAAAATCGTAAATTGCAAACCTCTTTGAAATATTCCAACAAAGTAGAAGTTCTTCCACATTCCACCAAATTTTTCTAGATATGACCCGAACACAAGGTCAAAACTTATGGAAGCCTCTTCAAATAAAGTTACTAAAGAATCAAGAAAAAAATTTCAACAGAATTGGAGAAACAAGCCAAAAGTTCTATTTATAAATATGTTAGAATATTTACTAAATAATATATTCAAAAATCTAATATATTATGAAGATGGTATAAAATATCCAATATATTTTTATTTAATATTTCAAATATATATTAATTATTTTAATATTTAAGGTATAAATATACGGAATATATGTATACTTTTTTTTTTTAATATACCTAACCTATTAAACATTTCAAAAATATATATATATTTCTCTATTTATATTAAAAATATTTAATATATTAAATATTAATTTGAATCTTTCATATTTTTTCATTAAATTGAACATTTTAGTGTTACTATTAATTAGCTAGAAGACCTTATGAACCTAACGATCATAAGCTCTAATGATACAAAATTAATTAATTAATCAATTTTTATTATGTTACTAGGTCACTCGACAATAGACTTAGAGTTGCACTATTATGCACGGTAAGACAAGTTATGTCAATTGATATAATCATTACAAACGAATCAATCTTTTACGAGTTCTTCATAATTACCGATGGGTCAAAAGTCCGTTTTACCTCTATAATTATATCTTGTACCTTAGTACCACTGATTCTCTAATGAACAATTTATTTATGATTCAATCATAAATAAACAAGTTCATCTCAGGCACAATAAGAGAGTGGGACCCATTATTCGTCCCGAAATCAACACTTGAGAGAATCACTCATTCACTTTCCTTATATGAAAATGAGTGAATTTCATCTCTCGTGATATTACGTTCCAAGCTCCTTGTTTGGTCTAAGTGTAACGACCCAAAATTTTATACTTAATTTAAAGTCGCTACTGTATACGTACCATAAACATTGAATGCGGAAGACTTCATTTAAATTTCATAAAACATAACCTCTAACTTAAAACACAGCCATGGACTTACATGTTTCAAAAACATCTTTAAAACGACACAACAAAAGACCCGAAATAAAATAAATAAGCGTTTAAGTTTAAACCATCCTATTCTATCCTAAGTCTAAGAAAATAAATACCACTATCCTATGCATGTACCATGATCTCGAGTTGTGATGTCGTCGTCAGCCGTACAGGAATGCCTTGCTTTAACCTGAAAAATGTAGTAGCACATGGTTTGAGTATTTAAAGAAATACTCAGTAAGTGACCCCACTATTGGGGTTAAATGCAACAATCACATGCAATGAAATGATGAGACCTATCTTTCGTTTCGTTTTCCCTACGGTGCTATCCTAACGGGTAATCGTGGACCTGTACCATATACTCTACACACAGCCCATACGTGCAAGTATGGACTCACCAGCTAGTTCACACACCGTTGAGCCGTTGTCCTTATCTGGTGGGCACACTCTGGGAGCCCCTTATGCTAGGACCCGTTAAAACTAGAACCGTCACGGCAGTGCTATGCAATGCATAGCGATCGTTGTCCTGCCATTGGATGTATGCGTCCGTACCCTCGTGATGGGATGGGGGTATCCCCCAGATGCATGAACACATATAATGCATGAGGTCCCTCTATTTCTACATTTATTTTTAATGACCATAACCCCCCTGTCACGTTCCAAGCTTCATGTCATTCTCATTTTCATTTCACATTTCATACACATTTTTATCCGGGTTATGGTTCCAGACAGTTTACCGTGTTTCATGTCATACAATTCATGCTGTTCACATTCACATATTCCATACAAACATGTCATAATCATTCAAGGACCTCATATCATTACATGCATTACACATCACATCAGACTAAAAGCATACATAGCATACATTCACGTTCACATAACTATGTACTTAAGCACAATAATCTAGCATACAATGTATCATATCATAAACAAGTCATAACGTAAACACTTCATAGTCATATTGTTCTCTAACTTACCATAGCCTTAACGTTCTTATACCTATCACAGACATATCATTACGTAACGTACCTTAGTCATATCGTCACAAGAAAGTACCCTAACGCTATCATTCTATCAATCTATCACAAACCTATCCCTTTCTACCCATAACCTAACCGTATTCTTTCATTAATCTCTCCTATCCATAGCACTCCAGTATGTAACCTAACCTTAACGTTTCATGAACGTATCTTACTTCTATCGTTACATTTCGTTTTGTGCATCCTTCTCGTATTCTATCTCAAACATATCCTTGAGCACATCGTACCCTAATTATTATCATACAAACCACATATAATAACATAACATAACATATAGGAAGCATATCGATCCACAGACAATTCACACATATCAATATATATGACACGTGTAGAACCATAGGGCACGTGTCAACATCAAATATAACCATGCCAATAGTAAGGTCACTTACCTGGTTAGCTTAAGTCGTTGTCACGAATATATCCTTAACGAAACTTCGATTCCGTCGTTATCCTTAATGAAAGTCCATTGAACTCCAAGTCAACCTATGTGAGCCCATGACATCAGTTTCGAGTTTGAATTTCTACAAAATTGTTTCTCTAATTTATATTGATCCATGTGTTATAGTTCATGCGAACTTTGCCTGAGTTAGGTCTTGAAATATTTATATATGTTTGTTACAGTATTATTTTCATACAAACCATTTAATACCCATTAAAATTTTCAGATATTCTATTTTCGGTTACAGTATTTAACATTTTCTAGATAATTTCAATTATATTCACAATTTTCCCTCACTGTCTCTGTATTTCCCTTCTTTTAATTATCCAATGTGTTTGAGGATGACTTTTAATATCATTAAATAAAATTAAAAAAAAAAACTACTAACCTCTTCAAATGCAAAATCTCTTCTTATCAGCAAAACTAAATCTTAATCTTACTTTTTGTATTTGTTTTTTAGAAGAAATTCTGATACTTAAATTTGTTTAACCCTTCCTTTTTATTTGTGTTTGTTACCTTTTCAATTTTTCAATTAGGTTAACAATTATTTTAGCCAATTGAATGGATTCTATTTTTTTTTTTTTTTTTTTTTTTTTTTTTCTGTTGGTTACCTTTTCAATTAGGTTAGCAATTATTTTGGCCAATTGAATGGATTCTATTTTTTTTTTTCTATTATCGATCCTGACTATTTTTTGACGAGGTAAATTGCTGAATAAAACTAAATAATTGGATAAAGAAAAGGAGATCTAAGATATAACTTACAGAGAAATCTCAAATCTCTCTTATGTAAATCTTGATCATCTCTGCAAACTCATCTTCTATAAATTTGATGCAAGCATCTTTGTTTTCTCAGATCTGACATTTTTTCATTTCTGTTTTATTTTTGGAGGAACTGTCTGGTGGGTTGAAGAGAGATTATGGGAAAGTGACTAGTTAGGGTAGACGAGGGAATAATTATTTTTATTTAGTTATTTATTTATTTTTTATTTTTTTATTTACATAATAATAATTTTTTTTAGTTTATAATAATTTTTATTTATTTATTTATTTATTTTTGAGCGGTTACCTTAAGTCTCTAAAATGGTACCCATTTTGAATTGACTATAAGAGTCATTCTCACCCATGCAAATCATAGGACAAGCCCTCACATGTACGAGTTCAAAACTAACTCAAGATTAAAACGGAGGTGCAAATGACCATTATGTGAAATATTAATCTTATCAAGTAACGGATTTATAAAGAGAGATTAAATATTTCTTCGTCTAGTCTTATACAAACTCATTATACACGATACTCCCACTCACATGTCTCCACATGAACGATTTGGATCAAATTATTTGTAACAACTACAAAATTGGTTGTATCAATAGTGTTACCAGTATAAAACATCCAACCTTATTCATATACTATAGATCATTCAAGTTATTACTTGAACGTGATTCTCTTGCATGTCAACGATATATCATTCACGATTAAATTAATAACTTTGGATTTTCATACCATTGATAATATTAAATTATTATTAAAAATTAAATAATTAATTACAAGAGATTTTATGGCATAAATCTCAACATGATCAGGTCTATGTTTGCTGCTCGAGTCCTCGTGGAAGAGTTCCACAACAATTGAACATTTCATAGAAGAAATGTGCCATAACTACGCTGTTGGAGTTGAACAGAACATCGCATCATTCCACAATCAAGGCGTATGCACACTGATGGAGTTGAACGGTGCATTGAGGAGCTCGACCACACACCGAAGAGCTGGATCGTGCGCCTGCCTTCTCCATCCAAACTCCAAATTGTTTGGGGGGAAAACATTGAGAGTGTCCATCTTCATTATATACCATAAATCTTAGCACAATTCAACTGGTTAATGTTCGATTTTTTCCATAAGAACCATTAGAATGCACCAAATCGTGGTCGCTAGGTATTCCATACTAGTCGAAAAGGCGAAGAAAACAAGAAAATACATTGTTTTTCTCCTAAGTTATAAGCTAAATGGTGCTTTGAATGAGGAAAGGAGTTCTAAAGTGAGTATTCGTAAATGGGTGGTAAAGGATTCAAGTGGACGAATTTTGAAGAATGACATCTCCTTTGGGCATTGACACTTTGCGGTCACCGTCGGGTAAGCCATGGAAAGTGTAATATAATATATATTATGCTCAATATAATTTGCATCTTTAATGGAACTCCCACGTGCTTTACCTAAATGAGGAAGGAAGCCATGGATTACCTTTATAAAAAGTAGAGAACTTTAGTTTATTGTAGCAATGAGCCTTGCAAAACTACCAAATTTCTTAAACAATTATAATTAAACTCGAATTTTATTTTCGTGGCAATTTTTTAAAGTTTAAGTTGATGGGTTATGATAAATTTAACTATCTCAACATTTCGGCACCGTAATAATTCAAATTTTTTAAATCTAGATCAACCATTGTGATGTCCCATATTGGTTGTGGAGGAGAACAAACTACCATTTATAAGGGTGTGGAAACTTCTCCTGACAGACGCGTTTTAAAGTCTTGAGGGGAACCCCGAAAGGGAAAGCCCAAAGAGGATAATATCTGCTAGCGGTGGATCTGGGCTGTTACGAATGGTATCAGAGCCAGACACCGGACGATGTGCCAGCCTTCTCTCCTCAAAGGGGGGTAGACACGAGGCGGTGTGCCAGTAAAGACGCTGGGCCCCAAAGGGGGTAGATTTGGGGGCGGTCGCACATCGATTGGAGGAAGGAAAGAGTGCCAACGAGGACACTGGGCCTTGAAGGGGGGTGGATTGTGATGTTCCACATTGGTTGGGGAGGAGAACAAACCACCATTTATAAGCGTGTGGAAACCTTCCCCTAGCAGACGCATTTTAAAGTCTTGACGGGAAGCCCGAAAGGGAAAGTCCAAATAGGACAATATCTGCTAGCGGTGAATCTGGGCCGTTACGAAGAGTGTACGTCATTGTCAATTAAAAATTCAAAAGAGAAAATAAATGACCATATAAACATAAATAATCGAGACAGAATATTCAAAAGTTTACTCTGAAATTTCGTTATAAATACGGAAAAAACATATAATAAATAAACAAATTTCTAAATGTTTTCATGTCGTAACTCTTGAACATAAAGTTTGATAAACTTATGAAGTAGATAAAAAAAATTCAATAGCACTTATCGACAGACTCCATGGTACAACTAACGATTGAATTCGTTACATGCCCGATATATCCTTTCCCTTAGTTGGAAAAAAAATGTTTGAAACGGTTTAGCATTAAAAATGTCTAACAAGTAACACACTTGCTTAGAGTTAGATATGCATGAACACGAATGTTACACGTGATCGGATTTGTGGCTACCAATTAGCTCCATTGTCATACTTTTGATGCTCAAATCATTCAAGTAAGTTTTCGGTAGCTATTGCATGAGATGTTATTAGACCTCGTTATGTGAGAATTAGGCTAGGCTCTTTGAGAATATTTCAAAGCATTCATCCGTCTCTTGGTTGATAGCATATTATAGGTTGCTTATTGGGGATCGACTTAAAAATTGGATGGCTCTATACTAGCTAATTGCGTACGTTATTTATCATATGTGAAATCTCGTTTTATTTATTATTTGAATGTCATTTTAGTGGAGTTATTTTGAGCACGAAGTTCTCATCGATTTCTAGATGTTAACGGACTTTTCATGTGAGTAGGAGCTAATGTTGTTGACATCTTGTTTAGAGTCTCGGCTTGATATGCTTCCATTCATCATATTTCGAACGAACATAACCATAATCGGTGTAGTCCGGATCAACTTAGTGATGATACTGTTGAGGATTGTTGGGAAGTAGTCCCACATTGACTACTTAAGGAGTTATCATGGGTTTATAAGTAAGGAATAGATCTCTATTGATACGAGGACTTTTGGGAAGCCCAAAGCAAAATCCCGAGACGTTATGCTCAAAGTGGACAATATCATACCATCGTAACTTATTAGGTGTCGTACTTTGTTCGAGGGCTCCAAAGAAAGGAGTCGAGCATAGCTTAATAAGTAAGATATTTATTATCGAACTAAAAAAATATAATCGGGTTTAAAAGTATTTTTTTCTTCTTATATTTAATATTATCCATAAACAATTAAGGTTCAATAAAATATTTAATTTAACCAATCTATTTTATAATAAGATAGCCGTCCATCTCGGTTAGGTTAATTGCGTATATGATATGCTTTGAATAATCTCATGCTTCATAGAATGCTCCAAATTTTCATAAGCCTATAAATAATAGCCATGGCCATCCCATATTCTCCACACAATTCTTCTTACCAATTCCTAACTCCAAACCCAAAATGGATCTTTTCAAGCTCTCCCTCTCCCTCTTTTGTGTCACGAGCGTAGCCATGTTTCCCTCCGCTCTCGCTCAAGACACGCCTCAAGACTTCGTGAACGCCCACAATGCTGCTCGTGCTCTAGTTGGTGTCGGACCTGTGCAATGGGACGCAACCGTGGCAAGCTATGCTCAACAATATGCTAACTTACGCATCAATGATTGTCAACTAATACACTCTGGTGGCCCTTACGGAGAGAATATTGCATGGGGTAGCTCAAATTTATCAGGCACTGCTGCAGTTCAACTATGGGTGGCCGAGAAGCAATATTACAATTATAACACGAATAGCTGTGCAGCTGGGAAGGTGTGTGGTCATTACACTCAAGTGGTGTGGAGAAATTCAGTGAGAATTGGATGTGCTAAAGTGATATGCGCAAATAATGCTGGTACATTCATCACTTGCAACTATGATCCAAGAGGCAATATCATCGGTCAAATGCCATATTGAGAAAGGGCTTTAACTAAAATAAGAGTAACGAAAATGAGTATTAAGAGAGCAATGTTAATGAGTTGCTAAATAAAAACAATTCACGAATGACCTACTTGTTATATCTTCTGAAAGTTTGCATAGCAATGATTATTATGAAATCGTGCACTTACAAGCGTATATCGGTTTTATCTTCTTAATCTTTTAACGTCCTTAGCAGAGTTTATATATTTGCATTATGAACTACTTGACAATTCAGCCATATTCTGTGAGATCTCACATCGATTGGGGAGGAGATGAAACATTTTTACAAGGGTATGAAAACCTCTCCCTATCAAACACGTTTTAAAAACTTTGAGAGTAAGCCTAAAGAGAACAATATTTACTAGCAATGGGCTTGAACTGTTATGGAAACCTCTCCCTAGCAGACACGTTTTAAAAACATTGAGGGAAAGTTTACAAGGAAAACCCAGAGAGGACAGGAAGCCCGAAAGGAAAAACTCAAATAGAATAATATCTACTAACAGTGGGCTTGGGCTGTTATAGAAACCTCTCTATAGACACGTTTAAATAACATTGAGGAAAATTTTGAAAGAGAACCCAAAGAGACAATATCTGCTAGCTGTAGGCTTGCTAGGTGTGGGCTTGGGCTTGAGCGGTTACCTATTTTTGTTTGCTTATATTATATATGAAATATTAAACTAGAACGAGTAGAAGGGTTATTGGGATAGTAGAAGATGTAAGAACTCGTATATCAAAGCATTATATGTTTATTATAAGCAATGTTTTAATAATACAAAAATGGTTGGATCGATGAAATACTTTATTAAATAAGTGATAAGTAAACGATATACTTTGTATTAAGCATATGAGTGACCATATACCTTATCAATTAGTGATATACAAGTAGGATGACTATTAAAGGAACGTTGATTAACCTTTAACAGTGAACTTGTATCAATTGGCAAATGTCTATATTTGTATCAAATGATGAGTTGGTATAGACTCATATGATGTTTTAGTTATATGAGGTTATTCCCCTTATACTAATGCAATTTGTAGACTATTAAAGGGTCTTCAATTAACGTTTGATAATGAACTTGCCTTGGTTCACAAGGATCCACATTTATATATGATGACGAAAAAATAGATAAGATAGTCATGCGCTAAATGTTTATAATATATAGTGTCATAAGGTTATTACGTCGGGATTATTCAAGGATCTCCAACTATCCCTTTAACAGTGAACTTGTCTTATTTGATACGTTTGACAATGGTCTACATGAGTATTGAAGTAGTTAATATAAGAACTCTACAATTAGTTTGATTGAGCTAATAGAAACTAGTGGCTAGTCTCTAAAAAATTCAACCTAACTAAAATGAGAAAAAAACATAAAGAATATTGCTGCGCATATATCTCATATAATAATAGTAATGTATCGTTGTTTGGACTCTTTTGTAAGTAATAAATACTCTTTTTATTGGTACGAGACATTTTGAAAAAAACTAAAAGTAAAGTTACGAGAGCTTGGGCTCAAACCGAATAATATACACTCAAAAGCTAATACTATTGTGAAGGTTCATGATTTCTAATCCACTTCACAACAAACGCACACAATAAAAGTTGTCATCTTTGTATTAACTACAAATATACACTCAACGAAAGCATGTAATGAAGTATTGGAGTCCCACATTGGTTATTAAAGAGAAGATCCTAGGTATGTAGGAGACTATCTTCATTGGTAAGAAGAAAAATCAAAAGCAAACTCATGAGTTTATACTCAAAATGGACAAATATCATATCATTGTGAAGATTCGTTGTCCAACAAATGGTATCATAATCATGCCTTTATCTTAATTTAACCATGTCAAGTAAAGCTCCATTGGATTAACAATGTGCTCTAGAGAAGACGAGTTAGTTAGAACAGTGTGCTAAGTGTGCTAGACAGATAAACGATTGTTTACGGGGAGGCTCAACAGTACTCAATTTTGTTCAAGGGGAGATCTCGAGTATACAAGGGATATTATCTTCATTGGTAGAAGACTTTCTAGGAAAAAAAAAAAAAAAAAAAAAAAAAATCCTCAGAGCTCACAAAGGATCTAAAATTGTTGAGTAGAAATACCAAAAATAAGACTAATTGTCTTTAATAAGACTAATTGTCTTTCCATTCATTTCAAAACTTCAACGATCCCTTCTCGCTCAATTATTACAATTATTTCTAGAAAATTCCCACAATATCTTTTTTGATGTAATGAGTCTGTCCTCTTTTCTCTATACATATTCCACAAAAATAAAAATAAAAACTAAAGTAGTAGCGCCTATTATATTTTCTTCAAATTCAACCTTAGATCATCAAATAGTCAACAAGAAGCCTATCGTAAGTGTCAAGGATAATTGACCGTTTATTATTATTCTTTTATAGAACTTTCTTTTATCACCATTTAAACGTGGTGGTTTCGGCAAACATTTTCAGTAAGTAACAATATGCCATAGGAAGGAAAGACTCACCCGAAAACAAAAAAGATTCAGGAAGATAAAAGACACAAAGACACTCGGCCCCAAAGCACAGCTACCATCTCAAATTCAGGTAGAATATTCTCTTAATTTGGAATGGAATAATCTCTTAATTTGGTATGTGAGGAAGCACAACTATCTCGAATTCATAAAGAAATTTGGAATGCATGAATCATTCTTAAAATCTAAGTGCTACCCCTTAAAAATTGAAACCTTATCATAAAGGTCGACCACTTCCCATTACAAATAAGAGTGATCAATCCAAGGGTTAGGACCTTAAATAAGATTTCCAAACTAAAGAATCGGAACCAAACAAGATCATCCTAAACAAAAAGAATCAACAACAAGATCATCCTAAACAAATCACAACAAATATGCAAATTTCAGACAATTTCCATCAAATGGAAACACTATGGATTTATCAACAATGCTTAGTGTGCCTACCAATAACACTCGACACACAACTAAGTCCCCTACCATAGACTGCACAAAAACAACGAAAACAAGAAGAAAACAAACACACACACAACACAAACTCAAGCACTAACCCATTACAAGAATTGGGTTACCTCTCTCCTCATCTCAGTACTCCTCCTGATCGTCGTCGTCACCTTCAGCAGACTCAGCCCCCACTTCCTCATAATCCTTCTCAAGGGCCGCAAGATCCTCACGAGCTTCAGAGAACTCTCCCTCCTCCATGCCCTCCCCAACATACCAATGCACAAATGCCCTCTTTGCATACATTAGGTCGAACTTGTGATCGATGCGAGAGAACACCTCCGCCACGCTTGTGGAGTTCGAGATCATACAGATTGCCCTCTGCACTTTGGCCAGATCGCCACCTGGAACCACCGTTGGCGGCTGGTAGTTGATGCCGCACTTGAAACCGGTGGGGCACCAGTCCACGAACTGGATTGTGCGCTTGGTTTTGATGGTGGCAACAGCAGCATTGACGTCCTTTGGCACAACGTCTCCTCGGTACATCAGACAGCAAGCCATGTACTTTCCATGGCGAGGATCGCACTTGGCCATCATGGAAGATGGCTCGAAAGCGCTGTTGGTGATTTCTGCTACAGAGAGTTGTTCGTGGTATGCCTTCTCTGCAGAGATCACTGGGGCATAGGAGGAAAGCATGAAGTGGATTCTTGGGTAAGGAACCAAATTCGTTTGGAACTCTGTTACATCCACATTTAGAGCTCCATCGAATCGTAAAGAGGCAGTAAGGGATGAAATCACCTGAACATTGAAAGAACAATGAACAATTATTAGAATCATCACCATTACAAAAAAAAAAAAAAAAAAAAAAAAAAAACAAAACAAAAAAAAACAAAAAAAAAAAAAAAAAAAAATTGTGAAAATCAAAGAAGATATTGAACTGAACCTGAGAGATGAGACGGTTTAAATTTGTGTATGTGGGTCGCTCAATGTCAAGGGAGCGTCTACAGATATCATAAATGGCCTCGTTGTCAAGAAGTACAGAAACATCTGTATGTTCAAGGAGGGAGTGGGTTGAGAGAACACTGTTGTATGGTTCAACAACAGAGGTGGAAACCAGAGGAGAGGGATAAATTGTGAAACCAAGCTTTGATTTCTTGCCATAGTCAACAGACAAGCGCTCCAAAAGGAGAGAGCCAAGACCAGAACCAGTGCCCCCACCAACAGCGTTAAAAACCAGGAATCCTTGAAGTCCAGTGCAGTTGTCAGCGAGCTTTCTAATGCGATCCAAACAGAGATCAACAATCTCCTCGGGAAAAAAAATCCTATACGATGAAGAACCAGAAAATTTGCACGCGATCGAAGTATCATCAAATAAAAAATCACGCAACAGAGAAGTACCGTAAATAACGTATTCAAACCGATCAAAAAATCAAGAAGAAACAAACATGCAAGAAGAAAATATACAAAATCGAAAGCAGATACAAACAAAAACGAATTCAAATACATATATCAAGAACCGTAAATGAAATTAAAAGGAGATAGACCTGAATTCCATGCTCAAGGCAATACAGTTCCCAGCATGCATTGCCGACCTGAATCCCAGCCTGACCGATATGAATCGAAATGCACTCCCTCATTTTTCTCCGGCCAAAAAAACAACGCAGCCTAAAGCAAAAATCTAAGAAGAACAACAAGAAAACACGATCGAGCGAAGCAGAAGAAGAAGATCGAAAACGGAGACGACGAAGGCGTTTATGAAGACGCCTTCTTGTTGAAAATATACATTTCAATGAAAAATGAGGAGGAAGGAGAAGGCATTTTATAGTTGGAAAAACAGGAGGGAGGAAAATGCTGAAGAAGGGGGAGGTTAACCAGGGTTAGTTAAGTGTAATTAATTTGAATGGGCAGGAAACTAACCATGGTTAAGAAATAAAGTAAGTGATTTTGAAATTTTAACCGTTTTTTCTTTATTTTGCCGCTAGAAAGGGCCCAGTGAGGTGCAAGGGAAGCGGCTTGTTTGGTAACATGGATTTGGCTGTGCTTGTCTTTGACAAGTTTGTTTCCATTTATTACCCATTTCTATGGATTTATATGGAAAATAATATTCCCATTTGTTTTTTTATTACTCAAAAAATAAATAATACAAAATATAGTGTTTTTTTTATGCTATTTTTTTTTTTTTTCTATTATAGAGACTGTATTTGAATTCGAATTCGAATTCGACCGCTGATGGCTCAGGCATTCCTCTACATCATTCGCTTCTAAGAGTGAGTTCTTTCAACATATTTGAATTCGACCCCCGATATAGAATTGCTCTAAGTAAACTACGTTTAATCTTCGAGTTCTCATGATTGAGCCACTGAAACTGAAGGTAGATTTTGTGGGTATAAGTAGTAACTTAGACTCCTATTCTCGAGATTGTTTTCATTCCGGTGTAGTCTCAATTGATTTATGCAATTTTTTTTTAGTGTCACAATATTTTTGTATCGTCTATTTTTTGGATTAAGAATTTCAATGCCTAAGATTTAATATTGTTAGGATCACTCAACAACGCCATATATATATGAATACAGAGGACAGGAGTACATTTTCAAAGCTATATATATGATACCGTATAAATAAATATATAGTTCTAGTTTCAGGTATCCTTTCATTTTGTTTCGTTTTTTCGAGTACAACAATGTGTTCAGGTATCCTTTCATTTTGTTTCGTTTTTTCATTACGAATCCAATTTCATTGCGCAAAAAAAACCTTACAACCAAATAATACACCAAATCTGCCTCATAATATTACATCAGAAGCTACCCTCCCTTGCTGTTTCTACTCATGATCTAAAGATTTGAGGCAAAAAGAACAAATACTTTCATAGTCTACAGAAAGCTACAAGGACAAAATTATATTGAATCATAGAGAACAGAATTCCAGCTATACTCGTTTAAACTCGACTATGATATTGAACTTTCATGCATATTTTATTCTTGATCTTTAAACTTCGAAATGTTTTACTATTTTAGTCCATAAACTTTGCATAGAAAGTTGTTATAGTCCTTGCAGCTATTTTCGTAAAGCATTTCCAAAAATCCGATTTCGTTTCGAAACCCACCCCTAAACTTATGTTTAACTATTTATGAACACTTTTGGCAAGGACTAAAACAATTTTTTATACGAAGTTTAGAGAACGAATAATTTACTGACCATGAAATAAGTATGAAGGCTATGAAACCAAGCCTATTTTATTCTAATTTTATCTTCCTTTTTTTTTCTTTTTATGTGTCATCACTAACCTTGTCACTTATAACGTATAAGCAGTTAAGTGAGAGGAATTCAGGAAGCAGGTTGTGCACCAGTCCAGGCATGGTGCTGATCGTCATCGAGTCGATCGAATCTGTGGCTGCGGATATCTTGTAGATATAAGATGCCAGTCCACACTCCACGAATGATAAGTATGCTCACAAACACTGCAGTTCCAAGGGTGCATATCACCTAAGATTTCACAAAGCAGCAGAGGAAATAAGTGTTCTTTTTTCTGAAGGGGGAAACGTTGGAAATTAGATATGATCTAATTCATACAAATAAGTTCTTTTTTCTTTTGTTCTTTCTCTATTGAAGGTGGTATTGTTGAGAAAATTGAAGCTAGAAGAGAGCAACGACGTGCAGAAATAAAGGCCAAGCACAAAGAAAGGAGCTAAAGTATATAGTTCTGAGAAATCTAACCCTCGGCTACACATGACACCACTAGAGTCGATGGCAAAAAAAAACTTTCTCAAGAAAGAATACATCAATAAAAGTATTCTTACTCAACAGAAACTATTCTTCCATGGATATTTTCGTAGAACGAATTTTGTCAAGAAATTCTGAAACTTCCTATCGACCTTTATTAGTTTTAGCTCGTTGAAAGTTTCCAGTTCTTTCTATACTAGAACAATTTTAGACCGTCTCCTGAAAGCCTACTTATGAGATCCCACATCAGTTGGAGAAGAGAACGAAGAATTCCTTTATAAGGGTGTGCAAACCTCTCCCTAGTGGACGCATTTTAAAGCTTAGAAGGAAAAGCCTAAAGAGGACAATATTTGCTAGCAGTGGGCTTGAGCTATTACAAATAGTATCAAAGCCAAACACCGGGCAGTGTACCAGTGAGGACACTAGGCCCCAAGGGGGGTGGATTGTGAGATCCCAAATCGATTTGGAGAGAAGAATGAAGCATTCCTTATAAAGGTGTGGAAACTTCTCCCTTGGAACGCATTTTAAAACCTTCTCGGAAGGGAAAAGCCAAAGAAGACAATATCTGCTAGCCCGGGCTTGGGCTGTTACACTACTGTCTACAACCACCACAACCAGCAAACTCAATAGTCAATCCATGCCAACAGGCCTGTACTTCTCACTATTGATTAAAAAAAAGAAAAAAAAAGTCAATTACAACCCTAGTTGTCCCTTTAGTCATATCCTCTAATAGTGCTGTAAGTGTATAGGTATAAGATGGGTCTGTTAGGGCCTACGTGTTGTATTCTCTGCAGGCGGGCGCGGGTTGAGGATTTTGACCACCTTGCAGGGAGCTGCTACGACTAAGCTTTCTCAGTTTGGAGTTGCTTCTTTCCAGGCTTTCAATTTTCATTTAACTCGACCTGGAGGGTGTAGCTCTTTGATTAAGGAACTCTTGCTTCACCTGCCCTTTTATGATAGGGGGCGCGTTTTCTGTGGCTAACCAAGGTTTGCGTGAATATTTGTAGGGCTTTTGGGCAGGACGAAATAACAGAACTTTTAGGGATTGATCGACCTAAATAGGAGGTGCGGTCCCTTGTTAGATTCCACATCTCCCTTTGGGCTTTAAGGTCTTCATAATTACCCAGTTGGTCTTCTTTTGTTTGATTGAAGTCTCCATTTGTTTTAGTCTAGCTATTTTTTGTGGGGCCTTTCTTGTTGTATGCCCTTCGTAATCCTTCATTTTTCCTCCATGAAAGGTTTGCAGTTCTCATAAAAATAAAAAGTACTACGTGTGTAGGTAATTACAAACCTCTAGCAAAGTCTGTAGGTTCACTTATTCCCACTAGAGAGACAGATGATGCGAATACTCCAACTATCTATATCTCGCTATAACAGAAATTTCATTCATGCTGTCTACAACCACGGACCACCATCAAACTCAATAATCAATCTACATCAACAGACCAGCACTTTGATCTACTTCTGAGTAGACAACAAACAAAGTCAAATACTGTAACGGCTCAAGCCCACCGCTAGCCGATATTGTCCTGTCTTCTTTGGGTTTTCCCTTTCAGGCTTCCCCTTAAGGTTTTTAAAACACGTCTGCTAGGAAGAGGTTTCCACACCCTTATAAAGAATGTTCCGTTCTCCTCCCCAACCGATGTAAGATTTCACAATTCACTCCCTTCGGGGCCCAGCGTTCTTGTTGGTACTCGTTCCCTTCTCCAATTCATGTGAGATCCCCTAATCCACCCCCCCCCCCCCCCCCCCCCCCCCCCCCCCCCCCCCCCCTCGAAGCCCAGCGTCCTTGCTGGTACACCGCCTCGTGTACACCACCCTTTGGGGCTCAGCCTCCTCACTGGCACATCTCCCGATGTCTGGCTCTGATAACTTTTGTAACGGCCCAAGTCCACCGCTAGCAGATATTGTCCTCTTTGGGCTTCCGATGAGGGATCTCACAATAAAATACCATCTAGGTTTATTCTTTTTCCCTATCCCGATAAAAAAACTGTTAGTGTGCAGGTAAATAAACCCTCCAGAAGAGTGCATACATATATCTAATGTTACTATTGCCCAGTGATTCGGATGGATCATATTATTGTTGGCCAGTGATTCTGATGGATAAGCATGACGTGTCTCGTTTAGATCTTGCCATCAGAGACGTTTAGCACGAACTATCCACAAGCATGTCCAATTCAATAGGCAATCCACATCAGTGGACTAGTACTTTTCACTACTGATAAATGCAGCAAACAAGGCCAAATGACGTCTAGGTTCATTTTTAACCATATCCACCGTCTAACTAGAGCCGAGCAGATGACACCCTTAATCAGTATGAATACCGTCCGGTTTCGAAAAGTTTTCCAACGACAATATTGGTTTACTCCGACTGTTCATATGAGAAGATTTATAAAGTTAACTCAATCTCAAGACATCTCTAGGAAGGAGGGGGGGTAGCCCTGGACATTAGCCATACTAATGAAGTTACAAAGAGACTCGATTAACGAAAATAGAAATAATACCACAATTACAACTCATTTTTTGGGGGACAACGAACCGAAGACCAGCAATTCCATGTATAAAACCAACTGACAATTCTTCTTCTTCACAAAAAGTTTTCCATTTACTTTCTAGCCAAAGTTCCCTAACAGAACTACCATCTCCCAACGGAGGACAAGAAATCTCTTCTTTGGGTGCTACGTTTGTCATGCATATCCAATTGAACAAGAACTAAGTGTCATAACAATTCTTTCACCCCCTTCTCCACAACCAAACTAAAATATCTGCATTATTATAGTCGAATTTCGAACACGCATTTCTCTTTTGCAATGAAAGTTTACAGCTAACTATCTATTACTGAGGACACAAATCCATATGGAAATACTAAAGGAAACGCAATAAAAGGGCTAAATATCGATGCAGTTACCTCAAGAAATGCCTTCAAAATCCACAAAAACGCTAGCATTAGTACCCCATTGACAGAAAATCCCACCTGAGAAAATCAATTTCTAATGCAAAATTGACTAACCACAATTCATAGATAAAAATTTAATGAGTAATCTTATTTATGAACAAGAAAGAAAAACATCTACCAGTTTAGTAGGGATGGATTGGGGAAGAACCGATCTCACAGCCTTCCTGGCTCGCTTCGAGACCTTCCTGAAAACATTCTCAACAAACCGGACCAATAGATCCAAACTTCTATCCTCTTCCTCATTTTCCTCATCCTCGTCGTCCTCGTCGTCTTCGCCACCGATTATGTCGAAGTCGGAGCTAATCGAGCGGTTCCAATTGCGCCGATCGTCCACCAAATGATCAACTCCCTGGAAGAGATCGAGCAGATTGAGAACAAAAACAACAAAGGCGAATAGAGGGGAAGAGAAATCCGGTGGACCTGAGAGAAATTGGAGGTTCTTCTGGAAGCCCGGAGGAGGGTGTGAGAAATTTGCAAGGAATGGGAGAGAATCGAGGTCCGAGAGGTTGGTAATCGCAGCTGAGAATGAGGAATGGAATAGAGGGACGGCGGTGAAAGAGCGGCAGGTAAGGACATGATCAGCTGTGGAAGAACGGCAGCCGTTTGCAGATGCTTTCGTTTTTTGCTGAACAAAAAACGATGGTTGACAGTTGTTGAGGGTTATATTCATTGTAACCGCCCAAAATTTCTATTTACCTTATACTCAGGTGCCTAATTAAACATTTAAAATATGGTTATGGACTTACGTGTTCGAAAATATCTTTTAAATGTCACAACCCGGTAAAAAAGACCCTGTTCTAATTTAAGTTTAAGAAAAACAAGTACAATTATCCTATACATGTGTCATGGTCTAATATTATGATGTATTTGTCAGCCATACACGAATATACAGTAATGTCTTTCCTTTATCTGAAAAAGAAGTAGCATACGGCTGGAGTATTTTGAGAAATACTCAATAAGTGACCCACTATTGAATTAGGTAATGCAAACACATGCAACTCATGATTACATGATTAAGGACCTATTGTTAAAATCAGTTTTCAGTCCTGACAAAATTGGATGTATAGTACTTTTCTACACGCGACCCACACGTGCGAGTGTGGATTCCTAAGCGATTTGCACCCCACCTGAACCCATCATAGTCGAGCTATCTATCCGTAGCGACGTTCGGAGGTCAGCACACCCCGAGTGTCATGCAAGGCATGATCATCATCACCATCATAGTGTACGTTTCCGTAATCGTCATCGTAAATTAGGAGTATCCCAATATATATGAACAAACAAAATGCATGAGGTCCTTATAATTTTCATCTTTAAATCATCTTTATGACACAACCTTAGACATCGTTCAACACTACTCGAAGTAACATGCACGCATTGACCTTCATACATTCATCATTATTAACATTAACTAGGGTTGTGTTTTGAAAACTTGTCGTCATAGTGCATCCTGATATTTGAAACATGCACATCATCTTAATATGAAACATCATCATATTGAGTTATTTCATCATCACACGTCTCACATCATCTTGTTATCATGCATCATTATCATCATGTACATCATCACATCATCATATAATGTCATCATCTCATCATCTCATCATCATTTAACGTCATATAACATCATCACATCCTCATATAACATCATCATGTCACCATTTAACGTCATTACGTCATCATATAACATCATCATATGACATCATCATATCATCATTTAACGTCACCATGTCATCATATGACGTCATCACATCATCATATAATATAAAACATAAATGACACGTGCAAGGGTCACTGGGCATGTATCATCATACATAAGACAAATATTCTAATTGAGTAGAGTAAGGTCACTTATCTAATTAGCTTAAGTTGTTGTCACTAATTTATCGAGTCTTTAGTAGTTTTATTTGTTATTTCTATCTTTATTTCAATTCTCCAAAGTATTTCTTAATCATCGTACCCTTACGAACACTCTCATTTGGATGTGGTCTCGAATATCACATGACAATTAGCTACTGCTTTGGTTCATCCCCGAACCATATGTTATTGGAGAGGTACTGCTCTGACACTATTTGTATCAACCCATGAACAGATCTAAAATCAGAATTCTAAATCCCGATCCGAATCCTAGGCATAGGTCGTGAAACCTAAATTAGAAAGAATATTACACGATATGATTAGCAACTTTGTATCATAGTTGTGAACCGTCAAAACTGCCCGATGCGACCTCTTAGCTAAAAAAAAAATGAGATGGCAAAATGACCGTACAATAGGTTGGACAGAAATCTCGGAAATGATTAATTTTAAATTTAATTAACCCAAAAATTAATTAATAAATAATTTGACTAAAACTCAAATTAAAACAAAATAGGGGTCCAATGTTTTTTCATACATATGTTTTGAATCCTGTTTGTATGAAATTAGGTTACTAACCTAATCGCACTTATATTCAAGAATTGGACTAAAGTTTTGGATCAATTTATTTAGAAAATTCAATGATTTAAGAATATCTTCAAAAAAATTACTTTTCTCTTGGAGCTCCAAAATTGTCAGGACAAAAATCTGATCAAACATCCGGATTCTCTGCGTAAGAAGTTTCATCAAATTCCCAGCTTGATCCGCCATTACTGGCGGCGAATTTCCATGAGAGGGCAGCATTCTCACCCACCGAAGCCGGTTTTCGCCGGACCTGATGACGAAAACGAACCGTGTCGTTCTTATCTCGCCGGAACGAACGCCCCATTAGGCGCTGGGATTCGGAAGAAGGGGACCGGAGTTCGGCCATGGCTGCTTCTGGACTTGACTGGTGGAGCTCAGGTCGTTGAGGCCGGAAAACACGCGATTATGCGGCGGACTGGTTTGCCCGCGCGAGACCTCCGGATTCTCGATCCGATGCTCTCGTATCCATCTACGATTCTTGGCCGTGAGAAAGCGATTGTGATCAATTTGGAGCACATCAAAGCTATTATCACCGCTCAAGATGTGTTCGTGTTGAATGCTAGGGATCCGTCAGTAACCCCCTTCGTCGAGGAGCTTCAGAGGCGGGTTCTGCGGCACTACCAAGCCACTAAGGCCGCTCAGGTTTCAATTCGAATCGTTTTTTTTAACCTAGTTCTTTGAATTAAAGCGTTTGTTCGTCCTAATTTTGTCAATTAACTATCCTCTCTTAGTGATTATTGGCACGCATCCTCAACTTAGAGTTCATAGGTTTGAATCCCCCACCCCAATTGCTGATGAACTCAAACAAATTGGTGCTAGTGAAGAACTTTGGCTGGTTGAATTTAACTTAGATTGGAACTTTTCTTTGATGGATGAGATCTGTGTTCAATTGTCTGCAATGTTTTGAAGGAGGGCAATGGCGATGATTCCAGTTGGAGAAATCTCTATGACTTGGAGGAGCCACGATCCAGGGCTCAAAGTCCCCATAATTCCTATCAAGGATTTCCACAGGCTGAAGAGGAAGAGGGGAAGGAAAACGGTAAACAAGGTCTTGAAAATCGGGAGGGATTGAAGGTTCTACCGTTCGAGTTCGTCGCGTTGGAGGCGTGCCTTGAAGCTGCCTGCAGCTGCTTAGAAAGTGAAGTAAGAATCTTTATATTTTTGTTTAGTTTGTTTAATCTTTTGTTCTCTTGATTCTATTTAGCACATTATCTTGTAACCAGGCAGATACGTTGGAGCAAGAAGCTCACCCAGCTTTGGATAAGCTGACTTCTAAGATTAGTACTCTCAACTTGGAACGTGTGCGTCAAATCAAAAGTCGATTGGTTGCGATAACTGGACGAGTTCAAAAGGTTATTAGATTTTAGTTACTAGCATGTCACATTTCCTTAAATTGTGTGGCTTCATATTGGAGATAATCTAATTTTCAGACGATGAATTAACACTTTTGACCTCTGTTTCTCGGGTTAAGAAGAACTGTTAACTTAATTTTACACGACCCTTTTGGTCGATTATGATGATTCTTTACAGGTGAGGGACGAATTAGAGCACTTGCTAGATGATGATGAGGATATGGCTGAGATGTACTTAACAGAGAAGATGGTTCAGCAACAGCTTGAGACCTCTTCCACTTCTTCAATTCCCGAGAGAGACGAAATGGACGATGATGTTCAGCAATTAGGCAAAGATGACAGGGAGGACAGGTACAAGATCCACCTCGTGTCCGAGAAGGACAGACATCTACTCTATAATCGTAGTTTCATGAATTTCTGCATTTTTAAATAGCCTTTTGTTTCCAACTTTCTCAGTATTCCTGCTGAAATATCATTGGAAGGTGGTGGAAATTCTGCTAATTATGAAGGCAATATAGATGCTTCACAGGATCATTTATTTGGTGCATCAAATGTGGGCAGGGACAGCCATGGAACTCGGACAAGCACTACCCACAGCGCTGTAAGCAAACTCCTCGATGTCGAGGAGCTAGAGATGCTGTTGGAGGCTTACTTCGTGCAAATTGATGGTACCCTCAACAAACTTTCAACGGTACGCAACATAAACAATGCGTTCTTTCATCTATGATTCTGCTTCTTTCAGCTTAATGGATTGTTTTCAGTTTATATAGAAATAAAATTGTGCTGCGGACTATAATAAGTCTTTTCGGGCTGTGGGAAACGGAATTTTACCTGTAGAAATGGCTAAACTAGTAGACAAACCTGATTCAAGGGACTATATTTTCGAGTCTGTTCAAAGATAGATCGTTTAAAATAAAAGTACAGAAGGATGATGGGTCAGAAACAGAGAAACAGAAAATGTAACGGTCCAAGCCCACCTCTAGTAGATATTGTCCTCTTTGTATTTTTCCTTTTGGGCTTCCTCTCAAAGTTTTTAAAACGCGTTAGGGAGAGATAACACACTGATAGCAGATATGACTCTTTGGGTTCTCTTTTTGAGATTTCCCTCAAGGTTTTTAAAATGCATCTGCTAGGGAGAGGTAGCCCACCGCTAGCAGATATTGTCCTCTTTGGGTTTTCCCTTTCAGGCTTCCCCTCAAGGTTTTTAAAATGCGTCTACTAGGGAGAGGTTTCCACACCCTTATAAAGAATGTTTCGTTCTTCTCCCCAACGATGTGGGATCTCACAATCCACCCCCTTAAGGGCCTAGCGTCCCTGCTAGCACTCGTTCCCTTATCCAATCGATGTGGGACCCCCCAATCCACCCCCCTTTCAGGGCCCAACATCCTTGGTGGCACACCGCCTTGTGTCCACCCTCCCTTTCGGAGCTTAGCCTCTTCGTTGGCACATTCCCCGCGTCTGGCTCTGATACCACTTGTAACGGCCTAAGCCCACCGCTAACATATATTGTTCTCTTTGGGCTTTTCCTTTAGGGCTTCCCCACAAGATTTTTAAAATGCATCTGTTAAGTAGAGGTTTCCACATCCTTTATTCGTTCTCCTCTCCAACCTATGTGAGATCTCACGTAAAACTAGCTAAAAAATCATCATCAAACGAAGTGTTAAATGTCTGATCAATATATTTGGTTGAAATGCAAGCCTACGTTGAACATGGCTTTTCCTTTTGCTGATGTCTTCTAACACGCTCTTTCATCTATCTTAAGCTGAGGGAGTATGTAGATGACACAGAAGATTACATCAACATAATGCTAGATGACAAGCAGAATCATCTTTTACAAATGGGAGTAATGTTGACAACAGCGACCCTCGTCGTCAGTGCTTTCGTCGTGGTAGCAGGTATCTTCGGGATGAACATCCATATTGAACTATTCGAACCAGAAAAAGCAGGCATGCCAGAGTTCATGTGGACTGTTGGTGGTGGCACCATGGGAACCATCTTCCTGTATGTCATTGCCATTGCCTGGTGCAAGCACAAACGTTTGCTCGAGTAGTTTGCCAAAACCGAAGCTGAACGTACGGTATAGTTTTCTTGATAAAAAAACATATATAGATTAAGACAACCTTTAATACATCTAATGTGTTGAAATAAGTTGAAGCTTTTACAAGCTGAATGCTCTGTTTCATACTGTTGGTCGGTACAGGCTATATTGTATATGTTGCATGGTTATAATAATTTATAACGCTAAATTTTGTACCCAAAAATTTAATGTCAAGTTATGAAGTATCTTTTAACTATTATTTAAAAAATACTTTTATTCTTTTAAAGTATTCATTAATTATCATTAGGGTAAAAAAACTTATTAGAAGGTTGAATGATAAGTCAACGTGTTAGAACATGTTTTTTCGATTTAGTCAGGCAAGTATCTCAGTTATTGTCATTTGAAACTGTCAAATCATTGTCATGGCTATACTATGATACTGTGTAGGTCAATATGCATTTTCTTTTTTGGTGGTTCAATCATAAGAACTTTGTATGGAGCAATCTTAGTTGGGTGACCTCTCTCGGTCCCCTGATTTCTTGATACTCATTGTGATTGTTGTATGTCTATCTAACCCTACCAACGAGGTTACTTATTGTATATTTTTAATACTCAACTTTTCTCAAAATATTGTCAGTTAAGAGAAAAGGCATGTGTGCAGAGGCCGTGATGTAGAGGACTACTTGTTGTCATGGGTGATAGTTCACATGTTTGAATTTATTTTCCACATCGTTTAGCTGTTTAATTTGAACTTACCTAGACATCATTCTAAAAAGGGTACGGTATAAAGTTGACTAGTTTCTAGGCGAATATATGAGTTTGCAATATGCATATTTTCGTCTTTGCACGATAAATGATATAAGCATGCATATGGTAACGAGGCAGGCAATCTTGGGTCTTAGAAAGTGAGATTGTTACGCACTCGATCATCTCTTTCTTTCTTCTTTATTAATTTCTCTTTTTTCATTCATGAATCTCATTTAAATTATTTATTGAGTTTCGAGTGAAATTTGAGAAATTGTTTGAAATGGTTTTTGAACTTCATTGACAGGCACACGGTCCATTGTCTGGCTCTAATATCATTTGTAATAGCCCTAGCATACCGCTAATAGATATTGTTCGTTTTAACATGTTAGTTTAAAACACATATGTCAAGGAGAAGTTTCCACACGTATATAAGCTTTGTTTGGAGATGTTCGTGTCTCCAAAGAACATGCTTGACAAGTTTCCACACGTATATAAGCTTTGTTTGGAGATGTTCGTGTCTCCAAAGAACATGGGACCGAGGTTAAATAAAAAGAAGAGTTTATATTAGTGGAGGAGGGGATATGGACCAAGAAAGCCTCATCTGTTCATCAACCTCATCCACAACCCCAACACTCTCTCATTCCCATGAGCTCCATCGGCCAAAACATCCTGATGGCTCTCGCCCTCACTCTCAACCAATTCGCTTCCTCAAACGTCCAATCCGTCCAGAGAAACAAACCCAAAACGCCACCCACCACCACCGCCACCACCTCCGCCAGTTCTGACATCCAACGAAGAGGCCTCATCTTATCTGCCGCCGTGGCCGCCGCCGTGGACTCCAGAACCGATCTCCTAAAAAGTGTGCTGCATTAATTCTTCTCTCTGTGTTCCATTTTTGAATGCTCGACTTTCGTTTCAATCCAAACATTTTATGTGTTGTTAGGGTACCTAAAGAAATCTGAAGAAAACAAAGAAAAGAACGACAAGGAGGTAAGTGTTCTTGTAATTTGTAATTTGGAATTTAGATTTGATCAATGTTTTGAAATTTGTGTTATTGGGTTTGTAATTAACAGAGATTGGAGAGTTTCTACAAGCGAAATTACAAAGATTATTTTGAGTTTGTTGAAGGATCTTTGAAGAACAAGGATGAACTTTCTGAAGCTGAGAAAGGTATCATTGAGTGGCTTAAGAGAAACAAATAAATGAATTTCTTCTATCAATTATCAATTATCATTTTAACGATCGATCTCGTTCAATCAATTTATCACTTTCACAATTGAAAGGAAAGTTGCCATATTTACAATTATTCAAATTTTGAGCCTAGGGTTCATCAAGAACACTTTTGTACCAATGAAGTTCCTATCCTAATTTATACACGTAGATTTTTTAACTTGGTCTTATAATACCTGAGTAAAAAAAACATACTGAATGAACCAAATTACATCTAAATGAGAGTGATCGGATGACTAAGAAAGACCAATATGCACATTTCTTCTCCACAACTCAATCATAAGAATTCAAAATTAAGCGTATTTTGTTTGAAGCAATCCTATGTTCGGTAAGCTCGTGAGAATTTTTCCTAACAAAGCATGCTGAAAATGTAACACACGAGTAAAGGAGTACGTGAATGAACCAAGATCATATTAGAATGAAAATGAGCAATTTTATGTTGAGTGACCTCTCGAACATTTTCCTAAAATGTATGTGAGTGAGAACAAAGTATGCTGAAGAACTCTGTGTTGATAGGTGAGTGTTTTTCCTACAACAATTAGGTATCTCATTTTCCTAAAATAGATAGACAATCGACTCATACAATCATTGGGCTGGAGTCTATTGGGATAGAGATGATATTCACCGTTTTGGACATACAATCATTGGGCTGGAGTCTATTGGGATAGAGATGATATTCACCGTTTTGGACATACAATCATTGGGCTGGAGTCTATTGGGATAGAGATGATATTCACCGATTTGGAATGTGCCAAATTTATCGATATTTAACATTTTTCATAATAAAATTGAAAATATTAATCAAAACACCGTTCTTTTCGCTACTTATTCTCAATGACCCATTTGTGATTTCGTTTTAGTTCTTGTGTTAGATGTTGGATGAAAGTCTTGCATCGGCTGATTTAAGGAAGGATCATGGGTTTATAATCGAGGAATACTATCTCTGAGACGCCTTTTGGAAGCCCAAAGCAAAACTATGAGTGCTTATGCTCAAAGTGGACAATATCATATCATTCTGGAGAATCGTATTTATCTAACATTAAGATCTTTTAATTAAGCCTAAGGGTCTACGACTTTTGTGAAGAAACCAAGTCTATCTGAGTGAGCCTAAGGGTCTACGACTTTTGTGAAGAAACCAAGTCTATCCGAGTCCTGGGCAAGAAGATACGAAAACGAGTTTTCATCTGAATCTGGACAATCTGAAGTTGAAGGTGAGACTGAGTCCTGGGCAAGAAGTTACGAAAGCGAGTTTTCATCTGAATCTGGACAATCTGAAGCTGAAGGTGAGAAATAATGAATACGATAGCTTACAAAAAACACGTATCTCAATATGGCTATTCAAGCATAAGATCAACATGTATCACAATATGGCTGCAGCAACGAGTCAAGCTTCCCGTGTAGATGCATTGTTTGGACTTGACTTGATCTGATCTGATCCGTTAGTCGGGCTCGCAATTGAACGCTGGCAGCACATGGTTGCACATGTGAAAATGCTACCAACCGCGCATGGGAACTACTTTATGATATAATACTATGGAAGGAAAAAAAGAAATATCTTGTTCTTTCTTCAACAGTTTATATTTATTTTCGTTTGATTTAGATATTGACCTTAATTATGTTTGAATTAAGGCTACAAGTGCGTTTTTCAAAAAATTTAGAGCCTCTTACTAGAAGAAAAGCGAACTCGAGAAGGCACGTGACACTCATGTAAGTAACCACACGGATTCTAGGAAGTAATACTGGTAAGGATAGCTTGGTAATGGATGCATGCTCGTAAAACAAAATCCAAGGTGGATAGATTCGGTATGACCTAAGCTAGGATGATTGGATAAGCATGAGATTAGTCACTCTTGTTACTGGCATAACTGAATTATTCCTCGTATGATGTAATAGACTATTTTCTACTGATGTAAATAATCGTGTTAAAACGAAGAATAGAAATTTGTGTATCTGCCCTCTAAGTGCTTGATGAATGCTATCGTCTCGTAGAGCATGTGTGACTGTATGCATGATTTATTGTATAATAATTGTATGTGATTGAATGTGTGATTCTACTTGTAGAGTGTTAGTAGCGGAAACATAATAAGACTATGGTGTGAGCATCAATTTGGCTAGATAATGACATAGGATGGAATGCCTCCAGTAGTCCGAGCGCATTAGATGGTGTAGCCCTACTGCTCCCGATCGAACTAGACTCGAGGAGTTAGAACCGAGAAACTTGGAGATGTGAATCCATGTCAAGACTGTCAAACCACCCTAAGGACCTAGAAAACCACCACGACAACTCTGGTAAACAAAGGTAGTCGTTAGGTCGATAACAACTGATACAATGTCTGCGAAGCTTCCACTTTCCTTTTCACTCCGGTACGGTACCATTAAGTTAGACATGAGGCTGGTTATGGACGTGTGACTTGATACTTCACTTAGATTACCATGCACAATGAATCCATCTTATGGGGTGGATGTTCATAATGCGAATAGTCAGCGGAACTGCCACGTACAGGGGGTCGCTCCTCCCAACTTTGGGAGATTACGTGACCAAAATATATTTATCATCACCCGTCTATTTTTTTTAAACTACAAATTAAAAATATGTATGAATGATAAACATTTTTGAGATTTCAAATGTTGAATTTGGAAGAAATGGACATGAAAGTAATTAAAACAAAAGTAAAATTAACACAATTTAAAAACAAAAAATAACCCCACAATTAAAAACACATCGAAAAAATATACAAATGGGTGTTGTTTAAGTTTATTACAAATTCAAACAACATGCCCCGACATGAAAATTGTAAAAGTCCAAGCCCACCGCTAGTAATATTGTTCTCTTTGGACTTTCCCTTCGAGTCCCTCAAACTTTTTAAAACGGGTTTGCTAGTGAGAGGTTTTTATACTCTTGTAAAAAATGTTTTGTTCTCATCTCCAACCAATGTGGGATCTCACATGGTATCAGAGCCAGACACCGAGCGATATGTTAGTGGGGTGTGGACACCAGACGACCAATGTGGGATCTCACATGGTATCAGAGCCAGACATCGAGCGATATGTTAGTGGGGAGAGGGTGTGGACACCAGACGACTAATGTGGGATCTCACATGGTATCAGAACTAGACACGGAACGATATGTTAGTGGGAAGAGGGTGTGGACACCAGACGAAGTGCCAGCAGTTTAAGGATGAGTTAAAAGTTAAAAGTTAAAACGGTAGATGGATTTGGTGGTCTGCAGCTGGAATGTGGCAGTGGAAAACACAGATGAGCAATGGAAGGTTATAGTGAAGGCCTGCAATGAGAGGGACAATGGCAGTCGGCAACCCAATATGTCCCGCATGGGTTTAAGGGTGTTGTCACCCCAAGCATAAACAACACACACAGCAACCAGCTGCTGCATTGTCCTTGTCCTTGTCCTTGTCCTTGTCTTTGTCTTTGGCGGTGGTTCTAAAGGCAATCCATGTCTCTTCCATACTTCTTTAACTCTATCTGTCCAATCTTATTCTATGCGCTGCATATCTCTCTTTTCTAACCCAACACTTTTATATTACTATGTTTGCTTCTTAGTTTTGTGTGTAAGTTTCGAGAAATTATCTATCGAAAATGTCATAATGAGACTGATAGTTTTGTACGATTAGATATAGAAGAGAGAAGTTACTAAAAAAAATGATCTTTGTGAGATCCCACGTCCCTTGGAGAGAAGAATGAAACAACCTTTACAAAGGTGCGGAAATCTCTCCGAATTTGATGGGGTCCCACGTCGATTGGAGAAAGGAAAGAATGCCAGTGAGGACGCTAGCCCCGAAGGGAGGTGGATTGTGAGATCCCACGTCGGTTTAGAAGAAGAACGAAAACCTTTATAAGAGTGTGAAAACCTCTCCCTAGCATACGAGTTTTAAAAACTTTGAAGGAAAGCTAAAACAAGACAATATCAATTAGCTGTGAATCTGGGCTGTTACAATTTTGTATCCAATAAATATTAAGGACGAGTTTTAATAAATTATGAATATATGACGCCTTCTTTATTGATATGACGCATTTTAGTGAACTTAAAAGTATATCGAAATAGACAGGAAACTTTTGAAAATGCAAAATTACTGTTTTGAAATTTTGTCCATTGCTCATCAATCATTGGCTGACTTTCATTATTAATCTATTTTGAAGCCACCATTTTAAAACCCATATTGAAATTAATACCGCCAAATATATAAAATACATAAGAATATTTAAATATTTGGTTACAAATTATTATATATTTATATATATATATATATATATGTATATAATTGAGCAGCTCCTTCCATCCTCTTCTCTGCATTTTGGATCAGATTACCCATCACCATGACACTTATCATCATCCCTTGTCCTTTTCAACCCTAAAGGAAGCATTTTATATATTGAATTTCAAAATATCTTACCTAACAATATTTTATATTTTGTCGTTTTCTTACTCCGACATATTTTGTCCCGAAATTTTGTGGGTCATATCGCTTTTCTTACTCCGACATGTTTGGTTCCAAAAATAATTTTGATTGTCTGTGGAGATCGAAGCTTACTATGACTTAAAATTAGAAGGAGACTCTAATGTTATAATCACATCTTATAAATGATGTCGTGAACTTAAACATTCATAATAAAGTCGTTAAAATAATAAGACTAAAAATAAATAAGGTGAATTTATATAAAATAAAGAAAAAATAAAATAATATCTTGATCTAACCTAAGGGCATCTACCCTAACTTTAATTTTATGGTCATCACCGCGATGTTGTCATTCGTATAGGGGTTCCTTACCTTTACCTGAAAAATAAGACTTGAACGTGGCTTGAGTGTTTTAATAACTACTTAATAAGAAATCCCACTCTTGGGGTCAAGAAATGCAATTACATGCAATATGATGGGACCTATCATTTCAATCCGGACATGGTTGAATATGTAGTACTTCCCTACACACAGCTCAACACGAACAAGTGGACAAACCAGGTGGGCTAGTACACGTACCCCCTAAGTCTAGCTCGTTGAGTCAGCACACGCTCATGCTACCAGACACCACGAAGGGAAATGACCTACATAATATCATAAGATGTGTATCCATACATTACATATCAATAAAATATCTTGATGCACGTAATATAAGGCCCCCATGACTTAAAATCATGACATGAGTTTATGATGTAAGTCAAACCTCCGTTTAATCATGACATAACGAGCCTACGACACATGTATACGTAATACTTGCCATAACTTTCATACTTAACATAATATATATGATTCTTCAACTTGATCATATTATAGCATAACTTATGACATGGCATAAATAGAGCATAACAGAACATAAAATAGCATAACAGAATACAATAGAATAGCATAGCATACTATAACACATATTAAACAATCATAGTGATGACATATGCAGTAGCCTTGAGGCACACATCATCATATGTCTTACAATTTGTCCAACCAAGCCAACAATGAAGTCAATTACTTGATGCATACGTCGAACGAGGCTAATACTGACCTCACTGAGTTGGAGTTGTTGAAGCCGAGTCGAGTCGTCAGTGGAGAAAGGCACAGGTCGCAATGCCAAGTCAGGGCGGGTGCGCAAGTTCAGTTATGGGTCATAGGGTTACGATGTGGTGGGTTGAGGTTTGGGTCAGGTCGGATGCATGGGTTGGAGCAGGATTCTAGGTTACGTGTGGGCTAGGATATCGACTACTTGGCCGAGGTGGGTTGAAGGCATACTAGGTCGAGGTGAGTTGAGGGTGTGAATGGGTTAGGCTGGACGGTGAGGGTCTAGGTCTGGGCTTTGTCCTTACTCACATTCGTTCTAAGAAAATTTCCACGAGGTCAGCCAACATAGAGTTGCTCCAAACAAAACGCGTTTAACCATGGAGTTCATATGATAAGTCCTTCTAGCATGATTTTTCCTCACACACATGCATCTTAGAAAACTTCACAAGAGGTAACCCAACATAGAACTGATCCATTAAAAGCATGCTTAACCATGAAGTTTTCATGATTGAGTCACAAAAAAGAAAGGTGTACCTTGTTGGTATATGTACTAACTTTCCATTTTATTAAGCATTTCTTTATTATCCTATCTTCAAGATCTCCTCATTCGAATGTGGTGTCGGTTTATTCATGTACCTCTCATTTACTCGAGTGTCACATGTTGGTCGTTTTCATCACTACATGATTGTACACTCACTTTACTAACTACATTCTTGGATAGTCTCCTCTTCCTCTCTCCCTCTCGGAGGCGTCCCCTTTTTCTCCCTCGATGTGGTCAAAACAAGTCAATTAAATAGATCTATAGACAAGTAAAAGATCAAAGATGAACACAAATTTTATCATAGAAGTATGCTAAAAAAAAAACACCGTTGCTTCTCAATCTCTTCCTCTTTCCAAACATGTTCATTTAGTACAGCAATAATTGTCATATTTTCATGCCACGTGGCTACAGCAAAAGTAGTACAATCCATTGACAAGAAATTAAATGTCCAAAATAAAAACTTTTTCGACCACTCTCGAAATTCTGTTCTGTTGGTGAGGATAGAGACATCAACTTGAATATAGCTCAACTAGTTAAAAAAACATATATCTGAGATGAAGATTTAATCTCCCATCTCCACTTATAGCTAAACATAAAATATAGAAAAAAAGTGATATCGTTGATAAGCAACTCCCATCTACTTCAATCCCGATCTCTTCCTGTTGATCTGCCTACATTAAGTAGAAGCGGACAAAAAAAAAAAAAAAAAAAAAAAAAAAAAAAAAAAAAACGAGTTTAGAACTAAACCATAAATATTTGAATGAAAATCGATATAAAACGTGGTATCTTTCGATATTTTAATTATACTCTTGAACTTCGAATATACTCAAAACGTTCTAAACGTTCTAAATTGGCTTAACTGATTCTTCTGCCTTTGATTTCCAGATCGGTTTTGGCAGCTGGTTGAGCTCTCCTGAATTTTAAACCAAAATTAATCAAAATAATTTCAAATTTTAAAAATTAAATAAAACTTTATAAATTCTCTACCGAATTATGGAAGTTGAAGTTGGGATCAGAGCTAGCAGTGTCATCAAGAAACGACGCCGTTTGCTCCGGCCGCCGTCGGCCGTCACCGCCCTTCATTTTCCGGCTACCTTTCGGGAAAAGTGTGGGCGTTGTATCACAAAAGCACCGACCAGATTCATTTTCCGGGAAAACAGGTTCATTTTCCCGGAAAATTGGAGGCCCAGAAGAAGCATCAGAAAGCATAGACAAATCCAGTTCTTCATTTTGAATTCTTGGAGTAAACATGGACGAGGAATCCTCCAAGTACACAGTCCAGCCAGATTCCACAGACCCATTTGAAGAAACAAACAAATTATGGCGATGATCCATAAGAACAATATAATTTTGATTTTCCCACTTCCCAAACAGAACATAAACAAAAAAAAGATTTGATTTTTGATCGTAATTGGAATAGAATTGAAGGGGGTTTTGTGTTTTTGGTTGGGATTTTGATGGGAATGGATGGAAAGAAGGGAGGGACAAAGAAAGGCAGAATATGTTGAGATGGTAGACAGCAAGGGTTTGTGTACCCTGTTAACAAAACCAAGTAAGGGCATACATGATATCTACTTTGGCCTTTAGTGAATAGTTATTAAGTGTGCATACACGACACAACCGACTTGCTTCTACACTAGGCCAAGTCATTAGGTTCGACCTTGCCTCTACTTAGAGCTAAAGTCTCTCAATGCAACATTGCATCCCATCATCTCATCTTGGTTTCCAAAATACGACTCATACATCGTGATGTCATCTCATGTCTTAAGATAGCTCGGTCATCTTGGCTTGCTCGGATACATCTGTTGGAAATAGACCCATGTGTCGACCATCTCAACAGGACATCTGGAACATCCATCCATCTAAGTTCTCATTGGGCATTGGACTCTTCTGTGTCCATGCTAAACCATTTACGACATTTGTTCCGAATAGCGGGTGTATAATCCAACCTCTGACACATGGGCTAGGGCGCAAAAACGACACACCCGTGTCGTTTGGTACTGTCCTTGGATAACCTTTTTCAAAGGAAGACGCTCATCCAGCAAGGCACGCCCACGTTGTGACACACATATGTGCTACAAGGTATCTCACTTAGGCCAGAGGGTCTAGGGTAGTTGTTAGTTGACACTGTGCTTCCTCTTAATATACATTTTGAGGCATTTTCAATTCTCTTTGGGTAGACGTCATTTTGGCGAATAGTCATACGGTGTCGTGGAGCATCCGTCCTGTGTCCGATTGAAACCAAATTTGGAGAGCATTCATATTTTATATGAACAGACTTGACTCCGGAATCACATGCCCAAATTCTCTTTGGAACCCTGACTCTTTAACAAGCCTATCTTTGACTCGTGTCTACTCGTAGCTCTTATCTTGTTTATGCCTCGTCTTCTCCTTAATTTCCACTCTGTGTGGTGTGTTAGATGATGCACAGTATTTATTGGTCGCATCATGGCACTTGTTTAGGCCCTCACGTGACTAGATGGGCACCACTTGAGCACTACAGCTTTTCTGGTCATAACTTGAGGATCCCTATCTACTATCTGTTAGGAATCACATCTCTCTACAATGGTATGATATGATATTGTCCACTTTGAGCATAAACTCTCATAGGTTTGCTTTGGGTTTCCCCAAAAGGCCTCATATCAATGGAGATTTATTCCTTACTTATAAACTCCTGATCATTCCTAAATTAATATGGACTCCCTCCCAACCATCCTCAACACTATCTTCATAGTCAGGTTGTGACACTCGCAACCGCCTCTTAATTAGTTAAAACTAATTAGACTCTTGAGTCATATGAATACATCTACTGTTGAATTGCAACAACTTGTTTAATACCCGCCTCTTAACTAGTTAAAACTAATATTTTTTATATAAAAAAAAAAATAGCGGTTCATGTTAGATTCAACAATAAAATAAAATAAAACAAGTTTTATGAATATAATCAAATTAAACGCTCAACACTAATTGACATGTTGTTCCTTTGATACTAAAGTTTAACCTTTACCATCCACATTTGTTCTACTAAAAAATATTTATGTGCGAAGTTTCCATAGCTACATTTAACCCTAAAACACGAGCATAGTTCAATAAATTTTGAGCGGGTTGAATTAATATAGACAAATAATTTAAATAATAATAACGTAAAACCTTTTCATTTACATCTTATTGTATATATTTTTACGATAATATCGATGGATTTAAGCAATAAAAGTCTTTGGTTTTGACGTCAATCCACTTGAAATCATTGTCCCAAAAGGGATTTATAAAAGGAAATTACAATGTGATTTCAAAGAGAAAGAATAGAGATGAGTTTTCACGAGCAGCACCCTCCTCCTGTTGGGGTTCCTCCACCTCAAGGTATCCTCTCATTTATTTTTCTTAGTTCAAATACTTATTATCGTTTAAGCGTGTTCATACGATTCGATCAACTCGAACTATCCTATTCAAACCATAAAAAGTTAGGTATATTATTTTTATCTTTATTTTTTTTTTTTGTGAACTATAATCGAGTTGTTCGGATCATAAACCTGTCGAGGATTATTGGGAGTGAGTCCCACCTTGGTTAATTTAGAGGAAGATCATGGGTTTTGAGGAATACTATATTCATTGGAATGAGACATTTTGGGAAGCCCAGAGCAAAGTCATGAGAGCTTATGCTCAAAGTGGACAATATCATACCATTGTGGAGAGTACTGATTCCTAACAAAACCTAATTATCTCAAAATTTTAGTGGGCAAATTTTAAATAAAGTAAAATTTTAGTTCTTGTAACGGCCCACGTCCACCGCTAGCAGATATTGTCATTTTTTAGCTTTCCTAGCAGATTTAAAACACGTCTGCTAGTGGAAAGTTTCCATACCCTTACAAAAGGTGTTTCGTTCTATCAGACTTCTTTGATACATATATATATATATATATATATTAAGGTTGATATTACACAAAAGTAAGAACAAATAAAAATAAATATTAAATGGAGTAGAAATTAAGGTTTAAATTGGATTTTTGTTTGGGACATTATGCATACATAAACTAGTTATCCACATGAAGGGTATCCTCCATCCAGGACAAGGACAACCCCAACCCAATTCTGCATATCCTCCACACGAATACTCTTATGGCTATTCTTATCCTTCACAAGGATATCCCTATCCCTATCCCCATCCCCATCCCTACCAAGGTTACCCTCCACAAGGATACCCACCCCTACAATACCCTCACACAAACCCTCAAAATCAATGTACCTACGTCGTGGTTCAATCCCAACAACAGCAACAACAGAAAACCTATAGTTACTGGGAAAGCTGGTAAGTTCCGTTCTCCTTTTTATCTCGACCTTTTTTTTTTTTTTTTTGTCTTTCTCATAGTCGAGAACTCGAAAATATATTGAACTATCCAACTCGATCTAAGCTATAGTTAGGTCACTAATGTAATTGGATTGACTTGAGTTTTATTACGTCCAATCTCAATTTCGATTAAGCTTGTTTCTCGAGCTTTTAATTTCCGTATAGTTTTAGTTACGATATCGTTCTGGTTCCTATACTTTACTTCGACTCGAGCTTTTGGTTTAAATTGAAACTTTGGCAGCTTGGCTCTCATTTGTTGTTGCTGCCTTTGGAATCTTGGGCTTGGATGTCTCTATTGATGAAGAGCTTGAATGGTATTCCATTGAATGAAAATGGAAATAATTGTGTAATTAATTTTAATAATTTGTGTATTAAGGCGGGTCATGATCGTGTATCTATAGTAATGTCGCAAATATTAAGTGACGGAGTACGTTTAACTCAACTTTTAGAACTTTCACAATTTCGAACAAAACCTAGACGTTCGACTAAGATAAAAACTCAACCATAAGTTACAAAACACAATAGTAAAACTAGTGTCAAAGCTTGCCAACGAAGAGAAAAACTGAACGATAAGTTGAATTATTGACTTTCGACTATGATCTCGAGATAATCTAATTTGAATAAATTTCAGAGGAGCTATCATTCTTGAAGTGTTTCTAGGACTAGTCTGTAAAATCCGCTCATTGAAAGTTTGAATCACGGTTGTAACTATTGAAGCAGATTAAAAAAAAAAAAAAAAAAACATAACAAAAAGCAAACGGTTCTTTAAAATAAATAAAAACATGGGCAAACAGACTCAAGTCGAGATGGGATTCTCTGAAGTCTCCAACTTAGTTGTATCATAGTCTCGGTCACCCTACGTCAGACTTATCTAGAAAGACGAACGTAAATAAATTTGATGAGTAAATTAGATTAATAAGTAGCTAAGTTGTCCTTAACAAGTTATATTGACTATCTTTCCGGTTAATTCTTAAGTTTTTTTTTTTATCCCGTGGTTCCTACTTTCATTTACTAGGACCTGTTGTTCGTTAAAAGGTATTCCGACTAACTTCAAGTTTAGATTGTTGGCTCTATTTATTCATAGACCCATCTACCTAAACTGTTTAGCGGCTTGTAATATCATATAAGTTGACGGTCAGGGATACTCATTGCTCCTAACTTTGCATACAGCGCGTTTCTCGAGAATTTTGCGGGATTAGTAGACTAAAGATACTCATAGAGAGCTCATAACCTAATCAACTCATAAACATAAACTAGAGTCATACAACCTATATTTCCATTTCGAATTTGAAGCAAGCACAGATCTTAGACCGGCATTCGTAGATATCATAAATTAAATGATGCCACTTACTCATATTTATTATCTCCTAGTCACATATCTCCTAGTCACATAATCAATATGCTATCAACATGCTTGTATACATAAAACAAGTTAAGAACTCGTTTAAGAGTTTCAATATGCTACTTAGCTAACTCCTTTCTTCACGTAATTTACTATAAATAGGGTAATTTTATCACAGTTTCTCTCGGACTTACATTTCACAATTTGGTTTAATCTTGATAGAATGGGTCAAAAGGAGTCGAATGGGACAAACCGAAGTCAAATCTGAGGTCACACGTGCTCTCTGATCCTGTCCCACGCACCTAAAGCTTTGCCCAGTTGCACCCTCACTCGCAGCCACACGCACATGCACCTAAACACCTATCATCTTCAGCCTCGTGCCCGACCTACAATATTCTAGATCTTTTCATTAATTATCTTTATGTCCCTACTCGATAATTTCATCCTATGGTTCAAATTTCTCCCTGCAATATATTGATTTCATTGCCACGTCAAGTTATTTGAATTTAAAACTACAAATTTATGGGTTTCGTTCTAGCCCTCAAAATTGTAGCACAAAAAAAATTTAAGATGCATATATTAGTGGGAAGAACTCGTGTTTGCCTGTAGAGATAGTCTTTACTCTTAGAAGCAAAGAGTAAGTAACCTGACCATATTGTTACGATACAAGTGTGAAATCCAAAATCCAAATCTTAGATATGGGTCGTTACAATTACAATAAGTTAAATACGTGAATGTGATATCTTCAAAGATAAGTTGTAACGACCAAGACCCACCACTAGCAGATATTATTCTATTTGGACTTTTCCTTTCTGGCTTCTCCTTAAGGTTTTAAAATACAGAGAAGGGTTTCCACGCTTATAAAGGTAGTTTCGTTCTCCTCCCCAACCAACGTGGGATAACACAATCCACCCCCGTTTGGGACCAGCATCCTCACTAGCACTTGTTCACTCCCCTTTGGGGCCAACGTCCTTACTGACACATCACCTCGTGTCTACTCGTTCGAGAAACAGCCTCCTCGCTGGCACATAGTCTAGTGTCTGGCTTTGATACCATTTTAACTCTACAAAACACATTTTGAAGCCTTGAAGGGAAGCCCAAAGAAAACAATATCCGCTAGCGGTAGCTTGGACCGTTACATATGTAATAGCCAATTATTTTAAAAATTATAATTAAAAAGAAAAGAAAATAAGAGTCAAAATTTTCAAAATAATATTATATTCCATAAATTTCCAATCCAATATTATTGCAAGTCAATAATCTTGTCACTTTCTTCATTTTTTTCCCTTTTTTTTTACTATATAATAATGATTAGAATAAAGTGTAAAGATCTTCACAAAACAAAATCAAACCAACTAAAATCAAGGGATTCATTTTATTTTTATAAATAAAATTATTATTTGGAAATAAAAATTTTAAACCTTAAAATTGAGATTTAAAACTAAATTTCACTTCAAAATTTTCAAAAAGTTTACCATTTTATCGTATTTATCAAATTTCATAAATTGTGATGTCCCACGTTCGTTGAGAGGAGAACAAACCACCATTTATAAGGAGGTGGAAACCGTCCTCTAGCAGACATACGCGTTTTAAAGCTTTGAAAAGAACCCCAAGGGAAAGCTCAAAGAAGCTAATATCTGCTAGCGATGAATCTGAGGCGTTATTAAGAGAATAGTGAAGACGAGAGAGAAAAAATTTATAGAGTAAGGTTTCAATCCATATATATTGTCACTCAAGTAAACGAGGTATACATGAAGGAACCAACACGACATCTGAACGAAAATGATATTGAAAATAGGATGAATAAGAAATACCTAAATGATGTTTTACTTGAAATTGTTAGGAATCACGACCCTCCACAATAGTATAATATTGTCTACTTTCAACATAAGCTCTCGTAACTTTACTTTAGCGTTTTTCTAAAAGATATCAGGGCTATCAAGTGTCAAACCTAAATTTAATTCCGAGCCGATTTAAATTCAATTTGAAAAAGGTCAAAAAAAAAAAAAAAAAAAGTAAAAAACATGATTTTCATAAAGCATCATAATCAAAATAATAATGCAGCCACGTGGTTTAGGTGTATTTGAAGATGAGCTGAGCTGTAAAATCAACATCTAATCATGTGTGGTGCGCCCCACCCATTTTATTGTACGTTTTCTTTATTATTACCGTCAAAGTTAATCTAAATATTTCAATGCATCTGGACCGTTCATTTTATGCCTAGGTCGCTGACGTGGCAGTATTGGTTTCTTCGATGACCGACATCCCTTTCATTATACAAATTTTCATTATCTCCCAATAAAATTAACCTTTAAATCTTTTCAACATTTAAATCTAATCTAATTTAATTTTAAGTTTTTTAGTTTAAATTGTGATAAATCTAAATAATTATTCTAAAATAAATAATTTTAATAAAATTATATAAACTTCGTAGATTATAAATCTTATACCTTATAATAATTTATTAATAAAATAATAATATGTCTTAAAATTTAATCTAATTTTCCTTTATTAATAAGTATATTATAAATAATATGCATTAAATTTTGGATATTTTGTCTAAAAAATAAATATACTCTCTCGCTTTAATTTTATTTAAAAAATACTCAATTTTCAAAATTTTCAATAATATCCTTATATTTAAAAAAAAAAAAAAATCAAACAAATACCCTTGCACAATTATTTTTGGATGAAAACATTAATACTTTAACTCTAAAAATGCAAAAAGTGTTAAAAATAAAAGTGTTATTAATACTCAGAAACTTATTAATAATTTATAAATTGTTGATAAACGAATTTTGTCTATATATTTGACGATAAAAAAGAATTTAAACTTTTTTTTTTATAAAAATTAATGATATTAATGGTGCGTTTAAAGTTTTATGAGTATTTTTTTTTTATACCGGCGATAATATTATTTATATTATCAAGAAAGTTAAAAGGATATTAACTAAAAATTATTTAAAGTATTTTTTTTTTCTATTAATTTAGTTTTAAAAAGTTTAAGAATATAACGAAATTTGTTGTAAACTACTAAGGCACCATTTAAAAGTTTGAAGGAGGGAATATAAAAAATTCAAACTCGAAAAGAAATAAAAAAGAAAATAAAATTCCGGACACAAAGTAATTCTTTATTCAAATAGTTTTCATAGTTATAGCTCTCTGGTTTCTCTGTTTGGCTACTAATAAAATCCATCCGATCGCGCAAGAAATCTCCGAGAGAAAGTAGTGGAAGAAAATGAGTTACTACAACCAGCCTCCGCCTCCCGTCGGCGTTCCTCCGCCGCAAGGTAACATCTAAACCAATGCTCTTAGTTCTGATGCATTTTCTTGAATTCCTAAGGTTCAAATCGAACGGATCGTGCTGTGTATGAGTAAAAAACGATCTACTCTTTGTTTTCGTCTCGCTTTCGTGCTTCGATTTGACCGATTTCCGGATTTGATTCTGTGAATGTCGATGATTTTAGGTTATCCGCCGGAAGGTTATCCGAAGGACGCTTATCCGCCTCCAGGACATCCGCCGCCGGCTGGTTATCCTCCTGCTGGTTATCCACAGGCAGGATATCCGCCTCCGGCTTATGGACCGGCGTACGGTCAACCTCCGCCTCAATATCAACAACAACGGCAAGAAGTTGGATTCCTCGAAGGCTGGTAAGTATTTGCGTCTATTTAATTTTGATCTTCCTTGATGCGATTTAAACTGCGTTTTTCGAATTGAAATTGAGGCGATGCGTCGAAGATTGTTAGTTTAGGAAATAGTGTTTGCGTTGGCTGTTAGTGTTAGTGGATTGATTGCTGTTTTGGTGTTGAGGAATTTGGAAACCGTCGAGTCGTAAAAACTGACACAGGTTGGAAAGATATTGCTCACATGAACAGAGGCGCAGATTTCGGTGATTTGTCGAACCCTTTTTCGTTTCGGTGGAACAAAAAGTGCTTTTCGTTTTCTTTCCTTTTTCAAACAAAAAAATGCGTTCCAGAAGGGTCTTTTTGTCATTTTTTAAAATTTGAATTTGTTTAATATTTATTTAAACCTCAATTTTTTGAAATAAATTTTTTTTATACAAAATTAAAATTAATTTCGGTCCATTTTTTCGGAGTAGGTCGAATTAGATTCGAGCAATATTATAGTTAAACTTAGAGATGTCCACCAGACATCTGCCTCTTACCATTTTCTCCGCTTCCTATTTTAATTCTCTTCCGATAAATTTCTCGATTTATTTTTTAAGGAATCTGACAATAGAATGTTTTGAAAATTTGTGTGGATTGAGTTCTTGCAAGAAAAGTTTCTATATATTGTGATGGTCCCACATTAGCTGAGGAGGAGAACAAACCACCATTCATAAGGGTGCGAAAACTTTTCCCTATTAGATGCGTTTTAAAGCCTCGAGGGAAAGTCCGAAAAGGAAAAGCCCAACTAGGACAATATCTGCTAGAGGTGAATCTGAGCCGTTACAAATGGTATCAGAGTTAGGTTCCGGACGATGTGCTAGCCTTTTCGCTGTTCCTTGAAAGGTGATAGACACGAGGTAGTGTGCCAGTAAGGACGCTGGCCCCAAAGGGGGTGGATTTGGGGCGGTCCCACATCGATTGAAGGAAGGAAAGAGTGCCAGCGAGGACGCTGGGCCCCGAAGGGGAGTGGATTGTGACGTCCCACATTGGTTGAGGAGGAGAACAAACCACCATTTATAAGGATGTGGAAACCTTTCTCAAGGACGTTGAGCCCCAAAGAGGGTGGATTGTGACGTCCCACATTAGTTGGGAAGGAGAACAAACCACCATTTATAAGGGTGTGGAAACCTTCCCTTAATAGACGCGTTTTAAAGATAAGTCTGAAATCTATTTCTATCCCTTCTCACGTTTATAGTTTAAATAAAGATTTGAACTCGGAGCCGAACTTATTAAATGTAGCTCTCTAATTTGGGTTGAATGATTTATTAAGATTCCATTTGATTGAGGTGATTCAAATAAAAAATTGGAATATGGAATATATATATAAGAGAAGTGTAGTTTAGAAGTAATTAAAAGTTTGTTTGTGAAATTGACAGTGTGGCTGCTCTTTGCTGTTGCTTCGTGTTGGATGCTTGCTTTTAAGGACAGAAGCAGGAAGCTTTTTGTGAGTGAGTGATGATCATATGGTGTATGAAATTTTAATTTAATATCCAATGTTGCAATGGCTTTATCTCCATCTTTATATTCTTATTTATGCCAACTCTATTTCTCTTCATATTTCTTGAACCTTGCTCCATAGATTTTCAGTATTTATGACCTTCATTTACCTCATTTTCATTGGATGAAAGTTTCATATCGGCTAATTTAGGGAATGATCATGAGTTTATAATCAATTAATACTCTCTCCATCGGTATGAGGTCTTTTGGAGAAACCCAATACAAAGCTACGAGAGCTTAAACAATATCATACCATTGTGGAAAGTCGTGTTTATCTAATTTCACTAATCTATGTCTCAACATGAATTGTTATATACATGGTTAATATAAACATAACTCATATGATGCACGTTTGCAATGAATGAACGAACTGAATGAAGCTGTAAACATGACTAGGTATTCATATTTAGATTGTTATACTATGTCTCTATTCATGATTTGTTCACACACTTGATTTTCTGTAGTCATTTGGGGGACGATTAGGGATTCACTAACTAGCCCCTATCATAAACTTGGCTCGATTGGCGGGGTCCGAATAATTATAAAACTGGCTACCTGACTCAATGATTGGAGGTTCGAATAGCTACAGAACTAATTATTACAGTTAACTTAACTTCCCCTTAGTGAACTTGCCATGATAGCAGGTTTGCAGTAGTACCTTAAGAGTTGATTGAATTTTAGAATGCATGAATCTTATGAGAACTTATAATCGAGGTTGCGTCTTGATGACCTAAGATACAAATTTAGAACTATGATGATGAAGAAATATACTAGCAGAACCATAACTCAGGAGACCTAGAGAACTTGAGAAATTTCGAGGATTGGATGTCCCTATTGGACCAAGAACTAAGAACTTGAACTAGCTTCCGCTAAGTTACCCTAAGTTAAACTTAAGTGGAACAAACTAACCTAAGGTTGTAGCCTAAGAAGAACTTATCCTTAAACGAATTCCTAAAAAGGAATAGGACACTGCTTATAAAAATACTATTGAAGGTAGCAGGGTCGAGTATAAAAAATACTACTGAAGGTAGCAGGGCGAGTATAAAAAATACTATTGAAGGTAGTGGTAGAGCAGTCGGCTGTTAACCGATTGGTCGTAGTAGGTTTGAATCCTACTTGGGGAGATTTGATTCATTCCGAATTAAAATTTGGAATGAAAGGGTTCGCTTTGACCGTTAAGAGTAGGTAACCCGTTCCGTTCCCTGTGTCTTTGTTTCTATTGCATTCTATCTCATCGTATCAAATTCTGTTCTACGATATTTGAGAATCACTGTCAATACCTCGGTGTAGGTCTAGGATAATCTTTTGTTCCACAGTCTGGGTCTATTTACAACAAGCCAATTAAGAATTCTCGGATGTACTAGTACTAGCAAGTGCATCTTTGATGCAGTCACTCGGCCCTGCTACCTTCAATAGTATATGTATTTTATACTCGACCCTGCTACCTTCAATAGTATTTTTTATACTCGATCCTGCTACCTTACTCGACCTTGCTACCTTCAATAGTGTATTTTATACTCAACCCTGCTACCTTCAATAGTGTATTTTATACTCAACACTGCTACCTTCAATAGTGTATGTATTTTATACTCGACCTTGCTACCTTCAATAGTGTATGTATTTTATACTCGACCCTGCTACCTTCAATAGTGTATGTATTTTATACTCGACCCTGCTACCTTCAATAGTGTATGTATTTTATACTCGACCCTGCTACCTTCAATAGTGTATGTATTTTATACTCGACTCTGCTACCTTCAATAGTGTATTTTATACTCAACCCTACTACCTTCAATAGTATATTTTATACTCAACCCTGCTACCTTCAATAGTATATTTTATATCAACCCTGCTACTTTGAACAATATATTTTGTACTCGGTGGAGCCTATGTAGTGGTCAAGGTGAAGGCATTATTGGCCGTCACATCTAAATGTAGATTTCTTTTTACCTTGTATTTTAAATAGTCTGAATTTGTAGAAATGTCTATTAAACATAAAGGAACTCATTTAACTACATTTTAAAATCTAAAACTTACGATCAAACATTAATGTGAAAAATGTGAGCAAGAAAATGAGAACATTTTGGGAGAAAACAATGTTACGGTTTGATAGCATATAAACAGGTGATAAGAACGGTCTAACTACTCACATCCATGTATAGGTATGACCGGAACATCCACATTACGCATCAATCCAAATTTTTGAATTCGGTTTCTTTTTGGGTTGCATTCATGAATTGGTAGTTTATGCGAGCGGTAAACCCTACAAAGTTTTAAAACACATCTGTAAAATTGTGAACCCAAATTAATACGAAGAAGCCTCATAGATTAATGAAATAATGTAGCATTAGCGTTGGAACTGACTTCCACAGAGAATTGAAGACCCCTTTAAACAAACAGGAAAACAATAAAATCAAGCACTTCGTTGTGTTCTTTGTTCCAATACAAGCTATGATTCAGCTGCAATTTCCAGTGAAGCACCTAATTTCATTGCCACTGCATTGCTCTTTTGGCGCTCAGTTTCAAGCTGGCTGTAATTGCCCTTCTCCTTGAACAGTTGAATGTGGTGGTGCTTGCAGTATAGCTTCCCCTCATGTGCTATGTAGTTTGATGGGCTTATTGTGCACCCTCCATGGCTGCACTTGAAGCAGCTCTTATGGTACGCCATCCCGTTCACCGTTACCTTTTCAAGGGGATAAACCGTCTTGGTACACCCTGAACATTTGTCTCGGGTTCCAGCAAATAGGTTCGACTTCGCATTCGCTTTCTGTTCAATAATCCAATGCAACTCAACTCAATCCATTAGTAATAGTTAAAAAAGCATGTTAGTTTTAGTCACGAAAAAGTAGATTACAAAACGAAGAAATTATACCTCGTTGTCGGTGGGTTTTTCTACCTTCACGATTTTCGGAGTTCCTGACAAAGAGGAAATTAAATTTTAGAACTAGAATATTCATTGAAAGTTGGGTCACAATCATGCGATAGTGGGGACAACAATTGTGCGACACTTATTCTAACCAAATGAACAAGTGAGCCGTGAGTAACTCAAACGTTATGAATAACCTTGGCATATGTTCTCGGGTCTCGAGTCATGTTGGGAGAAAAAGTTTAGAAAATGTGAGCGAGAAAATACATTTTAACGACTATAAGCAAATAAAGAAATATTGCCTTCAAAGCTTTTGTCAAGGCTGCCAGTTCTCTTGAAGAGTTGATCATAGTGAGGCCTACAGTACAACACTCCCTCGAACGAACAATAGTTGCTAAGCTGCAAAACCAACATGTTCGAAAGACGTTAAAATGAAATATGAAGATTTGAACCTTCACGAGAAGGTGTAATTACCTTGAGAGTGCCATTGCAATGGTAGCATCGGAAGCAAGCCTTATGGAAGACCCTATTATCGGCGGTAAGCTTATCGACAAGATAAACAGTCTTATCACAAGCCATGCACTTCTGTGTGGTTCCTGAAAAGCTAGCCATGGCTTCCTTTAATGTACCTCACACGGGCTCCCTGCACCGTCCCTTTGAAACACAATCGATCGACTGACCGAACGAACAAAAACCGACACGGAGACGGAGACCGGGAGAGAGTGGCTGTGTGGCTATGCCAATGCAAATGCCAATGTAAATGCCACTCTCTTTGTTTTATTTTGTGTTGTGAGAATGTGTTGAAGGGATGTGTATAAATAATGAAAGAGGTGAAGAGATAGAAGGTGGAGATTAGTGTTTCAAGCCTTAATTAACGATAAGCCAATGGATATTAAACTAATTTTTGGCTTAAATTAGAAGATAACAATACTAATTCAACGCTAACATTACCCATATTATTACCAATAATCTCTCAAGATATCTTTAAGATTATTATGAATATTAAGAATATTCCAATGTTTGGTATTATTTTAATTATTAATATAACATGTATTATAGATAAATATAATTTTTTTTAACAACTTAAATATCTAACCCAACCCGATAATAAAGGGTTAGGTTGGGTTGAGTTGTAGACTCTATTTGGGTTGCTTGGGTTAACAACTTGAAATTTTTGGTTGGTCAATGCACACTCTCGATATGTTGGATGATGCACCGACCTTCTCGATCGCATCATGGCACTTCTCAATCTTGCCTTCACGTCGCCAGATGGGTACCACTTAAGGGTTATTTTTGTCTATCTTGCATGTGAGGTCACAACCTAATGGATAGATGAGGTAATTTAAGGGTTTTTGGGTCATTTTATACATAAGTCTTGCTTTAGCCTCTAAACGTGTTCCAATTAATTTGAAACTTTACATAATCCTTGATCATTATGAAATAAGGTCTATTACAAAATTTCATGTTACTTGGACATCGTTAATGTCTTGAACCGAAGGTAACAGGCATAGGAGCATTTTGGTCATTTCTCTTTGTTTTCTTGCTTAGCCACTTATTCTTATCCAATAGTCACCCAATATAAACTAATTTCAAATATACCCTTAACGTGTCAGATCAACTTTAAAATTTCATGGGAAGTGGAGTTCATTTAATGGTTTATTTTAATGTTCCTCGATTCTCGAGTAAAACGTATGGTTCATCAGCTCATGATTCTTAGACTTTTTCTTTCATATTTCCTTAATTTCAATGCTTAACTTAAGGTTCCTACTTACATCCCAAGGATTCCTACGAGTATTTCTTAAGAGATGTCTAAGATTGTTACTTACTTCGTCGTTTGTGTTTGGGACCTTAGTTCTTGAGCTTTCGATACCTGAATCACTCCTAAATTTCTTTGACACGCTGTTAAGTGGGGATAGCATGGTGAGTGCTAGTCTTCTCATGATCCATGGGAGGTAGCTAGAGAATCCATCCCACAGGCCATGTAGAACCCCAAGGTCGAGGTCTCTACCCCCTCTACATGCCAGCTCTACAGACTACTCGCGTGATCATTACCTTCCTACAGGACGGATCCACCGTGCAGGGCAATCACTAACTACCTGCATGATCAGCGCCCTCCCATAACACAGATTTACTGGGCAAGGTAATCCAAAAAACTATCAAGTTACATGTCTATAACCAACCTCACGCCTAGCTCAATGGTAATTATGTAGGGGAATCACTAACTACCCGCATGATCAACACGCCCTCATGTAGATTTTAATCAATCATTTGAAAATGTCTATCTAAATCTTAAGATTCTATCATTGTTTTACTTATGGGAATGAAGTGAAACTATGAAACTAAAACTATTTTTTTGTGTTCTCTATGATCAATACACCTTTTCGTATACATAATTTTAGAATAATCAAACTTTCCATCTCTTTAAAGCCAAAAGGTTGGATTATAATACTTTCACATGGATTTGATAGATCAAATAAATGAATGAAATTATTATGATACAAAAAAAATGTCCTCGTGGGCATTTGGTCTAGTGGTATGATTTTCGCTTCGGGTGTGAGAGGTTCCGAGTTCAATTCTCGAAATGCCCCCTACGTTTTTCCTAAACCTTCAACTTACCTATTTTTTTCTTCGAAGAAAATAAAAACTAAAAACATGTCAAAAATCTTATAAATATATGTGGTCCCATGGTCTAGTGGTTAGGACATTGGACTCTGAATCCAGTAACCCGAGTTCAAATCTCGGTGGGACCTTTCTTGATTGCTCCTTACCTCATTAGTGGTGTTCGAGATCTCTGTTCTCGACCTTTTGATAGTAAAAATTAAGGGAGGATCAGATTTTAGGCAGGCTTGCATGGCCGGTGAAATTGAATCGCTCACGTCATCGTTTTCTTCCTTTGAAAGGAAGAAAGACACGATTGAACCGTTGCACCACCATAAAAATAACGTTCACCCACTGATTTTTCTTATTTATTGGAACAATTGAGGCACTTTTAGGCTACGATTTCTTCACGAAAGTTCATCCTTATACTTCCCTAAGCTTATTGGAGGGACGGATCTATGTATGTGATCTTAATTTTATATTTCTTCCCTTGCTCGGCAACTCAACTCATAACGCACAAATAGGAATCTTTGGGCACCTCCATCCTTATATCCTTTGGCAATGACTCCGTCATGAAAAATCTCTAGCTTAGTCCCTTAAAGCTTAAGGAATCATCAATATGAGATGTTTGGGTTATAGGAAGGAAAAACTTATCCCAATTCTTACTTCAAAAGGAATTTCTAAAATTAGGACTCTCCGAGATTTATTGGTCTTCTATCTCTTGTATGGAAATGTTCCTTCGAGGTGCACAAATCAAATAGGATGGATGAGAAGTGACAAATTTGCGTGTAGCTACGAATTAGAAATTCATGATTCCTCGAGCACCTTCTATGCTGGATTGAATTGGGTACATAGGTTAGGAGAATTTTTAGTACTCGGATTCCTTTACCAAACTTGTAGATAATCTTATTTAGAAGTTGTAGAAATAAGTTTTAAAGAAAATGGTTGACTATAGCTCTCAAATTTAGAACAAATGTGAGAAAGGTATACCCAAAACGTAAAGACTTGTAACTCGAGACTGATGTTACCTCGATATTTGATTCTTGTTCCAAAAAAAAGTCCCCATTTCTGTATTTATAGAGGGAGCTTAAACAAACATTGAAACCTCGAGAATCATCGTGGACTTGATATTGAGTCTTCTAGATTTGTTGCGAAAATATCTTCTTCGGTTGGGAGCTCACCGACCTTCATCTTGAATTTCAACCGTTGGATTTGATGAGTTGTGTGTCCTGCATACTCAAATTTGGTACAGATTTAACGGTTGGATAAAATGATATCATTAATTTTGTGCACGCTGCCACGGTAGCATATCTGATTTTTTGATTCGATGGCATTATCGTAATTTTCTTGAACTTTAAGGTATTACTAATTTGCAATTTTTGAATATTTTATCATTTTTTTCCGAAGTTCCTAAACTATACCCAATTAAAATTTCAAAATTTTTCTCAAATGACATTTTTGCCCCCTAAGCGTACTTTTTATTTTTCAAACCTTTTCCAAATGTCTCGGTCCTTATGAAACCTTGTTAGAGCATTCAATTCACGATGGCCATCATACTTAAAACCCAAGGATTCCTAAAAGTAATTCTTAAGAAATGTCTAAAATTGCTACTTACCTCGTCGTTGGTGTTTAGAACCTCAGTTCTTGAGCTTTCGATACTCGAATCATTCCAAAATTTCTTTGACACACAGTTTGAGTGGAGATAGCATAGTGAATGATAGCCTTCTCCTCATCCATGGGAGGTAGCTAGGGAATCCGTCCCATAGGTCATGTAATCGCCCAAGATCGAGGGCTCTACCCCTTGTATGTGCCAGCTCCGCAGACTACCCCGCATGATCATCACCTTCTCATAGGATGCATCCACCATGTAGGGAAATCACTAACTACCCGCATGATCAACGCTCTCTTATAGCACGGATCCACTGAACAAGGTAATCCAAAAAACTATCAAGTTACGCGTTCCTAACCAACCTCACGCCTAACTCAATGGTAACTGTGCAGGGCAATCACTAACTACCCGCATGATCAACACCCTCATATAGATTTTAATCGATCTTTTGATATTGTCTATCCAAATCTTAACATTCGATAATTGTTTTACTTGTGTGAAAATATGAAACTAAAATTTACCTTATGTAGTAACTTCAACTATTTTTTTTATCTTCTTTACCGTCAATGCACCTATCTGTATAGATAATTTTAGAATAATCAAACTAACTTCTTGCACTCTTCCAAATAAATAAAATATGATGATAGACATGAAGTAGGCATTTGGTCTAGTGGTATGATTCTCGCTTTGGGTGCGAGAGGTCCCGAATTTGATTCTTGGAATGCCCCTTTCTAGGCATTTTTTTAATCCATGGAATCTTCCTTACCCCCAAATCATGAACGAAAATGATTTTCTTCTTCAATTAGACCTGCTCTTGGACTTGTTAACCTTCTATAGTCTTCTATAGAAATGTTCCATGGAGGTGCAAAAATTGAACGGGATAGTTTTTAAAAATTTGCGTGTAGTCTCGGATTGAATTTTCGAACTTCAACCTTCTTCGTTTAATGGCGGACCGAATTGGGAAGCTATGTTCGAGGCACCTTCAGCATTTGATTCTTTCATCAAATTCGTGGGCTTCAACCTTCTTCGTTTGATGGTAGATCGAATTGGGAAGCTATATTTGAGGCTCCTTCAACACTTGATTCCTTCATCAAATTCGTGGGTAATCTTATTTAGAAAGTGTAGAAGAATGTTTGAAGGATAATGCTGAACTACGATTCTCAAATTTGGAAGAAATCTGAGATTAAGAAACCCAAAATTACAGTGGTTACAACAACTCCCAGTTGAAGGCTCGATTTTTACTCCAAATGAAAGCCACTACTTCTGGCTTCATAGAAGAACCTTAAATCGACATTAAAACTTCAATATTATGGTGAATGTGAGGTTGAGTTTTTTAAAATTTCTGCCATAAATATCCTCTCGAACACGGGGCAACTAACCTCCACTTTTAATTTTTGTCATGAGATTCAATGAGTTGTGCCTCTTTATAATATACTCATATTTGGTGAAGATCCAAGGGTGGAAAATGAAGATACGACAAATTTCCTCCTCTAGGATGCTCACGGTTGCAAATCTGATTTTCTTATAAGTTCAAGGATATTTTTGTCATTTTTCATTTTTCAAATGTTTTATTATTAACTTTAATTACATCCAAATGATTTGAGGATAAATTTTATGGTGTGAATGGAACCTAATAATAGTAGATTCTAAACAACAAACAAACAAAAAAAAAAAAAAAAAAAAAACATAAATTTCAAACAATAGGGGCATTTGGTCTTGTAGTATGATTCTCGCTTCCAGTATGAGAGGTCTTGAGTTCAATAAGTATTAGGATCTTGAGTTAAACTATCATCCATAAAGAATCCCAAGAGTCATATAAGTATACATTCCGTTAGGGCGTGTTGCCCATGGCCGCATGTCCATGATAAGCCAAACTCTTTATGTGTAAACCACTATTGAGGGCGAGAGCATGTAGTCACGGTCATGCTCATCCAAGGCATAGTGTTTTACTTTTATGCAGTCACGGTCATGCTCATCCAAGGCATAGTGTTTTACTTTTATGCAGTCACGGTCATGCTCATCCAAGGCATAGTGTTTTACTTTTGTATTTCTAAGAAGTATGACGTTTCGGAAAAATCATGTCTAGGCCTGCGTGCCAAACATGACTAAAAAATGTGGGGATATGACTAGTTGTCAAAAATGTACTTGACTAGTTGTCAACTTCTCCAATAGTTATATACTGTGAGCCGTTGTTACTCTCTTGCTTGCATATATAACGTTTCTTTCAAAATCTCTCTTTCAAAAATCTTTCTTTGCCCTCGTTTTCTAAAACCTTATTCTTAAATCGAGGCCAGAGACTCAAGCAAACGTCGCTTGGCCGTAGACGACGTAAGAACGAATTGACTTAGTTCACTTGTTGTTGGAAAGTGAGTGCCACACAATCGCAAGTTCGCTGCCATCAAGAGTGCGATTCTGACACCGTGCACCTACATGAGGTACCCTTTAAATCGAGTTTTCCTTGCCATTTTATTATTATTTTAAATGCTTTTTCTTTAAACTTATGTATTTTTTGTACATCCTTTTAAATTTTATGTTGATTTTGAATGCATATTTAAATTTTTAAGTCCTTGTGTCTCGTGCTATACTATATATATATATATATATATATATATATATAAATAAATTTTTTTTTTTTTTTTTATAATCTTTGAGCATACGATTAGAGGTTTAGACGAGTGTGCACAAAGAGAGTGGATTACCTTGAGGAGTTGGTCCAAGACGTCCCGAAAACAAAAGAAAATTTTTAAATTGCCAAGATGCCTCTAAGAACCTAGTAGACAGACCTCCACAACATTCAAGAATGACAAAGATAGTCTCCAAACCGTTAGAAGTATGTATGGTGTCATCAGTTTAATGATGCCATCATGGCCTTTGCTACCCTTTCCACTCTAGTACCAGTATTCTGGAGCTAGGTCGGTTAGAGTAGTGCACCAAGATGACTAGTTGCCCAACTTTGTGGAATAGCCGCAACATTAAACCTGCTCTGCCTTGAGAAGGGCGTGGAATCATACAAGTTGACTCAATAGCTGGCAAGTATAGGGGTAGCTCACCCAACCTTGGGTGACCATATGGTCCTATGGGAAGGGTTCACCAACTTACCCCTTACGGATGATGATCAAGCTAGCACACGCCATATTGTCCTAACGAGAGAGAGAGAGAGAGTTTTAGGAGGTAGCACCTCGAACAAGGACACCAGTTACACACTACCTAGGCAAAACAAGCTACCCTAAGTCTAAGAACAAAAAAGTAGTTCACCCCATAGATGAGATTTGTCACCCAAAAGATAAACGACACCAGAAATAGGTGAAGAACTTCCCTCTTACCTAGAGTAGCTACGTTAGCAGCTAAAGTATTGCTCAAAACTTTAAGGCATCCCAGATGCTCATATAGTAGTAGAAACTGGATCAAAACTTCCTAGAGCCGAGAGTATAGATTGTGATACCTATTAGGTTAAGGAGGCGATAAGAGCATACAAGTAGGTTGCGTACTGAGTATATTTATTCTCGCCCATTTTTTATTCTCTTTAGGTGTTTGCAGGTTATTGGTCTAGATAGAGGAGCATTCAAGAATTACACAGTACAAAGGGGATCATTTTAGAGCGTCCGTCCATTTCTATATTGTAAATAATTTGAATGACGGTCTTATAATTGAATTTTATTTTTATCTAAATTTGGTGGTGTTGTCTTAATTTTAATTTAAATTTGATCAGATTTTCATCTTTCATTTTGTTCTACTTTTTTTTTTTTTTTTTAATTTGCTTTTGACCTTTGTCTTTTAGTCACGACCTAAGATTCAAAACCTAGGAAATTGGGTCATGACGTAAAATCTATTGGGATAGTATGACATCTAGCTGGATTGAACATCATCTATGAAAAGTTAACTAACAATCCTTCCACAAGGTCACGAGTCACTTTGAATCTAAGGGGAGCGACCCCATCTGTCTGCCAAGTATACTAGGCCAAGTCATGTAGTTTCACCCTCCACTCTCGTATGCAACACTCATCATGAGTCAACTACTTGTGTAATACTTGGTCCTCTCTTACGATAGGTTTACGAAATTGCGGCCTCAACCTTTGTCCCATTCATACCGTCATTTTTCTCATGATCATACGTGACACCTCCAATACAAGAAGAAGAAAACGGCACGAGGAGGTGGAGGGAGAAGAGAGAAATTTTTTAATTTATCATTATTTCATTTACCAAAACTATCGTCGAAACGTGTTGCAAAATAGTGCGAAGTGATGATAAAAGGACCATTTTCACCCATCCTTAAGTGTTAATGTCACTTGCACGCGGTTTCATTAACGTCTTATTCTTTAATGATTAACGTTCAATAAGTACACAATTTCTATGAAGAACAAATAAAATAAATGAAATAATGATGATACATTCAACGAACAACTGAATATGAAACCTATGACAAGGGCATTTGGTCTAGTGGTATGATTCTTGCTTTGGGTGCGAGAGGTCTCGAGTTCAATTATCGGAATGGTACCCCTTCATTTGATACAAAGGACTACTACCTCATCTAGATAGAATTGTTCATGATCTAAATCCTTAATAAAATGTTTTTAGCCCCCGAACTCTTAGAAAAGATAGATTTCAAACTTAAGAGAAAAAATCATATCGAGTGGAAGCTAAATATGATAAATATTCAAGAAAAGGGCATTTGGTCTAGTGGTATGATTCTCGCTTAGGATGCAAAAGGTCCCGAGTTCAATTTTCGGAATGCCCCTATGGTTAATCCTTTGCTGCTCTCTTAAGAGAGTGTCGCATAGTCTGATTAATTTTAAAATAAGTACAATTAATTATATTAACCATTTCTATGAAGATCAAATGAAATAATGATGATAGGTTGGATGAAGAACTAAATATGAAGCCCACATCAAGGACATTTGGTCCAATGGTATGTTTCTTGCTTTAGATGCGAGAGGACTCGAATTCCGTTCCTAATCGGTTAACAGGTGAAGTACCTTGGATTCAATGGACGAAAGTGTACTTTTTTTCTTTTTATACAAGATTTTATGGGAATGAACCCACTGCAGAAACATTCCTTCTTGGGGAGGGCAGTTCAGAGTTAAGGGAGCCATAAAAAATGTGAGTAATCGGTGAACTACCGCCTTCGAAGAAGTATTCATCACCAATAGAGGTGTCTGAATTAAAGGTAATGAGGATATGTAAATACTGAAAATGTACATAAAAACATCACAAATATGAGCAACCAGACCGCCATACTAAGAATATCCGAGACTATCTTAAGCAATTTTTTAGGCTTATGTTGGATATTGTCACATGTCCGAGAATGACAGTCTTCAGTATTGTTAAGGGGCTGATGTCAAGCCAAGCTTTACGAACAAAGGTTTAAAACCTTTCCACAGGCTATGCTATAGCAAAACAAATATTTGACTTTAGCAACAATCATTCGCAAGACAAAAGATAGAACTAGGCTTCTGTAAGTGGAGGTAATACAAATTATCGACCCAAGTTCCCCAAAGGCGGGACAGACGACATATTTAAAGGTAGAGGAGGGGAAAGCAAGCCTTCGTAATAGAGACCGAAGCGAAAAATTGGTAGATTTGGTCAAAACGTTGCAGAAAGAGGTGAAGGAAAGAATTGATAATAAAATTTCAAAATTGCTTCAAGTATTAAAAAAGGACGGAAATAACTCATTTTTCAACTGGTTTAGGTAACAATTTTCAAGGAGTGATTCTCATCACAAAAGAAGACAAAGTTAAATTCAAGAGGGGACGACCCTTACCAATTTCTTGAAAGAATTAATAAAAATGCTTCTAAAATTTATATTTCGAGAAAATTTTCAGTAATATAAAATATGGGATTGATGGTGTTGCTAAATACTATTATTGTACCAATCCGATCGTAGTAAGGCTAATAAGGGTAATTCACGAATTGTTGGACAACAAAGTTGACATGAAGAAATTAATAAAAAGATATGAAAATTTTGAAAGAAATACAATTGATTAAATTAACAATTTATATAAAGATCAAATAAAATAAATGAAATAATGATGATACATTTAACAAACAACTAAATATGAAGTCCACAACAAGGGCATTTGGTCTAGTGATATGATTCTCTCTTTAGGTGCGAGAGGTCTCGAGTTTAATTCTTGAAATGTCTCTTCTAGAACTTCTTCTTATACACAGACCTACCTCATGTAGATGAGTATTCTAATTTTGAATGCATTGTCCGTTCAAAGTAGTTCATCATTAGTTCAACAGAATGTTTTTAGCCATCCAACCCCCCAGATAGATTTCAAATTTAAGAGAAAAAAACCATACGGAGTGGGAGCTAAAAATGATAGGCAGTCGAAAAAGGGCATTTGGTCTAGTGGTATGATTCTCGCTTCAGGTGTGAGAGGTCCGTGGATTAGAAACTAAAAATGATCTCCCACAAGGAGGGCATTTGGTCTAGTGGTATGATTTTCGCTTCGGGTGCGAGAGGTCTCGAGTTCGATTCTCGAAATGCCCCACCATTGTCTTTTTACACCATTGAGTCTCTTGTTAGTGGTCACCAAAAGAATCGACCACAAAAATTTTAAAAATGGAGAAAGAATTATAATCAAGTTGAAGTCAGATCAACTCAGATTTCAAGACAACAAGAACCAACGACGGGTGTGAAAGTACTGCGGACTAGTTCAAGTTATTCAAAAGGTTTGAACAGTATCATTTAGGATCCAACTGCTATCATAGGTGCAAACTAACTCTATTGTCGTTGTCAGTAACTTAAAGCGATACTATCCCAACCAGGAAGATACAAAGCACAAGAAGGTGGTATGACCTCATTCTATGAAGAAGAGTTCTACTGCAAAAAAAAGGAGGAGAGATTCTAACAGAGAAGACGTGATTGCTCTCATAGCTGCAAACTAGACCTATTCCTCGCTCACGTTTTTTGAAACACTTCCCTCAAATGTGATCCAAATTGTTCACCATTTATAATTTTCATACGGCTGACTTATTAGTCAGGTTAGAACTAGTATTGTACCATCGTTGTTCTATTGTCACAAGAATGTGATTGTGACACTTGACCTCCAAAGTTATGGTCATAGGAGGTTGGATCATAAGTACCTAACCTCATACAGGGCCTAGAGGTATCTCGTACCAAAATTCCATGGGTTAGATGTCTCGCATTTTGCAACATCAACTCTCTGCCTTTGTAAGGCAAGTCAATTATCTCACGACCGCTCTCTGCCTCCTCACCTTATCTAAACACTATAACTTTGATCTAGTATTGTCTTATACGATTAAGATTCACTCTTTAATATCCTAGGGCATTTTATAACTACCGTAAAACTCAAAAGATATAATAAATTCATACCCGTCTTATAACATATTATAAACATTTTACTTTTCTTTTAATAAACATTTTAATTTCTGGCAAAACTTCAATAGACAAAAGTATCATCTCGAACACCATCATCATTTGAAATATCATCTCGAAGCATCCGAGAATCTCTTTTTTAAGAATGGACTGTGAATATCTCTCTTCATTGATTGGTCCTACAAATTTAACTCTTTAACATAATCCAAACATTTGAAAAACTTTCCAAAAGGGACTATCACTAATGTTGTTCTCACAAAGTATCTTTGTGGGCAATGAAACATAGTTTTGGTTGAATTTCTTTTTTAGAACATGTTGCAAAATAACGATAAAAGGAACATTTTCATCCATCCTTACGTGAAACCCAAAGAAAGCACACTCTCAACGAACTCTTAATCTCACTTGCACATGGATTTCATTAGCATCTTATTTCTTTACTCATTAACGATAGATAAGTACAATTAATTATATTAACAATATCTATGAAGATTAAATAAAATAAATGAAATAATGAAGATACATTCAACGAACAATTAAACACGTAGTCTACAACATGGACATTTAGTTTAGTGGTATGATTCTCGCTTTGGGTGCGAGAGGTCTTGAGTTCAATTCTCATAACAAACTAGATTATGGAAGGAATCTTTTTGAAAAGATAAAATATAACAAAGGTGTATATCCTTTTTTATCATTAGGATACATTACGGAAAAATAAAACTTCCATCGAAGAGAAGCAATGAAGAGTTTTCATTCTAGTAACTGTTATCCAATCTCCAAAAAAAATTTCAATTGTTTCGAACTTTCTCTTTTTGGAATGCAATATTTACGAAATCTACCTGAATAGGATCAAACTTTATTCCATGTATTTCCGTGAGTAGTTTTGTGTTCGAAGTCATTGGAGCAAAAAAAAAAAAAAAAAAAAAAAAAAAAAAATTTATGTGCCGAAATCATCCAACACATGGAAGAAACTCAACAGGTTTGAATTGAGATATGTCATAATGAAGCTGCCCCAGGTGGAACTTCTATGCAATTCACATTCAACAACGCACTATATTAAAAAAAACGTTTTTAAACTTTAATTGGTAATGATTTAATTTCTATCTTCTTAAGTTGTAACAATTTTCACCCTACCAATAGAATCATTACAATTTTCAAAATATATAGACTAATTAAATTGTTACCTACTAAAATTTAAAGGGCTAAAGTGTTACAAAAAAAGTATAACTACTCGCCAAAATAATGGAGATTAAGATAAGAAGCTAATGACCTTAAAAGCTTTATACTAACCATTATTAAGAGACAAGGATAAAAGAAGAAAAACACACACAAGGTTGTTAAACTATGATGATAATGTTCTTAATATCATTTTATGCATTCCACTCTCAGCTTAAACATGAAACATGAATAGAATTGATCAAGTCAGATTAAGTCTTTACCTTCCTACAAGATTTTTTTTCATAACAATTTCCACTGATTGAAGTTCTGTAATCCATTAACCTTGGAGTGTCCAGTACACTAATAGACATGCTTTGTAAACCAGAACTTGTTAAAACAGCAAGTCAAACATCTTTAAAAGTGGTTACCTTGCCGAGCTATTCCCTTGCTAGTGGGCTGCCATGTACTAAGTCTACATCAACCAATCCCACATAGGAAACTGAGACGTGATTTGTAATATTTGTCTTCGAACATCACTTTTCCTACAATTCAAAGCTAAAGAACACCGTTTCTTAGGACCTAAATCACCAAACATATACGAACAGCCAACATGAATATATATATCTACATCCTATCTATTCCGGGTAGGGCTTCCTAAGTGAGTTATTTTGGTCCAATTTTTAGTCAGAGATTTTCAAAAACTGGTTCAAGTGATAGATAGAATCATACAATGGGGGAAAAATGTTTAAATCACATCGTCAAATCGAAGTTATAGCAACAATCAAAACCAACCTCTGTTTCTGAGTCCCCCCCTTTTTCCCTCCCAACAACAAGAGAATAATCACAACCCTCAAATACAAATCTAAACCAATGTACATAGGTACGTGCTGCCAAGGTATAAACACAAAACAGGACATGGAAGTTGGATATCAGCAAAGCTCAGATGGGCAACTGACATATTTGCACAACTAGAAATATGCCTCTTACAATTAGACGTTGGAACCTGATATTGCAGACACCGCAGCTTAGTTTTTTGACTTTGAATGCTTTATGAGCCAGTCAATAACAGTGTCGATATTGGTGGAGTTCTTGCACGATATCATAAAGCAACAGACTTCTCTATCAGTTATAGACTTCAGTCCCCTGCAAGGTGAAGAATCGTCTTTAAGAAACCACAGGAACTGCCTACAAACTACTTGTAAACAAGCACTTATAGACATTTTACTTTCTACGTGTTCATTCATTTGACTTAACAATGGAGATTGATATTGAGGTGGGGAACAAGCAACATCATTGCAGAACAAACGAACTCATTGTTATTAGTTCAAGGTTTCTTAGATTCAACTTACATTCGTTCTGTGAGATCCTGCTTAGACAGAGCTCCTTGTTTGTCAATCTTGTTACCCAGTACCAGCAAGGGGATTCCATTCAGTGAAGGCTTACTCAACAAGTCATGCAATTCACTTTTTGAGACAGACAAGTTCTCATAATCAGCAGCATCCACAACATAACTGCAAGACAAGAAGTCAGCAGTACTCTTCAACCAACTTTTTTCAGCACTGGATATTGAAATTTTCAAACACCATGCTAGATCATACGTCCAAATTGTTCGCAACTTACGATTTCCATATGGACCATGTAATTAATGCAGAGACCATAACAAGTTAAACAGTTAGGCAAATAAGTTTAAGCAGAAATCCAGCTAAGTAAGGAAATTTTCCCTGTAAACAAACAAGAATCACAGATCCAAGAATGCAGCAATAAAGTATACAACAAATATAGGTAACGTACACAATTGCAGAAACTGCACGGCAATATCTTTCCCACATACTACGGAACCTTGGTTGGCCTCCAAGATCCCAAAGCTTTATTGTTACATTGCCCTTAGTCACCTTCTTCATATTAAATCCTACCTGCAGATGAAAGGATACTTTGAAGAGAAATGCAAAAATAAGCTATTATGGTACAAAATAAGGCAACAGAAACAATCAAATATCAAGAGAATGGTATAATTCCTTTCAAAAATATTACACACCGTTGGGATCATGTCTTCACTGTATCCACCCGTCTGCAAATTACAATCAGGAAGAGAAAAGATAAGCCATCAGCAGTAGCCAATATAAGAATATTTAACACATGGTTGGTTAGGAACAATTACTTACTGCAATAACATTTACAAGCGACGTTTTGCCAGCATTCTGAAGCCCAATCAGAGATAATTCCATCTCTTGCTTGAAAAAGAGACTGCAATAGGAAATATGATCAAATGTATCTCAACCCACAGAGATGGGCATCACATGAAGAACCAAAGCAAACATCTCATCTAATTCAACCAAATCTAATTCTAATCTAAATTTTCGTATCATAATCAACAAAAATTAAGAACTAATAAGCACAATTTTTTTTTCTAACTAAGAAAATTACCTTCTAATCAACAAAACAATTAACAAATGAAAATATCATCATTGCGAACGCAATTTGACCAGTTCATTCATTGTTCTGAATTGCAGCCACCAAAATAACTACATTTTTTAGGTTATAATCAGAACTCATTCAAACTTGAAAACCTAATCGTCACCTCCCACGTTGGCCACGTTCTTGCAGAAGTATAACAAGGAAAATGATAACCAAAACACATCTTAGCGAGACAAACCAACTCCGAACAATACAACAGCACAAGGCATTATTAGAACATTAAACTTCAAAGTTCCAAAAAAACGAAATAAGTAATGAATCGATGCAGTAAATGGCCATCATTTGTATAATTAATGAAACCATCAGTTCGGAACACGGTAGGAGATAAATCATCTATTATCCAATTTAACCAAAATAAGTCGCCCTCTCGCCCATTAATATTCTTAAATTCCATACAACAGATAGGTTAGAAACCAGGGGAAGAAATTATCAATTTCCATTAGCTAAACGAAGACCAAACACAGGTTCCACCTCCATAATCCTCCCGCTCACTAATCTAAATGATACGAATATTATCAATTGCATAATATTCATATAGCATAACGGATATCAGATAAACAACCAATAAAAAAGAATTCGACAAATTTCTTTCCATTTCCTTTAAAATTTCAATCGCCAGTTCCAACATACCTTCGAAGCCAATTGAGAAAAGCTTCCCACAACCCCATCGCGAACCAAAATGCTCGAGAGACAAAAAGTCCTTCTTCCTCTTCCTTTTCTCCTGTATCTTCGTTCTAGGGTTTCGATCAACTTGAGAAAATCAATGTGGGAAAGCTTCGCGTTTCTTCGGCTTCTTCGCTGCAGATCAGAACGCCAATTTGGCCGTCTCCTTTTTTCAAGCTCTGCAGAGAGAGATAGGGAGAGCGGAAAAGGGAAGAGAGATAGATGATGGATGAATTTCGAATTTTAATGGGGAATGGTTTATTTTGGAATGACCACGCGCCAGTTCGAGAGAGTGGTGAGCGTCAGCCATTTATATTGGCTTTTGTTAACTAAAAACGTTGTTTATTGGCCCGTGAAAACACGCGCGTAGGGTTGAGAATGGGAGTAAAAGTTGTTAAGAAAACGACGTAGTTTTAGAAGCTTTGGATAACAAAGGGCAGATGGTTGGTTAAAAATTGAATTGTGAAGTTGTGGTCTTTGGAAAATGGAGGGAGAGATTTTGAATGGTGTAAAAAAAAAAAATTATTTATTTTTTATTATATTAATCAAAATTGTTTATCTTTTTTATATTAATATATTTTTTATAAAAAAAAATATTTTTGTTTTTTAATATTAATATTTTTTTTTATTCTAATATTTATCTTGAGGCAAGTCAACTAGTGCCTCACATGATTGGTAGTTTGTCGATGAAGGATTCATATTTAAATATTGTTCCACGTCATCGTAATTAATTAAGGATTGTATTTTTTTTCGATAAGATATGTATTTATTTAGTTTTGGTTGAGAATAGTCGTCTTAAACGAGCATTAGAAAATATCCTATCAAATATTATTATTGAACTTTCACGCTTGGGTCACGTGGCACGTGTTAATCATTTTAGTTTCATAAAAATAAAAAATAAAAAATTATTGCTAAGATTGTTTTCAAATGGTAAATTCCGACTTTGCCCTCATAGTACGTGGTTGATGCACAAAATGGTCCTATTAAGTAATAACATAAAGGATTCATAGTACATGGATAAGATTAGGTGTTTTATCATCATAACACTATTGATACGACCCATTTTGTAATTGTTATAAATAAATTGATATAAATTGTTTATGTACGAACATGTGAGTATGGGTATCATATATAATGAGTTTGTATATGACTGGACCACAAATATCCATTTATGGAGAAGATTAGCATTTCACATGATGATCATATCTGATTCAATCTTAACCATGAACAAGTTATGAACGGTGAGGGTTTGTCCTTTGATTTTGATGATTGAGAATGATTTTTATAACTCATTCAATATGTCTACCATTTTGGGATTCTGACCAAATAGAGAGCTGTAAACCTAATCTTGTTAGATGGAATTCACTCATTCCCATACAAGCAAAAAAGACGACTAATTCTCTTTTAAGTGTTATTTCAGAACTTAAACAGTAGGGTTCCACCATCTCAAGAGCTCGAAAAGGACTTAATTTATGATTGAATCAATAATAAATTGTTTATTAAAGAGTTAGTGATACTGTAAAATGTAATTATAAGGGTAAAATTGACTTTTGACTAAACTATAATTAAAAACAATCCGAGAAGAATCTAATTTTATAGTTGAGTGGCTATAGTTAATGAATGAAAATTGATTAATTAAATAGTTTAACTTTATTTATATATATATATATATAAAAAGCACGTTGACCTTGTATGATGTCTATTTTATGCTTATGAGCTTATTATGGTATATGATGTATATGGGTACCCCAAGAAAATCCGATCATCGGGTTGTGTGCTACTTCAGGTTGTTAGAGAGTTTAGTAAATGAGTCGTATTTGACCGAAAGTATGTCTTACATATAATTCTGAAATCTAAGAGAATAGGCGTAGGGCATGTCACCCAATTAGTCTACCAAACTCCATGGAAACCTGACTAAAGCATAGTGTGCTAAGTTAGGAACAATGATTATTCCTGATCATTAGGTTGTGTGCTATTTCAAACCGTCAACGAGTTCCGTAGACGGGTCGTATTTGACAAAGAGCGAGTCTTACATACGACTCAAAAATTTGAAGTAGGCATAAATAGAGTCAATAGGTAAATGATAGTTAAAATACCTTAACACCTATAACGGTACGTAATTACCCGAAACTTCGTTGAGAACTGGAAAACCTACACCTACGAAAGGATGTCATCATTGGTAACTATTCAAGAAACGGACAGAGTAGAGAGCTTAGACCGAAACTAGGATAGACGATCCAAGTTTATAAAATGAAAGGAGGGTTGGACCGAGAACTCGACCCATACCAAAAACCTTCAAACAGAAGGTTAATTATAAAACTTAAGTATACTGAAAAGATAATTAATGTACTAGTAAAAATATCATTGTCACTAGTATAAAACTGAGTTTTACCGACCGATAACTTATGTCGTTAAAAGAAAACAATCTAAGACACATGCCTGAAATCGTCTTGCACGTCGAAATAGTTATTGCCACATCATAAAAAAGTGCACGTTATTGTAGCCTACAATGACGGTCAATGTATGATGTCAAAAGTCAATGTTTGTCATTAAAAAGCATCCTATGTGACAATCGTTATCATTATCACAATCGTTGAAGACAATAAAACGTTTATCTAACAACCCGAGGCCACCCTAGTATATATTGTCTGTTTTAGCCCGTTACACATTGTTGTCAGCCTCACAGTTTTAAAACATGTCTACTAGGAAGAGGTTTCCACACCCTTATAAGGAATGTTTCGTTCCTCTCTTCAACCAATGTGGGATCTCATAGCTTCTCGTATGTTTATGATATTGCTTTCACATAACGTTCAAATAAATCCATTTTTGGGGGTGAATAAATCGAAACTACTGCTACGATCTCGAACGTAATTTCGAGATCAACCTCAATAAATTATAGCATAAAGGGTTTGGTATAGGTTCGTAAACCACTATGAATCTTTAATCGGAGACCAAACATGGAAAAGCTCGATTAACATCCTCCTCTCTCGAGGTTTGTAAAAAAAACATTAGGGTAGACAAATATTTATACGAAAATAAAATTTGTGTATGCAAATCAAATAAATAATTTCATCTACGATTCATTACTTCTTATCCTAAGAGATCTTCAATTGTTTTCTCCTTCAAGCATCTGAGTGTTCGTCGAAGCTCGGCAAAAGCCGTTTTGTAATTAAAAAAAAAAAAAAAAACGGGCTCATTGTATATATCAAGTTTTTAGTATCCTTACCATTTTAGTATGTGTTTACATGAAATATACGATCAATATTTAGAGTTTAGTGTCATGGTGTCGTTGACAATTGTCTATACACGATCCAAAAAATTTAATATTAGTAGGCAGGTAATTATTGTTAGATGAACACAACTTTCTAACGTGGTATCAGAGTCATGCCCTAAACTTAGTCGTGCTAATAGATCGGTAAATCCTCAAATGTCGAACAAATGATTCCAAAAGAAAAGAAGTCGAGCCTCGATTAAGGGGAGGCGTACTTTGTTCGATGGGAAGTGTTGGATGATGAAAGTCCCACATCGGCTAATTTAGGGAATGATCATGAGTTTATAACGAACGAATATGTTGAAAGTGGACCATATTATACTATTGTGGAGAGTCGTGTTGGACCAATTAAAACTTTCGATTAATATTTTTTAAAATTTAATTTTCCGGGAAAATAAAATATGTAAATATGAAGAGAAATATTGTGGATTTTTGAAAGATTTTCCGTAGGTTTCTTCCGTTCAATTTCTAATTCCGGAAGGTTGAGTTGAAAATTTCTGTTAAATTCGATAATCAAAGGCAAGTGGGGCATGCAGCGTAATTAAAGCTATTGTTTCCAAAGATTTCACTTCACACGGATCATTTCTCGTTCCGTCATCGAGTTGCGAGGACTGAAAGGGCACTGCCTTCTTCGCCACGAATCCGACCTCCATTAAAGCAAATCCAACAACTCCGTTTGTCTTTTCTCATTCAGAGAATAACAGCGCCCTTCCTCATAGCAGCGACGGCGGCGGATTTCTTTTTATACGAATTTGATTCATCCTTTTCACGAATTTAGCTTCGTTTTCAATCTGAATATAGGTGATTTGTTTATTTTAATCATCTGGGAATGCCTTTCATGGAGGTTCAGAAGTCGGGTTTGAGTTTGTTTTTAGGGCTTTTTCTTCTTCTGCTGTCTTTGGTGCCACTGTCTGTGGCCAAGTTCGTGGTTGAAAAGAATAGTTTGAGGGTTACATCGCCTGAGGGTTTGAAAGGTACCTACGATAGTGCTATTGGAAATTTCGGCATTCCTCAATATGGAGGTAGCATGTCTGGGACTGTGGTGTTTCCGAAGGAGAATCAGAAGGGTTGCAGAGAATTCAGCGATGCTGGGATTTCGTTCCAGTCGAAGTCTGGAGCTCTCCCTACGTTCGTTTTGCTCGATCGAGGAGGTAAATTTTGCTTTTAGATTTAGTTTTTGTTTATGGTGATTCATTGGTGGTTGAATTCGCTAATTGAAGAATAGTTTTCATGATACTAGTTGATTTGTTTGTCTAGCTGCTGCTCGAGTTAGTTTATTACAGTAATGCTACATTTCATTGACCGAGAAAATTCAGTTGTTTAGATCTTGAGTTTTTCAGGAGTTTTATTCTATTGACATTTGAGAGGCTACCTAGTGTTCTGTTTTTGCTTTCTTGTTTTAATCTAAACCACCTCTTCAAGCTTAAGGTTCATCTCTCGCAGCGATTAGCCCATGATGAGGAGATTTGAAGTGTTTTGTTTGTTTGACTTGAAACTGGAATTCTGGATCTAGAGAAAATTAGATTTAAAGAAGGTAGAGGAGAGGAATCGCCTGAGGCTAAAGCCAATAGAATGCAGATATACCTAAAGACAGATAAGTAAGGATAGATTGTTGGTGGAGGTGAATGTGGCGGAGGAGGCGGCGGCGAGTTGGAAGTTGGAGGAGGAGAGTACAATGGCAGCGGAGGTGGAGAGTTGGGCGGTGGTGGTGAATTGTAGTAGTAAACAGGTGGGGGTGGTGAGAACAAGGGAGGAGGAGGTGGGGGAGAGTTTGGTGGTGGCCGTGGGGGTGATGGACGTACACAATACACCGGCGCTGGTGGTGGTGGCAATGGTGGGGGAGGAGAGGGCGGTACTAATTGACATTAGTGAGAACGATGGACGAGTTACAAGTAACCGGAGAAAGGTGGAATTGTTACTTAAAAGTTATCATGATAACTTCTGGAAGAGGATCAAGAATCTACATGCATAATGAACTTCAATACCTCCCTCTTTCTACCCTCGAAAAGTATTTTGTTTTTTCAAGCCACAGATACGACAATTGAGCTTTTCATGCATTCGACCATACAATTTTGGTTGTTTTCTTGTGATGCAACCCACAAAAGGTTTCAGACTACTATATCGTTAGGCACACATCATGAAAAACTGAAGTTTGTGTTGCCAGCAATAGTTTCAATTGGATATGATTAAACAAACAGTTAATGTCTCTCTGCTGTCCATATGTATCAAGTGTTGGGGGGAGGTAGGTATGGTATTCTTCTTTAGGATACATTTTAAAACAAGTATGAGATCACTTATGCAATTTATTAATCTCAGCAGTATTTGTATACAGTTATTGACTTTTTGTCCATATATCAAGAATCGGGAAGTAGAGAAATGTAATAGTCTAAGCCCACTGCTACCAGATATTGTCGTTTTTGGGCTTCCCTTCATAAAAAAAACATGTCTACTAAGGAGAGGTTTTTGCACGCTTATAAAGAATGTTTTGTCCTCCTCCCCAACTGATGTGGGATCTCACCAGAAAAGATTGATACCTGATTAAAATTTTCATGAAGTTTAAATTTCTGGTGAACTTTTTTATGTGGTTATTGACTTTTTGCTTTTTATGCTGGCTTCCAGATTGTTTCTTTGCATTGAAGGTCTGGAATGCTCAGAAGGCTGGTGCTTCTGCAGTTCTTGTTGCAGACAACGTTGAGGAAAGATTAATAACCATGGATACCCCTGAAGAGGATGGTTCTACAGCAAAATACATTGAAAACATAACAATACCGTCTGCACTTATTGAAAAAAGTTTTGGTGAGAAACTGAAAAAAGAGTTCAGTTCTGGAGAAATGGTCAGTGTGAGTCTTGATTGGAGGGAAGCGGTACCTCATCCTGATGACCGTGTGGAATATGAGTTGTGGACTAACAGTAACGATGAATGTGGCGTGAAGTGTAACATGCTAATGGAATTCTTGAAGGATTTTAAAGGTGCGGCCCAGTTACTTGAAAAGGGTGGTTACTCACAGTTCACACCACATTATATTACTTGGTATTGCCCACAGGCATTCATTCTAAGCAAGCAGTGCAAGTCTCAATGTATCAATCAAGGGAGGTATTGTGCTCCTGATCCCGAACAGGATTTCAGTTCTGGCTATGATGGGAAAGATGTGGTGATTGAAAACTTGAGGCAGTTATGTGTTTTCAAAGTGGCTAATGAAACTCAAAAACCTTGGATTTGGTGGGACTATGTGACAGATTTTCAGATCAGATGTCCAATGAAGGAGAAGAAGTACAACAAGGACTGTGCTAATGATGTTATTAAGTCTCTTGGTATGTTGGTCATTGTTGCATGTTGTATTGGAGGATACACATCCAATGCAGTAATGGTATTTTAAATTCGTTACTGACTTATGTTCAGGGCTTGATGCTAGCAAGATTGAGAAGTGCATGGGGGATCCAAATGCTGATACTGAAAATCCAGTTTTGAAAGAAGAGCAAGACGCCCAAGTCCGTGTTTCCTACAGACATCCTTCCCTTGCCTTCTTCAATATTTTATGTTTTTCGTTCATATTCTTAATTGAAAGCACAAGATTCTTATATTTATTTCCCCTTAACTGCTATCTAGTCTTGCCTGACGTAAATCTTTTAGTAGGTTGGAAAAGGATCCAGAGGGGATGTTACCATATTGCCTACCCTTGTTGTAAATAATCGACAATATCGAGGTCTGTTCTGCTCTTGGTTTTGTGACCTTTGTTTTGGACAATTGCCACTTCTAACCTAAATGCTTGCAGGAAAATTGGTGAGAGGTGCAGTTCTGAAGGCCATATGTTCAGGTTTTGAGGAAACAACTGAACCTGCCATTTGCTTGAGTAGTGGTATGTAGTAAACGATTTCTCGACTGTTTATCCATTCTCACCGTGTTAGACTTAACATCATTAGATTTGATAATTGATCACGACAGATTTAGAGACCAACGAATGCTTAGATAATAATGGTGGTTGCTGGCAAGATAAAGCTGCCAATCTAACAGCCTGCAAGGTATAAATCAAGATTATTGGCAAACCAGGCGTCAAGTTTGAGTAAATTAAATCAAGGATAGATTACATCAGAAGCCTAATACTCTGTTATTTCTTCTTGACAATTTTGATACACATAGGATACTTTTCGTGGGAGGGTATGTGAATGCCCACTTGTTGATGGTGTGCAGTTCAAAGGAGATGGTTACACCACTTGTGCAGGTAAAAGTTATTCATCTTCTTGTCTGATATTGACCAAATTCTAATCATATATCAGTAATACATGCTGTGAAATTTTGAAAGACAAGGTACCATGATCAGAATGTTTAAACATTTTTGCTTCCTATTTTATCATGCCATCTGTTTCCTTAATTTTACTTGGGCAGTTTAGTTATAAGGACTATCTTAAACTCCAATTGGATAGTTTGATATGCTTAGATATCAGTATCTACATTTTTTTTCTTTTCAATTTTAATCTTTAATCAGAGTTCTCTTTAAACTTTCCTTCTTTTTCCCATTTGATGCTCGATTTGTTCATATTTATTTAATTTCAATATATAAAGAGGGAATTTATGATAATTCAAAACCATATTATATTTTTTACTTACAGACTCATTGATAGAATGAAATTACAAAGGAGGGGACAATATAGAAAGGCTCTCAGCCAAGGAAGTTGCTAAAAAATCTTCCAATTTGCAATAGAAAAGATAAGCTAAATGCCTTGTTTTTCCCTTCTTTTTATTTGTTTTAAAAAAGAAACAGTAAGCTAAATACATTGTTGGAAGCTTACAATTTATACCTAGAGATACTCGTAAAAATAAGGTGATCAAAGAACTTCCAAAAAGATCTGAACTTGTTGGAGACCCTGACCTTCCCCTCAAGCCAAGGACTCCAAGCGGCAATCCTAAAATGATTGAGCCAAATAATTTCACTTTCTTTTGAGAAAGCACCTTCATAAGTTCCTATGAATTTCAGATCTATCAGAAAAAGTTTGACCCATTTTGTCAGCTAATATTTTGATTCTGCAGCCATACTAAATAAAAATATTATTCATTTTGGCTTTCAGCAAGCGGTTCTGCAAGATGCAAAATTAATAATGGAGGATGTTGGCATGAGACCCGGGATGGACATACATTCTCTGCTTGTACGGTTAGTAATCTTCATGTTTTGTTTATTTTCGTATTCTTTACCTCGAGTAGTAGACTCAGGGTTTCAGATTTAACACTTACCATTTTTTAAGCAGGACCATGGCAATGCAAATTGCTCGTGTCCTCCAGGGTTTAAAGGTGATGGTGTTAAAAGCTGCGAAGGTATGGACTCTGAGATTCTAGGGGCTGTTGGGTTTTACACATTTAATTTTGAATTATTGGAAAATGAAAAAGCTAACGTACAAGAGCTCAAGTGTTACTATTCTGAATCAAGAATCCCTATGAATGCATGTTTCATGAATGCTACCTTTTCTGTGGAGTACTTGCTTTTCTTGGTGAATTAGTCCATTGAGTTATACTAAAGAAGTTTAGCTATCCCTAAATTGCTTAGGGGGAGCCTGTACTAGTACTTCTACTGTAATACAACCGATAAGATCATTGTGGATGAAGCTTAACATATTATTAATCTTTTTTTCCTCTTTTTAATCAGAAACTCTAGGGTATTTTTGAATACAGTATATTTTTATTGTCGATCTAAAAATATGGAAATAAACAACTTCAAGCTAGCCAGCCCTATTGACGCTCCTAGTGCTAAAAACTACATGAAAACATCAGCTAGGGTTTGTTAGTTGTTGAGGAGATGGAAAAGTTAGTGCTAGAAAAGATTGCATTCCAATTTTAGGTGGATTACTTTCATTCCTCACGTATGGAATATGAAAAAGGTGCACGTTCTACTTTTTTTGTTAATTTTTATTAAGGAGGAATGAGAAAGTAGTAATAGTGCCATAGAGAATCATAGGAAGTCTGGGACTAAAAGGATTTGCCTCACAAAAGAATTGAACACAAAGCTTGACATATTTTACCATCAAATGAAAATAGAAAATTTCATAAATCTTTTCTTCTCTAATAAGTCCAACAGCAACAGGGGCTCCTTTTCTTCTCTTACGTATGTGAATATTACGGCAAATATCCATTTATGCAAGCAGAGTGGTTTTTATATAAGCAGCTATTTCTTTTCACTTCCGTGTTTTCCCTGATTCTGACAAACAAAAAATGTGTTGGCATTGTAGATAGACTATTATTATTCTTGGTGCTATTGTCATATTTTGTGAATCAATTCCTATGTGGACTTTTTTTTCCACGCAATCTCTAGTAATTTAATAATTAAATGGACAATGAACCATGACATGATTATGCTTCATAATGTGCATCTTTTGTTCTTTTCATTTCTTTCAAGAGAAGCTATTCTTGTTCCTATAAAAAAAGAGCTGATGTAGCTGGTGGTTCTTAATGGAATGTGATCTACTGGCTGCCTGTGATTGCACATCTAGTTTAATTTGTAATGAAAACATATCAAATTTACACGAGGGGCAACTCTTCTGTTACAGGCATCTAAGATAATTATGTGATTTGTACTTGTTCGACTTCGTATCATACAGATATCGACGAGTGCAAAGAAAAGAAAGCCTGTCAGTGCCCTGAATGTAGCTGTAAAAATACCTGGGGCAGCTACGAGTGCAGTTGCAGTGGTGATCTTTTGTACATCAGAGACCATGATACTTGTATAAGTAAGCAGCATCTTCACGCATGCAATTCCATATTCCCCTAAACATTAAAGACTTGTTTTTAAAGCATGATTCCAAAAGACTAGCTTGCACTGCTTTAAACCACAGAGCACAGAGCCTGTTCTTGAGCCTAAGACACCCATAAAGCATCCATCCCTGTAATTTTCTTGGAAAGGGAACTCGAAAGATCTCGAGAAGTTTCCACCATAGTTGAAGAATTGACTGTATTTGTAAAGAAGTGTTAGTAGATGTAATGTTTTGGTGACATTTGCAGGTAAGGTGTCTGGTGGGAGATCTGCGTGGACTGCTGTTTGGGTTATATTGATAGGCTTGGCTATGGCTGCTGGTGGAGCATACCTAGTATACAAGTACAGAATAAGGGTAAGCTCATTGATATGATATCATCTAACAGACTTTGCTTATGCAAGTTTTAGCAGATTTATAGTCCTGTTTTGCTTCTGCAGTCATACATGGATTCAGAAATCAGAGCTATTATGGCTCAGTACATGCCTCTAGACAGCCAAGCTGAAGGTCCAAACTACGCCGGTGGGAATCGTGTGTAGGAAGGAAGACGATATATTAGGAATCTGTCGGTCTCGCTCACAGCGGAGTGTGGAGTGGTCTGTCATGTCGAATCGTAATCCAGTTAAGAGTTTTGAGGCAAGATGTTTGCATTTGCTGTAATATATGACAATAAACGATAAGGGTTTTGAGTTTGAGATGTTATTGTTAGATTATATAACATGCTTGAAGAGTTGGTTCTCTGTTGAATTTTTATTTGGGCAGTTGCAGAGGACTCCGTCGATTAACGAACGTATGCCTTGGATGGGCTAAGCTAAGCATCATGCCACCACTGTAGTGTTTGTTGGTGAGCATCTTAAATGTGGTTTTGTAACTTAATAACTTAGTTTTTTGTACTACTAATTTCAAAGGGCTAAATTGTTAAACTTCACATGATTTTCCCCTTTTATTTTGGGGATATTACCTTGAATGGGGATAGATAAATGACTCAAACTTACTGCCTACCGGCTGTCCTCTTTGGGTTTTCTCTTTCGGGTTTCTTCTTGAGGCTTTAAATAAAGGTTTTTACACCTTTATAAGGGTGTTTTGTTTTTCTCTCCAACCAATGTGGGACATCACAATTCACCCCCTCTGGGGCCAGCATCCTACGGGGGTTTTCACACCCTTATAATGATGTTTTATTCTTCTCCCCAACCAATGTGGGACATCACAATCCACCCCTTTGGGGCCAGCGCCCTACATAGGGGAATCATAATCCACCCTCTTTGGGGTGAGCATCCTATCCACCCTTTTGGGGCCAGCGCCCTACATAGGGGAATCATAATCCACCCTCCTTGGGGCCAGCATCCTACCCTCTTTGGGGCCAGCATCCTACACAGGGGAATCACAATCCACCCCCTTTGGGGCCAGCGTCCTACATAAGGGAATCACAATCCACTCCCTTTGGGGCCAACATACTCGTTGGCAATCGTTCCTTTCTCCAATCGATGTGGGACTGCCACCAAATCTACTCCCCTTTGGGGCCTAGAGTCCTTACTGACACACCACGTCGTACCCCCCTTCGGGGGATAGCACGAAGGCTGGCACATCGTCCGATGTCTAGCTCTGATACCACTTGTAACGTCTCAAATCTACTGCTAGTAGATGTTGTCTTCTCTGGGCTTTCTCTTTCGGCTTCCCCTCAAGGCTTTCAAATGCGGGAGAAGGTTTCCACACCCTTATAAAGAATATTTTGTTCTCCTCTCCAACTAATGTGGGACATCACAAAAATATTGATGTCGGTGAAAATGTTGGAGTCTCACACATTATAGAAATAAATAAATAAATGACATTTAAATTAATAATTAAACGTTTTGATTTTTTAAATGAGTTAGAGTAATTGTCACAATCGCTTGAAGTTGAAATTTTAGTTTGATGGAGTCTTAACTTGATGTTGTTCTTGAAGAGTCAATTACGTTTTTGAACGGTACATTATGTCTTGATCCAATCATTTTTAGTGAACTTAGTCTTTATCGCTTTTTTCTGATTCTTTCTTGGGTTTATTAGGTTTGAGCTGATAGTTGCATAAACTAATCTATTTGGATATGTCATATTGTTAGGTGATGATAGAGGCGGAATACAAAATACTACGTCTTCCTCTTAACTTTTAAGACAAATGGTTTGCCCTGGGTCGACCAGCAACATCATGCACATGGAAAAGAAAAAGTAGAAAGGGTCGAGTACATAGATATGCCCAATAAGAAACCTACTTGTAGACTCTCATTGCATCCTTGACCTAGCAGAAGACCACAAATTTTACTCTAAACTCTGAATGTATTGTTCTTACTGTGCATAAATATGGATAGCTAACTCAGCCTACACAGTGGTAATCGTGTTCGAAGTTGAAGCGCTACCTAAGAACTCTCTCAATCAAGTGGGGACAACATGATAAGTGCCAACATGCTCGTCATCCATGGGAGGTTAGCTGGCGAACTCATCCCACAGGCCATGTAGTCGCCCAAGGTCAGAGTGCTACCCCTTGTACGTGTTAGCTCCACTGAATACCCACATGATCAATGTCCACCCACCCAAAAAAAAAAAAAAAAAAAAAAAAAAATCACCATGTAGGGTAATCCCAATAACTATCAAGTCACTTGTCCTTAATTAGCTTACGGTTATCTCAACGGTGTCGTATCAGAGTGAAAAAGGAATGGAAGCTCTACCGATGCTGGATTGCTATTGGCCTAGATGACTACTTCTGTCTTTTAGGATTGTTGTGGTGGTTTTCTAGGTCTTTAGGATGGTTTGGAGGTCTTGATATGGATTTACGTCTCCAGGTTCCTAAATTCTGACTCCCCGAGTCTGGATTGGTCAAGAGTACTAGGGGTCACACCCTTTAAGCATCTCTCTCGATTCAAATATGTTCGGACTATTGGAGGCATTCCATCCTAAGTCATAGTCTAGCCAAATTGATGCTTTCATCCTAGTGTTGATCTATTTCTACTACTTATTCTCTACAAGGAAAATCCCACGTTCAACCAACTGGGGATAATGTGCAATCAAGTAACACATGATTGACAACTCTGTAAAAGTAGAGTCATATCAAGTCTGTTTATAGTTAATATTGCACTCTTATTCACCGTTTTCTCATTTATTAATCAATTTATTCTACTTAGTGAGCATGAAATCGTTTATTGCTGTCCAACATGAAAAAAAAAAATGATTTGGCATAAATCGATCTTAATTGTACATTTAATTGAGTTATGTGGTAAAATTTCAGACATTTATGCTGAACCATGAGAGAGTAGCAAATCTGGAAATAAATGGGGGAGATAACATGGAAATTTTAAATCCACATGAGTCCAAGTGGGTCATTGATTACCCAATAAGGAACATCCTATGTGACAACTTATTCCTTTTCGGCCCTAAAGGCCACATCCTATGTGGACACCTTATTCATTTTCAGCCCTAAAGGGGAACTCATGCTCAATATAAAAGGAAAATGAAGACCAAGAGGAGGGTAGCCACACTTTGGGGAGAAAAATCGAATTACACAGCAACAGCCTCTGTTGCAGTGAACTGTTGTGAAATCAGAGACGAAGAAGAAAACCCTAATCTAGCCCGTAGACAAGTATTGCTTCAATGCCCTTGTTATCTTCAAAGGTAGAAGAAGGTTAGGGAAGAACAATGCTTACCTTACCATAACAATAGTAGATTGGTCCTTTGGAGCTACTATTGATTCCGGCTTGGGACGATTAGAGCTCCAAATAAAGGTCAAAGAAGGTAGGGAAGAAAAGACATGCAATGAATTGAATAAAGAAGGCCGACAAGGTAAAGATAGAGCTCTGCACATAGTTTTGAGTTCAGCTCAAGGCTAGCTCTCATTCATATATTATATGCTTGAAAACAGCCTGCCTTTAGGGGACCTTGTGATTCATCTCGGGTCCTATCTACACACGTACTTGTCTCGTTCCGAATGCTAGCTGTTGGCAGCAGAAGGAAAAGGAGACCAACAAGGATTGATTAGGGCAAAGAGGTGGACGTGAGAGCTCAAGAGAAGGGAACTTCCATTGACGAACGACAACAAACCGAGATAACTCTCTATTTCATTATTCTCTTTTCTTATTCCATCAATTTTACATGATGAATATACGGATTCCTCTGTTTAATTCAGTTTGTATGGAGAGCTAAACTTTATAGGGGAGACGAGAGAGTTTTATATAGTTTAAGTATGTTGACGGTGTAATTTTAGTTTATTAAAGAGTTGTTGTTAATGATTTACATGTGTGTTTAGTTAGCTACTTTACATACATAATTGTTCTCTTATTCGGGAGAAGAGAGGGAGCAATGAAATCCTCTCTAATACTCTAGTTCCATAGCAACGAGACTTAAAAGGTAATAGAAGGGTTATGAATAATTCTTCTCCTAGAGCCTTGTTAATAGAAATTACAACAATTATGGAAATAATCACCATTCATGACCCTCGGAAGTGGGCTTGAGAATCTATTAAAAAGAACTAAAATCTACCACAAAACTCAACAACTTATCTATTTAATCTCTCATGGCCGAACCTTCCTCATTGTAGTTGATTTTCTCATCATTTTATGCTTTTCGACAGTAGTGACACTCTGTTTTAGTTTTGTTTAAATAGTTAAAATCACCCACACCCATTTGAATGTTACCGAAAACTCACTTAATTTCCAACGATAAAATTAACCTAAACGATAGGTTCCCTGTGGAATCGATAATTTACTTATTACTTGCTACTTGTGATAGTGTATATTTGCACTTATTCTTGTTAATTTTACATCATTTTATTATATACATCCACAAGCGATCAAGTTTTTGGCGCCGTTGTCGGGGAACCTAATTTGGTTATTTTACTTGTTGTAGATTTTCGTGAGTTGGAGCCAAAAAGAAGTCATAATAAGCTGAATTTACTACTTTTACTGCTGCAGAATTATATTTACGGCTGCAAAATTGAGTTTACTACTGCAGGATTCTGTGCATGAACCCACCTACGGGTTTGAGATTATTTTTGATCCCGAAATAGAGAGAACCTTTAGACGAAAGTTGAGGGAGAAAAAGAAAATGACAGAACATAATATACAGCAAATGACCTAACTGAATCGGGAGTTTGAAAATCCAGTGACGATGGCTAATCAAGAAAGAATTACCACTAATGCACACCCAATTTCTTTGAAATTTCATAACTTTTGATTGTAGCTCAAAATGATTCGATTTTTTCACGAGAGTTATAGATCTCGAATCCAACATTCTAAATATATATATTTTTTTTAAAAAAATAAGCGAAAGTTGAGACATCTCGAAACTCCGATTTTTGTCTCAATTCTTAACCAAGTAAAGAGTAAGTTAAGAAAACTGTCGTATGCTCCGACATTACATGAGTATTTTTAATTGTGTAAAATAGTAGTTATGATTACCTTAATTTCGTCAGAAATGATTGTGGGACAGTCTAAAATGGTCAATACGAGCATACGGAAGCCAAATTGAGTCGAGAAAGCTTACCACAAAGATTTATTTATTTATTTTTAATTAAACCATAAAAATCTTAAACAATTAAGTAAATATTAAAATAATAATAATAATAAAATCCAACCAAATTAAATTTATTATTTGACTTATTTGCTAATTTCTTAAGAAGGGATTATTTTAATTTGGTTTATTCCTAGATCCAACAATAATCCCTTTTCATTGGAGGACTAAAGAGTTGACCTAAAATTTAAACAATATAATAAATTTCAAGACATATTTTGGGACAGTAGACCTTTCCAAACATCATACGTTGGATTTTTTTTTGTTTTGTTTTGTTTTTTTGGTTTTTTTGTTTTTGGTAATTTAAATTTATACATAATCAAGAGTCTCCCAATTTAGAAAATTAGTATCATAATATTTAAAATAATAAAATTATATTATGTTTGACATTCTTTCCCTTTTCAATTCATATAATATAAACTAAATATTGACATTTTTTTATTTGTTGTTTGACATTTAGAAATTAGATGTGATTAAATGCATTTTCCCCATAATCAAATATTAAATAGAGTTTCCAAATGGGAGTCAATGGTAGAACAATGAGAGAACACATGAAATTAGTATAAATTATATGAAATAATTAAAAATAAATAATAAAAAAAATTCTTGTTGGGTTCACTAGTTTTTTAATTTCATTTGGATGTCAACCCCTTTCGAGAATAATGATAAGGTTCATCTCGATGGTTAGCTTTGTTTTATCTTCGTTGGTATTACTAGAGGTTTCAACGGGACTGAGTAGGGACGAGAAAAAACTCCCCATCCTTATCAAGGCCAAGGAGAAAGGTTGGGCTTCAACGAAGTTCTTTTTTACTATGAAGCTCAGATCCTTTGTGTTTCCGAAATCTGATTGGTGTTCGATCCATTTCATATTAGTTCTACTTCAGTTTCTTCGACTCTGGTTGAGATTATTCTTTAGGTCCTATAAAGTTTAGTGAAGGGTTATGTTATTTAGAAATGTTCACGAGATGAGATGGGAAAGGGAAAGACTTTTCGGTCATCGTTGTGCCACATGTTTCAATCTACATTGTCGTGAAATTTTCATTTATTTTCGTGGAGATAGGGTAGAAATTCCTTACGACATGATCACATTACTTGCTCTTTGGTGCTAAAAGTGAAGACTATCCTTGTAGAGAGTCCTTCCATTATGCTTTGTCCTCACTCACGTACCTCTTAAAAAAATTTCTAAGAAGTAACCTGATATAGAATTGATCAAAACAAAACATGTTTAACCTTAGAGTTCGTATGATTAAGCACCAAATATTAATTTTAAATTCTTGCATGTCTTTCTTAATCATCTTATCTTCATGATTGCTCTCATTCAGATATGATAATGGTTCATTCATATAACCCTTATTTACTCGGGTGTCACAAAATATAATATAATGGTTTACGAACATTATTTTTAAAAATTCAAATTTCAATGTAAAACATTCGGACACCCAAAAGAAATTTTAACCTACTTACTCAAATAAATGTATATATGATATCTATACAGCGGCAGGGATGAGAATATAATCCCCCTATATTTAGCCTCGTTTAGCTAGCGGGAAGAAATATCTTTCTACCCTCTTTCCTATTTTCCGCCCCCATAGTTATCCATGAATGAAGTTAAATTTCTTGTTCATCAACTTCCTTGAAACATAATATGAAGCAATAACAACACGAACTCAAAGTTAAGAACGGACCAAACTTGTATATTGAGATATTACAAAGAAAGAACAACGAATCTCCATCAAATTTCTTTTACTATGAGTTCTGAAAATCGAAAACCTCCTCAAATCGCATTGGCTCTATCAAAATCTCATTCGATCCAAATCAGTCATGTTTGCTTATAGTATTGTAAATGGATAGTAAAATGAGAGGCAAAGAAACAAAAAAAACACATTATTCCCCCACAAAAATTACACTTCTCAAACTGCACAAACACTCCCATCTTCTCATTTCATAATTCTTTCGACGTGTTTGGGGTTCGGTTAAGCCCGATATCCATTCCGTTGTAGGCGATTGGAGCGTACATCCATAAATCATCCGAGCTTAATAGCTACAATAATCATTTAAAATGAACATATATGTAAAAAAAAAATGGTGTAAAATGATGTAAATGATGTAAAATTTTGTTTTTAGTAATGATTACCTTGATTTGAAGTTGTAGAAACTTCACATATTGAACAGCTTCCTCAAGCATTGTGCTGATATCAACCTACAAGCAATAACTCAAGACATTATTTTCCAACACAATCATCATGTTTTGTTTTGTTTTGTTTTGTTTTGTTTTGTTTTGTTTAAGGTAGTTTTGATTGTCTTACTTACCTTTGTTCCATTTGGGACAAGATTTTGTAAGATTTTCAACCTCTCATTGATTCTTTCTCTTCTTTTCTGCAATAAACAACATAACAATTGAATGGACTTTTCATTTTCCAATGGAAGTTTTTGTTTTTGTTTTTTTCTTCTTACCCTTGCATAGAGGCTTTGTGGATCTGTAGCTGAGCCTCTACTAGCCCTGGTTTTGGTCGTCTCTTTCGGATTCGATCTCGAGTTATTCAGCTCGAACGAGGCGTTGGATTCGTCTTCCGAGCAATAGTTGCTTGTGCTTTGCTTGCTATGAACAACATTGCCATCTTCTTCAGTGTTGTTGCTTGAGGTAAGCTTCTGAGGTTTCTTTGACCTTTCATTCCACTTCTTCTCTACCTATCGATGTTGATGTAAAAGTTTTGTCAGCCTCACAGTTTTAAAACGCTTCTGTTAGGGAGAGGTTTCCACACTCTTGTAAGGAATGCTTCGTTCCCTTCTCCAACCAATGTAAGATTTCACAATCCACCCCTTTGGGGGCCCAGCGTACTCACTGGCATACCACCCGGTGTCTGGCTTTCATACCATTTGTAATAACCGAATTCCACTGTTAGCAAATACTATTTGCTTTGACTCGTTACATATTCCTGTTAGCCTCACGTTTTTAAAACGTGTAGCTAGGGAGAGGTTTCCACACTCTTATACGGAATGCTTCGCTCCCCTCTCCAACCAATGTAGGATCACACAATCCACCCTTTAGAGGCCCACGTCCTCGCTGGCACATCGCTCAATGTTTGGCTTTGATACCATTTGTAACGGCCCAAGTTCACTGTTAGCATATATTGTCTGTTTTAGCCCATTACATATCGCTATTAGTCTCACAATTTTAAAACACGTTTGCCAGAGAGAGGTTTCCACACTCATATAAAAAATGCTTCGCTCCTCTCTCCAACCGACGTGGGATCTCACGATGGAACTCCCCTATTGGTTAATTCATTCAATTTGAGCGTTACACTTACACTTACATCCCGAGATCCCCTCGATCGTTTCTTGCAATTGATCTCAAGTTGGGTATGCCTCTTTTGATCCATGGCAGCTTCTTCTTCAGGTAATTTCATCAACTCAGCTTCATAACAAGCCTGCAAATTGGAGTCCTCCTCTTCAAGATTGAAACCACCATTGTTATCATTTCCAAGCTCTCCCAAGCAAGAGTTTATGGGGTTGCAATAATTATTATGAAGATCAAGGGCAGCCATGAAAGGGTCAGGAGCTGTGGAGTTGAAAAGTTGAGCCATGAATGTTGCAGCTTCTTCATCAGCTGTGAAAACTCCATTGAGACAGCTCCATTGATCTCCATCTTCAACAATGGGGCCTCTTAGTTGCTCCATTTTTAATTTATCTTGGCCTCGTGGGATGTATTTATAGTGAGTTTTTGTGATGGAGTTGACTTTTTGGATATTATTCATTTTGTTAATAATATATATTTTTTTTTTAATGAACCAATAGAGTTGAGAGGTTGTTTGATTCTATTATGAACTTATTTATATTAAAACGCGTCTACTAGGGAGAGGTTTTCACATCCTTATAAAAAATGTTTCGTTCCTCTCTCTAACCGATGTGAGATCTCACAATCCACCTTCCTTCGGGGCCAACGTTCTCGCTGACACTCGGTTCTCTTTCCAATCGATGTGGGATCTCACAATATACATATATTTATATTACTTTATTTTATTTCATAATCTTTTTATTATTCATTCTTGGTCGAAGATAGGAAGGAATTTTCTCAAAATCCGAGAAACTTCAAAGGTAAAATTGTTCTTACATGGAGAACTATTTTGAATGATTTTTAATGCAATGGCTTTGTATTGATGAACTCTTCAATTTTAATGAACGAACTACATTGAATTAAGAATCACATGTAGAAAACGGGTGGAGGTTGAAGACGATGCACGAGGGCAACCTGGTTATTGCGTGTGAATTAGTTTGTTTTTGTCTACTCGACCTTTACTTGTCCATTTATTCGGTTCGATTTCAATGTCATTCTTAACTTCTCTTATTGTAAGACTCATTTGAAGAAATTTAGAAGAATTAGATTGAATTAGGAGAAAATTTAGCATAAAAAGAATACCGAACGAAATAAGTAGTTGTTTGGTGTTTCCGTGTAATTTTGTGCTTGTAGAGTAGAATAAGTAATTGTGTGATTGGAGTTTAGAATAAGCAATTGGGTTGGGTTCATTATTTAAGTTTATGCTTGGTTGTGTGTATGACGTGTTTCGTCAACTAACTCTCACTCGTGAACTTGACTCTAATAGTGAACCTATCTCGAGCAGCAGGAGTCAACTTGTGTACCTTATAAGTTGGTAGTCTGTTAAGCCACTACAACGCCTAACCTTTTAGTTTATTTGGCCAGCGAGAGTGTCTAACTGGCGTGGTGTGTGCTTTGTTAGGCCCGCACGAGCGCATAATAGGTGAGTCGTATTTGGCCATGTGAGTGTCGTATATACGAACTTTGAGTGTATATGTTACACATTAATTAGAGAAACTAGTGGAGAGTTCGTCAAGACACCCTAAATGTAATGATCATAGATTTCTACTTAACCTAAAGTCACTATTGTATGCATAACGTAATCATTTTCTACGAAAATAATCATTTGAAATATAATAAGAAAAATGTTGTCAATGGACTTACATGTTTACCCGAAAATCTTAAAAACAATTTAACAGAAATTAAAATAAAACATAAATACCCTATACTAACCTATAGTCTACGAAATTAGATGTAAACTACCCTATGTATATGTCATGGTCTTCTGAGTTGCAATGCTACCGTTAGTCGTACATGGGAGCTTTGTCTTTGTCTGGAATATAAGTGTATCACATGACTTGAGTATTGTAAAAAATACTCAGTAAGTGACCCTGCTATTGTGGTTAGATGTAAGCACATACGATCATGAATAGGATATATCTTTTAAATTTGTATTCCCTTAGGCGACTATCCTAAGCAGGTAATTGGATGTGTATTTTCTATTCTACTTATGACCCACATGTACGAGTATAAACCCACCCGTCGGTTTGCATACTTTTTGGGCCCCTTTCCTGGTTGAGCTAGCATTCTCTGATGTTGTTGCCAAACACCCAGTAAGAATAGTGACCGTCGCAGCATTATGATAAATATAGTGATCGTTTTCCTGTCTCGTAAAGTACACGTCCGTACCATCGTAAAATGGGAGATCCCTAATGCATGTAACACACAATGATGTATGAGATTCCAACATTTTCATTCATTAACATGTAAAACAATCCCTTTCGTTTTTCCTTTATATCATATCTTTTTTATCATAGCTTTCAATACATATATCGGGGTTGTGCATCATGTCGAAACATCTCATTGCATGTCATTCATATCATACATTGTGTTATGTCATACATGTGTCATATCATAAACATATGGTGTCTCCCGACATACCATATCATACCATTCGTATATCAAATCATAAAACATATAGCAATATGTATCATATGGTCAAACATATCATATCATTCACATATTATATTCACGGTCATATCATATCATAAACATATCATTTCATAACATCTCACATATAACAAGCATACGATACGTACAAATCCACGGGACACGTGTCATCATACAGGATAGAATTTCTAACCGAATCGATAGTAAAACCACTTACTTGGTTGATCTAGACAGAAATTACTACGACTCCTTAATGGTAACTCAAGGCTCCTCTCTGAAATTTAATTCCATTTAAAGAGGTTCACAATTATAAATGAGCATTCTACTCTCAAAATTGACTAAACTAATTTAACATAAAATAACTTAAACTAAGTAAACCTAATTTTGCATAAAATAATTTAAACTAACTCCAAAAATTACAACTAGTTAAAAGTAGCTAACCTTAAATCCTGCTAAAGAGTTGAAACTAATAGGAAAGGGCTCGAGCATCAGACCAAAGTCGGATTAACTAAAATTTTGGCCTTGAGACGTCAAAAACTGTATTCTTCGATTGGCTTGAACTATTCAAGTGAGATGATAAAATAAAGTGTGGAAGCCAACTCCCCCTTTCTCAACTTAAGTAACGTGGGACAATTTCCCTTTTTTTTTTTTCTTCTCTAATTTTTGGGTTGTTAAACTAAACTTCCTTTACACCTTGAAAGGAACGTTGAGCTATATGGAACCGTTAGACATGGGAAACTAAGAAGAACCTAGTTATAGGGATGAAGAGTTTCGAAACTCAAGTTGTGCTCGGAATAGACTAGCATGACCCAAAAGCTAGTCCACGAGAGAGCCTACAACTTAATAACAAACCTTCTAGACATGTGATAAGTATCGTGAACAAAATAACTCAAGTAAACAATAAAATGTAAACATGACGGGAGGATAGAATAGTTTTCCCATAAGTGTTTCTAGCATATTTTGTTATTATTCACATGCATTCTAAGAAAATTCTTAGGAGGTTATCTAACATAAAATTGTTTTGATCAAAGTATGCAACTCACAAAATTCACTTCGACAAATACGTATATTGGATAGTAAAATTACGTCGTTCGCTAAACTAAGTTGACATCAGCCATAATTGATATGCATTTCGACCCAGAAGTTTGAAGTTCAAATTTCGAAAGTTTTTTAATTTAAAATATTCAAATGGCAACTACACAAGCACTAGATGGAGCAAGAGGGTGGCGCACTACTTAGCTAGAGAGGCCTCACTAGGTGGCTTGTTTTACGAGGACTTTCATGTTTGGTTGTTGCTTAATGAATTTATTATTATTATTATTATTATTATTATTATTATATATATATATATATATTTGCTAAAATATATATAAAGATAATCAAATAAATTAAATAAATATATAAAGACTTTACCTGCATGCTATGAGAATATTTGCTAAAATCACCCACGTGTGAAAGTTGTTTATTTATAATCAAATAAATTATAAAGATATGATAAATTGATACCAAATATTTGCTATAATAAAATATTAAATATGATATTTATGGTAAACTATAATTCAAGACTAAATATTTTTAATAATTATTACAAAATAAGTAAATTGTAAACTACTATAGTTCAAAAAATAAATAAATTTCGAGTGTGTTACTCTTTAAAATGTACTTATTAAATCCAGGATCGCTCCATTTAAATTATTTTGAGCTATAAATTTAAATTATTTGAGAATTAGGTAAATAAAGTTCGTTACAATAATTTTAATATGATGTTGTCGGTCCACCTAGGTTGAAACGAATTTTCAAAGATGAAGTCAAGCCAGTTTTAGCTTTGAGACTCCGACTCAGGTCAACTAAGTAAGTGGCTCCAATATCGGCTTGGTTAGATGAATTGTATAATGTATGATGATGTGTGTCCTATGACCCCTGGATGTGTCATATGTATGATTGATATGTTACGCTATACTATGTTATGCCATGATATGCTATGTTATGTCACGATAAGTTGTGTGATGCCATGATAAGTTATGTTACGTATAAAAGCTATGTTATAACGTTATCATGTCATGTTATATAAAACTGCTATGAAACCGATGATCTATGATTCATAAGCTTCCTTAGACCATAATTCACAGACTTATTATGTTATAGATAAATGGAGGTTTGTCTTGCATCATACATTATATCATTATTAAAAGCTACAGAAACCACATGCATATTTGTGTGTCATGTGCATCGGAATACTTCCTCGTTATGGTGAATACAGATGCGTACATCACAACTAATGATTTACGACATTTATATTTGCGATGATGTCATACAGGCCCTTGCCCTCCTTGATGTTTGGCACAGTCCCTTAGCGAGTGCTAGCCCAACGAGCCAGGCAGGGAGTGTGCGAGCCTGCCTAGTGGACCCATGCTTGCATGCATGGGCCATGTTTAGAGAAGCACTACACATCCAATCTTGACTAGACTCGAAAGTTGTCTAAGATCATGTTATAATGTTTTCAAATGATAAGTCTATCCATGTTGCATGTGTTTGCATTTTCCGACTCCAATAGTAGAGTTACTTAGTAAATATTTCTTAAAATACTCAAGTCATGTGCTACTCGTACATTTCAAGTAAAGATAAAGCACGACTGTACAGATGAGGGTGGTGTCGCAATGGTCAAAATTAGGACATTGATTTTTTTTTTTTTTTTTTTCAATGCTACACTTCGTTTGTCCGCTTACCGTTTTCTTAGTGTTATTTTTATAATCTTGCTTCACATGTTTAAGTTTATGACATCATTTAAAATTACTTTAATCGAATATTTCTACAATTAACAGTCATGTCATACATATGACAACAACCTATTGTAGTAGCAAAATAGAATCCATAGTTACAACGACCTCATACCGTTGTTCGTTAATGCATATTTAATGAGTCCTTAAACATGTTTTTATTGTTCGAATGGTTTGAAAAATTACTTGAAATATACTTTCGTGTATATACTCTTTATTCTAGACACATAACGCTTATCAATCTATGTAATTTATGCATTTCTAAATTTTCGTTATGGAAAATGAGAATTTCTGAACATGGGTTCTTTTTAAAAAAATTCAAACCAAATTAGAAGATGTTATTGGTATACGTAATAACTATTACTATTTTTGTTTCTTTAACTAAATTGTTATAAATTAATATAATGTTTAATGACACGATAGATAGATATATATAATATATATATATATAAATATGTTACTCGAACATAAAATAATTAAAACATGGCTTACTTAATCTATTTGAGTTTCCATTTCTTTATTGATTTAAATATCTAGTCTTAATGATTAAAATAATATGTAATATGTTGTGCTCTCCACTTTGTTAGTGATAGAGACAAAGGGGCAAAAATAGGTATTAATATCTGCAAAGTATATTACTTTTGATATCTATCTAGTTTTAGGAAATTTAATTAAGAATTAAAATGTGAAACCATTTTGTAAAACTAAGAACTAAAAATAAAAGTATTTATTCAGTTCGGGACGACCATTCATACTTATCTTGATACATAAAAGTCATATTACTAGGTGTAATTGATCTTCCATGTCTAATCAATTAAGATATCTATATGCGTATTGTATAAATAACTCTTTACTACTCGTGTTTAGTTGGCAACTCTCCAGCTTCTCCATCGAAGTAACCTGATAACATCATAAACAGGAGGAGCGTGATCTTGTGTCAGTACCAACTAAGTTATCTATACCGGTTTAAGTATAAATACTATCTTCCTATTAGAAGTTAGTTGGCAATTCTACAGTAATCTCATCATAGTAATTTGATAACATCATAAGCATCAAGGAAGAAACTTCGTAGTTGTACCAACTATGATATATATGTAAGTTGTGTTTAAATAACTCCTCACTACTAGACGGTAGCCGGCGACTCAACCGGATAACTTCATAAATATGAAAGGCAATCTTGTGTCTATACCAATTAAGATTGGTACGTGGGTTGGTTATAAATAACTCCTCTTTCTTAGAGGTTAGTTGGCGACTTCCTAGCAACTCCATCATAGTAACTTGAAAACATGAAAAAGGCACGAACACAACCATAGCACATAATCATTACATAATGTTTAGGGAAAGACAATTGACACAGCGGTTAAAAGTTTGTAATCTCAAATAATAGAAAGGATTATGTTTAAGGAATAACTTAAGGGTCTATGGTATATGATAAGGTCAGATGCTTTTATAGTAACATTATTAGTAACTGATATGATCGCTTTATAATCGTTCATTCACTTCTGCACCAAATCAAATCCAGTGGTTCAAATCATTCAATAAAATGATCAACCAGGCACAAACCCTAAAAAAAAAAGATAAATTAAAATAAAAGTCAAACTAAAAACCCCTATGATGTAAGATTATTGACTGAAAGAGTAATTACAAAACAAATAGTTCCAATCAAAGATCTTTTTCTTTTAACCTAATTCTCTGATCCACAATCCTTACATGTGAAGGAACACGAGTAGAGTTGAAAGATGACAAAAAGGCTCACATAAAAAAAAAAAAAAAAAAAAAAAAAAAAAAACTTCATCTCACTGTGGCAGAAAAGCCTCAAGTAAAAGATACTTACAGTGTTCGTATATCGTCTGCATGAACTCGTAAAAGGTCCGATATCAAGGAGCCATACAAATTCTAACGCGTGCTACAAGGCTGGTAAGAGCTAAAGATTATAGACCTCTTCAAATATGGTCTCATTGTGCTGCTTTCAGTTGCTGCTCGTCTTCCACAACTTCTTCTCCTATACCTCTTTGTGCAAGTCTGTAGTACAAAATACCCATGGTTGCCAGACATGCCCTGCACATGATTCAGGAAATCCAATGCACATTACACATTACACAATTAAGAAAAAGGAGCACTTCAAGCAAACCATAAAGCATATAATTAAGAGAATGAGAGGAAAAAAAAAAGGTATATAGTATACGGGAATTACATGATTGCTATGACAAGAAGAATTTTCCTGGGATCCATTCTGGAGGGTCTTTGGTGCCGAACACGGCCTTCACTGACATCATTGGCACCCAATGAATCTTTACGTGGAGGCGCAGTCACGGGTAGGGTTGGCAATGCTGTTGACCAGAAAGGAAGTAGTGCTCTAAGAAACTTGTGCCTAAAAGGACCTGCAGGCAACAAATAAATGGAGTAATGATAATAATACCAAAATAACATGCAGCAAAAATGTGTAAAAAATTACTAAGGAATATATCAACAACAAAAACAATAACTAATATTAGTATTGACAAGGCAGAAAACTAAGAAACCAAAACCATGACTGAAGTAAGGAGCTCGCTGCTCTATTTTGTGAAAACAAAAAATAAAAAGGTGCTGAAATTAAAGAGTCCAAAATATGTGCTGCGTAAGGAAATGGTGAGCTTACTGTCCCATTATCAAGAACTTTCAAGATGAACTTAGTTACATCACAACTTAAAAGGGAAGAAAATATATGACTCTGGCAAAAAATAATAGTAATATTTGGCAGTCCAAAAGATCGAAAGCAGTCATATATCAAAAGCCTGAAGATTTCTTCAAATGTTTGCTTAGGACATGGTATGAAATATCAGGGAAAGCTAGAAGATTGAATTTGTTTAGGCTTTAGGAGTTTCAACTAACCAATCATTTTTGTGGATTTCAAATGCTGAGGGATCAACACGTTACTACAGGCATGGAAGGCCAGACACGAGTTTGATGTCTATTTTAACAAAGGAACAAGTTTATGCAATTCGCGGATGAGAGTAAAGAGGAAAACAAATGGCCACTTAAGTGACGTTTGATAAGCATGTAACTTACCTCTTCGAACGTACTTCTTGCGGTTACCATCTTCATCATCAGCATAATACGAAATTTCAGAACTTTGCCTGTCATAATTGATTGCACCCTTTCTTGTGGTAGCAACAGGCTGGATTGCATTTGAAAATTAAAAACAAATGGTATGAGAATAAACTGAAAGTAAGCAAATGAATAATATGTTGACTAATCATCTTTCAATGAGAAGATATTCTTACGGCTGAAGGACTTGAGCCTTTCACAAAATTCCCTTCTGGACCAGGAATTTCAATCTCAACAATATCTGAAATGTTATTTTTGGATGATCCAGCTCCAGTTGTGGCTGAGAATCCTTCACCCGTATTTGAGACAACGTTTGCTATTGAATTTAATGAGCTCTTATTGTTATGTGCATCTCCTGAAGAGGAAACCAAGGGATCTGAGGCAAAGGCAGGGGGAGGCCCATGGGATTCTGTTGCTGACAATCCTACTGGATGATTTCCAAACAAACTCTTTTCCAGACCAGTCTGATGAACAAAAAGAAACAATATCAGTAAGACAATACATACTACAATCAGCAACATAGCAATAGACCAGGAATTAGATGAGACTCAAAGAGTCTCAAATAAAGTTCATTCAGTACAATGTTCCACCGTGAACATCCCATAGGATAATAAAAAAAAAATGTCCTACTGTAGATTTTGTAAAAAAAAATAATAACAATAACATTCAACTTTTGATAAATAGCTCAACCTTTTCTGTTTAGATAATTTTCTTTTTGGGAGATAACCTTGTGTGTTTAGATAGTATTTTATATGATTAAAGCTTTCCTCTCCATTTCAATATTGATAATGCACATGTTGGACATCATTAACTTAAATAGTAGTTGAACCTATAGAAAAAACACCAAGCTAAAACAAGTTTTGATGAAGTAGGCCGATTGTTCAAGTAGGTCATATCGCAGCAGCTACATGAACCCCTTCCTTTCTGTTGCAGGCAGCACCTCGAAAAGCATGGAGGAACCACATACAAGGAAACTTGCACGTGTGGTTCTGGCCAGGATGCCGGTATACTGTACTAATATGTGTAGGTCCCGTAATTCAAGCCAAGCCAGGATTGAACTCTCCATGAGATTCATAATTGCACATCCACCAAAGCTTCAGTGTAAAGGTAGCTACAAAGAGGTGGGCATTCTCACTGTTGTTTTCACAAAGACTGCACCAACTTAATGAGAGACACCTGTACAGATCTTTGTTGTTTTCCCAAAGAAAGCACTAACTTGATGAGGGGCATTTGTAAAGATCCCTATACTTTGTCGCACTCATCCCCTAAAGCACGCAGTCTTTAGGAGAACCCAACACTTTTTAGGGCGTTTAGCCTTTCAGATAGCCTTACAAAGAAGATCATTAAGATTTTTATCTTAGAAAAAAAAAAACTATTAAACAGAGAAATATATTCACTTAAGTCATGTATAAAAGAAGGGAGATGAGATATCCCCAAAAAGCAAAGGGATTACAAAAAGGCTTCCCAATTGGCCAAAATATGTAAATCATAGCTACAAAAGAATTTAGAAAAGAAACCAAGAAGAGGAATGAAACTTGATAAGATCCCACAGATTTTCAAAGCTCATCTGCTGCTGCAGAGTGGAGGTTCTCTTATATTGCTCTAGCTAAAGACGCCACAGGATAGCATCCACTGTATCAAACAACACAACTATAGCCACGTGATTAAGATTTAGGCCAAGAAAAAGCCAAAGGATGGCCTCTTCAAAAGAGCAGGGAAAACACCAACTAACCCCAAAGATACTGAAGAGCTTTGCCCAAAAGGGGCAATGATTCAAAGAACAAGACTCTCGGGGCTTCTTTTGCATAACACACGCCTATTTGGAGAGAGTAGAAAGTAAGGCATTTTCCTTCGGATATGATCATCAAGAATTTCTATTCCTCTAGTAAGCTTGTTGTATAAAGACTTCACAAAAAGGTTACTCAAACTGCATGGAAACTAAGTTCTAGTTTCCTCAAACATCATTGTAGGAGCCTGAAAGTTGCTGATTACAAAAATGAGAGATCAACATTTTGCTCCAATTCCCTCTGATTAAGCTGTCTCAAAATACAACATCGTTCTTTTAAATCTCTGGTTAACTTTAGGTTGATCACAAAGAGATAGGACAGTAGATTGCAGGCTCTTGCAACTCCTTTTCACCTTCTCTTCAAGATGGCTCAAGGGGGCTCCTAGCCATGACCTTTATATTCCTACTTAGAAGTACGAAGTCCCAAGAGAGAAAAGGTGAGGAAAAATAGGGAAAATAAAAGTAGTTTCCATTTTCATCTGCTCTAGCTTCAAAAGCAGAAGGCCGGTAAATTCAAATGGGGCATCCAGTCATACATCATAGACCCCATGCTCGTGCAATACAAGTGGAGGAGAAGCTTGACGATGAATCTGATTATTGTTTTGTGATAGTGATTATTCAAGGATTAGGGGAGGTTTTTAGCTTCTTGAGTGTTTCTCGCTACCCTGGAAGATTCTATGAATTTACTCAGGTCAAGCTCAAGAAGCATATTAAAGATTGAGCGATCTTATAGGTGACTTGAAATGAAAGAAGAATAATTTTAAGGAGAGTGATTGGAACTTGAACTGTGGGATAAAGTTCAGCTTATTATCATTCTGTGCTATCATTCTGCAGTATTTAATATTGAGTATCCAGTAATTTTCCCATTTGTTTGCAACTCTTTAGTTTCTTAATTAGAGCATCACACATCCCCTGGGATTGTACAGGCAGTAGAAGCAAGAACTAAGAGAAAATAGAAATAGTCAAATGAAAACTGAGATAATCATCTCCTCAAAAATTTCTCAGGCATGTGAGCCTAACCTGCAAGATAGCTTCCTTTAGCTTTGCGTGTAGGCGAGATCCTGAATCTTTAATGTTCTTCGGAGGCCATATCTGCACCAAGAATATGCATGTATCTTAAAGTAATCAGACATGTGAGACAATATGGTAGTTTCCATTATAGAAGACTATATTCACATCAATCAGGGAACTTGAAAAATTGATCATCAAGAAGAAATAACACAACAATGACATTGAGGTGTCAAAGGCATGTGCTGGGATCATATATGAATTTGAATTAAATAATAAAAAGTGTACATGTATACCATACCGAAATGGAACAGGCGGGACAGTCATAGCCAGCAGGGGCAGTGGATGGAGGAAAGCTCTTGATATGTGAGACCAAGCAATCCGTATGTATAACATCTAGCATGAGAACAAAGAATTACATAACTACTTCAACATTTCAATTGAAATCCACTCTATTCTTAAAAATTGCATGGAAAGAAGGTAAGTAAATATACAAAGTCACATACGCAAGCATCCCAATCGAGTAGTTTGAGGACCAGTTCCTTCCTCAAGTGTAGCATGACACAGGCAGCAATTTGGAGGCCAATCATAATCTCCATTCAATACCCACTCTGAATAGGTGCGAATCTTAAAGGAAGAAGAAGCACAACATTAACATAGCACAAACCTAAAAGGAATAAAGCCTAACAAAGAGAATTGCTCATATTCTAAGTCATTCTATTGCAGCAGCTGAAAAAAGGAGCTGTTTAGGTGTCCTTTTGAAATTTTGCTTTAGAAACAATAGAATCTTCAGTGGGGGAAGATATACAGGGAACGTTTGGTCTTTTGCTAAGTTTATGTCTCGGTTTGGATGTTTGTGAATAATGACTACTGTGATCTTTCATTTGGTCTTATTCTTTTGGACTACAACAGTTTCCTTTCTCCTTAGGTTTTGTTCTATTGGGTTCATTTGGGCAGTCATTTTTTAGACAAAGTTTTCTTGTTGGCCCACATTTTTTGCCCTATTTGGACCCTTCTATATTCTTTCATTTTTTTTCTCGCTGAAAACTTGGTGTCAATAAAAAAAATAATAACGCTTTAGAAAACTGCAAACTGAAAAAAACAAAGGTTTATATAAGAGAGTGGGAACTGCACAGAAGAGAGAAGAAAAGAGCTATGAGAAAACTCTCCAAAGAATTAGAGTCTACGTGTAAAAATCCCTGGCCCCAAGGTGAAGTTAAAAGTCAACCAACAAATAGAGTAGAGAAGAAACATCGTGAGATTTCTTATCAGACAAGTGACCCCAAAGCCAAAGTTATTTGAGGTGGAAACTCCAAAAATATATATAGAAAGAGAGGAACAGCAAGAGAAACCCCTAGGAGAATCAGGGGTCCACACCCTATCATCTCTCCATCTCAGAGTAACAACCTGATCTCAAAGGATATAAAGAAACCTCACCCCATCAATCACCTCCCTATCAGTAAGCGAACAATGTAACCATTAGATTAAAGTAGAGAGACCAAGAGAAGACAACACGGAGGATATCAAATACAACCTCTTATTCAAAAGGCAATAGAGACAAGGAAAAAGAAGCACATGGGTTTATCGCCGACCCAAAGATCCTCTTAAAAAAAACAAAAAATCACATCATTTCCCAACAAAGCACCTGATAAACTGAGAAAAGAAAGGAAACATGAAGATATAGCTTTCCAGCGTTTTTTTTTTTTTTTTTTTTTTTTTTTGTTCCTTTTTGAGGCCCCTCAAAACCACTCAAAAGGGTGAGAGTCGTACCTATTCACAATCACTTTATACCACAGATTGTCAGATTCTAAAAAGAAATGTCACAGCCACTTAGCCAAAAGCGTCTCGTTGCACAACCTCAAGCTCCCAATACTCAAGCCTCCAAGCTCTACAGGCTTCAACACCAACTCCCACTTAACCAAATGGGACCCAACCCTCCTCAACCTCCTCCCACAAAAAGTTCCTCATCAGTCTCTCAAGCGTTTTACTCATAGTAACATGGATCCTAAATAAAGATAAGAAAAGGCTGGGAATCCCACTTAAGACTGCTTTGGAAGAAAAAGAAAACTTCTACCAACCAGACAACCATTTCTGAAACTTTTCTAAGATTGGTTCGAGAAAACATGATTTTTTTTTTTTTTTTTTTTTTTTTTTTTTTTTTTTTGACAAGAGACAATTTCTTAAGATTGAAATTTACAAGAGGGATGTATAATCCATGGTATTTACAAAAGACCTTCCCAATTTACAATGAGGGAAGTAAAACTATAGGAAGTAAAAATATTAGATAGTTTACACTAAGATATAACTTGGTAAATAACATTGTCGAAAAATTTTGTGTAGGTCTGTGTTTTTTCTGCAAATATTCTTTGATTTCTTTCTTTCCACATATTTCAAAAGAAAGGTATGATGAGATTTTTCCATAATAGGGCTTTTGCATCCTTGAAAGGGTGGTACGTTAAGGTCATATCCAAAAAAATCCTTTACCTCCCTAGGAAATGTGAGATGTCATCCGAATACATTACGAATCGTTGTCCAAAAATTCTGCGTATGTGCATTGCATAAACAAGTGACTTTGTGATTCGTTTTCTTTCTAGCATAATGGACACCAATTTGGAGAAAGAGTGATGTAAGGCATTCTTTTTTAAAGATTTTCACTTGAGTTGATCGCTTTATGCGCTATTTCCCAAAGGAAGAACTTCACCTTTTTAGGTTGATGTTCTTTCCATATTGTCTTTGCTAGCGTGGGATTTATTGCTTCTACTTTTTCTCCATGTTCATCATCAAGGGTTTTTGTAGAAAAGACCCCGTCAGTGCTGGGGAGCCAAGTCAGTGAGTCTTCTTTGTTTGACAATACCACACGGGCAAGGTCAAGGCTTAATTTGGCCCACTCCATTGATTCATTATCCTTTAAATTCCTACCAAGCTTCAGGTCCCAAAATTTGTTGACAACATTCCACATTTCTTTAATCGTGGCTTTTTTTCTAAGAGAGAGCCTCTGTACAAAAGTGGATATTTCAAGGTTAGCGTGGTATTTTCAATCCATGGGTCAGTCCAAAATGATGTGCTTCCCCCATTACCCACCTTATGGCAAGTTCGGTTGGTGATGAGATTTTGATGTTTCTTTATGTACTTCCAAGGCCCTTATGTAGAAGATGGTGGGGCTGATTTTTGTTTGATGTAGAAGTATATTTAGCCTTTATAAGATTTCACCATAAGGCCTTTTCTTCATGATGATATCTCCATATCCATTTGACGAGCAGAGCTTTGTTCTTCTTACTTATTGAGAGAAGACCAAGGCCTCCCTTTTCTGTTGGGAGGTTTATAATATTCCAACCAACAAGGTGTGCGCCATCTTTCCACAAGTAGTTTCTGAATAGTCTTTCTATATCTACGGCCACTTTTGTAGCATTTCAAATAGAGACATGTAGTAAGTAGGGAGGTTGGATAATGTGACTTGTATTAGGGTGAGTCTTCCGCTTTTTGAAGTATAACGTGATGACCATGTTGACAACCTTCTTCCTATTTTCTCAATAATAATCTTCCCAAAGGAAAAGGATTTGTGGTTCCCTTTTAGAGGTAGTCCTAGGTACATATTTGGTCATTCTCCCTTTTTACAACCATAAATGCTAGCAAATTCTCCAATGATCTCTGTGCTAATATTGATGCCCATGATCTCTACTTTAAGGATTACCACCCAAAATAAGTCCTAAATAAGTAGAAGGGAACTGACTAACCCCACCCCCACAGCCACCACCCACAACGCTATCTTGGAAGGACAACAAATTATACCAAAAATGGAACTCTTCCTCTTGTTAATCTCAAGACCAGATAAAGCTTCAGAAAAGGACAAGGATTTGTTTATATTAGCAAAATAACTCTCATGTCGAGAGCAAGAGAAGAGTGACATCAAAAAACTAAAGGTGAGATTGATAAACCAAGTCGTTACCCACCTTGAAGCCCTCAATCCCACCTTTTCCCCTAATGTCAACACGCGCCTACTGAGAACATCAACCACTAAGAGAACTAAGAAAAATCTTGTCTTTGGGTCCTAACTTAGTTCCACATCAAAGTTTTCCACTTGACCCAAAACCCTTCTCCCCCAAAACTCTATCCAAAAAGTTTAAATCCACATGGTTATAGGCTTTCTCAAAGTCAATCTTAAAAATCATCCTTTCCTCTATTCTTTCCCTCTAATCCTCGATGGCTTCATTAGCCATAAGAACTTAATCCAAAATTTTCTGTGCAGCTCCCTGATAATTGGAAATGGAATTTGAAAGGACTCTCCTTAATCTACCAGCTAAAGTCTTAGCAATAATCTTATGCAAACTTGTTATAAGACTTATGGGTCTGAAATCTTCCACCTTGTTTGTCTTCTCTTTTTTTTGGAATAAGACATATATAGGTTTCATTCATTTTAGAATCAGTAATACCCCGCTCATGAAACTCACAAAAAACCTTCCACATGTCCTCCTTAATGTTGTCCCAATGCTTCTAAAAGAAGGTTATAGTGGAGTTGTCACGACTAGGAGACAAACCTATCAAAACCAAAAACCACCTTACAAATTTCCTTTAAAGTGAAAGGGGCCTCTAGATCTTCCCTATCGAGATAGGATTCCACTCTAACCCTTTCTACAAATGACCTAGGGAAAGGGTAGGAGCATAAAAGATTTGATAAAAAAGAAATAATCTCCTTTCTCTCCCTTAGCACCTCCCCACTATCTTTCTCCAAGAAATAAATCCTATCCTTGTTCCTTCTTTCTCCAAGAAATCAATCCTATCCTTGTTCCTCCTTTCTCCAAGAAATCAATCCTATCCTTGTTCCTTCTTCCTTTGGCCCGATTGGGGAGGAAAGAGGTATTTTTTTTCTATCCTTTGCCCACTCCACCTTAACCTTTTGTCTCAAACTAGTATCCTCCTGACAAATAATAGATTCGAAGTCCCCTTCCAAGGAGACACATTCACTTCTCTCTCTCCTCCCGTCACTTCACCCTAATTTTAATCATAATCTACACTTTCTTTGTCCTAAGATCCCCAAAAATAGAAAGGTTTTGCTCCTTGAGAGTAACTTTTAAGACTTTGCAACTTTCCAAGGAAACAAAAACCCTCCCACCTTTCATCTAAACGATGGAAAATGAGAAGTTATTCTCCCTATACCGTTTAGAATATAGCTTAAGGAATACCATTTATTAGGCTCCCTGTACCGTTTAGAGCAATTTTTCCTGTCTAGCTTAAGAAGTTATTCTTAAGAAGGAATACCATTCTCCCGATACCGTTTGGAGCAAATTTTACAAAACTAAACAAGGAATAACTTCTTAAGCAGGAAAATGAGATTAAATAATTACTTCTCCCTATATAATCAGGTGAACTCTTTGGTAAATGATCCCTTCTGCACTATACACAAAAGGTGGAAAATACAAAGGTGATCCCATGGTAGCTAATTATCCAAATATTTATCAACACTCCATATTGTGAACCACCAAAAATTACCACAGGGACATACGAGAGAGAGAGAGAGAATACAACTGGGAAGTCGGAAAACAGATTGAAATAAATTGCAAAAGAAACTCATGCGATAAGAGATTGAAATACAAACAGTATTTGCCCCCTACTGTAAAATGATGAATAAGCTTACCACGCATATTTGGTGTTCTGGGAAACATATGCATTCTCCACATACGGGAACCTTATGAACAAAACAATACAACTTCGTGGCCTGAAGCACCAAAAACACAAAGCAAAAGTATTCTCAAGTTCATTGATTTTAACAAAGCCAGAAAAAAAAAAACAAGGCTATCACGATAACAAATTACAGCAACAATAAGAAACCGCATTTCAGTTAAACGGTAAACCAATAAGCAACATAGCGAAGTAAACTTGGACATTTCCTCGATCTAAATAATGATGCTTACAAAATTCATGAAAATCCATAGAAAATTAAAACTACCCCCGTAGCAATGAGCTTATAATTCCGTAATTCTACATACAATCAATTAGTCAACCATTCAGATCGCTTCAAATTCCAAGCTCCCAACCCCGGATCCGATCCCAATTTCAACATCAATCAAGCCTCCACAATCCGAATCAGAAATGAAAAGGAAAAATAACAAGTATAATCAACACAATAGCGAGAGAAGGGAGAGGAAGAGGGGAGAATTGTAGTACCTTGCGGCATTTGCAGACCACCATTGCAGTGACCGGCGCGGAGACGCTGTGATGAAACAAAGTTGGACCGATATGGCAAAACTAACAATTCAACGACATGGATATAGATCTCCAAAGCTCTGAAATGTCTCGAACAAGGGTATCAATGGCCTTCAGCTCTCTCTACCTGAGTGAAGCACAACGAAACCCCCCACCGTTTTCTTTTGCTTCGCCGATCCCTTCCCCCTACACTTTCTTTCTTTCTTTCTTTCTTTTTTTTTTTTTTTTTTTTTTTTCTTTTTCTTTAAGACTGAAATTTCAATTTCTTTTGGATTTTTTTTTTTTTTTTTTTTTTGTTAAATAATTTGGAAAATATTTTATTACCATATTGTTTTATTAATTTCAATTATTCATTTACGAATGCAATATTCGCACACATGCTTTGCACGTGACCTTTTGCAACAAATTAGTTAAACAATATAACATAAATCTGAAATTCTTTGTACAATTTAAAATACATCTTTTTAAAAAAAATTTACTTCCAGGATTGTTTGAGTTGAAAATTTTAAACCCACCCGAATAAATTAATTAGTCTAAAAAATGTCTCAACCTAACCCACAAACACCTCTATCATGAAATTAATAACTTAAATAACACAAGTCAATCATTAGCAGATATCGTCTTTTTGGACTCTATTTTGATATTTATAAAGATATGGAGACAGAACGTTGAAAGAAGAAAATGTATCTATTGTATTCGATTATTAAATATTAAAATGATTAATATAAATTATATACATTAAAAAAAATATTTAGAAAATTTTGACTCAAATTTGTTAAATATATATTTTAACATATTAAATATCTTAATATATTACTTAATTATGACAAATATTTGTCGAAAGTCACTTAAATAAGAGCTTTGGTTGACCAAATGAGATATCCCGATACTTCTCTTATTTAGAGAATTAGAGTTTAAATTTTAGTCGGATGTTCGAATCATAATAAGAAAGATCTTATAGGGGACTAAAACGAATGAACAGACAGGCAGCTTGAAACGAAGGAACGTTCTCTAGCAAGGACTGGCTCACATACGATTGCAAGAGCAAGTGTGAGTAAACATCACAAAATCATAATAACCTTAAAAACACAGAACTAAACCTAAATGAGAGAGTTTTTCAATATACAAACCGCCTATAAAGATAACATTGCTGATGTTCATTCATTAGTCAAGTCCTTCATAAGTAAACCAAAACACCCCACCCCAAGAAAGAAAGAATTATAAAGCCCATCCAGGGGGTAGCAGCTATAGCTATGAAAGAGTGGGGTTATGTATCCTTCTATTTCTACACTTCTGAATTACCTCAACCCGGATGGCGCGGCTTGTGGATTGCCTCCGGCTCCTTTCCTCATGGCTCTCGACTGCGCAAGCATATCGTCGTAGTTCTGATTGTAGAAGCAAAATGTTAGACTTGCGTGACGAAATTCAAAGCATCTTAAAAGAAAACGAGAGAGAGAGAGAAATGTATGTGATAATGACCCTCTTTTCGAACGCAGAATCCCGCGAGCTGATTATCTTGTCTACAAGGCCATAGTCAATGGCTTCTTGGGGATTTAAGTACTTGGGTCGTTGAATATCTTTAGCAATCTCTTCCGCGGGTTTACCAGTTCCTTTAGCTAATAGCTCGATATAGTAATCGGTGTTGGCATCGAGTTCTCTGGCCTAAGACACGAGTTCCAGGAAAATGAGAGGGAGAGACTGGCTAAAGCTCAACAGAGAGAGGGAAGTATGCGTACCTTAATCCACATATCTATGACCGCACCACTTGATCTACTAACTTTAGGCAGATACAGTTTAGCTGCAATTATGAAAGACAATGGTCAAAAAGGAAGGGAATGATCCTCGCGAGCCAGGAAAAACAAGTTACCATAATCCTGGATGGTTGATGAGAATGCAGAATTATGCAAAATGAAAGAATTATATATCAGTTTTAAGAGGCGAGGAACGTGCCGGAGGAGTTAGGCTGGACAGCACGGTAACCCTTGGTTCCAAGTGACAAAAGCATTGCTGCTTGACCGAATGCCATTCCGCAGTTTATAGTATAGACATCCGGTTTGCAATACTACACAGATGTAAAAAGAATTAAGCTGAGACCTTGTTGATGGCATAATAAAAACAACGAAGTAACTAAATCATAAACTATTGATACGGTTTTATTTTGGCACATGTTTACTTATCATAAAATAATTTAGCAGCCGACGTTGATGGATTAATAAGCTATCATCAGGTAGGAGAAAATGTCTCTGGGTCCTCGGTTTACTTCCAATGTAAGAAAGCTTTACGTGATAAAGGGGATGAAGCTGGTATATTTCCCTTTTAATCCTTCATTCAAGGAGCTATCTTCCACCCCAAGTCATTTGGAATTTCTTAAATTATAAATCTTTTTCCAATCAGTTCTTAAATTATAAATCTTTTTCCAATCAGGACACAGTGTCCTGGTATGAAACCTCACCTTAGTTGGAGAGAGAAATGAAGCATTTCTGTAAGGGTATGAAACCTCTCCCTAGTAGACGCGTTTTAAAACCTTGAGGAAAATCCCAGAAGAGAAAGCCCAAAGAGGACAATATTTGCTAGAGGTGAGTTTGGGCGGTTACAAATGGTATCAGAGTCAGACAATGGGCGGTGTGTCAGCGAGGACGTTGGGCCCCCAGAGGGGTGGATTGTGAGATCCCACATTCGTTGGAGAGGGGAACGAAGCATTCCTTATAAAGGGTGTGGAAACATCTCCCCTAGCAAACACATTTTAAAATCTTGAGGAAAAGCCCAAAAGGGAAAGCCTAAAGAGGACAATATTTGCTAGCGATGGGCTTGGGCTGTTATAGTTTGTTTTATTTGATATCTTGTAGGCAAAGGAACATCTCGTCTACTTGGGCTTTAGCTTGCAAATAAATAAATAAATAAATAAATATAAATAAAACAAAAAGAAGAAATAAAACTTCTTCCAATAGGTGTGTTTCATAAACTCGGTAAGCTGTAGAAGGTTAATATCCATCTTGAAGAAGACAAAGCTCTGTGCCTGGCTCGTCATACATGGGAAGAATTAACACCGTACTCTTTAACCCAATATTAACTACTTCGAGCTTAGGTCCACACATTGGTATACTAACTCTAGGGGCGGGGCGGGGTAATGTCGGGGCAAAAGAATCACAGGCTTTGACATTACTTTTTTTCTGCTTATGTTTAGGGAGGTTTTTGAAGACCAGCCTAAAGTTGGTACTATCGGTCAATATCGGATGGAAATCCTTCTATAACTCCTGTTTTAGAATGAAGGAGGGCCATCATAGTAGGCTGTTTTTTTCGCTATCTTAAGGAATACTTGGCAGCAAGGAACATAAGATCTTTCAAGAGGGGAATGCTCTCTATGGGAAAGATATGGCATATGCTCACTTCAACACTTCCTTTTGATTTCTGCCATCGATTCTTATAGAGATTTCCCTTTGCTTTTACTACCAGCAACCGGATCTCTCTTGTAATATCGATTCCTGTTTGTTCATTTTTGGCGGCTCCTATGATGGTCGTTGCCTTCTTTTTATTTTTATAACCTCCCCAACTTCCATTTTTCTTACTGATCAATTTTTTTTTTTTTTTTTCAAGGAATGCATTTTACCAAAAAATTCAAAGACCAGATACGTAGTTATTCAATGACAAATATTGGACAAAAGGAATTAAGTTCAGTTAAGGAAGAGACTACTTACAGCCATCATATCTGCTATAGCATATGCTTCAGTTTCGAATCCAACATTCTCCATCTTCTCATTCTAAGTTATCAACAAGCACCAAAGCAACAAAAACTAGGTCTTGAATATTAAAATAACAAGATGGTCAAAACAATGAAAATTACAACGATACTACAAGCTTCATTAGAACAGGAAATATAATACTTCATGGATTAAGGAAATATCAATTAATAACCTGCGTCCCCGGAGAGTTTATGTAGAGATATATAGGCTTTGATGGGTTATCATAGTCTAGCCACATAAACTGAGCAACAAGAAGCTCAGTCACTGCTGGTACGATCTGCATTTATTTCAACAAAATACAGTGATGTACCCCTGAGAAAAAATATCTTGCAAAGCAGAATTGAGTAAAGAATAAATATTTTAGTGGCTCACGGGCATGCCCAAATAGACTATACGAGCGTCCAAGAGCAAAGAAGGCAAATCAGGAGGAGCTGATTGGCGTCGCCCATATCCCCTTCCTCCCCCACGATACATACTAGCGCTCATACTATATTTTGATGGACCCTTTTTTCCATCCATGCCTGATAGACTCCACATTCCACCATTAGTCAAATAGCTGTGGGCGGATGAGATGCTTTCCTGCCAGGTAACAAGCAATCGTTGTGGTTAATAAAGCACAATAATAATGCTTGGCTTGAACAATACTGAGCTTCCAGCAAAAAGTAAATGTGCCTGTTTCTATGGATTTGCAAATTTATAGAAATTACTGAACTCTCAAGATCAAATGAGAAAAGAACCTCAGTAACTAATTCTGACTGTCGCCTGACAGGATTATCTTCTGTCATGAACATGTCCAGTTGTGAAGGTGTAAGGCCATAAAGTGATTGAGGAACGTTCTCGTAGTTCTCCATCACTATAAGAACAGGAGATATGGAGATTTAGGCAATGATATTGTTTATTTTCGTCAGGATCAAACTCATGAAAATAACGATGGAACTAGAATTAACAAAAGAAAAATGAACGTGGATTCAAAGACAACTCCCCAATGAGGTAGCAATTTCAGTTTACTGTCGACCAGTTGCACTCTGTCTTAAACTATTATTAATACAAGATTAAATTTACTCTCTCCAAAATCTCCGGCCATCGAAAGACCACCACAAATCATCAAGAACACATGAAAAGAAAACGCAGAACGAACAGAAATTTTCCAAGTTACCAAACAATCAATTAATTTCATCAGAAAACGAACGGAATCAAATAAATAACTTCAAATGATATAATGATTCCGGCCAGACAGTTCAATATCGGAAACTTACAGCCATCTTTGAGATTCTCTTCTCTGAATTGCTTAGGAATGTGGTCCATCGATTTTTTGGCAGAGGGAGAAAGAAAGTATCTGCGATATGAAGTTCTTGGGCGAGAGGAGGGGAAAGGGAGATGGGTACCGAAAAGAAATGATGACTTTGAGCTGCCGACGGCCAACGACGGCGTAGCAGAGATATGAAGAGGTGAAGATGTCGCCATGGAGAAGGCCAGGTGTGAAGCTTGGCCGGATTTTGCCGATAAATTTTTTGAGGTCTTCGACTTCTTCTCTGATCGAGGTCACTCGCTGTTCTGCTAACAACAAAACAAAGAGAAAGGGAAACAAAACCAAAATTACACGGAACTACGCAATTGGGCTTTAAGCCCAAGCCCAGCCAAACGCTTGAGGCCCAATAGTCTCGCTATCTTTTGGGCTCTTACCTAACTCTTTAAACAAAATTCATTTAAAATTTTAAAATTGTTACCACGAAAAGAAAAACAACCTCTGTATCATACATCGATGTCTTATCTTTACCTGAAAAAATATTAAACATGATTCGAATATTTAAAAATGCAATCATGATTTATGATGAGACCTATCTTTTCGTGATTGTTCTTGAGCTTTACATTCTCTTTTCGAGTAGGGTTGGATAGATAGTAATTCTCTACCCATGATTTACGCACGTGCACATGAACCCACTGGTAGGCTCATATACCCCTTAGGCTTGATTACAAGCTAGTGCATGCTCATGTTGTCGGAACCCAATAGAAGGAAAGAGGTGCTTATTGTAACATGGTATAACGTCCATACAAAACATACGGGAGAAGTATCTCATGCTCAATATTATCATACATGACTCAATAACGTTTCATAAGTAGAATGTGAACATAATATCATAACTTACATAGCATAACATACTGGAAGTACATGCATCACATCATACTCATAACATCTCATATAATCACAGTAAACATTACATTAACATAGAATAAAATAGGCCACAGGTATTTACCATGCCCTAAACTTAGTCGTGTCAATAGATTGGTAAATCCTCAATTATCGAACAAAGAACTCCAAAAGAAAAGGAGTAAAGAACTCCAAAAGAAAAAGGAGTCAAGCCTCCTCGAAGGCAGTAAAAAATGACTAAAACTCCAAAGGAGTTGAGCCTCAATTAAGGAGAGGCGCACTTTGTTCGAAGGGAGGTGTTGGATGATGAAAGTTCCACATCGGCTAATTTAAGGAATGATCATGGGTTTATAAGTGAGAAATACTAACTCCATTGGTGTGAAACCTTTTCGGGAAGCCCAAAGCAAAGTCATGAGAGCTTATGCTCAAAGTGGACAATATCATACCATTGTGGAGAGTCGTGTTCGTCTAGCATATATCACTTAAGTTATCCAATTGAGTCTGCAAGTGTGTCACCATTAAGATCACGTATAAAATCTCGACACAACCTTTTCATTTGTGAAAACGCTATTTTGAAAAGATAATGCCTTGACGGTGCCTCAACTTCTATAAATTCATCTTTATGCCTACGGATTAACAGAATAAATAGGCAGAAACACAACCCTAATTTCGAAAACTACGTATCATTTCGAGTTAAATCTTCAACTTCAAGTTAAACAATAGTTTCGTTATTACGAAGTTATTGATTTTAGCGAACGTAAAAACAAATATATCACGATATATATATATATATATATATCATGAGATTATGAATGTGGTCTGTTTAATATAATATTTGAAAGTATAAAAAGATAATAAAAATATAAAATTAAAAGAAGTTGAGAACTTGGTTATATTCGCCACGTATTTATACTCCACAAAAATATTAAACATGTTGAAAAGGGGTGTGGGAGTGGGTTACGTGGCAAGAGGTGGGTGAGCAAGATGCCACGTTGAGGGGTTTCAGTCAGAGAAGCCAATGAAATAAATACACGTGGTTAAGTGCGACAATTTATTTGTCGGTTACGGGACGCATGTGAACACGGCCCCATAAAAAGGAAAAGTACACGCGTTGGAGTGGCGAAATAGCAGCGCGTAGTGATGACGTCACTGACAGTTGGTGTCACGTAAGCGTAGGGTGGAGACTCCACAAAATGCATTTAAAAATATGTTTAATAAATTTATGAATTATCAATTCTTTTATTAGATTTAAAATTTCGGACCTTAAGGAGATTTGTCTTTATCAATCAAACATAGCTCGTGCGAAATCTAAGCTTGTTCAACCACACGCGCTATCTGCGCATGTATGTTCAATCATCTGTGACGATATTTCGAGACTCGGAATGGTGTCAAGACATATGAACCATGTCGATGGGGATCAAGATGACAAGATGAGAGCGACATAGCATTGAGAGACCTTGGGCCCGAGTAGAGGCGTCTTAAAGTGAGTTGGAGGGGTCATTCTAGGTGGTTTTGAGAGTTAGTTGTCGAAGTTCTCATAAATGGTAGTAGACGAAATAGTGACGCTGGACTGCAATGTCCATCAATAAGTGAAATAGTATAGGGATATTTTAGTCATTTTCATCGTTTTACCTAAAAAAACGTATTAAATATAAACTTTTAAAATTAATTAGATAATATAAAATTTTAAACATGAATTAAACAAAAACCATTTTAAAAAATTAAAAAAGGAATAAAAATAAATGGAAAAATGGGAAAAATAAGTTGGTGTGAGTTGGAAATGAAAGGGATTATGAGTGGAAGTGGAAGAAATAAAGGAAAATGGGATAAGAATACACGTGGGCGACAGCCGAAGTTTCTCCCTAAGTTTTGCTCTCTTTCCACTTATTCCCTCTCTCTCTCCTCTCCCTTTCTCTCTCTCCCTTCATTTTTATATATTTATTTATTTATTCTTATTCTATTAAAATACATTAAACTCAAATATGCTTAAAAAAAAAATCCAACCATTTTTTTTATAATTATTATTATTTTAAATAATTTTATTTATCTAAATATTTTAAATACTTTTTATTTAGGTTAGTCGAGTTGACCCAAAAAAAATGTTAAATCATATGTTAATCAAAATTTTCCATTTTTCAAATAATTAGTAAAATAAATGGAAATGACAAAAAAAAAAAAAAAAAAGAATGAGGTGGAAATTAGGTAAGCAAATAAAAGAAAAAAAAGAAGACTCCACATTCGTCGAAGTGCCAGCTCAGAAAACTCCAACCATTCACTAGTACACTCTAGTCCTTCTCCCATTTAAAAATTAAAAATTAAAAATTAAAAATTAAAAATTAAAAATTAAAAATTAAAAATTAAAAATTAAAAATAAAATTTTGTTTTGACTTGGAAAGAGTCCCAGCCACCGCCATCGATCCACTTCAGTTGACCGACCTTCCCCTTTATAACCCACCTCGCCCCTCCCTTCCCCTGAAACCCCACCATGGCATTGCAAGCTCTCAATTCCTCGACCGAGCCATGGGTCAAGCCATCCAAGCGCTCAACCCACCATCCGCTCGACTCCGACGACGAGCACTTAGCCTTTTCCCTTCTCATGCTCGCACACGGCGGAAACATCCCATCTCCATCTCCCACAAAATTGCCTTATTCTTGTTCCGTTTGTAATAAGTCCTTCTCTTCTTACCAAGCCCTCGGCGGCCATAAGTCCAGCCACCGGAAATCAGACGATGCCGCCGCCGACACAGATTCCACCACCCTCACCACCACCGCCACTTCCGCCGTCTCTTCTTCTACAAGGACCCACCAGTGTTCCATCTGTTTCAAGTGTTTCCCCACTGGCCAGGCTCTCGGTGGCCACAAACGACGCCACTACGACGGCAACAACAATAAAACCCTCGCTGCTGGTTCCGATAGTAACGGCGACTCCACTCTCACGCACACCCATGTCCGGGACTTCGATCTCAACGTGCCGGCCTTGCCGGAGTTCTCGCCGAGATTCCCGGACAGTCACCGGCGAGAAAAAAGTCAAAGTCAAAGTCAAATCCGGGAGAAGTATGTGGAGGAGGAAGTGCAGAGTCCTCACCCGTTGAAGAAGCCGAGGCTTTTGCTTCCGGTGGAATGATTCAGATTCCGGCGACCCTAAATCCATTTTTTTTTTTTTTTTTTTTTTTTATAAATATTTTTTGTTTGATTTTAATTATGGGTTTAGATTATTGGGATTAATTTGTTAGTGTACAAATATCAGTAATTTATTTATTGGGTGTATTTGGAAATTTAAATTATTGAAGAGATAATCATGATTATTTGATTTATTTTAATTAAATTTTAATTAATTAATGAATTTGGGTTTGGTTGTACAGTTCAAAACTGTGTTTTTGGTGGCTATGGGATAGAGGTTGACCTTTACGAACTGTCCTTTCCACTCGTCCGATGGTTCCTTTAACGGTCGATCCATTAAAAAATAAAAAATAAAAAGAAATTCCACATTTTATCAATTTTTAATTTCTACATTAAATTAATTCAGATAAATGTTTAAACTTTTACAGTTTTAACTTTTTATTTTTTAATTAATTAAGGGTAAAAATTGTTTTTACCATCACTAAATTTTCTACCCAAACAATTCTTATTAAATAATAAATTTATTCCCATCTAAAAATTAGATTGTTCCAAACATCTATTAAAACACTATATATATAGCGGCGGACGACTAGAATTCATATTATGTATCAGAAGCTGGCATCGCTAGAGCATACTTCCCAACACAAAAGTTGGGATTGGAATAACCTTTGCTTCCGGCCTCTTATTGCTTAGGGCTGGATTGCCCCAAATGCCGACCTAAGAAGGACGCTTGCGGTGTGGTGATGTAAGAATTTTGTTTTTCTACTTTCACTTTTTTGTTGATTGGGCTTTCGTATCCTCGGGAATGAAACTAGTGTTCGGGGAGGAACGAATAACACATAAATCGAGGGCTATGCGGATCCTCAGACGGGATGGGTAGGAGCGGTCGAGTCTATCGCCGTGTAATATATATATATATATATATATATATATAGATAATTAGGAGTGTGGAAAACGCGGTTTAGTTAGTTAGAATGGGAAGGGGATTCGTTAACAACTCATAGACAGCAGAAAAGCCAACCTGATTGGTTAACAGTAATAAACAGCCACCAAAATATTCCATTATTTAAATATTCCCTAAATAAATAAATGACGCACCTCAATTCTTTCAAATATATTGAGGTTAAACATGTAATTTAACAATTTTATATATTTTTTAATTAATAATATTAAAATTTTCACGTACATTTCTTGAGATTCAATATTGGTTGGAGAGAAGAACGAACCATTTCTTATAAAGTTGTGGAAACCTCTCCGTAACAGACACATTTTAAAATCGTGAGACTAACGACGATACATAACAGACAAAAGTAGATAATATATGCTAGCGGTGGGCTTGAACTGTTACAAATAGTATAAGAGCTAGTCATCGGACGGTGCGAGACACTGGTTGGAGTAAGACTAGACCCTCTCCATAGTATATGCGTTTTAAAACCGTGAAGTTGACGATACGTAACAGACCAAAGCGGACGATATTTGCCAATGTTGAGTTAGGGCTATTACAGACAATGTTCCATGCAATGACTAAGTTTAGTTAATCATCATAGTATAATTGACCTCCACGAGAGACATGACGAGAGGCTCATGCATTATTTGGACATTTGTATGCTACTTAAGGGCACCTTTTGAACACTTCCAAGGTTTTGGGAATCTGGGTAAGCGTGTTAAGCTTGCTTCGAGTTGAGTTTTGGCCTTAGAGTGCACGTAGGCACCTTTAAGACGTTTGTAAAGTTTTAAACGATCGGAAAACACATGTTAAGCTCAGCTAGACAACGTTCAAATTCATTTTGGTCCCATGTGACACTTTAGACACCTTTAAGCTATTTGAGCGCTTTTAGATACTTTCAAAGTTTCGAGAAGTGGGGTAGATGCATTTAACTCATGTTGAATTGTATTTTTGTCTTAGATAACGCGCAAAAATGCTTTGAGGAGGTGGATTACACACGTTAATCTTGTCTAAAGAACGTTCAAATTGATTTCTGCCTCCATGTGACGCTTAGATATTTCTAACACGTGAAATTTCTTTTGAATGAAGAAGGCACGTAGAAAAAAATTTAAACGATCATAGTTAGTTATCTCGAAGCAACTTACGTAGGAATAACTAAATTCTTCGAACGCTTCACTAACCGTACGACACTCTAACTATATGTATAAAGAATCTTCTCGTGCTGCCTCTTGCCTAATTCTTCTAGATACTCTGTCATCTATATCGTCCTCTTTCCAGGTTCAATTATCGCCATGTACTCAACTTAAACAAATGAAAGAGCAACACACATTTATGAAGCGTGCACAACCAACTCACTGCTATTCCGTCTATAATGTAGATATATTTAGATGTGCTCTTCCTCGAGTCTACATCTCGACTAAGATCAGAATCACAACTGCCTAATGTTCTTTCCGTGCGTTTGTCTTGTATTTGCTAAAAACTCTCACTACATGTGTTATATCAGGTTTAGTATAGATCATGACATACATCAAACTCCCAACTATAGGAGCGTATGAAACTGATGTCATGTGCTCACGTTCTTCAACTATCTTAGGAGATTTCCCCTTTGACAATTTAATAAGATTTGCCAAACGGGTAGTCCTAGGTTTAGAATCATTCATCATGAATTTGGATAACGTTTTCTCACTGTACTACCTTTGGGATAGATTTAATGTGCAAATTAGATCTATCTCGTCCCAAGAATCTTACAATCAGTATACCACTCCCGTATAGGAGTAGAAACACATAAGAACTAGTATATTACTTGAAGAAACAACACGGATTATTTTCACTCCTATAGAAATCACTCTTTCACATGAAGGAGTCAAACTTCTTGTACCACCGTCTACTGCGTATTTCAGTCCATACAAGCTTGTATTGAGGTTACACATCATGTGTTCCTTGCCTGAAACTACAAACCTTTCCGAGTGCTGCATATAGATCTTCTCATCTAGATCTCCACGTAAAAATTATGTTTTTACGTTCAATTGCTCAAGTTGTAAATTCTTTGATGCAACAATATTGAAAAAAAAAATTGGATAGTAGTTATTTTCAGAACACGAGAAAAGATTTCAGCATAACCAATGTCTTTTCTTTGTGAATATTATTAACTACTAACCGAGCCTCGAACGCCCTTTTTATCATCTGATTCATCGTTGATTTTGAACACCCACTTGTTCAACCGAGCTCTATTTCTAGTTGGCAACTCAGTCAACCCCACATATTATTCTTTGAATTAAATTAACGTTTGACAATTATTTTTATTTAATTAAACTCAATATTATGTCTATTAGTTTTAGTTTTTTTTTTTTAAAATACATCTTATTGAAATTTTAGTCCAATTTTAAAAACTAAAAACAATATAAATATTTATAAAATATAATACGAAAATATTGATTTTTTTTTCTCACAAGACGTATATAAGTGGTAAAATAGACAATTCACTAGATTTAAACAACCGAGTCAACTGAACCCCTATTGTCTAACTATGTAAGACACGAAACTCATTGAGTATTGACCCGTAAAACGACATTATTATCCAGTTTCTAACCAACGTAATTGACCTCTAACTCTTAAAATTTCGAGTCGTATTATTTTATTTTAAATAATAGACTTTTTGGATGATAATGATACAAATGGGGGATTTTAAATGTTAGTTTTGTTAGAATACTTTGGGTGACTAAGTTCACTAAAAGAAAGAAAGAGAGATTCAAATTTGGTAGGCTAATTATAAAGACCAAAGAGACTTTAATTAATTCAAGTGGTGGAAGCCCCAAGGCATCATAATGATACCCTTTTGTTTTTGGTCTTGGACATTGACATTACCATTGCTATCAATTTTGTATTAAATCAACTTTATGGTATTATCAGTCTTTGAATAGCTTTCGAGAACAACATTGGCACAACACACTTAATGAAAATGAACCCAGTAATTCATCAAATTAATGTGCAACTAAAACAATCAAAATCTTATAAACAGAAACAACCCAATTGAATTTACCGAAAGAAATGAGCCAACTAAATTTACCTGCTTGCACCAAGGGTGGTGTGATGTCCCACATTGGTTGGGGAGGAGAACAAACCACCATTTATAAGGGTGTGGAAACCTTCCTCTAGCAGATGCGTTTTAAAGTCTTGAGGGGAAGCTCGAAAGGGAAAGCCCAAAGAGGACAGTATTTGCTAGCAGTGGATCTGGGCCGTTACAAATGGTATCAGACCCAAACACGAGACGATGTGCCAGTAAGGACGCGGGACCCCAAATGGGGGTGGATTGTGGGAGTTGGGGAGAGGGTGTGGAAACCTTTCCATGGCAGACGACTTTTAAAGCCTTGAGGGAAAGCCTAGGGAAAGCCCAAAAAGAACAATATCATCTGGGACGTTACAGGTGGTGTGGCTGAGCAAGAGTGGGTTCAACAATCGGCTTGTGTTTTCGGGCGCACACGTAAAAGCATGATTAGGGGAAAGCCCAAAAAGGACAATATCATCTGGGACGTTACAGGTGGTGTGGCTGAGCAAGAGTGGGTTCAACAATGGGCTTGTGTTTTTGAGCGCACACGTAAAAGCATGATTAGTTCCACAAATTTCACTACACTGACCATAGTAAACTCCCTCTCGTTGTACAAAATGAAGATTTGATTTAAACAACTAAGTACAACATCACATTTGACACCTAAAGAGGGTACAACACAACTACGAGGTACATTAGCAAGTGTTACAATAATAGGTAGATGAATTTAAACGTTTAGATGTATACTTTTGTCTAAACGTTTGAATTATCACCCTCATATCATGAAAGTACAACGATAATAAGAATGCACAAACTACAAGAATCATCAAATGATGAGAACATTACATATATACACATTCAACGTTGACATTTACTTGTTGCCTAAAGGGATAAAGAATTGCAGCACTTTTACACAGCTAATCAAAGGGATGCAAAGCCATTCCCTACAATCTTTCTTTTCCTTTTTCCAGATACACAGAGATACACATAACAACAATAGTGAAGAAATATCAAAGCCACCAAACCCAGATCCTAAATACCACCAATTTGTTCTTGTTACTTCAGTCTCGGCCTGCATCGGGTCGAAAAACGAAAAGGGGTCCGTGTAATGTTAGTAGAATAACGGGTGAGGAGTTGAGTCAAATCATCGGATCATATCAGTTCTTCTACACGTATTTGTTAGGCTGCTGTTTCGTTGGAAATCGATTCAGTTGCAATATGTGTGTTCGCAAGCTACAATCTTTCACCTGTATTCATAATGGACACCAAACAGTACAATAAAAAGAAATGCAACACATGAACAGTTCACTTTTCGAGTACTGAAACTGCATGACTACGACATACCTGCATGGCTGCTAGCGTCGACAAAAAATCTTCACATTGTTGAAGTAAAATACGTTCCTTCGCCGTCACCTTAACCAGTTCAGCCACCACGGAGTTCGTTTCTTCTACCTGTGAACAAGACAACCATTTCTAAGTTATGAGCTATGAAAAGAGTCAAAGGAGAAGGCTCATGAATCTTCCCATTTCCTTGGCTATGCTATCTAATAACAACACAAAGCCCCAAAACAAACCAAAATTGAATCTGTAGTACATAGCTTTGTGCTGTCTATTCATAACTTTCATGCAGAAAAATGTTCAAAGTTTCTCACAAAGGTAAAAATTCTAAAACGCAGCACCTTAGATGATAGGGAGCAAATTGAGGATGCCATTGCTTGCATAACATCAACAGCTGATCCAACAGCATCCTTCAGGTTCTGAATATCCGCCTGATAAAATACAAAAATGATTTATTTTCTTCACATTTGAGCCTTTATTGAATTGCTTTCAATGAAAACTGAAAAGGCACATACTATTGATTTCCCAACAACTGGGAGCCGTAGAGTACTAGCCTTCAAAGCCTCGGTCGCTCCAAGCATGGAGCTCGAGTGATCTCTGTCTAAAAGAGCCCACTCTTCCAAATAACTTATCTACAATGAAATCGATTCAGTTGAAGAAGCTCATGTCAGAATTTGGAGTAAATTTAACATATTGATAGTTCACAACGACACGAAGTTACCACCAAAATAAACGAGGAAATTACGGCCATTTTCAGAATTACATTATCCTAGTGTCTTAAATGAATAAGAACACTGCGAAACAACACGATTCAATCTATTGTATTTAGTTCATTGTGGTAAGAGATGGAGCGTTGAAGATAAGTTCAAAAAGTAAAGAGAATGGTCACCATGTTGATAGACCCCCCGGCAACTAATGTGCATTGTAGTAAACGGGTACACAATGAGTCAAGTGTTCGAGCTAATATATTAAGGGGAAATGTGGCTAGTTAGTCTTGCAAGGTATAAGCACATAGATAATTCCTGTGTGAGATTCCACATAGGATGGGGAGGAGAACAAAACATTATTTATAAAGGTGTGGAAAACTCTCCCTAGCAGACGCGTTTTAAAAACCGTGAGGAGAAGCCCGAAAGGAAAAGCTCAAAAAGGACAATATCTGCTAGCGGTGGGCTTGGGCCGTTACACCGACGTACATGTATAACAGACTGTTTTCCCTCTCTCTAAAAGTACCACAAAACTGCACACCTTGGCTTGTAACAAAAACCTTAACTTCTCATAAAAGGGGGGATGGAGAAGGAATATCTTGATCATCTATTTTCAATCCCTATGTCTATGCAAATATGAATCAAACTCCTCAATGTATGAGATTCAAGCTGTATGAGTTAAAATCATAGCTCCAAAGGATATGGTCAAGATCTTAAATCGCCTCCCTTCGATATAGAATGAGTCACAGCGGCTCAATCAAATTGGGCACCTTTCTCAAAACGAGATCCGAAGTGTTAGCTATTGCGTGGAGAATCTACCACACAAGAAAGTTAACCTTCTAGGAAAATTCTACCTTCCATAACGAGACAAAGGCTAACTGGTCGAAGGAGATGGATTAAAAAGACAAGCAAAAAACGATTTACAAGAAAAACCTATGGACGGTCTAGGACTCCAAATACAAACATCATTCTCCTTGAATTACAATAAAATTCTCCAATCAGAGAAAGAAGGGCTAAAATATATGTCGAGACAATAGGACCCCAATAAAGGTGAAGGCAAGGTGCTAGAATAAGATAGAACAAGTCATCCAGTGATTCCTCATCAGAGAAAAATAAAATAAACAAAAAACAGAGCAGAAAATCTATCTCCAACCACTTATTCCCCAGAAAAATGTATCCCTCCCATCACACACCAAACAATGGATAAAAAGAGAAGAATGGAAGCTCCTCAGCAATACCTTTCGAATGGTTTCTGTAAGTGCCTTTAATCCCACCCAAGATCCATTCATGTCATGACACACTCATGACAAGCCTTGAGGAAATTCCAAGCCTTATATACATTTTTCGGTTGTCTTTGTAGCTTCTTCAGACCTTAGGCGAGGTTTTCCCTTGCCAACTTAGCACAATTCGTGCGGATTCCAAGCTTGTTTGGCCACACATGCCGCCCATGCATGCATGTTCAATCATCTGCGACTCTAGCCGACTTGCCTCTACACTAGATCAAGTCATTCGGCTCGACCTTGCCTCTACTAAGCCAAGAGCTCTCAAGTGCAACGTCACATCTTAGTCATCATCTTGATTCCCAACAACACGACCATGCATCGTGATGCCATCCCATGTCTTAAGACAACTCGACCATCTTGGCTTGTTCAAACATGTCATGTCATTTATGGATCCTCATCAAGGCATGAATCCTGTCGTGTCCATGTCAGGGCATGAATCATCTCATGTACATGTCATGTCATTTATGGACTCCGTACCGGATAGTGGTTGCATATACCAACCTCCAACACATGAGATAGGGTGTAATGCTGGCACACCCATGTCCTTCGACACTGTCCTTGAAAGACCCATTTCAAAGGAAGATGCCCGAGACACTCATCTCGCAATTCTCATCCACGCCACAGGGTAGCTTGCTTAGGTCATAGGGCCCAGGGGTGGTGGAGAGCTAACACCATGCCTCCCCTAAGGTACATTTTGAGGCATTTCCAATCTAGCAGGTGTAGACATGATTTTGGTGAATAGTCATATGATGTCGTGGAGCATTTGTCTAGTATCTGATTGACACCAAATTTAGCAAGCTTTCATATTTCATATAGACGGACTACTCCAGAGCCGCATGCCCAAATTCCCTCTAGAACCCTGACTTTCGAGGTCAAGGCCCGAGGTTCTACTCGACCCTTCAACAAGCCTATCTTTGACATTCATGTCGACATCGTTGCTTCTGTCTTGCCTATGCCTCAGCTTGGCTTCAATGCATATCTTTATGTTGTGTTAGGATGATGCACCGTCCTCCTTAGTCTCTTCATGGCACTTGTCTGTTGTGGCCCTCACGTGCTCAGATAGGTGCCACTTGAGGGTTACGCTTGTCACTATGTGAGGGTCTGTGTGGTTGTGACAATTCAAAATCAAGTGGTCCATGCTTGCTCTCAATGACCTTTGTCATAAGTGTAAGATGCATGATGAAAACACCTGTCATTTAGACAAAAGGGCCTTGTAACAGGCCTAGTGTTACCTATATCTAATCCCCCAAGGTCCTACTTGCTTTTTCACCACCTCCAATTTGACTAAATGTGATCCATCCATTAATGAAAATCGAGTACTTCAACAACCTAGTAGCTTTAAATCTAAGACTTCATTTAAACCTAAAGCCTTTTTTTTCCCAGGAACTTTATCCAAGAATTTTTAGTTCACATGGTCATACACCCAAAGAGGACAATATCACGAGGGTTTATGCCCACATTAGTTAGGAAACGGACATATCCATTAATTACAAATAAGGAAAACATCCCCCTTGGTACGAGTCCTTTTAGGTGAAACAAAAATAAAGACATAGGAGTTTTTACTCAAAGTGAACAATATCATAACCTTGTAAAAATGTGGGTTTCATTATCATTAATAAGTGGTTTTTGGAGAATTCCCCAAACTTACGTCTACGAAATTCTTGTGGGCTCAAATGATGAACAAAGAAGTTATGAGCCATGGAGTCGTATTGATATCCATGGTTGAGAACTATCAGAGAAACGATGTATGAATTCACTAGGGATAGAGAGTTGGACATATCGATAACTATTTGATGAGAGACCTTATGTTTTCTATTTGATGGAAGGATTGTGGAAATGTGATCAAAAGTCTCACATTGGTGAAGGGAAGATCCATGGTGTATCAATAAAGGACAGCATCTCCATTGGAATGGAGCATTTTAGGTGAAGCCAAAAGTAAGGCCCCAAAAGCTTGTGCCTAAAGTGGATAGTACCGTACCATTGACAAAATGAAGGGCATTTATTGTCCCTAGTAGTGCTTCGAGGAAGAGTTCATGGTGGCTGAAAGTAACCTCATTAGTAATCACCCCCCATTCACAAATGACTATTCGACCATCAAGAAAGATAAAGGTTGTGCATATCTAACATTATCGAATCTTTTGAGCTCTATACCAGTCCAAATATGAACCCAAGCAACTAAGCAAGACTTCAATATAGGGCAGAGAAGTTGCTTACTCAAAATTTCTTTACCTAGCCTCTCTATTATCTCTAGCATTGAGAAATGCCCCATAACTTACTTATGCTTCCACTAAAACAGAACCTAAAGTGACTAACACTTCGGAATTCAATTATTGAAAGATGCAGGATTTAGCGTTCGAGGAGATCAACAGTCTTGAAGGAGACTGTCATCCAAGCCTTCCACGCAAGCCTTTCAATGTATTTTATATGTCTACTTTTCTTTCGCTCAAGAGTAGCTTTTGATAATTGAAAAACTTAAGAGAGGTTTCTATTGGGATTGATCACGAAAAAATGAGGGGGAGCTCATCCAGTTAACGAGAAGAAATGAGGAATCCCACAGTATTGGGAGGTCTAGATGAAGATAAAATTGAGTTGAAAATCATTCACTCTTGACCAAAAGGCTTCTGCCTTTTTCGATGTAGAAAAACTCACAATGGAGGACAACAGAGGCCGACGAATATGGTGTTTCCAACAAAAATTGGTGGACAGATTTTGTTACACTCGTCCCTTTTAAAGGCACTTAACTAGAAAATATTGAAAACAAACTCCCACATAAAGCATATGGCTTGCGAGAGTGCGTTGGAATACATACATTTTTATAGGAAAGATAAAATCCTTATAGATCAAAACAGATTCACACACACAAAAAAAAAAAAAAAAAAAAAGAAAAGAAAAAGAAAAAGAAAACATAAGACATAAAACGAGAAATCAACTCAACAAGCGGAATTACAAATGCGATTTTTATCCTTGATGGTCAGGTGCTGCTTATTCAACCCTCAAATCATTTGATGACGAAGAGCTCTACTCAAAAGAAGATGAATAATTTGGGCATCAATGATTTATGTCAGTGTTAATACATTAAACCTCTATGGGTATAATGCAATGGCACTTCAAGTGTCCTTTAGAAGAACAATGCATTTGTTTTTTCTGAGCCTGAAGAACAGATATTTACAAAGTTCTATCGCAAATTTCTTTTTCTATGTGCTATATGCAAGTTTGAAGGCATCTAAAGAGCCAAATGATAAACCAAATGACATTCTTTGGGCGAAAAAGAAAAGGGTTCTGAATCTTACTTGTCCTTTGAGGACGGATGTCAGCTTCAATTTTTGCCGTAGTAATAGTAACTTGATTCTTTTAAGTGTGACAGTATGCCGTAGTTCTGAGATAGTGACCCATGCATTCCAAACATTCCTCTGGTGCATAAAAAGAAACATAAGAAATATTGTGGATTAAATATACGCAAACAAAAATTAAGGCTAAATTATTTTTAAAAACATATCCTAAACTTTGTTTTTCAAACCCTTAGAAAACTAATAGGAAATGGGTTCAATTCATGACAGCCACTTAATATCCTATGTGTTTCTGTGTCAACCAAATATAGCAGGGTCAGATGTTGTCCAATGAGATTAGTCGAGGTGTGTGCAAGCTAGCCAAGGACACTCGCCGATATAAAAAAATTAAAAATAATAATAAATGTTTCAAAAGTACTCTTTGAGTAGAAAAGTGTTATAATGTTGATTAATCAACATGTTTGAATGTAGTTTTGGAACATTTACAAAACCATTTTCCCCAAAATGCATACCCCACATCATAACCAAACCAAATGCATACCCCACATCATAACCAAACCAATCACAGTAGTTTAATGTTCTTAATTATTCTAATTACAGACAATACAAATCATTGGACCCTCTGCATATCAGGACTAGCAAAACCAACTTGTATCATCAAAATATAGATCAGGGACTTGACTGAAATCCCAAGCCTCCGATCCGTTTTACCTTTGGTCGGAAAAAGACAACGGAGAGCTCGCAGAAGAAAGAGTTAGTAACGTCCGTGTTGGATAGTACCAAAAGTAGTTCCCTCATATGGAGGATGGATTAAACAAAATAGCATCAACTTGAACAATTATAATTCTCCCAATTTCATGAGTGTCCTGTTTTCAGCTGTATTCTCCTAAGCATGATGCCAGGAAGGAGAAGAATAGATACTAGAATGGAAATGAGGGGGTCCAGAAACATGGTTACCTAGTTAGAAAGGGAAAGCCATTTACACGGGCAAGAGAATATCAAATGTACGAAAACGGAATCGACGGTGTAAACCAATTTGAAAAAGGGGGAAAGGATCATTGATGAGACAATTAGAAAAGAAACGGGCAACTCTCAACAATTGGTTTACAAGGGAATAAGTTGACGGACTAGAGATTTTACAACTAGAGTAACGTTAGAGGTCATTGTGGTGATGGAGGAGATGATAGAAGCCATTATCATGAGTATATTGGATAAAGCAACAGTGCAGTAATGACGAACAAAACATGGAAGGAATTTAAAGAAGCCGTATCACTCTATTTTGATTATAGAAAGAATGAATATTGTACGAGTAGTTTAGGGCTCTAAGCAAGAAGCAGCATTAGGGACTACCCGTAGTTCCAAATCATTATCGCAGCATAACCAAACGTACTAACCATAGTGTTTAAGGGTGATTCCTTTAAATGGGTAGCAACTCAAGATCTGGGAAGAGTATTGAAGGGTGATTCACTATTTTGAAAAAATGAAACTTTTCATTGAATAAATGTAAAGTTACATAATCTAATGCTCAAGGCAGGGGACTGAATATTAAGGGCTGATTGGGTTGGGCATGTGGCCATTACTACTGAAGGACATCAACACTTGAGCCAAAGGAAGAGGCCATATGGAGGAAACATTGGCTGAGCATATAATCATGGTTTCAGGCCTCCCTTCATGCCATGATCCCTAATAAGGTAGTTTGAATGAGTCTGTGTCTTCAATCTTTAGAAAGACAGCGCTCCTCCATTCATGTAACTTACCTGTTATTTTTCATCCATGAAGCTCCAAGAAATGGGAATTCCCACCGAGGAAGATCGAGATGTTTTCTAGGCCATCAAGGCCATCAGGTAGGAGCATAATGAGTATCAAGGTAGCGATTGGGATTTAAAATTAACCAGCTCTAAAGAAATATAGTATGGGAAAACTCTCCAAATCTCTCCAAAATCTCTCCAAATCCCTAAAGCTCTTTTGTTCCACTCGAGCGAAAGATAGTTCATAGGCCAATTATAAATCTAGTGGCCTAATCAACCAGCAAACTCCTCCAAGCAATTGGTATCGTCTCACTAGACAGTGAAATTGATCGTCGAGACCAAAAATCAATTTGAGCACATGAAGTGTACAGACTTTGGAATGGTGCGTCGAGTTATCAATTAATTGGAGGTGGTTTCATGAAATGAACCTCCGCCAACCAAAAAACTTCTCAAAACATATACTTTTCAGCCCCTTCAAATGCATCCTACTCAAACAATCTGCAACAATGACCAACGGAATAAAAGAATATGGTCACCTCAAAGCAATGAATATCAACTCAATCTACCATTAAGAATAACCGAGTAATTAACACTCAGAGATACACCCGTAGATTCACGTCCTTCATTTACCACCAAACCATTTAGCTTGAGAACAATGTTTAAGAAAGACCAATCAACTTTGTTGCAACACGTAGGCCTTCTACGAGTTACCATTTGAACTCAGGACCCTACAAAATACATTTGATTGAAGTTGTCCACGGTGTTAGCCACAACAAGGGAATTAATAATTTGTCTCTTCCCCACAAAAACATACTAGATGGAGAAAATAGTTACAGGAAGAGTGGATTCCTGCCGCGATTATATTCAATCCCAGTCAACGAAGTGAACTGCCTTTCCTGCCGCACTTTACCACATTGCTCACCATTTTCTTGCACACTATCTTCCAAATTATTTTCCACTATTTGAAACTTTCCTTGTGGGTGAAGCCATAGAGAGAATCACAAAATTCCACCACCTTTAGCTAGTTGATTACAGACACTTTTGAACAGATCAATAAAAGAACCTACTTTGGCATATATAAAACCACCAAAAGTGGAACATCAATGGCACCTACCAGACCAACTTTTTTTCAATTCTCATCACATTTCTTTCATGCTTTATCATAATAGTACAAACATTTTAAAAGATGACTGATCATTCCAGCCTTAGCTTTCCAAATGCGTTTAAAACAATGTCGATTAATGGACCCACTTATAAAACAATTTTTAAAAAGATCAAGTAAAAACTTCAAACAAGCCAATAATGTGTTCAGAGAAAAAAGACAAACATTAGATTAGTGGGATCTAATGCTCTTTTCCATAGAAGAGAGGTCTAATAAAAATCTCATTCAAAAAGGAAAGAAGAGGAATCATATCATTGGAATCTCTATCATAGGAATGTCTGCTAAGATCAGGCATAAAAGAAGATGCTAGGTCTCCCTTTTTCATCAATGAAATTGATTGCTTCTTATCAAGAAAAAGCTTATACTAGATCCTATGTAGATCCTATGTAGATCCTATCTGTTAAGTAGAAGGTGGCATAGAAGATAATTAATGTGATGTCCCACATTGGTTGGGAAGGAGAACAAAAGACCCTTTATAAGGGTGTAGAAACCTTCCCCTAGCAGATGCGTTTTGAGGGGAAGCCCGAAAGGGAAAGCCCAAAGAGGACAATATCTACTAGCGGTGGATTTGGGTCGTTACAAATGGTATCAAAGCCAGACACTGGACGATGTGCCGGTAAGGACGCTGGGCCCCAAACAGGGGTGGATTGTGATGTCTCACATTGGTTGGGGAGGAGAACAAAAGACACTTTATAAGGGTGGGGAAACCTTCCCCTAACATACGCGTTTTAAAGCCTTGAGGAGAAGCCCGAAAGGGAAAGCCCAAAGAGGACAATATCTGCTAGCAGTGGATCTGGGTCGTTACAATTCATGAGTTGTTTCATTGCACTAAAGGAAACAAAAAAAATAGAAACCCTATTGGAACATACATCCCAAACACAACCATTGATTCAATTTCCAAGGGCAAGGGAAAATGTGAAGCATTTGCTGCCTTGAAAAATATACTTCCAAGAACAAAACTACATGTCTTAAGATTCTTTATCAGAGTAAGAATCTCACCCAAAATACTCAAATCCCCAAGACAAAACTCTCCAAAGAAATCTGTAAATCATATCCCTAATAGAGGGAAAATATTCAGGTCGACCAAGTTAACAATACTTAAACTACCAAAAGACAATGGCATCACAACCAAATAGAGACCACGTGAGATCTCCCTCTGTCCATCCATCCCGACCCGTAGGAAGTTCCCCGTGAAAGATTCAGTAGCAACTGAATAAGCAATTTAAGATGGATTCTAGAAGAGAGAATTGATCTAAGGTAGTCGATATGGTACAACACCAGATACGATTCAAGTCCAACTTTTGGATGTAACAACCTTAGATAGATAGTGTCCATCAAGAACAAAATGTAAGTTAACTGCAAGTAGTAGACATTGAAAACCTCACGAATATCATGGAATTAGGCAAAACCACAGAATTCATCAAAAGGGTAAGATATTCAACACAAAATTAGTACCTCTGCGTTTAGTCTCTGCAGCATGAACGTAGCATCTGCCCTTGCGTTCACAAACCGCCATTGCAAGTAACGGTTATGCTGAAGCCTCAATACATGTGCATCAACAATGCGATCTTCCCCCATCTTCCCCCTCCGGATATCAACAGAGAAACTGAGAATGGAGGGCGTACTAATAGAGTTACTAACCAAGGATCCACCGACACCATTTCTCGTCCTGGAAGGACTAGAAATCCCCCTTGATGGTGATGACACGGAAGAAGTCCAAAGCTTACTTGGGGATGGAGGCCTGGCGCCACCGCGAATAGGGGAAGCCATTGTTCGTGGTGATAAAATTGGCCCATCACTTGAGAACCGTTTTGACTGATTAAACTTTGATGGGGCTCCCAATCTCGCCCCAGGACTAGTCGATAAAGGAGAACCAGGATCATGCAAGCGCCGCAGCCTGCTGTTGGTCTCTTGCCAAAACCTCGCAGATACAACAATCCCTCGAGGCCCATTTCTTCCCTTGGCAACCGAACCACAATCTTGAACGCCTGAAGTACTGCCGGAGGAAACACTGTCCGTATCAGATGTAGTGAGATCAGAGGGCACAGAAGACTCGTTCACAGAATCGGCATCTGGGCTTTGCCGAACGGTCTTCAACAACTCGGGACTGCTTAAATCCAAGCTCAATCTGCCATCAAAAGAAGCTCTTCTACTGTCATCTAGCATTGTTTGCTGTAACCCCCGAACCACCATCCCAGATCCAATTCCATTCACTTTCTTCTGCTCACCACTGCAATCCAAACTCCTCGACAACGGATTCCCCTCCAAATTAGCATGCCGGTTCCTCGCCGGCCAGCGATGTTGATCAAGTAATTTCGAATTCTCCACCTGAACTCCAGACCCATCGCTCTTATCCCTAAGTGGAGTCGCCCGACGCCGTTCCGGCGTCGAACCCTTCCTCGCATTACTCAAACTCGGCGTCGCAGTAGCCTTCGTCTTACTAATCGGAAGCGAAAACGCCTCTCCTTGAAAAGAAACCGACAAACTCCTCGTAGAAGTAACCAAAAGCTTCGCAGCCTCAGTCGCATTACCGTGTCTCGATTCAATAACCGGAGTCATCGACCGGGGCGCCGTTGGTCGCCTCCGGTCCACCGATTGGGACCGCTTAGGTCCCAAGGAAGGCAATGGAGTAGACGCAGGGGTCAAATTAGTGGACCTAGATAGCAATGGAGACGGAAATCGACGAGAAGAAGCCGAAGACGAAGTAGTCGAGGAAGTAGAAGTAGAAGTAGAAGGCGAAGGAGACATATACCTTGAAGGAACCTGTCTACCTCTGGGTTTCCGATTAAGAACTCCATTGTCCTTCTCAGAAGGCAACAACGGAGGCCTGGCTTGATTTCTAAGATGATCTTGCTGGTGTTCATGACGTTGATTGGTAGAGATTTTGGGAGTTGGGGAGTGGGTCGAAGCTGCTCCAGAAATGGCAGCCACCATTGATGCAAGAAAGCAACCAGAAGCTCGATTTCGTCCGTTTTTCTCACAGTTGGAAAGAGAAAAACGAGGATCTCAGTGAAGAATTCACCATTTTGCAAAGAAAAAGATTCAGGAAATCCCAGACAGAAGAAGGAAGAGGGTTGTTGAAGGTGGATTGAACATGTTCCGTAGAAGAGAGGAAATCAATGGACATGGAAGGGAGCCCGGCTCGCTGTGTGCGTGTCCCCGTCAAGCTCACTTCCGTCTCCTCTGGGCTAGAGCGAAAGAGTAGGTGACAGACAAGATTTGAGAGCTCCGCTGCCTCATTACAGAAAGAGAGAGAGAGTAACATAAACTACTTGTATTTATACACTCTACACTCCTTTTTCTTTTTGGGTTTATGGGACTCTTTCTAGAGACCTTACATAATTTAATTAATCCCTTCTTTAAATATATATACATATATAAATACTCTCTAAATATTTATATATATTTCAAAACAATTAGATACGATACGACATGTTAGTATGCAACAGAGCGAGAGGCATAAGGATCGATCTACCACCAATAAACAACCGTAAATTAGGGTGTCATCTCCCAAACCTACCATATATTTAACTCGTTATGTATCGTTGTTAGCCTCGTGGTTAAAACACGTCTGTTAGGGAGATGTTTCCACATCTGTTACGTATCGTCGTCAGTCTCATGGTTAAAACGCGTCTATTAGGGAGATGTTTCCACACCCTTATAAGGAATGTTTCATTCCCCGTCAGTTTCACAGTTAAAATGCGTCTGTTAAGGAGATGTTTCCACACCTATTACATGTCGTCGTCAATCTCATGATTAAAAATGCGTCTGTTAGGGAGATGTTTCCATACCCTTGTAAGGAATGTTTCATTTTCCATCGGTTTCACGGTTAAAATGCTTCTTTTAAAGAGATGTTTCCACACCTGTTACATATCATCGTCAGTCTCACGGTTAAAACGCGTCTGTTGATGAGATATTTCCACACCTTTATAAGGAATGTTTCATTCCTTGTCAGTCTCACGGTTAAAACGCATCTGTTAAGAAGATATTTCCACACCCTTGTAAGAAGTGTTTGATTCCTTGTCAGTCTCACGATTAAAACGCGTCTGTTAGCGAAATGCTTCCACACCTTTGTAAAAATGTATCTATTAGGGAGATGCTTCCACACTTTTATAAGAAATGTTTCATTCCCCTCAACCCAAAGCTAAAACGCGTCTATTACAGAGATATTTTCACAAGCTTATAAGGAATATTTCGTTCCCATCAGCCCAAGCCTAGCAGATATTATTCGTTTTTGCCCGTTACATATAGCCATCAGCCTCACAGTTTTAAAACATGTCTACTAGGAAAATGTTTCCACATACCGAGGAATGTTTCGTTAGCTTCTACAATTGATGTAAGATCTCACATAGGGTTTAGAGAATTCAATTCTCGTTCTCAATCCACAACCGATATAAGCTCGAGATTTTTTGTCAATTTTAATTAATATATGGGTAAAATATAAAAATAAAATTTGTGGCTAATTTTTTTTTTCTTTCTTTTTACATTAAAATACATCCAATAATTAATAAGTTAATGAGTAAATATTAAAAAAAAAAAATGTTCCTTTTACTTTTTGAGTGGCTACATGTGATCCCTTGTTTTCTTTTCACTTATGTTATCTTTTTATATTACAAATATTTATTTTATATGGTAAAGTTTAGTATCTTCATATCTTTAAAAAAGAATGTGATGGTTATGGTTGTAAAGCCCAATTATTTTAATCTTACCATATTTATTTTACCAAAAAAAAAAAAAACATTTTTTTAATTATATAATAAATTTTACCGTATATATATATCTAGTAGCTCTGTAAATTTAGTCAATGAATTCGATTCTATGCTGTGATGGTTAGGAGTATTCATATGATCTGATAACTCGAACGGCTCGAACTATTCAACTTAAACCATATGTGTTGGGTATTTTTTTTTTTTTCCAATTTAGGTCGGGTTTAATTTTTTTTTTTATATATCGTATATCATAAATATATACTTTTTGATTGACACCTAACTTTTATAGGGCATTTGTCATTGTCATGCCTTTAGAGAGTGGGTACATTCGAGCTCATACATTAATTTTTTTTATTTAATTATATTAATGATAAATTATTGATTATCATTATAAAAGTGGATGGTTCGAGTCTTGACTAATTCAAACTAATTTAATTTTTTGATTGGAAATTCTATTAAATTTTTAATAATGATATGATATAACTACTTAAACTCGAACTTGCTTTTTTGCCGAGTATAGATATAGTATGAGACCTAACGAGGTGACAATCATTATTACGAGGAAGCAAATTATATACAAATATAATTTATTTAAACATGGCCTATCACTGACAAATTTATGATCCAATTTAGCCGAAAAAATTGTCCTGTAAATAATTTAATAGTATATGGGGCGGATTTGTATTTATTTGGGGTATACACGGGTTGAGTTGCAAATTTTTGAACCAACCCGAAACCTAACCTTATTCGTAAGATAAGGTTGTCCTCTTTGGGCCTTCCCCTTTTCTCAAGGGAGGGGAGGTTTCCAGCCCCTTATAAAAGGGTGTTTTGTTCTCCTCTCCAACCAATGTGGGACATCACAATCCACCCCCCTTAGGGGCCCAGCCACCATGCTGGCACTCGTTCCTTTCTCCAATCTATGTGGGACACCCCCTCCCCCCTCCTCCCTCCCCCCAAATCCACCTCCCTTTGGGACCAACAATGTGGGACATCACAATCCACCCCCTTTGGGGCCAAACAATCTTATTGGTACACGGCCTCATGTCTACCCCCTTCGGGGAAGGGCGAGAAGGCTGGCACTTTGTCCAATGTTTGGTTCTGATACCATTTGTAACAACTCAGGCCCACCACTAGTAGATATTGTCCTCTTTGGGCTTTCCCTTTCGGTCTTCCTCTCAAGGCTCTAAAACATGTCTACTAGGGTAAGGTTTCCACACCCTTTTAAAAGTAGGGTAAGAGTTGGGCTGGAATTCTATTTTCAAGTTGGTTAGATTGATCCGACCCAAAAATTGTCATCTTACAAACCGACCCAATTTTTTTAAGTTTTCCGAAAATTCTCCCAACCCAAACCTAGATAGTCCAAATTAGTCAAGCTCTCGAATCATTTGGACACCCCTAACTTTTTACGTACTGAACCAATTACCCTAAACCTATGTCAAAAAAATCACCGTAAAGTCAAAAACCAATTATATAACCCGAACAAACCCTAATTTTACTTTTGCAAAATCTTCCTCTTGCTCATGATTAAAGAGATAATGAGAATACTTTATCACTTAATAATTAATTAATCACATTAATATTACATACATATAGTGTAACAAATAATTACAATACTAATTAAAAAGTCAATTAAAAAAATAATATATTGTGGTTTTTGCAAGCTAAGTTAAGCTATAATTAAAACCCTTTCTTTTTCTTAATTGCTTTTTGCTACCTATGAGAGATGCCACATCCATTTCATTCCCTTTCTTTTTCCCTTTCTTTTCAAGCTATTCCCACGTTCGTCTCGTTACTCAAAATCGATAGTGTATTACGTGGGTTAATAAGTTCGTTGCTCGTATAAAATCTCGATATTTGTTAGACAAAAACGTAACGTCATGAGCCCTCATACTTTGTAGTTCGTTTATTGAATCCAACTTGACTTTAAAATATCGCTATAGATGACTTTAAAATAATGCACTTTTTCGTCGTAATAAATACTTATTTATTATACCATTGTCGGATTTTGTTATCATACCATATAAATTTGACATTTTTATTATATATATATTATGTTTTGTTTTGAAAGATAGGTAGACGTAAAATATCGTTAAAAAAAAAATCATTTTCATTATTAAATATATATATATATATATATATATATATATATTTTTTTAATTGAAAGATAAGTAGACGTAAAAATACATTTAAAAAAAAAATCATTTTCAATATATATATATTTATTTATTTATTTATTATATTTTGTTTGGAAAGATATTAAATAAATTTCATTTTTAATATTATATATATAATTGAAAGATAGGTAGACGTAAAAATATATTTAAAAAAAATTCATTTTCAATATGATATATATATCATATTATTTCGAAAGATAGGTAGACGTAAAATATCGTTAAAAAACTTTCATTTTCAATATATATATTTATTTATTTATTTCGGCATTGGCACTCAGTGGATGGAGCCCTACTGGTTGATCTGTTCTGATTTTATGTTAACAACTACGAAAACCATCTATCAGAAAAGTATCCACTACCAACCAGCGATAGGAGTAAGGTAGTAGCCTATTCACTGTCTAACGTCAAACCTCCGTATCTCTACGCCGCTGCTGTCAAAGACCTCCCATATTACCGAGAGTGAAATCAGTTAGGGAGCGGAGAAAAGAGCTGCTACCTACTTATCCCAGCTCATCAGGCTGCTACTGAGCTAATGGGTCGCTTTTCGACTGTAATATTTGATATATTTTGTTTTGAAAGATAGGTAGACGTAGAATACCGTTAAAAATTTCTCATTTTCAATATGATATACACGTACAAATTTGTATACACAGTTAAAATTTGACTATTCTATTAAAAAAATAAATATTTTATTTACTTTTTCGTCGTATAAATAACATTAATAATAACAAATCATTCACAAATTTATTCAGTTACTTAAAAAAAAAAAAAGTGACTTTAGACATACTCAATAAAATAAGAGTGATGGGTTTGTTTGTTAAGAAGCTTAGAGGCATTAGGTTTGTTTGCTTTGGAAGTGATTATAACCCTAATATTCAATTCAACTTTGTCTTTCTCTTATATCTTGTCCCTTTCCTCCATTGCTTCCACTTCCCTCTTTTATTATATATTAATTATATTCTCGTGAGCGGTTTTTAAGTACAGAACCTCAGTAAGAACTAAACTCCTAAACGAGTTCTTATAACTGGGTTTCCAGAAGAAAACCTGTTATCAAACAGATTTAAAGGAACCTCACAGCGTAAATTTTTATTATCAATAACAGAAGCTTGATTAAAAAAAAAAAAAAAAAAAAAAAAAAAAAAAACGGTCCTTATTTTGAATGACCTGATTTCTAAAGTAAAGTTGTTATTAAATGGGTTTAAAGAAATTTCGAGTTTAAGTATTGATGTAGATTGTTTGTCGGGTTTGGTAAGTAGGGATACCCTCTCTTTTTCGAGAACGTCCTTGTTCGAGGTATCTTAGGCACATATTTTCCACACTTTCTTAAGACTAAAGGTTGAGACATTTGGGGGAGTTGTCCTAAAGGAAAGGCTTGGGAGAAGTCAATGTAACTCTAATGTGGCTGCTAAATATTGCCAAAAATTGGGTGCCTTGCAAGTTCATGAAACTATATATATATATATATATTTTTTTTTTTTTTTTTTTTTTTAATGAGTGCAATTCAATATGTTTTAGGATTAGTTATTTCCCATGTAAATGAAGACATGAAAAGGTAAAAAAAAAAAAAAAAAAAAAAAAAAAAAAAAAAAAAAAAAAAAAAAAAAAGTAATATTCTCTAGGAGGGTATTTTTTTTTTTTTTTTTTTTTTTTTTTTTTTTTTTTTTTTTTTTTTTTTTTTTTTTTTTTTTTTTTTTTTTTTTTTTTTTACCAAACCAAATGAAATGGACCCACAATTTTTTATCTCGAACCAAACTAGTCCTCAGAAGTTACTAATATCAAATTGTGAGATTCCACGTATGTTAGAGAAGAGAACGAAATATTGTTTATAATAGTGTGAAAACTTCTCACTAACAGACATGTTTTAAAATCTTGAGGCTGATGGCTATGCGTAACATGATAAAACAAACACAATCTATTAGTGTAGTAGGTTTGAGCTGTTACAAATGGTATTAGAGTCAGACACCGAAGGAGTGTGGAAACCTCTTCCAAACAAATGTGTTTTAAAACCGTGAGGTTGATGACGTATGCTAGCTGTAACGACCCAAAAAAGAAAAATAAAACGAATAAGGAAAAAAAAAACTCGGTCGCTAGAAACCCGCGAGTTTTTCGACGACGCTGAGTTTCGCTGATCCCAGGCGAAATGACAACTAAACCTTGCTTAGGAACACCTCAAAATACCTGCAAACAGAGAAAAGAAAGAAAATACCAGAGAGAGAGAGAGAGAGATTTCAAGTAACGTCAGTGAATTTCCAACTTTAACCACCCGAAAATCGACACCAAACGCTCAGTTACAATCATGAGAAGGATCCCTAACGATAGCACAATAACTCAAGGTATGTTTTGTGCTTTTTTGTACGTGTCATTATCGGTAACCGAGGTCAAAAATTGGATTTTCCTAAACGTCCTAAGATTTGTGGTTTTAAGTATTTTTAGGCCACAAAACTTGGAGGAAGGAAAGAGGGGGCGACAAACAAAGAAGAAAAAGAAGAGAGAGGACCGAAATCGGCATCGGAACGTCGTGGAAAGGAGAGAGAAAATGCACTAGAAAATCGCGCAGAAGTCGGGTAAGGAAGACGAGATCCATCAAATCTTGGTCAACCCGGATCTGAAACTCGAGAGCCCAGCCCGACTTCTTTCCCCTAAGCCTCTGCCTTTGGCCCAGCCCAACTACAAGGGCGCAAACCTCAATCCAGCCCAGTAGCCCACATTTCAGTTGAATCAACTCGAGATCAAACATGTGGTTCAACAAACCGGCCTACAGCCCAATATTCCCGAGGCCCAAAGGATAGGTCCAACACATTACTCTCGGCCCAAAAGCCCAACAACCACGCCGGTAGTCAGTGACCCGAGAGCCAACCCGAGCGCGCGACCCGAACCAGCCTCGACCCGACGCCACCGTATTACGTGGCACGTCCTACTACTGCCACATGACATCCAGCGATGTAGGCACTCCTTCTGCTCGGCTAGGCTTAAACGGCTCAGCCTCCCTCTAGCGGCTCCTCCAGTGCCTCCCAACAGCTGTTTCAGCTCGGTTCACCTATTTTCGACTCGGTTTTCACTATTTCGACCCTCCCGGATCCTTTTTCGGCCCTGATTAAGGTAATCGAGGCCGTTTTAGAGTCCTATTTCACATTTATTGAGTGATTGGTAATTTAATTGTGAAATACTAATGGAAGGTGGCGAACGGTGTGATAAGAAACAAACTCTGACAACGTAGTAAGCAGGTCTCAAGGAACGGGAGGTTACGTTTAGCTAATTAAGGAGTACTTTGGCCAAGGCCAACCAAGTAAGTGATCTTACTATAGGATAGGCTAAAGATTGTATGAATTATGATGATGTATGAGTATGATGTTGTGTTGTGGTGTATGTTATATGTACGTTATTTATGTTTTGATGCATGACGTACATGTTATATTTGATGCACTTGATGACTTTATGATGGATATGATGTATGCATGACGATATTATTAATATGATGATGTTTTTCATGTTGAGCATGTTTGTAACGACCCTAAATTTCTACATACTCAGAGTCGCTACTAACGTCTCATGCTCATCTATAATGCGGAAATATAACTCTTACATGAACATAGTTGATAACGTAAACTTCAAAAAAAAAAAAACGTTTAAAACAACTTCTTCTCTGGAAAACACAGCCATGGTCTTACGTGTTTAAATATGAAATACTGAAATTTAGAGAAAACAAAAACAAATACAAAATACTTTAAAACAATGAAATGCAAAACAACCTATTCTAACTTAAGACTAGAAATTTAAATATGAATCTACCCTATGCACGTGCCACAGTCTCTGCTCGCGATGTCGCCGTCCTCCGTACAAGTGCGCCTTGCCTTTACCTGAAAAATGATGTGGCACACGGCCTGAGTATTTCAAAGAATACTCAGTAAGTGGCCCCGCTATAGGGGCCATGCAAATGCAAACACATGCAATCATGATTTAGGGACCTATCTCTAATCATCTTAGGGGTGGCCTCCAGTCTCGGACAAATTGGATGTGTAGTACTTCCCTACACACGACTCACACGTGCGAGTGTGAGTCCCCAGGGCGCTCGCACACCCCCTGGACCCTCTGGTCAAGCTAATCTGTAGCGACGTCCGGAGGTCAGCGGAACCCCATAGTGTCATGCGCCTCATGAACACCCTCATCTGTGTGCTTTCGCACCTGTGCGCATTCGCGCTCATCATAAGGTGCGCGTCCGCACTCATCATCTCTAGGGGAAGTAGCCCTATGCTTATGAACATACAAAATGCATGAGGTCCCTCTAGATCCATCGTAATGTCTCTTCTGACACAACCCTCTAGTCTCATCTCTTTGTTACTCTAGGTAACTCATACTCGTGGATATTTATATTAATATCATTTTCATGCTCTTAGGGTTGTGTCCTACGTCGATCTAACGACATGATGCAATATGGCACTCATCATCATCTAGCATGCTCAATATGGAAAACATCATCATATTAAGGTAACAATCATGCAATCATCATGCTCATCATAATGCCACAACGTGGGTCAAACATATCAAGCGTCACTCAACAAAATATGTATATACCGCACATATCATCAAGCATCATAATCCACACATCATCATAACTCATACAATTATTTAGCCTATCCTATAGTAAGGCCACTTACCTGGTTAGCTTATACGGGTGTGACCAATTTATCCTTAATGAAAGTTCGATTTTTCCCTTTGTATCCAAGCCAACCTATAAGAATCCATAACATCAATTTCATGTTTAATTCTCTAACTCCTACAAGGGTTCATGTGCTAAACTTCATGTGAGCATTAAAGACTTTATGAGTATTGAATATATATATATATATATATATATATATATATATATATATATATATATATATATATATATATATATCTTGGTATCTTTTTTTTTTTTTACTCAATGTATTTACTCTGTAAAATTATTTCTGTTCACCAAATCTTCCATTTTCCTCCCACTCTCTCTCTCTTTTCTCTCCTGTATTTAATTAGTTAAATATATATAATTTCCTTTCCTTTACCTCTTTCCTTTCTTCTTTTCTGTACTTAATTAAATATATGTATATATATTTTTCTTTACCTCTCTCTTTGTTTAATTCATTTCAACCCTCTTGTTTAATTCTTGTTCAATTCTTTTCTTCCCTATTTAATTCTAACAGTTTAGTAAATGAAGGGTTGATCTAATTCTTAATAATGGTACAAAGAAGAAGATCTATGATCTCATTCAAAGATCTGACATGATTTCTAACGGCTAATTAACATCTAAATAACTGGGTAATGTGGTGGAAATCTGATTCTAATTAATTCGATAAATGATTTTGAATTTTTCTTTTCTTTCCTAAACTACTGTCATTAACCATTTCCAATCTATTTTAATTTTTCCTTGAGTAAAGATGGGTATGCATCCATCCCTTGCGATTTTCTTCTCTTTCCTCAAAATGATGATTCAATTTAGATACAATCGACACACCCAATTTTGATTTTCGATCCCATATCCAAAAATCTAAATAATTGAAGGAGAGATCTAAGATAACTTTTCTATCTCGTGCAAAAATAAAAGAAGATGAGATCTAACTTACCGATGACTTTTCTATCTCTTTCCATTCCTATTAGATCTGCCTGAAGTGAAGGTCATCTCCAATTCTTCTCTCCCAAAATCTGTGATCTTTCCTATGTTTCTTTCTCCCATTTTTCCCTTCCCAGAATCTGCCATTTTTGTTTCTGTTTCCTTTCTTATTTTTTTTGCAGATCATTTTACAGTTGGAGGGGTTGGGGAGATATTTGGGGAAGGTGGAGAGAGAGGGTCGATAATTTACCCTTTTTTTTTTTTTTTTTAATGTTTTTATAATTATTATTTACTTATTATTATTATCTTTTTTTTTTTTTTTTTTTTCTGGTCGTTACATTATCTACCCCTAAAAAGAACTTTCGTCCTCGAAAGTCTCAAACTCTTGTACTAGCTCAGGATATTTTTCTATTATTTCGTCCTCACGCTCCCACGTGGCTTCCTCGCTGTGGTGATTCTGCCACAATACCTTAACAAACGCAATATTCCTGTTGCGTAAGGTTTTTACTTCTCTAGCTAAAATTTTTACTAGTTTTTCCTTGTAGCTCAAATCTTCATTGAGTTGGAGTGGTTGTAGTCTAATACGTGGATAGGGTCCGTAACGTACTTCTTCAGCATCGACACGTGAAATACATCATGAACTCCTGAGAGGGCGGGAGGTAGGGCTAACTTACACGCTACTGGACCAACTCGCTCTAGGATCTCAAATGGTCCAATGAATTTAGGACTTAACTTGCCCTTACGTTCGAACCTCAAGACACCTTTCATAGGTGCCACCTTGAGGAATACTGGGTCCCCTATCTCAAACTCCAGGCTTCTACGCCTTACATCGGCGTAGCTTTTCTGTCTACTTTGAGCAATACGCATCCTTGCTCGAATTTTCTGGACAGCCTCATTGGTGAGTCAAACCAGCTCGGGTCCTACTAACTCTCTCTCGCCTACTTCGTCCCAGCATAGTGGGGACCTACACCATTTTTCGTATCAGGCCTCAAACGGTGCATTCCAATAGTTGCTTGGAAGCTGTTATTATACGAGAATTCCATCCGGTGGAGTTTGGAATCCTAACTTCCCTTAAAATCTAGTATGCAAGCGCGTAGCATGTCCTCTAGAATTTGGTTTAAACGCTCCATTTTTCTATCTGTTTAGGGGTTAAAGGCAGTACTAAAGTCGAGGCAGGTACCCAGCGCTTTTTAAAGTCTGCGACAAAATGCTACCGTAAAGTGTGAATCTCGATCCGACACTATAGACACTAGGACTCCACGTAGTCTTACTATTCTTTCACATACAGTTGTGCCCATTTGTCAACTGTATATGTAGCTTTCCTAGGTAGGAAGTGTGCCGATTTGGTCAACCTATCGACAACTACCCAGATCACTGTATATGCTTTGTGCGTTTTGGGTAATTCTACTATGAACATTGCTATGTTTTCCCACTTCCACTCTAGTATGCTTAGGGGCTACAACAACCCCACTGCCTTTTGTTTAGGAACTTTCACTTGTTGACAAACTAAGCACTCGCTCACAAACTCGGCCATGTCCCTCTTCATGCTCTTCTATCAGAAATGTTGTTTAAAATCTTGGTACATTTTTGTACCTCCTGGGTGCATGGCAAATGGCGAGTTGTGAGCTTCCATTAGTATCTCCTTCCTTAACTTCTTTGGGACACATAGGCATCCCTGATACAATAGTCCTTATCTAAGGACTTCGAGAACCTGTCTACTAGACTTTTGTCTAGCTTGCCCAGGACTTTCTGTAGGCTTGGATCCTCTCGTTGGGAGGTAACCATTCTTTGCCTAAGTGTAGGTTGCACTGTAAGTCGGCCAGCTGTGCCATGACTCTCTCAGTCCCTACACTATGTTGGCTCCCTCGAATTTTCTTTGTACCCTTACTTCCCTTGTAATGAGGGTCGAAGAGTGGGCCACCTTTCTACTCAAAGCGTCTGCGACCACGTTTGCTTTTCTAGGGTGGTACTGGATATCTACATCGTAGTCATTCACCAATTCTAACCACCTTCTCTGTCTCATATTTGACTCTTTCTGGGTGAAGAAATATTTAAAATCTTGTGGTCGGTTAAACTTTGAATTTTCTCTCCATACAGATAGTGTCACCAAATTTCAGCGTGAACACTACAGCGGCCAACTCCAGGTCGTGGGTAGGGTAATTATCTTCGTTTTCTTTTAGTTGACAGGACGCGTATGCAACAACTTTATGGTGTTGCATTAACACACATCCTAGTCCGTTCTTTAACGACGTCACTATAGATTACGTACTCTTCTGAGATCTCGGATACCGTGAGTACCGAGACGGTTACCAATCTCTCTTTTAGGTTTTGGAAGCTTGCCTCACAAGCATCATTTCATATAAATGGTACCTCTTTTCTCATTAGCTGTGTCAAAGGCGAGGCTATTCTAGCGAAGTGCTACACGAACCTTCGATAGTATCTCGCTAGTCCCAAGAAACTCTGTACTGGTGTTACCGAAGTTGGGCGTTCCTACTACGTGACCGCTTTGATCTTAGTAGGATCTACGGATACTCCATCCTTTGTCACCACGTATCCTAAGAAAGAGACTTATTGTAACCAAAATTCACACTTTGAGAACTTGACATACAACTTGTTCTCTCTTAGGGTGGCTAGGACTTTTTAGAGGTGTTCCTGGTATTCCAAGTCTGTTTTTTTTTTAGTACACTAGGATGTCATTAGTGAGCACGATCACAAAAGTGTCTAGACAGTCCTTGAACACTCGGTTCATTAACTCCATTAACATAGCTAAAGCATTGGTGAGGCTAAATGACATACCACGAACTTATAGCGATCATACCTTGTCCTAAATGTTGTCTTTGGTGCGTCTTTTTCTTTACTCTTTATTTAATGATAACCTGACCGCAGGTCTATCTTAGAAAATATTGTTGCTTCTCTTAGTTGATCGAATAAGTCTTCTATTCTAGGTAGAGGGTATTTGTCCTTTATGGTTCTCTTATTTAACTCTCTGTAATCGATGCACAAACGCATCGATCCATCTTTCTTCTGAACAAACAACACTGGCGCACCCTAGGGGAATATACTAGGTCGAATGAACCCTTTATCCCGTAAGTCTTGTAATTGCACCTTGAGTTCTTTCAACTCTGCTAGCGCCATGTGGTAGGGTGCTTTAGAAATAAGCCCAGTTTCCAGCTCGAGTTCGATGATGAAGTCGACCGCTCGAGAAGGGGGTATTCCTGGTAGGTCATCCGAATACACATTTGGGAACTCATTTACAATGGACATGTTTTCTAGGGTCTTTTCTTTTCCTCTTACATCTACGGCACATGCTAATATAGTTCAACCGCCTTGTTGGACTAATCTCTTTGTTTTCATCATCGAGACTACCTTTGGGGGTAGCCCGGTATTTGTGCCTTTAAATTTAAAGCTAGGTCCCCCCGATGGTGAGAATATCACCTTTTTTTCTTTTTTTTTTTTTTTTTTTTTTCGACATTCTATAATAGCATGGTTTGCAGCTAGTCAATCCATGCCTAAGATTACGTCGAAGTCGGTCATCTTTACTACTATTAAGACTACGCTTAGAGTTTGGTCGGCTACTATTGCTTGATCATTCTTTACTCTATCCTTAGTTACTACATCTACCCTCCCAGGGCTGCTTTCCGACCATACATACAATAAGGGTTCTAATTCAAACCCTGTCTCTGATCCCTCTCGAGGTGGACTCTCTTCAGCCTCACCTCGTCCTCTATCTCTAATAGGAGGTCGTCCCCTTCCTCGTCTTACTCTTTCGCATGGTCGAGCAGCATGGTTCTAAAAACCAAGATAGCATCTCTTAAGTCTAAGGCTCATTACCTATGAAATTATGCTATGCATCACATCTACCAAGTTCACATCATGTTGCAAACAAAATCACTCAGCATGCAACACATCACATCATGCTCTTAAATAAATACGTGAAATATCACAACAATTTGAGTAACATTAACATAAAATGCATGCAAGTTTGAAAACGTTTCTCTTTTCTTATCTTGTGCAAGGCGTACCTGACGGTGACGGGGCATCGACGTTGGGACCGTGGAGCGTGCCAAGCCTACATCGTAGGCTAGTCTACAGAATCTAAAACCTAGAGCTCTGATACCAACTGTAACGACCCTAAATTTCCACATACTCAGAGTCGCTACTAACGTCTCATGCTCATCTATAATGCGGAAATATAACTCTTACATGAACATAGTTGATAATGTAAACTTCAAAAAAAAAAAAACGTTTAAAACAACTTCTTCTCTGGAAAACACAGCCATGGTCTTACGTGTTTAAATATGAAATACTGAAATTTAGAGAAAACAAAAACAAATACAAAATACTTTAAAACAATGAAATGCAAAACAACCTATTCTAACTTAAGACTAGAAATTTAAATATGAATCTACCCTATGCACGTGCCACAGTCTCTGCTCGCGATGTCGCCGTCCTCCGTACAAGTGCGCCTTGCCTTTACCTGAAAAATGATGTGGCACACGGCCTGAGTATTTCAAAGAATACTCAGTAAGTGGCCCCGCTATAGGGGCCATGCAAATGCAAACACATGCAATCATGATTTAGGGACCTATCTCTAATCATCTTAGGGGTGGCCTCCAGTCTCGGACAAATTGGATGTGTAGTACTTCCCTACACACGACTCACACGTGCGAGTGTGAGTCCCCAGGGCGCTCGCACACCCCCTGGACCCTCTGGTCAAGCTAATCTGTAGCGACGTCCGGAGGTCAGCGGAACCCCATAGTGTCATGCGCCTCATGAACACCCTCATCTGTGTGCTTTCGCACCTGTGCGCATTCGCGCTCATCATAAGGTGCGCGTCCGCACTCATCATCTCTAGGGGAAGTAGCCCTATGCTTATGAACATACAAAATGCATGAGGTCCCTCTAGATCCATCGTAATGTCTCTTCTGACACAACCCTCTAGTCTTATCTCTTTGTTACTCTAGGTAACTCATACTCGTGGATATTTATATTAATATCATTTTCATGCTCTTAGGGTTGTGTCCTACGTCGATCTAACGACATGATGCAATATGGCACTCATCATCATCTAGCATGCTCAATATGGAAAACATCATCATATTAAGGTAACAATCATGCAATCATCATGCTCATCATAATGCCACAACGTGCGTCAAACATATCAAGCGTCACTCAACAAAATATGTATATACCGCACATATCATCAAGCATCATAATCCACACATCATCATAACTCATACAATTATTTAGCCTATCCTATAGTAAGGCCACTTACCTGGTTAGCTTATACGGGTGTGACCAATTTATCCTTAATGAAAGTTCGATTTTTCCCTTTGTATCCAAGCCAACCTATAAGAATCCATAACATCAATTTCATGTTTAATTCTCTAACTCCTACAAGGGTTCATGTGCTAAACTTCATGTGAGCATTAAAGACTTTATGAGTATTGAATTATATATATATATATATATATATATATATATATATATATATATATATATATATATATTATTTGGTATCTTTTTTTTTTTTTTTTTACTCTATGTATTTACTCTGTAAAATTATTTCTGTTCACCAAATCTTCCATTTTCCTCCCACTCTCTCTCTTTTCTCTCCTGTATTTAATTAGTTAAATATATATAATTTCCTTTCCTTTACCTCTTTCCTTTCTTCTTTTCTGTACTTAATTAAATATATGTATATATATTTTTCTTTACCTCTCTCTTTGTTTAATTCATTTCAACCCTCTTGTTTAATTCTTGTTCAATTCTTTTCTTCCCTATTTAATTCTAACAGTTTAGTAAATGAAGGGTTGATCTAATTCTTAATAATGGTACAAAGAAGAAGATCTATGATCTCATTCAAAGATCTGACATGATTTCTAACTGCTAATTAACATCTAAATAACTGGGTAATGTAGGTGGAAATCTGATTCTAATTAATTCGATAAATGATTTTGAATTTTTCTTTTCTTTCCTAAACTACTGTCATTAACCATTTCCAATCTATTTTAATTTTTCCTTGAGTAAAAATGGGTATGCATCCATCCATTGCGATTTTCTTCTCTTTCCTCAAAATGATGATTCAATTTAGATACAATTGACACACCCAATTTTGATTTTCGATCCCATATCCAAAAATCTAAATAATTGAAGGAGAGATCTAAGATAACTTTTTATCTCGTGCAAAAATAAAAGAAGATGAGATCTAACTTACCGATGACTTTTCTATCTCTTTCCATTCCTATTAGATCTGCCTGAAGTGAAGGTCATCTCCAATTCTTCTCTCCCAAAATCTGTGATCTTTCCTATGTTTCTTTCTCCCATTTTTCCCTTCCCAGAATCTGCCATTTTTGTTTCTGTTTCCTTTCTTATTTTTTTTTTTTTGCAGATCATTTTACAGTTGGAGGGGTTGGGGAGATATTTGGGGAAGGTGGAGAGAGAGGGTCGATAATTTACCCTTTTTTTTTTTTTTTTTTTTTTAATGTTTTTATAATTATTATTTACTTATTATTATTATCTCTTTTTTTTTTTTTTTTTTTTTTCTGGTCGTTACATTATCTACCCCTAAAAAGAACTTTCGTCCTCGAAAGTCTCAAACTCTTGTACTAGCTCAGGATATTTTTCTATTATTTCGTCCTCACGCTCCCACGTGGCTTCCTCGCTGTGGTGATTCTGCCACAATACCTTAACAAACGCAATATTCCTGTTGCGTAAGGTTTTTACTTCTCTAGCTAAAATTTTTACTAGTTTTTCCTTGTAGCTCAAATCTTCATTGAGTTGGAGTGGTTGTAGTCTAATACGTGGATAGGGTCCGTAACGTACTTCTTCAGCATCGACACGTGAAATACATCATGAACTCCTGAGAGGGCGGGAGGTAGGGCTAACTTACACGCTACTGGACCAACTCGCTCTAGGATCTCAAATGGTCCAATGAATTTAGGACTTAACTTGCCCTTACGTTCGAACCTCAAGACACCTTTCATAGGTGCCACCTTGAGGAATACTGGGTCCCCTATCTCAAACTCCAGGCTTCTACGCCTTACATCGGCGTAGCTTTTCTGTCTACTTTGAGCAATACGCATCCTTGCTCGAATTTTCTGGACAGCCTCATTGGTGAGTCAAACCAGCTCGGGTCCTACTAACTCTCTCTCGCCTACTTCGTCCCAGCATAGTGGGGACCTACACCATTTTTCGTATCAGGCCTCAAACGGTGTCATTCCAATAGTTGCTTGGAAGCTGTTATTATACGAGAATTCCATCCGGTGGAGTTTGGAATCCTAACTTCCCTTAAAATCTAGTATGCAAGCGCGTAGCATGTCCTCTAGAATTTGGTTTAAACGCTCCATTTTTCTATCTGTTTAGGGTTAAAGGCAGTACTAAAGTCGAGGCAGGTACCCAGCGCTTTTTAAAGTCTGCGACAAAATGCTACCGTAAAGTGTGAATCTCGATCCGACACTATAGACACTAGGACTCCACGTAGTCTTACTATTCTTTCACATACAGTTGTGCCCATTTGTCAACTGTATATGTAGCTTTCCTAGGTAGGAAGTGTGACGATTTGGTCAACCTATCGACAACTACCCAGATCACTGTATATGCTTTGTGCGTTTTGGGTAATTCTACTATGAACATTGCTATGTTTTCCCACTTCCACTCTAGTATGCTTAGGGGCTACAACAACCCCACTGCCTTTTGTTTAGGAACTTTCACTTGTTGACAAACTAAGCACTCGCTCACAAACTCGGCCATGTCCCTCTTCATGCTCTTCTATCAGAAATGTTGTTTAAAATCTTGGTACATTTTTGTACCTCCTGGGTGCATGGCAATTGGCGAGTTGTGAGCTTCCATTAGTATCTCCTTCCTTAACTTCTTTGGGACACATAGGCATCCCTGATACAATAGTCCTTATCTAAGGACTTCGAGAACCTGTCTACTAGACTTTTGTCTAGCTTGCCCAGGACTTTCTGTAGGCTTGGATCCTCTCGTTGGGAGGTAACCATTCTTTGCCTAAGTGTAGGTTGCACTGTAAGTCGGCCAGCTGTGCCATGACTCTCTCAGTCCCTACACTATGTTGGCTCCCTCGAATTTTCTTTGTACCCTTACTTCCCTTGTAATGAGGGTCGAAGAGTGGGCCACCTTTCTACTCAAAGCGTCTGCGCGACCACGTTTGCTTTTCTAGGGTGGTACTGGATATCTACATCGTAGTCATTCACCAATTCTAACCACCTTCTCTGTCTCATATTTGACTCTTTCTGGGTGAAGAAATATTTAAAATCTTGTGGTCGGTTAAACTTTGAATTTTCTCTCCATACAGATAGTGTCACCAAATTTCAGCGTGAACACTACAGCGGCCAACTCCAGGTCGTGGGTAGGGTAATTATCTTCGTTTTCTTTTAGTTGACAGGACGCGTATGCAACAACTTTATGGTGTTGCATTAACACACATCCTAGTCCGTTCTTTAACGACGTCACTATAGATTACGTACTCTTCTGAGATCTCGGATACCGTGAGTACCGAGACGGTTACCAATCTCTCTTTTAGGTTTTGGAAGCTTGCCTCACAAGCATCATTTCATATAAATGGTACCTCTTTTCTCATTAGCTGTGTCAAAGGCGAGGCTATTCTAGCGAAGTGCTACACGAACCTTCGATAGTATCTCGCTAGTCCCAAGAAACTCTGTACTGGTGTTACCGAAGTTGGGCGTTCCTACTACGTGACCGCTTTGATCTTAGTAGGATCTACGGATACTCCATCCTTTGTCACCACGTATCCTAAGAAAGAGACTTATTGTAACCAAAATTCACACTTTGAGAACTTGACATACAACTTGTTCTCTCTTAGGGTGGCTAGGACTTTTTAGAGGTGTTCCTGGTATTCCAAGTCTGTTTTTTTTTTTAGTACACTAGGATGTCATTAGTGAGCACGATCACAAAAGTGTCTAGACAGTCCTTGAACACTCGGTTCATTAACTCCATTAACATAGCTAAAGCATTGGTGAGGCTAAATGACATACCACGAACTTATAGCGATCATACCTTGTCCTAAATGTTGTCTTTGGTGCGTCTTTTTCTTTACTCTTTATTTAATGATAACCTGACCGCAGGTCTATCTTAGAAAATATTGTTGCTTCTCTTAGTTGATCGAATAAGTCTTCTATTCTAGGTAGAGGGTATTTGTTCTTTATGGTTCTCTTATTTAACTCTCTGTAATCGATGCACAAACGCATCGATCCATCTTTCTTCTGAACAAACAACACTGGCGCACCCTAGGGGAATATACTAGGTCGAATGAACCCTTTATCCCGTAAGTCTTGTAATTGCACCTTGAGTTCTTTCAACTCTGCTAGCGCCATGTGGTAGGGTGCTTTAGAAATAAGCCCAGTTTCCAGCTCGAGTTCGATGATGAAGTCGACCGCTCGAGAAGGGGGTATTCCTGGTAGGTCATCCGAATACACATTTGGGAACTCATTTACAATGGACATGTTTTCTAGGGTCTTTTCTTTTCCTCTTACATCTACGGCACATGCTAATATAGTTCAACCGCCTTGTTGGACTAATCTCTTTGTTTTCATCATCGAGACTACCTTTGGGGGTAGCCCGGTATTTGTGCCTTTAAATTTAAAGCTAGGTCCCCCCGATGGTGAGAATATCACCTTTTTTTCTTTTTTCTTTTTTTTTTTTTCGACATTCTATAATAGCATGGTTTGCAGCTAGTCAATCCATGCCTAAGATTACGTCGAAGTCGGTCATCTTTACTACTATTAAGACTACGCTTAGAGTTTGGTCGGCTACTATTGCTTGATCATTCTTTACTCTATCCTTAGTTACTACGTCTACCCTCCCAGGGCTGCTTTCCGACCATACATACAATAAGGGTTCTAATTCAAACCCTGTCTCTGATCCCTCTCGAGGTGGACTCTCTTCAGCCTCACCTCGTCCTCTATCTCTAATAGGAGGTCGTCCCCTTCCTCGTCTTACTCTTTCGCATGGTCGAGCAGCATGGTTCTAAAAACCAAGATAGCATCTCTTAAGTCTAAGGCTCATTACCTATGAAATTATGCTATGCATCACATCTACCAAGTTCACATCATGTTGCAAACAAAATCACTCAGCATGCAACACATCACATCATGCTCTTAAATAAATACGTGAAATATCACAACAATTTGAGTAACATTAACATAAAAATGCATGCAAGTTTGAAAACGTTTCTCTTTTCTTATCTTGTGCAAGGCGTACCTGACGGTGACGGGGCATCGACGTTGGGACCGTGGAGCGTGCCAAGCCTACATCGTAGGCTAGTCTACAGAATCTAAAACCTAGAGCTCTGATACCAACTGTAACGACCCTAAATTTCCACATACTCAGAGTCGCTACTAACGTCTCATGCTCATCTATAATGCGGAAATATAACTCTTACATGAACATAGTTGATAATGTAAACTTCAAAAAAAAAAACGTTTAAAACAACTTCTTCTCTGGAAAACACAGCCATGGTCTTACGTGTTTAAATATGAAATACTGAAATTTAGAGAAAACAAAAACAAATACAAAATACTTTAAAACAATGAAATGCAAAACAACCTATTCTAACTTAAGACTAGAAATTTAAATATGAATCTACCCTATGCACGTGCCACAGTCTCTGCTCGCGATGTCGCCGTCCTCCGTACAAGTGCGCCTTGCCTTTACCTGAAAAATGATGTGGCACACGGCCTGAGTATTTCAAAGAATACTCAGTAAGTGGCCCCGCTATAGGGGCCATGCAAATGCAAACACATGCAATCATGATTTAGGGACCTATCTCTAATCATCTTAGGGGTGGCCTCCAGTCTCGGACAAATTGGATGTGTAGTACTTCCCTACACACGACTCACACGTGCGAGTGTGAGTCCCCAGGGCGCTCGCACACCCCCTGGACCCTCTGGTCAAGCTAATCTGTAGCGACGTCCGGAGGTCAGCGGAACCCCATAGTGTCATGCGCCTCATGAACACCCTCATCTGTGTGCTTTCGCACCTGTGCGCATTCGCGCTCATCATAAGGTGCGCGTCCGCACTCATCATCTCTAGGGGAAGTAGCCCTATGCTTATGAACATACAAAATGCATGAGGTCCCTCTAGATCCATCGTAATGTCTCTTCTGACACAACCCTCTAGTCTCATCTCTTTGTTACTCTAGGTAACTCATACTCGTGGATATTTATATTAATATCATTTTCATGCTCTTAGGGTTGTGTCCTACGTCGATCTAACGACATGATGCAATATGGCACTCATCATCATCTAGCATGCTCAATATGGAAAACATCATCATATTAAGGTAAAATCATGCAATCATCATGCTCATCATAATGCCACAACGTGCATCAAACATATCAAGCGTCACTCAACAAAATATGTATATACCGCATCACATATCATCAAGCATCATAATCCACACATCATCATAACTCATACAATTATTTAGCCTATCCTATAGTAAGGCCACTTACCTGGTTAGCTTATACGGGTGTGACCAATTTATCCTTAATGAAAGTTCGATTTTTCCCTTTGTATCCAAGCCAACCTATAAGAATCCATAACATCAATTTCATGTTTAATTCTCTAACTCCTACAAGGGTTCATGTGCTAAACTTCATGTGAGCATTAAAGACTTTATGAGTATTGAATATATATATATATATATATATATATATATATATATATATATATATATATATATCTTGGTATTTTTTTTTTTTTTTTTACTCTATGTATTTACTCTGTAAAATTATTTCTGTTCACCAAATCTTCCATTTTCCTCCCACTGTCTCTCTCTTTTCTTTCCTGTATTTAATTAGTTAAATATATATAATTTCCTTTCCTTTACCTCTTTCCTTTCTTCTTTTCTGTACTTAATTAAATATATGTATATATATTTTTCTTTACCTCTCTCTTTGTTTAATTCATTTCAACCCTCTTGTTTAATTCTTGTTCAATTCTTTTCTTCCCTATTTAATTCTAACAGTTTAGTAAATGAAGGGTTGATCTAATTCTTAATAATGGTACAAAGAAGAAGATCTATGATCTCATTCAAAGATCTGACATGATTTCTAACTGCTAATTAACATCTAAATAACTGGGTAATGTAGGTGGAAATCTGATTCTAATTAATTCGATAAATGATTTTGAATTTTTCTTTTCTTTCCTAAACTACTGTCATTAACCATTTCCAATCTATTTTAATTTTTCCTTGAGTAAAAATGGGTATGCATCCATCCATTGCGATTTTCTTCTCTTTCCTCAAAATGATGATTCAATTTAGATACAATTGACACACCCAATTTTGATTTTCGATCCCATATCCAAAAATCTAAATAATTGAAGGAGAGATCTAAGATAACTTTTTATCTCGTGCAAAAATAAAAGAAGATGAGATCTAACTTACCGATGACTTTTCTATCTCTTTCCATTCCTATTAGATCTGCCTGAAGTGAAGGTCATCTCCAATTCTTCTCTCCCAAAATCTGTGATCTTTCCTATGTTTCTTTCTCCCATTTTTCCCTTCCCAGAATCTGCCATTTTTGTTTCTGTTTCCTTTCTTATTTTTTTTTTTTGCAGATCATTTTACAGTTGGAGGGGTTGGGGAGATATTTGGGGAAGGTGGAGAGAGAGGGTCGATAATTTACCTTTTTTTTTTTTTTTTTTTTTTTTTGTTTTTATAATTATTATTTACTTATTATTATTATCTTTTTTTTTTTTTCTGGTCGTTACATTATCTACCCCTAAAAAGAACTTTCGTCCTCGAAAGTCTCAAACTCTTGTACTAGCTCAGGATATTTTTCTATTATTTCGTCCTCACGCTCCCACGTGGCTTCCTCGCTGTGGTGATTCTGCCACAATACCTTAACAAACGCAATATTCCTGTTGCGTAAGGTTTTTACTTCTCTAGCTAAAATTTTTACTAGTTTTTCCTTGTAGCTCAAATCTTCATTGAGTTGGAGTGGTTGTAGTCTAATACGTGGATAGGGTCCGTAACGTACTTCTTCAGCATCGACACGTGAAATACATCATGAACTCCTGAGAGGGCGGGAGGTAGGGCTAACTTACACGCTACTGGACCAACTCGCTCTAGGATCTCAAATGGTCCAATGAATTTAGGACTTAACTTGCCCTTACGTTCGAACCTCAAGACACCTTTCATAGGTGCCACCTTGAGGAATACTGGGTCCCCTATCTCAAACTCCAGGCTTCTACGCCTTACATCGGCGTAGCTTTTCTGTCTACTTTGAGCAATACGCATCCTTGCTCGAATTTTCTGGACAGCCTCATTGGTGAGTCAAACCAGCTCGGGTCCTACTAACTCTCTCTCGCCTACTTCGTCCCAGCATAGTGGGGACCTACACCATTTTTCGTATCAGGCCTCAAACGGTGCCATTCCAATAGTTGCTTGGAAGCTGTTATTATACGAGAATTCCATCCGGTGGAGTTTGGAATCCTAACTTCCCTTAAAATCTAGTATGCAAGCGCGTAGCATGTCCTCGAGAATTTGGTTTAAACGCTCCATTTTTCTATCTGTTTAGGGGTTAAAGGCAGTACTAAAGTCGAGGCGGGTACCCAGCGCTTTTTAAAGTCTGCGACAAAATGCTACCGTAAAGTGTGAATCTCGATCCGACACTATAGACACTAGGACTCCACGTAGTCTTACTATTTCTTTCACATACAGTTGTGCCCATTTGTCAACTGTATATGTAGCTTTCCTAGGTAGGAAGTGTGCCGATTTGGTCAACCTATCGACAACTACCCAGATCACTGTATATGCTTTGTGCGTTTTGGGTAATTCTACTATGAACATTGCTATGTTTTCCCACTTCCACTCTAGTATGCTTAGGGGCTACAACAACCCCACTGCCTTTTGTTTAGGAACTTTCACTTGTTGACAAACTAAGCACTCGCTCACAAACTCGGCCATGTCCCTCTTCATGCTCTTCTATCAGAAATGTTGTTTAAAATCTTGGTACATTTTTGTACCTCCTGGGTGCATGGCAAATGGCGAGTTGTGAGCTTCCATTAGTATCTCCTTCCTTAACTTCTTTGGACACATAGGCATCCCTGATACAATAGTCCTTATCTAAGGACTTCGAGAACCTGTCTACTAGACTTTTGTCTAGCTTGCCCAGGACTTTCTGTAGGCTTGGATCCTCTCGTTGGGAGGTAACCATTCTTTGCCTAAGTGTAGGTTGCACTGTAAGTCGGCCAGCTGTGCCATGACTCTCTCAGTCCCTACACTATGTTGGCTCCCTCGAATTTTCTTTGTACCCTTACTTCCCTTGTAATGAGGGTCGAAGAGTGGGCCACCTTTCTACTCAAAGCGTCTGCGACCACGTTTGCTTTTCTAGGGTGGTACTGGATATCTACATCGTAGTCATTCACCAATTCTAACCACCTTCTCTGTCTCATATTTGACTCTTTCTGGGTGAAGAAATATTTAAAATCTTGTGGTCGGTTAAACTTTGAATTTTCTCTCCATACAGATAGTGTCACCAAATTTCAGCGTGAACACTACAGCGGCCAACTCCAGGTCGTGGGTAGGGTAATTATCTTCGTTTTCTTTTAGTTGACAGGACGCATATGCAACAACTTTATGGTGTTGCATTAACACACATCCTAGTCCATTCTTTAACGACGTCACTATAGATTACGTACTCTTCTGAGATCTCGGATACCGTGAGTACCGAGACGGTTACCAATCTCTCTTTTAGGTTTTGGAAGCTTGCCTCACAAGCATCATTTCATATAAATGGTACCTCTTTTCTCATTAGCTGTGTCAAAGGCGAGGCTATTCTAGCGAAGTGCTACACGAACCTTCGATAGTATCTCGCTAGTCCCAAGAAACTCTGTACTGGTGTTACTGAAGTTGGGCGTTCCTACTACGTGACCGCTTTGATCTTAGTAGGATCTACGGATACTCCATCCTTTGTCGCCACGTATCCTAAGAAAGAGACTTATTGTAACCAAAATTCACACTTTGAGAACTTGACATACAACTTGTTCTCTCTTAGGGTGGTTAGGACTTTTTAGAGGTGTTCCTGGTATTCCAAGTCTGTTTTTTAGTACACTAGGATGTCATTAGTGAGCACGATCACAAAAGTGTCTAGACAGTCCTTGAACACTCGGTTCATTAACTCCATTAACCTAGCTAAAGCATTGGTGAGGCTAAATGACATACCACGAACTTATAGCGATCATACCTTGTCCTAAATGTTGTCTTTGGTGCGTCTTTTTCTTTACTCTTTATTTAATGATAACCTGACCGCAGGTCTATCTTAGAAAATATTGTTGCTTCTCTTAGTTGATCGAATAAGTCTTCTATTCTAGGTAGAGGGTATTTGTTCTTTATGGTTCTCTTATTTAACTCTCTGTAATCGATGCACAAACGCATCGATCCATCTTTCTTCTGAACAAACAACACTGGCGCACCCTAGGGGAATATACTAGGTCGAATGAACCCTTTATCCCGTAAGTCTTGTAATTGCACCTTGAGTTCTTTCAACTCTGCTAGCGCCATGTGGTAGGGTGCTTTAGAAATAAGCCCAGTTTCCAGCTCGAGTTCGATGATGAAGTCGACCGCTCGAGAAGGGGGTATTCCTGGTAGGTCATCCGAATACACATTTGGGAACTCATTTACGATGGACATGTTTTCTAGGGTCTTTTCTTTTCCTCTTACATCTACGGCACATGCTAATATAGTTCAACCGCCTTGTTGGACTAATCTCTTTGTTTTCATCATCGAGACTACCTTTGGGGGTAGCCCGGTATTTGTGCCTTTAAATTTAAAGCTAGGTCCCCCGATGGTGAGAATATCACCTTTTTTTTTTTTTTTTTTTTTTTTTTTCGACATTCTATAATAGCATGGTTTGCAGCTAGTCAATCCATGCCTAAGATTACGTCGAAGTCGGTCATCTTTACTACTATTAAGACTACGCTTAGAGTTTGGTCGGCTACTATTGCTTGATCATTCTTTACTCTATCCTTAGTTACTACGTCTACCCTCTCAGGGCTGCTTTCCGACCATACATACAATAAGGGTTCTAATTCAAACCCTGTCTCTGATCCCTCTCGAGGTGGACTCTCTTCAGCCTCACCTCGTCCTCTATCTCTAATAGGAGGTCGTCCCCTTCCTCGTCTTACTCTTTCGCATGGTCGAGCAGCATGGTTCTAAAAACCAAGATAGCATCTCTTAAGTCTAAGGCTCATTACCTATGAAATTATGCTATGCATCACATCTACCAAGTTCACATCATGTTGCAAACAAAATCACTCAGCATGCAACACATCACATCATGCTCTTAAATAAATACGTGAAATATCACAACAATTTGAGTAACATTAACATAAAAATGCATGCAAGTTTGAAAACGTTTCTCTTTTCTTATCTTGTGCAAGGCGTACCTGACGGTGACGGGGCATCGACGTTGGGACCGTGGAGCGTGCCAAGCCTACATCGTAGGCTAGTCTACAGAATCTAAAACCTAGAGCTCTGATACCAACTGTAACGACCCTAAATTTCCACATACTCAGAGAGTCGCTACTAACGTCTCATGCTCATCTATAATGCGGAAATATAACTCTTACATGAACATAGTTGATAATGTAAACTTCAAAAAAAAAAACGTTTAAAACAACTTCTTCTCTGGAAAACACAGCCATGGTCTTACGTGTTTAAATATGAAATACTGAAATTTAGAGAAAACAAAAACAAATACAAAATACTTTAAAACAATGAAATGCAAAACAACCTATTCTAACTTAAGACTAGAAATTTAAATATGAATCTACCCTATGCACGTGCCACAGTCTCTGCTCGCGATGCCGCCGTCCTCCGTACAAGTGCGCCTTGCCTTTACCTGAAAAATGATGTGGCACACGGCCTGAGTATTTCAAAGAATACTCAGTAAGTGGCCCCGCTATAGGGGCCATGCAAATGCAAACACATGCAATCATGATTTAGGGACCTATCTCTAATCATCTTAGGGGTGGCCTCCAGTCTCGGACAAATTGGATGTGTAGTACTTCCCTACACACGACTCACACGTGCGAGTGTGAGTCCCCAGGGCGCTCGCACACCCCCTGGACCCTCTGGTCAAGCTAATCTGTAGCGACGTCCGGAGGTCAGCGGAACCCCATAGTGTCATGCGCCTCATGAACACCCTCATCTGTGTGCTTTCGCACCTGTGCGCATTCGCGCTCATCATAAGGTGCGCGTCCGCACTCATCATCTCTAGGGGAAGTAGCCCTATGCTTATGAACATACAAAATGCATGAGGTCCCTCTAGATCCATCGTAATGTCTCTTCTGACACAACCCTCTAGTCTCATCTCTTTGTTACTCTAGGTAACTCATACTCGTGGATATTTATATTAATATCATTTTCATGCTCTTAGGGTTGTGTCCTACGTCGATCTAACGACATGATGCAATATGGCACTCATCATCATCTAGCATGCTCAATATGGAAAACATCATCATATTAAGGTAAAATCATGCAATCATCATGCTCATCATAATGCCACAACGTGCATCAAACATATCAAGCGTCACTCAACAAAATATATATATACTAAGCACATATCAGGTATCATCCCAAGCATCATAATCCACACACATCATAAACTCATCATACAATTATTTAGCCTATCCTATAGTAAGGCCACTTACCTGGTTAGCTTATACGGGTGTGACCAATTTATCCTTAATGAAAGTTCGATTTTTCCCTTTGTATCCAAGCCAACCTATAAGAATCCATAACATCAATTTCATGTTTAATTCTCTAACTCCTACAAGGGTTCATGTGCTAAACTTCATGTGAGCATTAAAGACTTTATGAGTATTGAATATATATATATATATATATATATATATATATATATATATATATATATATATATATATATATGGTATCTTTTTTTTTTTTTTTTACTCTATGTATTTACTCTGTAAAATTATTTCTGTTCACCAAATCTTCCATTTTCCTCCCACTCTCTCTCTCTTTTTCTTTCCTGTATTTAATTAGTTAAATATATATAATTTCCTTTCCTTTACCTCTTTCCTTTCTTCTTTTCTGTACTTAATTAAATATATGTATATATATTTTTCTTTACCTCTCTCTTTGTTTAATTCATTTCAACCCTCTTGTTTAATTCTTGTTCAATTCTTTTCTTCCCTATTTAATTCTAACAGTTTAGTAAATGAAGGGTTGATCTAATTCTTAATAATGGTACAAAGAAGAAGATCTATGATCTCATTCAAAGATCTGACATGATTTCTAACTGCTAATTAACATCTAAATAACTGGGTAATGTAGGTGGAAATCTGATTCTAATTAATTCGATAAATGATTTTGAATTTTTCTTTTCTTTCCTAAACTACTGTCATTAACCATTTCCAATCTATTTTAATTTTTCCTTGAGTAAAAATGGGTATGCATCCATCCATTGCGATTTTCTTCTCTTTCCTCAAAATGATGATTCAATTTAGATACAATTGACACACCCAATTTTGATTTTCGATCCCATATCCAAAAATCTAAATAATTGAAGGAGAGATCTAAGATAACTTTTTATCTCGTGCAAAAATAAAAGAAGATGAGATCTAACTTACCGATGACTTTTCTATCTCTTTCCATTCCTATTAAATCTGCCTGAAGTGAAGGTCATCTCCAATTCTTCTCTCCCAAAATCTGTGATCTTTCCTATGTTTCTTTCTCCCATTTTTCCCTTCCCAGAATCTGCCATTTTTGTTTCTGTTTCCTTTCTTATTTTTTTTTTTGCAGATCATTTTACAGTTGGAGGGGTTGAGGAGATATTTGGGGAAGGTGGAGAGAGAGGGTCGATAATTTACCTTTTTTTTTTTTTTTTTTTTTAATGTTTTTATAATTATTATTTATTATTATTATCTTTTTTTTTTTTCTGGTCGTTACAATTTTTATTATTATATCATCATGTCGTTAGATTTTTTTTTTTAATCGTTACACGAGCTTGTGTGCTCATAAGCATAGGGTTACTTCCCCTAGAGATGATGAGTGCGAACGCACAACGTATGATGATGAGTGCGAATGCGCACAGATGAGGGTGTTCATAAGGCGCATGACATTATGGGGTTCCGCTGACCTTCAAACGTAGCTACAAATTAGCTTGACCAGAGGGTTTCAGGGGGTGTGCGAGCGCCCTGGAGATTCACACTCACACGTGTGAGTCATGTGTAGGGAAGTACTACACATCCAATTTGTCCAAAACTGGAGACCACTCTTATAATCTTTAGAGATAAGTCCTTAAATCATAATGGCATGTGTTTGCATTAGCATGACCCCTATAGTGGGGTCACTTATTGAGTATTTCGAACCATATTGTTGTTCACGTAAAGGCAAAGCGTCCAAGAACTTACCCTCCAACCTCTTCGAAGTACATGGTTTGTCTTGTTTTTGGTAACATTCCCCTCCCCACATTACATAAAATTAGAAAATTATTTCCATCACAAATTTTCAATCAATCAAACAATCAAATCCAAAGGGGGCAGGAAAAAAAAAAAACCAAAGATCTTGCTATATATCAATTATGACCATTATTTTGTATCCCGATTTGTTAGTGATTTTGACTTTGACTTAGACTTAGGTCAACAAGTAAGCTGTGATGTCCCACATTGGTTGGAGGGGAGAACAAACCACCATTTATAAGCGTGTGGAAACCTTCCCGTAGCAGACGCGTTTTAAAGTCTCGATGGGAAGCCCGAAAGGAAAAGCCCAAAGAGGACAATATCTACTAGTGGTGGGTCTAGGTCGTTACAAATGGTATCAGAGCCAGACACCAGACGATGTGTCAGCCTTCTCGCTATTTCCCGAAAGGGAAAGCCCAAAGAGGACAATATCTAGTCTGGGTCGTTACAAATGGGGTCGTTACAAATGGTATCAGAGCCAGACACCGGACGATGTGCCAGCCTTCTCACTATTTCCCAAAAGGGAAAGTCCAAAGAGGACAATTTCTACTAGCGGTAGATCTAGGCCGTTACATAAGCGAACTTGTTGTTAGTGTAACGACTCTAAATTTCTACTTACTAGAGTCACTACAGTACTGTCATGAACTTACGTGTTTGAAAACATTTTTAAAATGACAACAAAAAACTAAATGAATTAAATACGCGTTAAAATTAAAAACACCTTAATCTAACCTATGTTTGAGAAAATAAATACAACTACCCTATGCAAGTGTCATGACATCAAATTGCGATGTCGTTGTAAGCCATCAAAGATACCTTGCCTTTACTTAAAATAGAAGTTGCGCACCGCTTGAGTATTTAAAATTAATACTTAGTAAGTAACCTCAATATTCGGGTCAAAGAATGCAAACACATGCAACTCATGATTTAGGGACCTATCATTTAAAAACTATCATAAGGGTGGCTTCCAGTCCGAACAAAAATTGGATCTCTAGTATTTTTCTACACACGACCCACACGTGCGAGTGTGGATCCCTAAACGGTTCGTACCCCTCAGGACCGATCATAGTCGAACTAGTTGTCCGTCTGGAAGTTAGCAGACCCTTGAGTGTCATGCTAGGCATGATCACCATCATCGTCATAGTGTACGCGTCCGTACTCATCATCATAAATGGGGAAGTATCCCGTTGTATATGTACACACAAAATGCATGAGGTTCTCATAGTTTTCATCTTTAAATCATCTTCGTGACACACCCTTATATACCGTTCATATATTACTCTAAGAATCATGTAGGTGTTGGTCTTCATACGCTCATCATCATTAATTTCAATTAGCGTTGTGTCTTTGGAAAAATGAATTATCATCGTAATGCATCATGACATTCATTACATGCACGTCAACGTCATGCTAATCAATCTCATCATCATTATTATGTTGTCGTCGTCGTCGTCATCAAATAATGTCATCATAATATCATAACCATCATCATCATATCATCGTAAAATAACATAATCATAATATCATACGTCATTATAATTTAGCCCGCACGTCACAACATATAAAGCATACAACATCATCATCATGTCATCGTCATCACATCATCACCATATAACGTCATTATAATATCATACATCACCATCGTCATGTCATCGTCACCACATCATCATCATATAACGTCATCATAATATCATACATCGTTATTATAATTTAGCCAATACATCACAACATATAAAGCATAAATGACACATGTCAATACCACTAAGCATGTGTCGTCATACATAAGGCAAGTCTTTCGACTAAGCCGATAGTAAAGTCAATTACATGGTTGGCCTTAGCCGACGTTCTCCTTAAACTCGAGTACATTTGAATTCCATCCCTCGAAGTTGCTCCAAGTATTGTTGGGAGTTGTTTCCTATTAAACCGCTCATCTTGTTTCGTTAGTAATACCAATTTCTTTACTCAATTTAACTTAAATTGAGAAAACGTACCTTATACCAATCTTAATTGTCTTTATTAAGGTCATATTTAACTTTGGGAGGGTAAAAAAAAATGTAGGAATCGGTATCAAATAGTGTAACTCCAGCCGAATAATCCATTTTTGAGTCGTTCGAGTCATCGAGCCGTTGTTGGAGTCGAGCCGAGCCATAAACGTTGTGTGAGCGGAAGGAGTCGGCGTGTGCATACATGACACGTGTTGATCTTGAGAGGTGATGCATCGCGGGTGGCGTTCCGGATCATGAACACCATTGGGTCGTTAGTATATTTGGGTTGGTGTACCAATTGGTTTCACGCTTGTGGGTTTGGGTCCGACCCGGATCCGATGGACCCTTATAAAACTAATAATTTATTTGATAAAAAACATGTTGGATCAAACTTATTTCTAAAAAGAAGTTTTATAAAACTAATAATTTTTTTTGGTAATGACTCCGACATTTTCCTGAGACATAGTCACATTAAATACTTGCTTTTTAATCCAGAAGATTATCCCCACAAACTAACATGATTTCTTCCAATATATTTTGTTCTCACTCACATGCATCTGGAAATTTTTGTGCTTTATTTGACTTGTGCTCGGTTGTTATTGATGATAGAAGTTATGACTGGTAAAAGAAAATCATCTGTCATCGTTGATGATAAAAATTGTTGCTATCGAAAAGAATCTACTTGGAATCTACTTGTTGTCGTTCAATTGAAAAGTTGCTCAGAGAAACTATTTGCCTTCGTTCAAAAATTTATGGTCATCAATGAGAATAATGAGAATTTATAGTTGTCAACGAAAGAGGGCACCATCATGAATGTAAGATGAATGTAAGATGAAAATGATAGAAATAAATTTATAATAATTATAAATAAACAATACTAGATGTAATATTGTATTAATGTCTAATGGGAACATTGATGTGAGATCAATAACGAAACATTTTTATAAGGGTGTGGAAACCTCTCCCTAACAAATGTGTTTTATTCGAAAAATTCAAAGAGGACAATATCTACTAAGAGTGAGATTGAACTGTTATAATTAGTCACACATGCATTTTACCCGAAAGAAAAATCCAAAATCCAAAAAGGACAATATCTACTAGCAATGAAATTGAACCATTACAATTGGTCAAAGTAGATGGATTGGGGATTGGGGATTGGGGATCCGCATAGATTGGAGGTGGGAACAAGTGATAGCAAAGACGCTAAGCCTTAAAGAGAGTAGATTGTATGATCATCAATTGAAGAAAGGAGCGAGTAACAACGAGGACACTAGACTCCTAAGGGTAGATTATGAAATCCCACATCAATTCAAGAAAAGAACGAAACATTTTTTTTTTTGTAAAGGTGTGGAAACTTCTCCTTAACAAAAAAGTACTAAAAACCCATAGAGAAACTCCAAAATGAAAAATTCAAAGACAACAATATCAATATCGATATATCGAGTTTGTTTGACCTTTCATTCGACCTTTACTTTATTTAGCACAATTAATTCTTTATATTAGCAGTCGTGCATAAAGTGTGTGTAAGTAGCTTGAACTCTGCCTAATTCAATGATAATTTACCACCAAAACTGGTAGTGCAAAGCATGTGGCTTGAGCTATAAATTGTTTTATATTCATCAGTGCCCAAATGAATTTGTGTGCACCTAAACTATTGACAACTTAAGCTAGCCCTTGGACATTAACTTGATCAGCACTACAATCCATACTCCAACAAAAAGGCAATAATATCGTTCGGAAAGAACAAGGAAAAGGAGGCAGAGAAGAATATGGTGCTGAATGAAAAACACTAACTTAAATCTTCAAAATCAATAAACATTGTTGTAGTCTAAGTTCAACAATCAACTGAAGATTCCAGAAAAAAAAAAAATGAACTAACTAGAGACAGAATCGAAATTCAAGGTTCCTTCTTATATATATATATATGAAAAAGCTGCAACCATATTCCCTCCATCGACCCTTAATGGAACTCAGAAAACTAGGCCATTTAGCGGTACTGCAAGAAGAGTTGAGGTTCAACAGATCAAGACATTGAAAATTTTTTTGGATGTATAGATCAAAATAACCAATATGATCAAATTAGTCATGAACTCAGAAAACCTTACCTTGATGAACCCAATTTCCTTGGCGTTGCTGCGGAAGCATTGTCTGCAGCACATAAGCCCGTACTTTCTGATCAACCCATGAGGGTTTCCGCAAACCCGGCTACAATAAAGATCAGACATATACAAAAAATTTAATTCAAACAGAAAAAGACCTTCATGTCATATTACTGTATAAATGTTAACAACCAAAAGCATCTATATATATATATATATATATATATCCAAAAATCATTATACTCAACAATGGAAGTATATACAGCATCTCGCGTATTCTTTCATTCACCAAAGTTCACCCAACAGCCACAAATGTTACTAGTGACTAATTACTAAGGACTCCCAATGTTTCATCGGCATTAAATCTATGATCCTAGTCCCATAACAATTTAGACGAAAGATAATAAGAACATTGGCATAATCAGAGATTCATAGGGAAATTCACCAATGTGCTAATATCCAAAGAAAACGAGGATTTCATACCTAATCAATTTAGACAAACTATACAAATTAATGGAGATACATACGGGAACTATTTTGCTATTACTTCAGTTATTTGCTCATCATAGCCAATAGAACACAATATTTTCAGCACGAATATATAGAGATACGGATACCCAAATCAATAGAAGAATGAATCAATAGAAGAATGTGAACAAATCGATAGAAGGAAATCAACACAATCAACCGTTAAGCTTGCTTCCATTTATCAAAGAAACATAAAATCACTACTTTATGAACTATGTCAAGAACAAAAATCAAAACCAACCACATAATTTTGCCTCCTAGTCAAAATACCACGTCAAATTAACAAGACTCCCGACTTTCGACTCTCTAATCTAAATAAAGAGCCATGATATTCAAGAAAAATATGAGATCTCCAATCACAGGATAGAAAATTTGACTAGATCACATCGGAATCATCTCAAATACAAAACAGAGGGAACAAAAAAAAAACAAGTTACCAGGTGCGGGAGCCGGGACCATAGCTCTTAGGGTGCGAGTTCCAGACGTTAGAATGCCCCATGCTTGGATTGCCTAAGAGATTGAAATCTTAAGAGCTCGTTAAGCCTTCGAAAATCCTCGCAAGCGGCAAATGCTTTCTGAAGAACCAGAGGAAGAAGAAGAAGTGAGTATTTATAGGGCAGACATTGAGAAGAAACCCTAGCTGACGTGTACGGAAAATATAATCTATATTATAATTTATGCATTGTTTTCTCGCTTATATTTATAATATATTTGCTTTTCTTAAATAAATATTTTTAATATTCGATTTTTTTAACAATAACAAATTTGAATATTTGATCCATTAATTCAAAATATAATATTTTAACCAATTACTTTTTCTGAAAAAAAATTTAAAATTTACATAAGATAAGTTTAAATATTTAAATTTTCACTCAACATATTTTCTTTTTACTTATGAGGCTTATCTCATTGAATATTTTAATTCCATCCTTATTTATTTACATTTTAATTCAAAAAATATTTTTCATGTGGTAATTTTAAAATTAATTTGATTTGTTACCATATTCATCTCATCTTTTCATTTCTATTTATAATATTGAATATTAAAATTTAATTTTTTTTAAATTATATTGATCTACCAAAATTTAATATTTTAAAAATTATATTATCAGCCAAAGTATTATATTTTTAATTATAAAATATTATTGAATATATTAGGATGTTTTATCTGGTTAGGGTTGAAAATAGAAATTATTTACATTAAAAACAAAATTAAATTTGGGACTTTTTATAAATATTATTATTTACATGTTATAGTATGACTATAATATTTAAATTAAAAATTACATTGAAATATTAAAATTTTAAATTTTAAAAATGGTGTCCGTAGAATATTATATAATATTTTTGCTTATAAAATATTATTAAATTTTCTAAGATGTCTTACATTTTGCAATAAAAATTATATCGTAAAACGAAAATTATGCATTAAAAAAAATCTTTGTCCCAATAATGCATTAAATAACTTGGTGAGCATGAGGATAAAACTCAATACCGTTACCCGTTAAGAGAGACGATGGATAAAATAGGATTGGAAGAGATTGAAAATATCGAAGAATCCAAAAATACAAATTATCTAAACTTCGACCACACAATAATTATGTATTCTAAACACACATTGCATAATTCTCCTAAATATATTTTCGAGGCTACACAACCCCCCAAGGTATACCAGCCAACTTCTTCGAGGACGTTAGCTCAAGATTATAAAATGAGATACGAAGAATAATGAATCATGGAAAGAATCGAGTTTATTTGGTTGATTAATCCCACAAATGGACTATGAACTATGATCTATAATTTATTTTATGAAATTAATTGCTCTTATTTGTTAATTTCAGCTGGTAGAATTTAACCATTAATGTTCTTTACTAATCTTGATATTATAATTAAACAAGGTGTTTGAAATTGTTGTTAAATTTGTTGCTTAATTTGGGATGACTTTGAACTATTACATAGAAAAAGAAATACCAAAGTTGGGCGACTATAGAACTAATCCTCGTTCGTTCTCGTTCTCGTTCTTGCCGAGAGTTGAAGCTAACACATTCTTTATTTTGGTTCCTATATTTTTCAACACACGCAATGTAATTGTCACAAGGATAATAATTTTTACTCGAACCTATTACCGTCCAAGCCACGTTGTTTCGAGACCAACGAAGAGCTAGAGAGGTTCAGCATCCAAAGTCATATGGTACAAGTCCTTGCAACTCGGGGCCACTTAGCCTGTTGTTTTCATAACTGCAGCAAACAAAAGAGCATATACAGTTAATAATTCAATTGAATATGTACTTTTGGGATTCCAGGTTGGATTGGTCATGGTGACAAGCAAGAAAAAGATAAAGAGTGGCCAGAAATACTCAAGAACGAAAACCAATCATTTCACAAGATGATCGCGAAGAACGACTAATGACGTATGAAATATGGACACTTTAACAAGAGTTACAAATAGTATTAGAGCCAAACACCGGAGTGAGGATGGACACCGGGCGATGTGCCAGTGAGAATGCTGAGCCAGAATGGGGTAGAATGTGAAATCCCACATCAATAGGAGAGAGAAACGAGTGCCAACAAGAATGCTGGGCCCCAAGGCCATTGTGAGATCACACATCGATTGGAGAGGGAAACGAAGCATTCTTTATAAGGGTGTGGAAACCTCTGCCTAGCTGACGCGTTTTAAAAACCTTGAAATTCTAGCAGACGAGTTTGAGTCACTGCTTTAGTTTCGACCCACAGTTGTTCAGTCATATTGAAATTCTATGAACGCCCAACCGGCGATCCAAGTATTTAGGTTCAGACAATATGCCAGATAAGAACTCACCATTCTAACATATGGGATCATGAAATGTGTCGAGCAGAGAGAACAAAGATCTAAAGAAATTGTTTACCTTTCCATTGAGAAAGTAGAAAAGGGGCCATCAACTGGAATTGTTCCACAGAGCTCATTGTTTGAGACATCACTGCAGAAAAAGTTAAAGATAGCGTTACTAAAATGAATAACGAGCGAGCGAGAGGGCGAGACTAGAGAACAAAGCAGTTGTTTCTAAACCAAACATACAAAATTTTGAGTTTAGAGAGTGATGCAAGTTCCCTCGGGATCGATCCTGTCAACTTGTTGTTGTTCATCCGTCTGTTTATACATATCGAACCAAATGAGATACAATTGGAGCAAAACTATTCAATGACAATAGAAAGTTGCTTACAGAAATCTGAGCGACTCGAGTTTGGCAAAAGATTTCGGGATTTTTCCTTCGAATTTGTTCTCATACAAATCCATGCTTACAAGGTTTTTTAAATTACCGAGCTCTGTAGGGATTTCGCCCGTTATCCCATTCCTGTAGAGCTCCCTACAGGGCATCGAAAAACACGAGAAAGGTCAGTAATGCTTACTGAATATAGCAAAGCCATCACCTTGCCATAAAGAAGCTAAACTCTCAAGCTAGTTAACCTAATTTCCTTCGTGGACCAGGAAACAAATGGAAGAACAAATTCTTTGTGGTTAAAAAAGAGGGTTTTCTGATCTTTGAGCCATATAGGATTTCATATCTTTTTAGACGTTAATTAAAGTGAATCCATAAAAACATACTTTTTTCTATGAAAAATTCTCAGAAAAACAACCCCATAACCTACAGCTCTAACTATGCAATCCATCGTGTTCAAGAAATTAAAAAATGTGCACAAAACTGTTCATAATCCACACTGCAGAACACAGATACATAAAAAAAAAAAGATCTAAATAATTCTCAAAATGATGAAGAGGGTGAGCAGTACAGATATTGAAGATGCCGGAGCTCGCCAAGTTCAGGCCCCAGAGTCCCAGAAATGTTTGAATTTCCCAAATCCCTGAAACACAGAGAGAAAAGAACATGAATAAAGAACCCAAATAAAAACAGTGAGAAAAAAACACACAAGAGTGAATCTCACAAGCGGATCACATGGCTATCAGAATCACAGGTAACATGAAACCAAGTGCAAGGATTAACCAGAGTAGGGTCCCAACTCTGCAGCACATTGGTGGGATCAGACAGCCTTCTCCTCAGAGCATGCAAAGCATTTCCTAAAACCAGAAGAACAACCCAAAAGCATGAAATCAAAAAGAAAACAAAATTTCAAGAAAAGTTATCAGAGACAAAACATCAAACAGTTCATGGGCATTGAATTGCATTCACAGATTTAGTAGAAATTACAGGCGAACAACCCAAAAACATGAACAAGAAACTCAAAAACCAACTTTTAGAAATCAAAAAGAAAATAAAATTATCAGAGGCAAAACATCAAACAGCTCATGGGCATTCAATTGAATTCACAGTTACCTTCCGAATTAGTAGAAATTACAGGCGAGAAAGAGAAACCCAGAAGGAGAAAGAGAAGGGGGAGAGGAAGGGAAGCCATTGGAGAAGAAAACAGAGAAATTGAAGCAAACCCCAGAAGAGAAATGGAGGTAAAAGCGAAGAAAAAGAAAAGATGAGTAGAAAACAGTGGGATTGAAGAAGAATTTGACTGAGAGAGAAGGATGGGTCAAGTGGAGAGAAGAGAAAAGAGGGGAAAATATAGAAATCAGAGAGAGAAACTTTTTGACAGAGGTGAAGAGAAGAGAAGAGAAAAGGCATAGTTAGTGAAATGGGTTGGTGGGTTGATGAGGGGACAGGTTGGAGGCGTGAAATGTGGCGGTGGGGCCGGCGCCGGTTGGGGTCCACCACCGTTTTCATAAGAGGTTTCTTCCTTCCGGGCTGCGGCTTTGGGGAACCGGTGGACAGAAAACGCAGGGAAGGAGAGGGTTTTGACAGTCATCCTTTTGTGCTGAATGCCTTCCATTGTTGTACCCTACCATCACTACTTATGTTCTCATTCTTCCTTCTAAGGGAAAAGTTATTATTAGTTTTATTATTATTATTTTTAATTTTTCTAAGAAGTTTTTTTAAACAAATATGCTGGAATAGCTCAGTTGGTTAGAGCGTGTGGCTGTTAACCACAAGGTCGGAGGTTCAAACCCTCCTTCTAGCGTTTATAATTGTTTTTTCTTTCATTTAAAGAAACTTTTATTATTATTATTTCTAAGAAATTTTTTCAAACAAATGTGCTGAAATAGCTCAGTTGGTTAGAGCGTGTGGCTGTTAACCACAAGGTCGGAGGTTCAAACCCTCCTTCTAGCGTTTATAATTGTTTTTTCTTTCATTTAAAGAAACTTTTATTATTATTATTTCTAAGAAATTTTTTCAAACAAATGTGCTGAAATAGCTCAGTTGTTTATAATTGTTTTTTCTTTCATTTAAAGAAACTTTTATTATTATTATTTCTAAGAAATTTTTTCAAACAAATGTGCTGAAATAGCTCAGTTGGTTAGAGCGTGTGGCTGTTAACTACAAGGTCGGAGGTTCAAACCCTCCTTCTAGCGTTTATAGTTGTTTTTTTCTTTCATTTAAAGAAACTTTTATTATTATTATTATTATTATTACTTTTAAGAAATTTTTTCAAGCAAATATGCTGGAATAGCTCAGTTGGTTAGAGCGTGTGGCTGTTAACCACAAGGTCGGAGGTTCAAACCCTCCTTCTAGCGTTTATAATTGTTTTTTTCTTTCATTTAAAGAAACTTTTTTTATTATTATTATTATTATTATTTTTAAGAAATTTTTTCAAGCAAATGTGCTGGAATAGCTCAGTTGGTTAGAGCGTGTGGACCTTAACCACAAGGTCGGAGGTTCAAACCTTCCTTCTAGCGTTTATAATTGTTAAAGAAACTTTTATTATTATTATTTCTAAGAAATTTTTTCAAGCAAATGTGCTGGAATAGCTCAGTTGGAGCGTGTGGCTCTTAACCACAAGGTCGGAGGTTCAAGTCCTTCTAGTGTTTATTATTGTTGTTTTTTTTTTTTTTTTTTTTTCTTTTGAATAGCTGAACTGGTTAGAGTGTGTGGCTGTTAACCAAAGGTTGGAGGTTCCAACTCCTCCTTCTAGTGGGCATTCACTTCCTTTATGGAGCATCAACTATCCTTAAGGGCCGAGCGTCCTCATTGGCACACAATGTCTAGCTTCAATACCCATTTGTATCGGTCGAAGCCCACCACTAACAAATATGCACTCGTTTTCAAAATCAAAACTTTTCTAAATGACGTGACCTTAGAGTGTTTTATTACCTTTCTAGGTGGCCTTTGATTATCATAATTAATGAATAATTCCTCAGAGAATCAATTCTTAATTATTAACTTTTTATCTCCTCTTACTAAGATTTAGGAGAATGGGACACTGGGGTATCCCGTGTGACCATTAAAATTGTTGTTATTTCAGTCCATAGAATAACAATGAAAGTCATTCCATTGTTTGAGGCTGTAAGATCCCACACCGGTTGGGGAAGAGGACGAAACACCCTTTATAAGGGTGTGGAAACCTCTCCTTAGCATACACGTTTTAAAAACCTTAAGGAGAAGCTTGAAAGAGAAAACCCAAAAAGGACAATATCTGCTAGCAGTGGGCTTGAGCCGTTACCGAGACCCTCTCTCTATCAAGCCTCTTGGAGTGCTTGGTATGCTAGGGGTTGTATTCCTCAGAAGGCTCGAGACAAATCAATCAAATGTGCCAGTCCTATGACCATAACTAAGCCGGCTCGATCTATTTCTTATTATGGTCAATTTAGTTTCGGTTGGGCAATATCGATCATCGCACGAGACACGACAAGAGTTTTGCTACTTTTGATAGACAAAAACAACAAGAATCACAAGACCCAAATCCATACATTTAGTGAAAGGCATCCAAAGAAGATGACATTAAATCATAGTTTTAAAGCCACACATTAGAAGAAGAACACATTCGATCCCCTTTTGAAAATGTTGAAATCCCTGTAATGGGTAGCTTTGCTTTTCAAATTCTCTTCATTGGATTTGGGCTAAAGATTGTTATTCGACAGGGACGGAAGAGGGTTACGATGGCCAAGTACTTACATGTCCTTCTTACAACCACTTCTCCAAAACCCCTATAAATTGGGATTTTCCCGGAAAATTACTTCTCACCAACCTGTTTGTCTCATTTTCCCGGAAAATTTCTTCTTCCAAACCTGCTTGCCTGAGATTGTATGGCAAGGACTTCTGTGCAGGCCAATGCATTGCTTTTTAGGTAATAATCATCCTTTTCTTTCTTTCTTTCTTTCTTTCGTTCTTTTAACGGGGTCGGAGTCATGCACGAACCTGCCCTCGAAATGACGAGGGAGAAAGGAGAGGTTTCTCCCCATTATCTAAACCGGTCGAGAGATAGTAATTACATTCCTTGTTCCGTCAAACCCTAGTACCTGTATCGTCGTCAGTCTTACGATTTTAAAACGCGTCTACTGGAGAAAGGTTTCTACATTGTTATAAGAGTGTTTCGTTTCCCACTCCAACCGATCTGAGATCTCACAATCCACCTCTCTTGGAGTCCCACCGTTCGGTGTTTGGCATCCACTGCTAGTAGATATTGTCCGCTTTGGCCCGTTATGTATTGTCGTTAGCCTCACAGTTTTAAAACGCGTCTACTAGGGAGAGGTTTCCACACTCTTATAAAAATGTTTCGTTTTTTCACTCCAACCGATGTGAGATCTCACCATCCACCCCCTTTAGGATCCCAGCGTCGTCATTGGCACACCGCTTAGTGTCTGGCACCCACTGCTAGTAAATATTGTCTGCTTTGGCTTGTTACGTATCGTCGTCAACCTCACAATTTTAAAACACGTGTACTAGGGAGAGGTTTCCACACTCTTATAAGAGTGTTTCGTTCCCTACTCCAACTGGTGTGAGATCTCATAATCCACCTCCTTGGGATCCCAGCATCCTCGCCAGCACACCGCTTGGTGTCTAGCATCCAATGTTAGTAGATATTGTCCGATTTGATCCGTTACGTATCGTTGTCGACCTCACGATTTTAAAACGGGTCTATTAGGGAGAGATTTTTACATTGTTATAAGAGTGATTCGTTCCCCACCCCAACCGATGTGAGATCTCACAATCCACCCCCCTTGGAGTCCCAGCATCCTTGCTGACACACCATTCAGTGTCTGGCACCCACTGCTAGTAGATATTGTCCGCTTTGGCCTGTTACGTATTGTCGTTAGCCTCACGATTTTAAAACACGTCTACTAGGGAGAGATTTCCACTCTAATAAGAGTGTTTCGTTTCCTACTCCAACCAGTGTGAGATCTCATAATCCACCCTCCTTGGAGTCTCAGCGTCCTTGCTGGCACATAGCTTGGTGCCACTGCTAGCAAATATTATCTGCTTTGACCCGTTACGTATCATCGTTAGCCTCACGGTTTTAAAACGCGTCTACTAGGGAGAAGTTTTCACACTCTTATAAGAATATTTCGTTTTCTACTCCAACCCATGTGAGATCTCACAATCCACCCCCCTTGGAATCTCAACGTCCTTGCTAGCTCACCGCTTGGTATCTAGTACCCACTGCTAGCGAATATTGTCTGCTTTGACCCGTTACGTATCATCGTTAGCCTCACGGTTTTAAAACGCGTCTACTAGGGATAGGTTTCCACACTCTTATAAAAATGTTTCGTTCCTCACTCCAACCGATTTAAGATCTCACAATCCCCACCCCCTTTAGGGTTCCAGCGTCTTCCTTGGCACACCGCTCAGTGTCTGGTACACACAACTATCAAATATTGTCCGCTTTGACCTATTACGTATTGCTGTCAACCTCACAGTTTTAAAACGCGTCTATAGAGAGAGATTTCCACACTCTTATAAGAATGTTTTGTTCCCCACTCCAACCGGTGTGAAATCTCACAATCAATCCCCTTTAGGGTCCTAGAGCGTCCTTGCTAGCACACGTTCAATGTCTAGCACCCATCTGTAGCAGATATTACCCCTTTTAACCCGTTACGTATCGCCGTCAGCCTCACGATTTTAAAATACGTTTACTAGAGAGAGGTTCCTACACTTTTATAAGAACGTTTCGTCTCTCACTCCAACCGATGTGAAATCTGACAATCATTAAATATTTGTTACAAAGATATACGAGTTCAAACACATGTCTCAATCAAGTAAATGAGACAATAATGATCTCTTTTTGCAGGAAAGTGAAGCAATTGAGGCGCCAATTCAGCAGCCTTGCAAATAGCTCACATAACAAAGAGGAGACAGAAACAGAGCCATTGTCCTATAACTCATCAACGTGGGTGCCCCATCCCCGGACTGGAATATACTTCCCTCAGGGCCATGAGTGGGTCATGAAGGATGTCCCTGAAAATGCAGCTTCCTTCTCTCCCGTTTTCTGGTTCCGGGATTTCGATGGCGTCGACGACCTAAACCCCGACGCTCATCCCTCTCCCGGACCTCGACTTGCTGCTGTTTTAGGTGCCGGGCAGGATTGATCTTGGAGGAACATGGCTATCAACTTCAGAGTTAGCATAGGAGTTTAAAGTTGGAGTATGGATGGCCAATGACCAAATTGGCCTAGGAATAATGTAAAGTATGATGGTGTAATGATCACTTACATCTGGGAAGATGGTAAATATTGCATAATAAAGTGAATAAATTTTATTAAATTTATCGTAATGTATGTGATGCTCGAGTAACATAGAGGTACATAAATGAATCAAAACTACATCTGGTTGAGACGATCCTTAAGATAAGATAGCTAAGAAATACTTTAAATAATTGAAAGTTACTATTTATACTAACAAGTTGTCCTCCTTCCTCAGTAATTCCTCAGTAATCCAATATTAGAGTCACTTACTAAGGTTCCTCTTACACCTTGTATGCGCATCAAAGACCACCTTGTGTTTCTCTTACACCCAGTATGTGTGTTCTTACACCCAGTATGCGCATCAAAGACGACTATGACAATAGAACTTGCTTATGGTAGTTGCATTTATTTTCTTAGATCTTAGGTTAGTACAAGGCATTGTTCTTTTAATATCCTTGGTTAGTGATAAGTCAGTTGACTATGACAATGTGAGATCCCATGTTGATTGGAGAGGAGAACGAAACATTTCTATTAAGTGTGTGGAAACCTCTCCTTAACAGACGCGACGATACATAACGAGCTAAAGTGAAATCCCATGTTGATTGGAGAGGAGAACGAAGCATTCCTTATAGAGGTAGAGAAACCTCTCCTTAACAGACACATTTTTAAATCGTGAGGTTGACGGCAATACGTACCGAGCTAAAGTGAACAATATTTACTAGCAGTGTGTTTGGACTGTTACAAATTGTAACAAAGTCAGTCAACGGGCAATGTGCAAGCGAGAGGACGCTTGCCCCCAAAGAGGATGGATTGTAAATCTCATATCGTTTGAGAAGGGAAACCTTTCTTATAAGATAGATGCGGTTATATATGAATAGTTATATATGAATAGTTATAACTTTTTTAAACTTTTTTGTTATAAAGGTAAAAAATGTTAATGCTATTTTTAAACACATTTTTTTTAACATGCTAAGAATATTTTTTAACCTTATATGGTAACTTTTTAAACGGTTAAATACACTACAAAGGTATTTTTAAAATTTACAATATTTAATGTTTTTTTATTTTTTTAAATAACATTTTGTGGATATTTTTGAGACTTTAGGATATTTTTTTTAATTAATTTACGTTTTTTTTTTTTTTTTTTTTTTTTTAATTCTCCCGAATTATTTAATCATAAATAAAAGATAAAGATAAGAATCTAGTAACCTGTTGAGTTCCGATCGAAGCTCGAGTTTTCCGTTCTCTTCGTCTTCATTCAATCTGTCTCGTAGCGTAAGCAACCAAGCAATCCCCCGCCATTTCCTGCAACTTCCAGCGATATTTCTCTGTAATTTCCCCTCTTTTGCTTCCCAGTTTAAATCCCTCTCAAGTTTCCGCTTCCTTTTCCTTCCCTTTGTTGTGAAACCGCCTTCAATTTCAGATATTTCGTCAAATTTGAGGGGAAGAACAAGCATTCGAGCAGCTGAGTCTGTGTATGACGAGCGCTTCGGAGCTGTTTCATAGTCGGAGGTATAGGTTGGGTCGCACAGACGCGGATTTAGGGCTCGATTCTGAGCCTCCCGATCGGCATCTTCAGTTTCAACGCCGCCATCATGGTCATAATGGCAATCACCGCCGCGTTTTGAACGCATGTGGTGCTTTCCGCCGGTCCTCGCTGCAAGAACGCCGTCAATCTCCCCGGTTTTTGGATCCTGTAAGAACAAACAAATTTGACGAACTTCTCTGTTTGTGTTAACTTTATCGCGTGCGGATTTTTCTGTGTTGTTCTTACTTTGGAAATGATTTTGACTTCGAGAAATTTATATTAATTGGCTTCTAATTGTTGGAGTTGGAAGAACTGTTCAAATTTATTTTGATTGAATATGTGTTTGTTTCTGACCTAACAGTGTTTCTAAACTGTATAGCCAGTTAGGAGGAATATTTTGAAAAGAGCATCGATGCCCTAATTCATCAACTTAAGTTCTTGGTCTGAGAGTACTGTTCTTTTCACCTAACCATTGACTTAGGTTTTTTCTGGATTTTGGATTGATCTAACAAGAACTCTTGTCCACCCTGCTGTTAATTCAGTGATTCTTTTCATTCTTCAATGCTAGAATTGCTGTGAAATCCTTAGAACCAAAATAAATTGAATGGCAGAACTAGGTTTTGAAAGTGATAACGACTAAACTTTCCAAAATTTATTAGCTTTTAATGCTACTTGGCTATGAAGTTTTGATTTAATTGTGGTTTTTCTGGGTTGTTATCTTGGACGGAATGTTGAATTCAATTAGTTTGGAGGTATTGACACTCCATATCTTCTTGTAGCTTGCTGTCGATCGATCGCCTGCTCAATCTGAATCGGGTATAAGCGTTGGTTCTAGAAATAATATCAATGCAAATATTCAGAATAGCTTGAGGCCTGGGTTAAGTGGGGATTCCAGATTGCCAGGCTCTGTTTTACTTGCAAGAGAAAGGCTTCTCGAGAGATTGAGAGGCGCCTCTTCACCAACGATCAGGTTAGTTGCTATTCTATCATCATGTGCTTGTTTAGACTGCTATACATAAAAGTTTGGGAATTCAATTGGAATTGTAGTAGATATTGTTCTCTTTGAGCTTTCCCTTTCGAGCTTCCCTTCAAGGTTTTTAAAACGTGTCTACTAAGAATAGATTTCCACACCCTTATAAAGGACTGCTTCGTTCTCGTTCCCAACCGATGTGGGATCTCACAGGAATAGTCCCTCCTAGAGACATAATCTTTATACCTATTGACGCGTCATGAGTTTGCCTGTGGCATCTTTCTAGATTTCTACGATCATGACTGCTATGAATCTGCTCGTATCATTTTCTTTGTTCATAGGGATTTTCCTGCATTATATACTCAGAAAATAGGATCCAATTCCTATAAACTCGTACAATTTCTACTCTCTACGAACTGTCGAGCTATCCCGTTTCATCTTATTCTCCTAGATTTATATATGGATATGGTTTATTCATCTATGTGTTGAAAAACTGGAATGGATCCCTGCTCTGTCATAACTGAAGTGGTTTATTTATCAGAAATGGTCTTGTTGAAGCATTGGATTGGAGTCCAGAAATTTCAGCAAGTCGATCGCAGATGATATCCCTCGAGGATGCTGACAGGTTGCGGTTGGTTCCTGCAGTCAGCAAGAGGCCCCCTGGTCTCTCACAGGAGGCAATCAACTGCTTACAACTGGAGCGTTTTATCGACATAGAGCAGCATATCATTGACGATGACTCGACGATGATAAGAACATCAAACGATTGTAGCATATGTCTAGACAGTTTCATAGATGGAGACAAGCTCATTCATTTGCCCTGTAAGCACAAATTTCACCATGCTTGCTTGGAACAATGGATTCGAACTTGTGGCGAATGTCCATATTGTCGACAACGTATCGTTGTTAACTAATCTTTTCTAACACGTTTTGCAACTCGGGATTTCGTGTATGTACAAAGGTTAAGACAGTTGACCAACAAGCATCAGAAGTTGTGGTATTAATCCCTCTAAGTTGTGAGTTGAGACCAAATTGTGTGGGAATTTTATGAAAGATGTGTGTAGGATACTATATGTTGAGAAAAGGATGTTTTTTTTTGTACAAAATGAAAAAGCAGTCGCGTATGTACTCTAGTTAAAAACTACCACTGCCATTCAATTTGAATTTTTTTTTAGCTCTAATGTCATTATTTTCCGTATTTGAAGTAACATATAAAATAAACAATTAAAAAGGTACCAACTCGTTGTTGTAAGTTATATGTTGTTTCACGTTTGCTCGTGTCACAATTGCACTATTGCAGCAGTGGGACAGTGATTGTGCGGCGTTTGTTCAAATTCAGTGAACAAGTCAGCCATGAGAAATTTGTACGTCATGGACAATGTTGGAGTTTTCTCGGGTCTCGAATCACGTTTGTGAGAATTGTTTTTGAAAACGTGAGCAAGGATAGATTTTTGAAAGAGAGTTTGGTTCTCGACCCCTCGGTGGCTATTGAGCTTCTACGCACCCCCACGCCTCCTTGTAGATTCTCATTTCATCCTTGGCCTAGCAGTTCACGGACTTTGGTAGCTAACTTAGCCTACGCAGTGGTAATTGATATTAAATGAAGAACTCTGTCTATCAAGTGGGGACAACATGCTGGGTGTTAGCTTGCTCGTTATCCATTGGAGGTTAGTGTCATTGACTACCCGCATGATCAATGCCCCCCTATGACAATCCATCGTGCAGGGTAATCTGAACTATCAAGTCACACATCCCTAACCAACCTCACGCCTAACTCAACGGTACCCTATCAGAGTGAAAAGGGAAGTGGAAACTCTACAGACACTGTACCAGCTGTTATTGGCCTATGCGGCTACCTTTGTTTACCAGGGTTGTCGTGGTGGTCTTCTAGATCCCTAAGGCAGTTTGGTGGCCTTGACATACGATTCATGGCTCCAAGTTTCACGATTTCGACTCTTCGAGTCTGGTTCAATCGGGAGCACTAAGGCTATATCTTTTGATTGTCTTTCACGATTCTAATACGCTCGGACTACCAGAGGCATTCCATCTTAGGTAATTGTCTTTCGATTAGTATGAGGCTCCCAATTTTTTGAAATCTCTCAAGTAGATTCTAGGTCAAACAAAGTTAAGGTTAGTATCAAAATTGGAACAGAAAACTAACAAAAAAAAAGTTTCGAACGAGCCAAGAAAAGAGCTCATGTGTGGGCAGTTTAGTCAGCTTGGTCAGCTACCGATTTTGAGCCCTAGCAAGCGTGGTTTACCTACAAATATTTTGGGAGTGACACATAGCGTGCTCGGAGTGCTTGAGAATCGGGTCGATTCAGTCAAAAGGTTGGTGCGCGGATCTTAGGTCAAATACTAATTGAGTCACGCGTAGAATTTTCATTCGTTTACACAAAGGTACTTTCTTATATTTTTTTAGATATCAACACGCTAAAATAATTGCACTCAAACTTAGGGTTTTGAACGTTCTTACCAATTCTTGGAACTCCCCGAAACGTTGACCACATCTAGGGCATGCCTATCGCGTGACCTTTACAAAAAAAAAAAAAAAAACGATATTTTTGGGTAATAAAACCAACACCAATGAAAATTTACGAGAATATCAATCGTAAAAATAAGATTTAGTGATCCAAAAAACATAGCTTAGTTCTTCGATTCGTGATGAATTTGAGAGAGTTTTGCTCAATTTCTTTGGGGCGGATGATTAGAAATGAAATCATGGCTTCAATCTAGAAGAACCCGCGTCAAGAATTAGGTAATTTTCGATTTCTTAAAGTTTTTTTTTCTCTACTCTTAGGCCAAATAAATTGTTTCTCTCCGTCGAATTCATGAACAATTGCTCATCTTGCCAACGTGCAATGCCTAATCTAATCGTGGTTCATTATCGCTGCTCGAGAAGAAAACAAAATATATATATCTTTTTTGCACGACGTTGGAGTTTGTATATGTACTATGAGCTGTTAGAAAAATTACAAGTTCAAAACGATTGCAATGTAAAGAGCGTAGCTAGACTATCCAACCGAGGTATACTAAATGATGAGATAAGCTTAAATGAAATAGATTACTTGAACTCAAGCTCGTATGAGCTAGCTCATATGACCCTGAGCTCAATGATTAAAATAAAGCTTAGATGAGTAAGCTTATTCGAGTATGAAACGAGACCCTTATATTTAAGATAAGCACAAGTTGAGTTGACAAAATTAGAGATAAGACTGGAACGATGCATATGGGTTTAGCTGAGCTGTCTGAGTCTTTACCATAATAGGAACAGTGATCTATATCCTATAAGATTGAAATTTTAAATATATATCTATAAAAAGGCTAAGACGCATGGCGTATAGAGTTTGAGTATGAAACGAAGTACCGAGTATATTTTTATGCTCTTTCAGCATAGCGGAGCTACTTATCGAGGGAGAAAGAATGTGGCCTGCAGAAAGAGAAGAAATTGGACGTCGGTGTAGTGTTTGTCACACCATCCCCGATGCTTAAATTAGCTAAGAAAATTTTGAGTATAGCAAGGATTTTAGGAGTGACGCAGAGCTAATTACCGTCTCTAGATCAAAGATAAGTATTTATATGAGAGCCCTTTACTGTTTATTTTCTCCCTCTCGTAAATTAAAGATGAACCATACCAGATTCAACACGGGTTCCACAAGTTCAGGACATGTTTCATTGTGATGGTCGACGTCACCCCTTGTCGAGGGTGAGGGAGTGAAATTGAGCTTTGGCTAAATTTCTTCTCCTCTTCTTTGCTCGGTGGTTCGATCCTTTTATTCTAGCTCGAATTTGTCGTGCATTAAACTTTTTTCAATTAATTTCATTCCTAATTTCTCCTCAATTTACCCGTATGGTAATTTTTCAAAAGTCTATTTGAATTACTTTTCAACTTGAAACACTGTGCTGGGCAAGATCTAGAATCCAGATTTAGCATCGTGTGGTCCCCACATTTCATTACAGCTCTTAAAAGCAAGAAGTAACATGATCAGGTCGTAATTGAATATCGGGACCACTAAGTGTAAAACCGGACCATGAAATATTACCAGAAGCAGGTATTAAACGAATAAAAAATTAAAAAATATATTTTAAAATTGGATGGAAATTAAGATGAAAATTGGAAAATTAAATGTTATAATAATGTGATGTTATGAATTACTAGATTTGGTAAGTTTTAAACAAATATGAATTACTTGTGGGATAAGGTATGTTTAAAATTAACCTAAAATAAAACAGTTTTATATTCGAATTAAAATCCAAATTATTTCCATAATAATCATTGATGATTGGATACACAATCACAACTTGGGTACTAAGTTTCTCTAAGGAAGACCAAGTCAAATTATTATTATTTTTTTTTTAATTAAGATTTGGTCATTGCTGCCAATAATGGAAAAAAATATTCTTTTTTTTTTAAATAAAATTATAATTAATTTCCAAAAAGCTCATGATTTTTCCTGAATTAAATTCGAAAAATATAATAATAAATGCAATTGGGATTTTAATTTTAGAAGACGACCAATTCAATTTTCTCCCTCAATAAATAAATAATAATAAAAAAAAACAAGTCTTAAAAAAAATGTTTTTTTTTTTTGTTTGTTTTTTGTTGTTGTTTTTTTTTTTTAATTTTTTACTTTTAAGAGTTTTCTATTTTTAAATATAATTTTTTTAGTTTTTTAATTGAAATTTGAAGGGTATGGTAAAAACATGTTTTTTTTTTTAGATTAAAAAATTATATACCAATGATAAGGGTAAAATAGATAAAAATAAATAAATAAAACTTTTTTAAAAAAATTCTATATAGTATAATTATGGAAAAAAAAAAAAGCAAAGAAATAGAGAGAAAATTAGGAATAACCTAAAGTGAAAAATATATGAAAGAGGAAAGTTGTGAATGTCACAAATAGTACGAAAAGTTAAGGTAAATTTAAAAAATAGAGTCCACAAAAAGGCAGTTAGAATGGACCTAAATAAGTTTGGGAGTCTACAACAGTAAAAATTGGCTCACAGTACATTTAGAAAATGGAATCCACAAAAAGACAGTTAGAATGGACCTAAATAAGTTTGGGAGTCTACAACAGTAAAAATTGACTCACGGTAAATTTAGAAAATCGAGTCCACAAAAAGGCAGTTAAAATGGACGTAAATAAGTTTGGGAGTCTACAACAGTGAAAATTGGCTCACAGTAAATTTAGAAAATGAGTCCACAAAAAGGCAGTTAGAATCCACTTAAATAAGTTTGGGAGTCTACAACAGTGAAAATTAGCTCACAGTAAATTTAGAAAATTGAGTCCACAAAAAGGCAGTTAGAATGGAGGTAAATAAGTTTGGGAGTCTACATAAGTGAAAACTGGCTCACAGTAAATTTAGAAAATCGAGTCCACAAAAAGGCAGTTAAAGTTGACGTAAAAAAGTTCGGGAGTCTACAACAGTGAAAATTGGCTCACAGTAGATTTAGAAAATCAGACAGTTAGAATTGACGTGAATAAGTTCGGGAGCATACAATGAAAATCGAACTTATTGAGTAAAAAGATAAAATTAGACAATCAGGTATGAACAAAGTACAGTTAAAATTGACGTTATTAAGTTTGGGAGTTTACAAAAATTGAACTTATTAAGTTAAAAAGACTGACCGTAAATTAAGAAAATCGAGTCCATACAAAAAGCTGTTTTAAAAATTTGGGAGTCTATAACGAACAATCGAGAGTAAAAATTGAAGTTATTAATTGACGAGACTGATAGAAAATGGAGTCGGAGTGACTCCAAACGCTATTTTACAAATTCAAACACGATTTGATAGCTCAAAACTTGTAATTTAGGATTGAAACCAAAAGGGAAAGGTTTGAAAAGGAAATTTTTTATAGAAATTTATAGATGGAAATTGCAAGAGGGGGAGATGAAAAGTCAACAGACGGCATTAAAATGGAGGATGAATGGTAAGAGAAAAACAAAATTGGACACTTAAATTACGCGTTAGTGAATCAAAAATGGTTGCAATTTCAGTTTTCTTTGATCCTTTCCTTCAAATCACGCGGTTCTTCCTCCTTTTCTTCCACTTTTCCTCTTCCCTTTAACCCAATTTCGCCTCTTCTTCCAAGAATTTTCGTACTCTAAACCTAATTTATTTCAACAATAGGGTTTGATTGTGTGTTCATTCGGAGCCCATGATGCTAAGATCGTGCTATCGGCCGCTTGAGCGGTGTTTTGGGCGATGGGCCGGCGATGGGCTGCTCTGGCACTCGGATTTGAAGCCTCATGCCTCTGGTGATTACTCGATCGCTGTTGTTCAGGCTAACTCTTGTCTTGAAGATCAGAGTCAGGTTTTCACGTCCCCTTCTGCTACTTATGTTGGTGTTTATGATGGCCATGGCGGCCCTGAGGCTTCTCGCTTCGTTAATAAGCATCTTGTTCCTTATATGCACAGTGAGTCTCTGTTCGAACGCGTTTTGTGCTTTGAATTCTGGATATTTTGTGGGATTTGCTAGATTTTAGGTCTTGTTTTGATTTGATGGGAATATCTCTGGTTTTCTGAACTTGTTTTGAATATGAACTGAATCAAATGGTTGGATGAAATGGAAATTGTTCATATGAATTTAGGTTTTGAGTTTATGTTGCAGAGTTTGCTTTAGAACAAGGTGGGCTATCAGAGGATGTTATTAAGAAAGCATTCAATGCTACTGAAGAGGAGTTTTTGCGTTTGGTGAAGATGGCTTTGCCTGCTAAGCCACGAATTGCATCTGTTGGATCATGTTGTCTTGTTGGTGCAATTTCTAATAAGAAGTTATACATTGCAAATCTTGGCGATTCGAGAGCTGTTCTTGGCCGTAGAGTTTCTGAGAATCAAAGAACACCCGTCGTTGCAGAACGGTTGTCGACCGATCACAACGTCGGTGTCGATGAAATTAGGGAAGAGGTTGTTGCACTTCATCCCGACGACGCTCATATCGTTGTCTATACTCGTGGAGTTTGGAGGATAAAGGGCATAATTCAGGTCCATTTTGCTCATGAATTTGTTCTTGTTCTTGTTCTTCTTCTTCTTCTTGTTCTTGTTCGACTCGAATCATTAGAATTCTTTAGTTATAGTTTTAGTGAATGTGATTACTGGTAGCTCTCTAGTGTCAAAATTGCACTAAGCAACACGTCTTAGACAAGCATGACCATGACATTTATCCGTTTGACTATAGGTTTCAAGATCAATCGGTGACGTCTATTTAAAGAAACCCGAGTTCAACCGGGATCCAATATTCCAACAATTTGGGAATCCTGTTCCATTGAAGCGACCGGTAATGACAGCCGAGCCATCAATCCTAACACGCGAGCTCAAACCACAAGACTTATTCCTGATCTTTGCATCAGATGGTCTCTGGGAACAACTGACTGATGAGGCTGCTGTGGAGATAGTTGTGAAGAACCCAAGAGCTGTAAGTTGCAGAGTTCTTCCTTCCCATTCATGTCATTTACAAAGCTTTCTAAACATTACACTTTCTTTTAACTGATTCAGGGAATTGCAAAGAGATTAGTGAATGCTGCCCTACACGAGGCGGCGAGGAAGCGGGAAATGAGATATGCTGAGATAAAGAAGCTCGAAAAGGGTATTCGACGTCATTTCCATGACGACATCACGGTCATCGTCGTTTATCTCGACCATAACAAAGGCTCACGTACGAGCCGAGCAAAGAACATCGTTACCGGGTACACTAACGCACCTGTCGACGTTTTCTCCCTTAATTCAAACTATGAGGGTGAGGAAAAACTAAACACAATGTTGTGAAAAATATGAATTTATTGATACACACAGAAATAGGAGGCAATGGTAGGTAGGGGATAGAGAGAGTTGTTGTAGATAGATAAATTTATATATCACTAATTGCTGCTGCTAATATAAACCAACTTCCTTTGATTTTTTTATACTCAAATATAACCACTTGTTTTTCTTGGTTTTTTATTGACCTTTTCCCCCCGTTGACTTGTATGAAGTTGTGGAATTCAACAATGGCAGCCACTTTTGTTTATTGGTTTTCTATAATCGTTCGGAGTATTTCTAATTTCTATCCGTCGTCTCGTACTAGAGAAAGGTTCTCTCAATGCTCTAATGTGTATATTGGATAAAGACTGAATTGTCTTGCGATGTTTTGAACCTAGTTCACGTACTGTTTTAGTGGGTGCATTAGGGAAAGGTCATTTCATGCTCTGACGCCCATATTGGATATGGATTGTAATGTTTCATGACGTTCTGAACTCAGCTCACGTACTGTTTTAATGGGCGTACTAGGGAAATATCCTTGAACTGTCTCACAACTTTTTGAACCCGGCTCACGTACTGTTTTAATGGCTGTACTAGGGAAATGTCTTCGAACTGTCTCACGACTTTTTGAACTCGGCTCACGTACCGTTTTAATGGGCGTTGTAGGGAAGGTCCTCTCAATACTCTAACGCCCGCATCGGATATGGACCGAACTATCTCACGACATTTTGAACTCAGCTCACGTATTGTTTTAGCGTATTGCGAAAAGGTCCTTTTAATGCTCTAAGGCCCACATCGAATATGGACCTAACTGTCTCACGATGTTCTGAACCAACCCTTAGAAACATACTTCAATCCCATGTGGCAAAGAGCTGACATTGAGATGTAAACCTTTCTGTTGATGTCGATGTGAGCTCTTAGGGAATATCGACCTATTATCCTTAGAGTAACTTTTATCCATTGAACGATTTGGCCTACAACGAGACATTGTAGATTTTCAATGCATTCATAAGGTTGATCTTAGTCGATTTTTGAACGAATTGTCGATTTTTAAGAGTTTAAAAGTTAGAATGATAAAATCTCAAAATTTACCATTTAATCTAATCATATCTACAAACGCAAGCTTGCATTGTTCATTGCTATGACCATTTCTTTTCTTGCTTATACGCTCTAGCAACCTGTATTTCTCTTCTTTCGTTATGTGTGGGTCGAGATCACGAAGGTTTGAGACGAAACTATTTGCATCCTCCCAGCGATTTAGCTTACAAAACCAGTCTACTAGAGAGTTATATGTGTTTTGATTAGGCTTACATCCGTTCTTGATCATATAGCCCACCACATCGAACGCCTCTACAAACATCGAATCAGCAGCCTAGCTTGCAATGAAGGTATTATATGTAAGGTATTATAGCCCACCACACATAACCTAGCTTGCATCGAATCAGCAGCCTACCGTAGATCGAAACCATGGCATTTAGAGTCCTTAAATCAGGCGAAAAACCGTGCTACCTAAGTTCGAAGAAAGCACGCTCGGTCTCCATCAAAAGATCGCTTTTACTATAAACCAAAACCAATGTCTTCAAAAGCATAGCTTGAGGTTCAATAATGCTGGCATAGATTTCCTCAGCATGTGCAGACACCCGCCGGATCTCTTTGCCATTGACATAAGCATGCAGTAAAGAACAATACGTTAACTCATTAGGTTTACACCGACTGCTCCCAAAGGCCTCCCTGAGCCAAGGCTGCTAAAACGGTATTGTACGTCGGCAGATCGAAGCGAACCCAGCATCCAACATTCTTCGATAGATAGCCATGACCTGGTCGAACGAACCACATCTACTAAAATCGCTTATTAGAGTGTTGAAAGTGTCCCTCTCAGCCACAAAACCTGCCCTTTCCATCTCTCTGAAAACTCGTGAGACCTCACAATCCATCCCATTTTGCCCAGACACTGTCAAAAGTGTGTTCCAAGTAACAATATTAGGCGCAAACTCGCATACCTTAGTCTCCTCGAAAACCTTCATCATCTCCACGAAATTCCCCCTCTTACCGTGCAGCTTAATCAACACATTGAATGCGCATATATTCGGTTGGCACCCTGCAACTCTCATCTCATCAAATACTCTCATCGCACAATCGTCCTTTCCCGTCTTCTCGAAACCAGACAACAACGTCGTGTAAGTAAAAACATCATGCTCAATCCCCTTCTCCATCATCTGTCTTTTTAGCTCCATAGCTTCATCTAACAAACCGTCCCGCGCATAAGCAGATATCAATGAATTATAACTCACAATACTTGGCGCAAAACGGCTCGATTCCATCTCCTTCAAAACCTCCATTGCTTCCTTAGGCCGTCGAGACTTCCCATACACATCCAACAACGCGTTGTAAGTAACCTTTATCAGGACTAAACCCAGCTGCTTCCATTTCTTCAAACACCTTTGCTGCTTCTTTATACAATGACCCTCTGCAACAACTGCTAATAAGCGTATTATATGTACACAAATCTGGGGCAACCCCGGAACTCTTCATGCTATCAACAATGGCAGCAATTTTACTCCAAGGCATACCCATTTTCCCATAGGCATTCAAGATGATATTATAAGTAATTAAAGTTGGTGTATAACCTTCTTGTTCTAGCTTGTTAAACAACATCACAGCCTCTCTATATCTACCATTGCTAGCATAAGCAGTTATCAAAGAAGTATAAGCATAAATGTCAATAATTACTCCATTGTTTCGAAGCTCATGAAGCAAAGAAGCTGCAAAAGAAGCCCGACCCTGTTTACCAAGAACACTAATAATCACAGCAATGACAGAGCTATTCAAAATCGATGCAAAATCCTTCTGATTACAACAAAATTCAAAAACACGCAAGGTACTTCATTCTTATTGCGAAACACTAAGCCCTTGATTATCCCCAAAATGTCGAATGAAACAGATTCAGGGGTGAAATTAAGCTCTACGGGACTGATTTCAAACAATTGAAGCAAAATTTTGTTAAAAGAGGAGGAATCTAATTCTGGGTTGAGTAAAGAATCGAGAATTTGTTTACCCTTGGTAGAGAGACGGTGGTGCGACCATGGCTTCCCGCGGGATTGGCCTTTTCGGGTGTGGGTTCTGGAAATGGATTTGGGGTTATGGGTTTGAGGGGAAGAGGGGTCTTGGTGGAGATGAAGGATGCCTAGGAGAAGAGGGGCTATGGGTGATGATGGGGAAGAGAGCGGCTGCAGCTGCGGCTGAGGAAAGGATAGTGTCAGCTGCAGGGGATGGTCGTGGAAGACGGGGAAGAGGGGTTTGGAGGGCGGTGGATTGGGGAGGAGGAGGGGAAGAACAACCTTATCCGCCATTTTTAGCCACTGCAGAGTTTGGCGGGGTTTAGAATTTTGTAGTGGGGGTTTATGTGAAGTTTTGATCTCCCCAGATTTTGAAGATGAAATTATTTGTATTCTTCTTTTTTCCTTTTTCAATGAAGTTAGATTTTTTTCGATGGGTTGACCTTAATCGATGTTAAAATACTCTTGAACTTTCAAGGGTATTTATGAAACGATACTAACGATTTCCATCCAAAACTAACAGTGAAGGTATTTTCAAGACCTAAAAGTTTAAGGGTAGAGAAACTAAAAGTTACAGTGTCATCATACCTCCAATGGTTTAGAATAGGTAGCCACAATGTGTTGATCGATCACATCGGGCGAAGGTAAGTGCAAACCCAAGTGCAAAATGGTAAGCATGTAGTATTAAAAAGTGAAAGATTTCCCAAACTAATGAACAAAAAAGATTTGAATATAATAATCCCTACACAAATCTCCAACCAAAGTTCTTACAAAAGCTTTCCTCTGTATCCACTACTACAAACAAAAGGGCTCTGAACGCCAGGATTCAGTGAGGAATAATACCTAAAAGCATCCGCATCAACCGGATTTGGAGACTTCCACAACAAAACAACACACACAAAGTTCATCTTCATGGACTCAACTGAAGGTCAACTGAAGGTCCCCAGATCCTTATTTTCCGTACTTCCAATCATTTTAGAAAGTGGGGACTTATCAATCCTGCAATCTCCAGAAACCCAACTTCATCTTTCCCTCCGAATATGTTCTTCAGCTTCTCGTCGCAGATTATGACTTTTTTGTCGCTCGGTTTCTAAAACAAAGATGAACACAATAAAAAACAAAACAAATATTGAAAAGAATGAAGAATAGAATCAGAAACAAAACAAAACAAAACAAATCGACTCGACTTTGGGTTTCTGTGCTTTGAACCCCTAATTTCTGAGAAGGCCACTATCATATAAATTTTCTGTTTCTTTGTGAAGTATTAGGCAGCATTTAATGTAAGAGAACTCAAGGAACTAAAGTATATATCGCCAACATGCACAAAAAAATGATGACCGTGACTCAATTTAGGGTTTCCATACTAGGGTTCCCATTTTAGGTTCTTTCTTTTCGAAATCCAGGTCCCGTTACTTCCTAGGGGAACATTGAGATATTGAAAGGAGAAAGCAACTTTTCAGAACCGCCCTAGAACGCGAGCAAAAACCCGCCGATGAGCGAATACCATTATCCAGTGACTAAACGAAAATATAAAAGTTTCCATAATCCATAATCCTTAGCCAACTAAAGTTACAAAAGCCAGGGCTGAAAAGCACGCAGAGGAAACCCCAACAACTGCTTCAAGAGGAATAATTATAACATTATGAAGTTAGAGAAAACGGAATCTATGTGAAGAACTCAAGTAGGAATAGAAATGTGGGAAGGAATAAAGAATTAGAATTGGTTGACAGAGTTGGGGAGAGTTTATGAAGAGTCAAATAAGAAGAAATGCCTAACGAGGAGAGAGCTCAATGAATGGTGGAGGCTGGTAGAAGAATCTGTGCAGACATCATGGAATGAGTCTATGGTAAATGCACAAAGAGAAGGTATTTATGTTCAAGAAATATTGCACTAAAATGGATGGATTCAACTTCAGGGATAAATGAAAACAAGAGAATGAACAGAAATTTTGCTAAATCTGTTCTTAGTCTTTGAAAACAAATGCACAAATCAGAAAAAAGTTAACCATGAAACTCCGAAGCAGCAAAATCATCTTGAAACCCCTCATAAAAGAAGAACTCTCAACAACAAGGATATCAAATCTTATAGAATTACTACCCAAATACCAAGACATCTTCAAAACAATGCACTAATAGTGGTAGAAATTCATCCAATGGTCATTATAGCGCATCCCAACAAGAACACTATGAAAATTTAAAAGACAACAAGACATTTTCATATGCTAATACATCATAACTCGGAACAAAACTCCCCTAATCTATCGTCAAATGAAGAATTAAGAGTCGTAGAAATTAATCTAATGATTATCGAAGCAAATTTTAAACAGAACACAGTAAGAAAACTCTAAACAAACCATCGAAGGTCTTGTTCGGAAATGAGGGCTTCAGACATCATTTCAGAACAAGACTCTTTCGTCACGCAAGCCGATACATCATACAATATCCTCAGAACAGAGCAAAAACCCCTAAAAGTGGTCACAGAAAAACCTATTCTCTAATTAACTAGTATCACTGAAAGACGAAGACGAGGTGAAAGGAAAACAAACATGGAAATAAAGAGCCAAGGAAAAATGAAAAACAACAGAGGAAGAGAAATTCTACCTGAAGATTATGCTCTTTAATGTGAGCCCAAATGACCTTAAGGGCTTGGGTACGGGAAATCTCGGGAACACCGACAAGCGCCTGCATCTCCGGAGAAATCCGCTTGGGCTTCATGATACCTCGGGGCTGGCGTTGGGAGGCAGTGGCCTGGTTGGAGGTAGAAGCGAAGGTAACGGTGCGGGCGAAGTGCAAATTAGACGGAGGGAATTGATAGGGATGCTTGACGGAGGAGGGTGTGGCGGAGGCTCTGACTGTGAGGAGCGACAGTTCGCCGGAGATGAAGGTGGAGACGAAAGCCATGGCCGGAACTGACGACTGGAAGTGTTGGGTGTGCCTGTGCGCTCGGTAACTGGATAGAGCGAAGGTGAAGTGGTGAGACCGAGATGCTCGAAATTCTGAACGCGCCTTAATCCAGTCAAGTTCTCTGGAATTACAACAATGCCATTATCGGGCTTTGGGCCTAATCTGAGTTTCTGGGCCCTGTTGGGCCCGATTCAGGTCCAGTACGAATGTTGGGCCCGATTTAATAAGGATTACCCATCCCACTAACCCCTAATTCGTGGTGTTGCGATCGTAATTTTTCAATAACGTGGTGTCGTTGTCTTAACATGTTTACGATAAAACCTTAAGGAGAACTCAAGCTTCATTCACATTTTTTGTCTAACTTTGTGGCTTCGTCGGACTGTCGATAAGATTTGCCTTCGCTAACCGAGTATCGTTTGCTCGAAATTCATGTTTGTACAACCACATACGTCGTTCGTGTGTGCATGTTCAATCGTTACGACACAACAACATCGCATCTCATTGTCATCTCGGTTCCTAACAACACGATCCATGCATCGTGATATCATCCCACACTTTGGGACACATCGGTCATCTTGGCTTGCTCGGACACATCCGTTGGGAACTGATCCATGTGTCAATCATCTCATCGAGACATTCCGAACATCCATCCATCTAATTTCTCTTGAGCATCGGATTCTCCTGTGTTTATGCTAAACCATTTATGAGATACATTTTGGATAGTGAGTGCATAAATCCAACCTTTGACATTGGGTTGGGGCGCAATACTGGCACACCCTTGTTGTCTGGTACTATCCTTGAAAAACCCTTTTCAAAGGAAGACGCTTAAGACGCTCATTCTGTGACTCTTGCCTATGTTGTGACACACGCACGTGCCATTAAGTAGCTCGCTTAGGCCACAAGGCCTAGGGAGTGGTGGAGAGCCAACACCATGTCTCCCCTATAGTATATTTCGAGACATTAATCATTCTCGATAGACGTCATTTTGGCGAGTGAACATACGACCTCGTGCATAGTCCGTTGAGTATTCATTTGAAACCAAACTCGGCGAGCTTTCATCTTCCATATCGGTGAACTTAATTCCCAAGTTGCACATTGAAACTCATATCGAAACTCCAATTTCTGAGGTTATGGCCCAAGCCCCTACCCAACCCTCTTTGAGCTTGTCTTCGACACTTGAGTTGCATCGTTCTCTCGAGCTTTGCATAGGCCTCAACTTTGCTTCAATGCACTCTTCGTGTGTTAGATGATGAACCATCCTTCTCGGTTGCGTCATGAAACTTCTCAATTTTGGCCTAAACAGGGTCAGATGGGTGTCACTTGAGGGTTTTCCATTGTCTGTCTTACGTGTAAAGGGCACAACCTACTATCTCTCGGTGAGATTGCGACATGCAACTTATAATGGTAAGAGTAACCCATGATTCTTATGATCCCACACACACATAAAGCTTTTCGATAATATTAAAAAATAAAATTTTTAAGAAATATAATAAATATATTATATTATAAATTATATAATATTGTAAAATATTAACTATATAAAATTTGTAACAATATATATATGTTCACAAATTAATTAAAAATAATTTATATTCAACTTGAACTAAAATTTAATTTATAAATTTAATTTTAGATTGCGTACCAAATAGAGCAATAGATTTTTAAAGTCAAATTTCTTTTTTTTTTTTTAAGAATCTTTTTAATAATTTTGAAAATTACGATAAATATATTCGTATATATCCCATAATTTACCAATTTTCCACGTGGGAAAAACAAGTTTTCAGAATGGGCCGTTTCTTTTGAGCCCATAAACAAAGAATAAGCCCATTAGCCCAATTGGCTAAGCGTCGCGTCTGGCGTGGGAGCAGACTGCTCTAAAGGGCTCCGCAGGCGATTCTGCGCTGCTCTAGTGTTTTTGTTGCCTGCTCGTGTAGCCTTTGTTCCTTCAGAAGAAGAGTCGACCATGCCGACCGTAAGCGTCGGAAGAGATCGTTTATTTGCTGCCCTCGGAAGAACTTATTGTGAGCTTGAAGTTTTCAATGATATGTTACGTTGTTCAATTATGTAATTGCTTTCTGTTAATTTCATTTAATTTTGTTTCATTTTCATTTCTTAGCGCAGGAAGAGTTCGAAGAGCTGTGCTTTAGGTTTGGAATTGAGCTTGATGATGTTGTAAGTATTTTTTTTCTCTCGATTACGTTCATGATTTGGATGTGAATTTTCTTTTTTGCTTTGGCTTGTTGACCGTAGACGACAGAGAAGGCGATTATTAGGAAAGAGAAGCATTTGGAAGAAGAAGCTGATGAAGATGAAGAAGTCATCTACAAGATTGAAGTCCCCGCAAACAGGTACATTTCTTTATAATTTTCTCTAAATTGCAATTAGGATTCAATACGGGGATGGAGCGTTTGTTTCCCCTTCTTCTTCTCTGTGTGCGTGCGTGTCCGGACAAGTCCTTGAGATTTCTGCTAGGTTAGGCACAGATTGTAACGCATCCAAGATGTTTATTTTTCTTCTAAAAGAACAATTTTTATCTATTTGTAAATGTGCCTGCATTGGCCTCATTTTGAGTTCTTGGATTTTTTTTTTTTTTTTTTTTTTTGCAAAAGGTAGAAGACCGTTGTAAATTTCATTGGAGATTATAAAACTATTTGAACGTTGTAGTTGTAGGCATCTGAGATATAACTTGTAAATCTACTTTATGGTTTTGTAGATACGATTTGCTCTGTCTTGAAGGGCTTGCTCAAGCACTGCGCATTTTTAATAAGCAGGAGGCGACACCCAGCTATAAATTAACCAATATCACCAAGGAATCTATGCACAAAATGCATGTAAAACCTGAGGTATAGTTTCCATTTGAATATGTAATTTATATAATTATCGATGATGTCAACTTGTTTCTATTTAATTGGAACTTTCAACTTCTCAGACTTCCTCGATTCGTCCTTACGTGGTTTGTGCTGTTTTGAGAGACATAACTTTTGATGAAGCAAGTTATAATAGTTTTATTGATCTGCAAGACAAACTTCATCAGAACATATGTCGGTAAGTTTGGATTGCAGTTAGTTTATTGGTATCATATTCATTGTGATCTTCTCCTATTTTGTGCATTGTTCTGATTTCCATCCAGCCACACAAGTTGTAAAGCTACTGAGTCGAAACTTACAAGTTGTATTGTTTTGTTTTAGCAATTCCAATAGGATATAGGACATGGAGTCCAAGTATGTAGCAATGACGTAATTTTGTGATCAAGACATAGTTATTTTTTGGTGTATGAGCAATTCTTTTGTTGACTATAATATTTTTGCTACGTCTGATTTGTATGTTTTACTTTCTAATTCTTCCTCTTTTTCTTGTTTTATTTTCATTTGTGCTGGAAGTATTGTCTTAAGAGTTTTGTTTGATTTTTTTCAGACGGAGAACCCTCGTTGCCATTGGAACTCATGATCTGGATACGCTTGAAGGCCCTTTCACCTATGAGGTGGGATTTCCTTGTGATCATAGTCTTGGGACAATAAATATTCTGTTTCTATTAGTAGGTCTAGTAGAATGTGCTGTGTAGCATTAGATTGAATTGTCTCTGTATTCATCCTCAGTTTCTGTAACATCTCTGGAAAATTATTCTGTAAAGTAGTTAATCCTTTCATCCTTGAAGTGTATGTTTTGGAACAATAATGAAAAACTGAAAAAAGGCTGCTGCTGTAGTGCAATACTATAGATTCTGCTCTCTGATGATTGAAGTGTTAGTTGTGGTTAACTCTCTCTCTCTCTCTCTCGCGTTTGTTAGCTTTTGGTCGATACTCATTTGTTCCAGTGAATACAGTGTCCTAACGTTGACATTCTCACTTTCCCCTCATTTGTTTCAGGCTTTGCCACCAACAGCTATAAACTTTGTGCCACTGAAACAGGTAAAATATATAATGCACCTAGGACAAGTTTTTCCCTCTTTTTATCCGTTGATGAGATTCAGCAAAATGAGTATTTCAGATTTCATTTTTCTTTTTGAAAGGTCTTATTTCCATGACTTAAAGGAATCAAATATGTACTTGCTGCGTGTTGATATGTTGTTCTGAAATAACCTTAGTTGATTTCACTTAGATATTTGTAGGAATTGATTTTCAGTTGTCTGTTCCTAAATTTGATTCTTTCATAAACATTCAGTATTTGCTGATTTTTTTAGTGAGGGAAACAACTCCATGATTTCTTCTTCTAGCAAACTTTTGAAATGTCAATTTCTTTGTTAGTAGATCTCTCCGTGAAACATTTCATAATGGGTTTTATGAGAATGAGATATACTGACTCAACCATTGACCTAGTTAAGATTATCGTCTGTCTTTTAATGTGGTTTGGAACTAACTTTTTTTATTTTTTTATGTGATGCAGACGAAGAGTTTCAGAGCTGATGAGCTGATGGAGTTCTATAAAGTAAGTGCCGTAATAAGAATATATCTATTTTCTGTCTGGTATTAAGTCCTAGATGTATGTTGTTATGATGTTTTTTAGTTTCCCTTTTTCTGAAATCGATGTCGAGATATTTTGATCCATGTTTCTCCATGCTCATTTGCAGTCAGATTTGAAGCTGAAGAAGTTCTTGCACATAATAGAAAAATCACCTGTATTTCCCGTTTTGTTTGATCGCAACAGGTATACTACCACCACACTTTCTTATGTTTGAAATTGTTGGGATCTTATAGAACTTAATTGGCTGGTTTACTTCTTACTATCAGAAAACATGTGCATTTTATAGTTTTCATTAGCTTATTGAAAATATATGTAGTTTCTCTTAGTTTTCTGAATTTTTTCGAAGAAAGAAGTCTTTTTTTTTTTTTTTTTTTTTTTTTTTGTAATTATTGAGAACGGCTCTAAACATAAAATATACCACATTTTGAAATATATTTTGCTCCTTGCTGCAGAACTGTTTTGTCTTTACCACCAATTATCAATGGTGCACATTCGGCTATTACTTTGAAGACAAAGAATGTGTTTATTGAATGCACTGCAACTGATTTGACAAAGGCAAATATTGTATTGAATACTATGGTAATAATTTTTTTGAGTAGTTGTGGAAAAGTTTATTTGCTGATATAAAGTAATCCCTAATTTTTGGAATTTCTTGTAATCTTCTTAGGTGACTATATTTTCAGCGCTGTGCAAAAAGAAGTTTGAAATCGAGCCAGTTGAAGTGGTATATTCTGATGGGAAGTCAAGTATTTATCCAGAGCTATCTCTCTACAATATGGAAGTTTCTCTGTCTTATATCACTAATTGCATTGGAGTCTCATTGGAGGCAGAAGAGGTAGTTTTATAAGCTCATATATGCTTTTTTTAAACTTTATTTTTAGCCATCCCATACGGTTTCCTTAACACATATTCAGTATCCTCCTATATCATAATAGAAACTTATATACGAATCAATAATTTATTGTGACCTTTGGCATTCACTATTTTTTTTTTTTGTGCTGAAGTTTTCCTCGAGGCTTGGGTTTAGCATTTTACTTTGGCTTGCTGCTAATGCAGACTATAAAATCTTAGAAGATAATGTTAGGATGTTCAACGTAGTCAAAATAATTCAATTTTCTTGGTTCTTTACCCAAAGAAGACAAGGATTAATTTCAACTATGGAATGCCATCAATTGGAAGTTATTGTAAGTTCCAATTCTAAGCATTTGCAAAATGGGGGGAACTGATAAGTAGGTATTAAATTGGTACAATGGAATGAATATGATGTGGTTTGTGATATTTTACAATCTTCCAGGTTACCAGTTTGTTAAATAGGATGCAATTACACGCTAAGCAGTCAATGTCTGGTGACAAGTCTAGTATAACTATATCAGTGCCCCCAACAAGGAGTGATGTGCTTCACGCATGTGATGTCATGGAGGTAAAAATAGTACATAGGAGGGATGATCTTGTGAAGACATGTCTATACATAATTTCTTTTCACCTTGCAAATAGTTATTGATCTTGTAAATTTTATTCATTTCTAGGATGTTGCTATTGCTTATGGGTTCAATAACATCCCAAAAAGTAAACCTGCATCTTTGCAGCCTCTACCACTAAATGAGTTCAGTGACCTTATCAGAGCAGAGGTACGTTTTAGTAACAGTTGATTTTTCTATATGCTTTGGACATGTAACTTCCTTGCTTACCATTTTGTTTGTTCACTTGTTTCTGTTTAGATTGCAATGACTGGGTTCACGGAGGTACTTACGTGGATCCTATGTTCTTATAAAGAGAACTTTTCCATGTTAAAGCGTGAAGATGATAAATCTACCGCTGTTATCATCGGAAATCCCCGTTCAACTGATTTTGAGGTTTGTAAACCCCATCTGATATTTTTTATCAACTTGGGTAAACCTATCTAAGTATGCCACATGCTAGAAATCACTTGAATTATGTATGCTTTCACTAAACATTTGGAATGATGCTCTGCCTTGGTAATAACTTTTTGCACTTTCTCAACATTGCCAGGTTGTACGAACCAGTCTTATGCCTGGTCTTTTGAAAACTGTTGGACATAATAAAGATCATCCAAAGCCCATAAAGGTACATGCATAAATTTTCAATGACTTCATTTATTTACCACATGGAGGTCCAAATCTCTGAAACTGTTGTCACTTGTGATAAAAATATTGGTAGACATGTGGCATTAATATACACATGCACGTTGTATGAATGTGCGCTGGTAGTAAGTGTATGCATATTTTGAAGTTACACGTGGCAACTGTTCTAGGTTTTAAGTGTGTAATAAGCTTATGTGATGTTTATTACATCTTGATGTTGTCTGTGGCGTAGTGTCATGCTGTGGACGCAATAGTAGGTCAACTGCTATGAAACGTGCTCAGACTCCATTGTTCTTGGGGAAGAATTGTAGAGTTCAATTGTTAGTTATGGTGAGGTGTGACTGTTATGTTAGTTTAACCTCTAAACGACAATTAGGACCTGAACAAGTAGGAAAAATTTACATATGGTATTTTCCAGTCGAGAAGGTCTTCTCGGAGAAGAAAAGATAAGTAGTTTGTACGGTTGTTTTTAGTAGGTCTTGGAGTTACAAGCTGAATTACTTGATAAAATGGGTCTCTGAGTCTTCATTATTCCAGTATGCTCTATGTAATGGTTATTGATTTTTGTAAGTATACTGGTAAATGGTAGAAATTGTAAATAGATTCTTAGGAAGAGGAGGTTTGTCTTTTCTTTCATTTTGTGCTTCTTGTACTCGTTTGTACTTATATGCTTATTGAATTTATTTTCTGAATAAAGAGAGGGTGTAGGAGTTTCCCCAGTTGGATTGGCATTCTTTAAGGTCTCATGAAGATTTCTAGTGTAGTCCATTTTTACAATTATTTGTTTCATGAGATCATTCTAGGGGCAGGCGAACTGTTGGGGCGCTCATGGGTGGTTTGAAAAACAAGGATGTTATCTGTTTATTAAGCTATCGTCTCAATATATTTTTTTGAAGGCCTGTTTGTTTTAAAGTCAACATCAAAAAAGCTTAGGAAGTTAAATTATCTGTCAACTTTTTTGTTCTAGATATTTGAAGTAGGTGATGTATCATTACTGGATAATGCAAAAGATGTTGGCGCAAGAAATCATCGTCATCTTGCTGCTCTATATTGCAGTGCCAATTCTGGGTTTGAGGTAAGAATCTAAAGGAAGTCTAGATCTGCCCTTTCGTTGATTGTTCCTAATTTACTATTTATTTTCTGTAATTATCTAACATTTAGACGTGTTATTTTATGACAGTGCAAAAACGTTGGTGAATATATTAGAAAACAAATAGGACTTTACAAGAATAGTTCACTAAGTACAAAAAAAAAAAAAAAAACAGCGAAGTTTTGATGCATTACAATTTCTGAAGAAAACTTTTAGAAAATATACCAAAGAAATCCCTTAATTTTATAAAGTTAGTGTTATGCTCAATTTTCATCTGATACATAGTACTTTGCTTTCTAAAGATACTAATGTTCTTATAAATCTCATTTTTTTTCTGTGGTCATCTTTTACGAGTGTTAATTCACGGTGCGATTTTGTATTTTTAATCATTTTATTTTTCTTGATATTTCAGTTGATCCATGGTTTGGTCGACAGAATTATGGAAGTCATAGGGGCTCCTTTTGTTTCAGTTGGCGTTGAAACTGGGTATTACATAAAATGTTCAGATGTAAGTGGGTTATTCCGTGCGCTTTATTTCATGGAAGGTTACAAATTAGAAACTTAGAATTGACTCTGTTTCTTGGCATATTCCCTTGTTTTGTTTATATGTCCTGCAGAATCCAGAGTTTCTTACTGGTAGACAAGCTCACATCATTTATAATGGAAAGAAAATTGGCACTTTCGGCATTGTTCATCCCGAGGTAGTAACACCTCTTCAAACTTATGCTTGAATCTTCCCCAACATATTATATATATCTTGTGTGTGTAATATAGTGTCACTCTTTGTTCCCCCCGCCCTCTCTTTCTTTCATTGATTGTGAGATTGTGAGCTTCTTTGAGTTTCAAAAGTTGATACCACTGCAAGATTCTTACTCAATTAGCTTTATATGAGGTGTTGTTCATGCTTGCAATACTCTTGTGATGAGTAATCAAGGTTCCAAATGTAAGTCATAAGATGTATGTATATAAACTTTGGTAATAAGTTCATCAATTATTGTCGTTGTATGTTTGCCATTGTTTTTCAATGAGTGATGCCATGTTTCTCCCACGTTCCTTGGTGTTGGTTTTATGAGAGCCCATTTAATAACCATTTGATTATTGAAAGTCGTGCTTCTTTTCTCACCATTTCTCTATGTTGCTTTTCATCTTTCTTAAGAATATATTTGAGTTCTTAGTCAAATTCCAAAAACAAAAACAAGTTTTTAAGATTTCTTTTTTAGCTTTCAAAACTTGGCTTGGTTTTTAAAAATATATATAAAAAAAGTAGATAATTAAACAAAAAATTCGAAAGTGGAAGAAGTGTTTATAAGTTTAATTTTCAAAAACCAAATAGTCATCAAATAAAACTTTATTCATTTTGTTACATTATTTTTTGTAACTTGTACAATTCAGAATTTAGTGTTTCCGTAGGTTACTTATCAAGTTAGGTTTGGCAATAGCTTAAGCTAGAAAAAGCAGTAGTAACATGAAGTTCGATAAGCCATCAATGTCTTAACTCAATTCTTGCTTTCAACATTATTATTCACGGCCCCAGCTTGTTCCAGCTCTAGTTCTGTCGGGGGCGTGCAAGCTTCATCTTCTGATTTATCTGCATCTTCTACTGCATTTCTAGATGAATTCTTGTTTCTGGACATTGAAAGAAGAAAATGATATGTGGTCTCGAAAATGAAATATTGTTGGTATTTGTATGGTGCTACTAATGATATCTCCCTTGTTTGACCTCAGGTTTTGAATAACTTTGACATTCCTGATCCATGTTCCTTTGTCGAACTTAGCATCGAGAGCTTTCTATAGTATTCATTCTACAGTTGACGAGTAAGTAAACCTTGCTTCTCTCTTCTCTTTTTTAATATTATTTTTCAAGGTGTCTTGTTTTCTTATTCAATTTTATGCGGGATATATAGCGATGTAAGACTTGAGGCTCTTCGTCGTATACATAGCTCATCTTTGACCTCCTATATTGAAAGTCTTTTCCATAATATTTCTATCGCTACCTTTCTCTGGAGTCCCGTCCTCTCCCGTGGAAGTTATCCATTTCTCATGTCGAAAAACGACATTGAACGATTCTTACAAAATTTGTTTTTTGTGGATGAAGTAGACTATGCATCTTTGGCTATGTTAAAACGCTGAAGTCAGTTTTGGTTTCGCTTATGTGGGTATGTTTTTTTGGTTACTGTAGGTTTCTGGGTTCACCTCTGCCAAGTTTCACAGGATGCTCCAAACACCATATGCATTTGCACGCCAGGTTTCGAAAATTTGAAGGCCTTTTTTTTTTATTCGTTTCAAGTTCTCATCATAAGGATCACATTTGAAACTTTGGCCATTTGTAGTGCATTTTTTATGGCTAACCGTCAGTTCTACCAGTTGATAGTTTTTTTTTTTTTTTTTTTTTTTTTTTTTAATATTTATGGGCATGATTACAGCTAGAGTCATTTTTGGTTTATAATATACAACCGTTTTTATCTTTTCTGAGTTGCTTCTGGAGTCCTTGTCTACATCATGTTCTTTCATTTCTTTTATTCGCCAATCTAAGGTTAAATTTACTTTTATGATCCTCTGGTTCTTATATGTTATTTTTGAATTCAACAATATGGTGAGTGATTGGAACTCTTGACTTTTTCGTCGAGGGGGCGTATGTCTTATACTGGTAGAGTAAGTTATGCTCAGGTGACCTTCTATAGAGCTAGTACAGGCCACCATCTGATACTGTAACAGTCGTAGTCCACTTCTAGCAGATATTGTTCTCTTTGAGCTTTTCCTTTTAGGTTTCAAAACACCTCTTCTAGGGAGGGGTTTTCATATCCTTATAAAGAATGTTTCGTCCTCCTCTCCAACCGACATGGGATCTCACAATCCACCCCCTTTCGAGGGCCAGCGTCCTCGCTGGCACTCGTCTCCCTCTCCAATCAATGTCGTTCTCCCTCTCCAATCAATGTCGTTCTCCTCTCCAATCAATGTGGGATCTCACAGTCCACTCTCCTTTGGGCCCAACATTCTTGTTAGTAAATATTGTTCTCTTTGGACTTTCTCTTTCGGGTTTTCAAAATGCGTCTGTTAGAGAGAGATTTTCACACGCTTATAAAAAAGTGTTTTGTTCTCCCCAAAAGAGGCAGGATCTCACACCATCTTGCAATTCATCAATATGTGATGTGAGAGATTTGAAGTTCCGTCTTTTTTTTTTTTTTTTCGAGAGGTATGTTTTATGCCGGTAGAGCCTTTCTTAAGCCTATTTTTAAGAGTTAAGTTTAGTATGGTCACCTTCTCACAAGTCAACCATCCGTCTTGCATTATGATCTCCAACTTGCAGTTCATTTTGAATTTCATAGGTACATTTATAGCCACCCATCTATTTTGCATTCAGCTTCTCCAATCTCCCAGGTGTTTTGAGAATTTATCTTCGGACTCTTCAATAAGGGTATCCTTTTGCTAGTGAAGTATGCATAGATATTCTCATTTTAGCTGACGAAAGTACTTTTTATATCCTTCTAAATATACTACACGATCGAGGGAAGATCATAATGCGAGAAAATAGAATATCTTATTTTTGGCATTAGACATTTTTAGTTACTAAAAGCAAACCACGAGAGTTTATGCCCAAGATCATAATGCGAGAAAATAGAATATCTTATTTTTGGCATTAGACATTTTTAGTTACTAAAAGCAAACCACGAGAGTTTATGCCCAAAGTGGGCAATGTCTGGAGATCATATGTTGTGCATGTTGAAGTTACTCTTTCAAACCGACGAACTCAAGTTCGTTAGAAGACATGGGAGTTTGTTAAAAGACACGGTGGTTACTTAATTTAAACTTAATTTAAAGGGAGGACTCTTTGTGAGACCAAAATCCCACATTGGCTAATAGTGCAAATTCCCATATGTGAAGTATTTTTTCTCATAAACTTTTCTAAAAGAAATTTTTGTTTCCCAAAGTTCCGAACAACTCGGAGTACTCCTCCATCCTCTTGTGTCCTCCTGTTTCTATCTAACCTCTTCTATTGGATGATTTTGTCATGGTACCTTAACGAACTCTATATCCCTAGTATGTAGAACTTTTACTTCTCGAGCTTATCTTCTTTTATTGGTCTTTCCTCATAGTTTAGGATGTCAACAATCTGCAAGGGCTCGTAGCCTATCACATGGGTCGGGTCAGTCATATACTTATGAAACATAAACACATGGAATATATTATACACAACGAAGAGGGATGCTGGTAGGGTCAATCGATATGCCACCGATCAAATCTTGATATAGAATCTTAAAGGTTCTTGATGAAGTGTGGGCTCAACTTGCCTTTTCGTATAAATCTTATAACATCATTCATCGGTACCACCTTCAAAAATATCTTATTGCTTACCTCAAACTCTAGGTTACTATGTCTCACATCGATGTGACTTTTGTGACTTTTCTGTCTACTCTTAGATCGGACGCATCGCATCTTTTGTGACTTTTCTATCTACTCTTAGAACGGACGCATCTTTACTAACACGCATCTTTTGTGACTTTTCTGTCTACTCTTAGAACGGAACGCATCTTTACTAAGACGCATCTTTTGTGACTTTTCTGCATCTTTTGTGGCTTTTCTGTCTACTCTTAGATCGGATCTTTTGTGGCTTTTCTGTCTACTCTTAGATCGGACACTGACTTTTCATTCATGTTGAGGTCATAGAGATCTTCCTAGGGGCGTCAAATTCCTGTGTATTTTGAGGTTTACTTTTTATTTATACATGTTCTGATTTTCCATTGTGTGTGCTTTCGTAACCAGTAAAATCGGGTTGTAAACCCTTAACGAAATTAATCAGGAACGGATTTCTAAAGATGAAACAACACTTTGACTGGGCTTGGAGGGGTGCGCCAGGCCCATGCTGTAATGCAACGCAAGGGCGACACTCGAAGGCCCAGGTAGCAAGCTACCTTGGTGGGCCTTCCCCCATAAAAAATTAATTTAATATCATGTGGGCCGATGGCCCACGTATCAGATATTAAACTGATAAGAACAGATACTACACTTGATCTTAGCCAAAAGGCCGAGAAAGGTATGAAGTTTAACGTCAATCCAAGGGCATTTTATATTGACATTTGGTGCAGCCTTTTTGCCGCATTTCCGATGTGGGACGTTCATATTTATCACATCTTGTAGGTGCAAATAGAGGCTCGTACTCGTTGAGATAAGAAAGTCTTCCTTGTTCTCGTCTTCATCTCTGCTTCCTATTTTATTCTTCATTTCTGTAAAATTTCTCGGTTATTTTTGTGCTATAGAGTGGGATCCCCTCTTCGTCTCTACCTCTTATTTCATTTTTCATCCCTGCGAAATTTTTCGTTTATTTTCATGGAGATAAAAGGTGGGATCTCATTCTCGTCTCTGCCTCTTATTTCATTTTTCATCTCTGCGAATTTCTCGTTTATTTTCGTGGGGTTAGGGTGGAATCCCGTCCTCGTCTCTACCTTTTATTTCATTCATCTCTGCCAAATTTTTCGTTTATTTTCGTGGGGATAGGGTGGGATCCCGTCCTCGTCTCTACCTCTTATTTCATTCATCTCTGCCAAATTTTTCGTTTATTTTCGTGGGGATAGGGTGGGATCCCGTCCTCGTCTCTACCTCTTATTTCATTTTTCATCCCTGCGAAATTTCTCGTTTATTTTCATGGAGATAAAAGGTGGGATCTCATTCTCGTCTCTGCCTCTTATTTCATTTTTCATCTCTGCGAATTTTTCGTTTATTTTCGTGGGGTTAGGCTGGAATCCCGTCCTCGTCTCTACCTCTTATTTCATTCATCTCTGCCAAATTTTTCGTTTATTTTTGTGGGGATAGGGTGGGATCCCGTCCTCGTCTCTACCTCTTATTTCATTTTTCATCCCTGCGAAATTTCTCGTTTATTTTCATGGAGATAAAAGGTGGGATCTCATTCTCGTCTCTGCCTCTTATTTCATTTTTCATCTCTGCGAATTTTTCGTTTATTTTCGTGGGGTTAGGCTGGAATCCCGTCCTCGTCTCTACCTCTTATTTCATTCATCTCTGCCAAATTTTTCGTTTATTTTCGTGGGGATAGGGTGGGATCCCGTCCTCGTCTCTACCTCTTATTTCATTCATCTCTGCCAAATTTCTTGTTTATTTTCATGGAGGATAGAGTGGGATCCTATCCTCGTCTCAGGCTCTTATTTCATTCTTCACCCCTACGAAAATTTCTCGTTTATTTTCGTGGGATTAGGGGTGGGATCCTTGCAAGGAATTTGTAGGGATTGGGTTCTCAAAAAAATTGTCCTTTTCTTATACAATGAGGGCAGAGCCGTGAAAGGGTTGTGACGAGGAGAGATCGGTAGTTGCCATAGAAGACTATAAACGAGGTTTCCCATTACTTAATAAACTTGGTCGGTCTACCCTTTTAAAAAGTCGAGTCATTACAAATAAACTTTATTATTTTTTTTTTCCTCAATCCAATTTTTGTTTCCTTATGTTTTTATTTAAATTGAAATAACATTTTTTTTTCATTACCATTATTTTGTAGCAATTGTTTTTCTTATAAAATAAACATAATATTGTAATTTAAATGTATGAAATTTAAATTAATTATCTTATAAAAAATTGAGATTAAATAACTAAAATAACAATAGCATGCATATTTTGATTATTATATTTAAGTTGTAATAATTCAGTATTAATTACTTTAACCTGCCTTTTAATTTCATTTTTTAAGAACTTACCAATAATTAGACATCAATTATTTTAGAAGTCTCAATCATTTTGAGAACTAAAACTAAAACTACCACCGTGGCTCCGTAATTAGTTACTAATCATAGTTAAATGTTTGGTTTGTTTTCACACCAAATTATTATCTTAATCAAGGATTTAATTATACGAACTATATTGTACCGCAGCAAATATTGTCCTCTTTGGGCTTTCCCGAACCCTTTCAGGCTTCCCCTCAAAGCTTGTACCGCAGCAAATATTGTCCTCTTTGGGCTTTCCCGAACCCTTTCAGGCTTCCCCTCAAAGCTTTTGTCCTCTTTGGGCTTTCCCGAACCCTTTCAGGCTTCCCCTCAAAGCTTTAAAACGCATCTTCTTAAGGGAAGGTTTCCACACCCTTATAAATGGTGGTTTGTTCTCCTCCCTAACCAATGTGAGACATCACAATCCACCCCCCTACGGGATCTAGCGTCCTCGCTGGCATTCTTTCCTTCCTTCAATCGATGTGGGACCGCCCCCCTTCGGGGAACAGCGAGAAGGCTGGCACATCGTCCGGTGTCTGGCTCTGATACCATTTGTAACGACACAGATCCACCGCTAGCAGATATTGTCCTCTTTGGGGTTTCCCTTTCGAGCTTCCCCTCAAGACTTTAAAACGCTTTTTCTAAGGAAAGGTTTCCACACCCTTATAAATGGTGGTTTGTTCTCCTCCCCAACCAATGTGGGACATCACATATATATATCTTTCACCGGTCACCGTCATCGACCTTCAGCCAATCAGGCCATGACACGTTCCTAAGTCTCACCAAACTCTCCATCCTACTTTGCGTGTGATCCAAATTTGCCTCAAAAAGGGTTTCCCCCATGAATAGCACGCACTCTTGATAGTAATAATTGTAAACTAAGATTGTATTAAAAGAGAAGTTTTCTTTTTCTTATATATATATTTATAAATAAAAGAAAGCAATCAAAAGACCTCGTGTGTGAGATTCTATATCAGTTGGAAGGAGGAATGAAACATTGTTTATAAGGGTGTGAAATTCTTGAGGGAAAGTCGGAAAGAAAAAAATCCAAATAGGACAATATCTACAAGTGATGGACTTTGGCTGTTACACTCATGATAAGCTCGTCGTTTTACACTGTAATGACTCAAGCCTACCACAAGCAACCAAATCCACCTAGCTGTTACTACAGCCAAAGCGATGGACTTTAGCAAATATTGTTCTCTTTAGGTTTTCCCTCGTTTGCTAGAGAGAGGTTTTCACACACTCTAATGACTCTCGTTTGCTAGAGAGAGGTTTTCACACACTCTAATGACTCTCATTTGCTAGAGAGAGGTTTTCACACACTGTAATGACTCAAGCCTACCGCAAGCAGGTATTGTTCTCTTTGGGTTTTCCTTCGTCTGCTAGAGAGGTTTTCATACACCGTAATTACTCAAGCCTACCGCAAGCAGATATCGTTCTCTTTGGGTTTTCCCTCGTCTGTTAGGGAAAGGTTTTCACACCCTTATAAAGGGTGTTTCGGTTTCCACACCCTTATAAAGAGTGTTTCGGTTTCCACACCCTTATAAATAGTGTTTCGTTCTTCTCCCCAACCAATGTGGGATATCACAATCTAGCCCTCTTCAGGGCCCAGCGTCCTCGCTGTTACTCGTTGCTTTCTCCAATCGATGTGGCATCCCCACCAAATCCACCTCCCTTTAGGGTCCAGTGTCCTTGCTGCCCAGCTTCCTCGCTGGCACTCGTTACTTTCTCCAATCAATGTGGGATCCCCACCAAATCGACCCCCTTCGGGGTCCAGCATTCTTGTTGGCACACCGCCTCGTGTCTACCCCCTTTTGGGGAACAACCTTCTCGCTAGCACATCGTCCGATGTCTGCCTCTAGATACCATTTGTAACAACCCAAGTCCACAGCTAGCAGGATAGCTTCCTCACTGATACATCGTCCGGTGTATAGCTTTGATACCATTTGTAATGCTTCAAGCCCACCGCTAGAACATAGTGTCTGCTTTGGGCTTTCTTGCTTCTGCTAGGAAAAAATTTCCACATTCTTATAAAGTGTGTTTCAGTTTCCACATCTTTATAAATGATGTTTTGTTATCCTTCCCAACTAATGTGGGATATCACATACACCTTCAAGAGATCGTAAACAAACGTACCTTCATTTCTTTCGAGACATACAAATTTTACGATTTACTATCTTAAATAATTAGCTGATGATTAGGAGTGTTACTTGAGTAAGTTGTCCTGCCACGTTGCGCTCCCACAATCGATGTTGGTCCAAATATCATTGTCTGTGGGCCCACCGACAGCACAGGTTCCTGAGATGAGTTTGGTGGCGGGGAGGTGGATGCCTGGTTGCCTCATCCAAACTTCAAAATTATTTCTTACGTTAATTTATTATTGGATATCACATTTCCTTAAATTCTCTATTTATTCTCTTCTTCTTTCATTTTCTCTTCACAAAACAACAATGATGGATCCTCAAGCTTTGTTGTGTTTCACTTTCATCTGCATTGCCTTCGCCGGCGCCGGAGCTCAGTCCCCTTCCACTCCTCCCACCGCCACTCCTCCGCCTGTTTCAGCTCCCCCTCCTGTCTCAGCTCCCCCTCCTGTCTCAGCTCCCCTCCTGTCTCAGCTCCCCCTCCTGTCTCAGCTCCTCCTCCAGCCACTCCCCCTCCTGTCTCAGCTCCTCCTCCATCCACTCCTCCTCCGGCATCTCCTCCTCCAGCTACTCCGCCTCCAGCAACCCCACCACCTGCGCCGTTGGCATCCCCACCAGCGGCAGTTCCAGCTCCTGCACCCCGTAAGAAGAAGTCGAAGGCAGCTTCAGCACCATCGCCCCTGTCGAGTCCACCCGCGCCATCAGCTGAGGCCCCAGTACCCACCAGCTCTGATTCTCCTACCCCATCTCAAAACGACAATGTAAGTTTTAAAAAATTATAATTTTTAGTTGAACGCAATTCTCCACAATGGTATAACATTGTCCATTTTGAGTAATAAGCTCTAATGCTTTGGAACTTCTCCTCATACGAATAGAGAAAGTATTATTTGATTATAAACTTATGATTATTTTCTAAATTAGTCGACGTGGGACTTTCATTTGAATATTTATGAAAGGGTGATTGACAATTGCAGAGCGGAGCGGAGGAGACGATGGTGGGGAGGATGGCGATGATTGGAATGGGATATGTATTTATGATGGTGTTAGGGTGAGGAGTGGACATTGTTGATATGTGTTTTGGTTGTGCAGAGCTCCCATTTTTGGTGTCTGTGTTCCCTTGGGCTTCTCTATATTTCATTTCATTTTTACTATTATTTGCCCCCTTCTCTTGTTTGGGACATTTTTTTTCTTTTAATTTACTAGCCCTTTGGTCTCTCTCTATATATAAATACCCATTTACTTTTGGTCATGTTACTTACGTCCAAAGTGGACAATATCATACTGATGTGGGATTGTTGTCCCCAACGAAGTCATAAAGATAGAATTTTTGTGTGCCAAACAAAGAAATTATGAGACTAAATGGCGAAGATTTGTGATACAGTTTTATTGAAGGACAGTATGCTCTAGAGAAAAGAAGTTGACTAAGTCAAGAATGAGACGAATAAATAACTATTTGAAGGGAGTGTTGGAAGTGGAGCTAGAGTCTCATGTTGACGAGATAGGAGAGGGAGACTCTCTCTAATGGTATGAGACATTTTGGAGTAAAACCAAAAGTAAAGACACAAAGGTTTATGCTAAAATTGGATAATATAATACCCGTGAAGATGTGTAGATATTTGTTGTCCATAACAAGTAATAATTGGTATTTGAGCCAAACCCCTAACTTCTTTTAATAGAAATTATTAAAAAAAAATAAAAATAATAAAGTTGTAATGTTCCGTTAATTAAAAAAAAATCGCGTTAGTCGTCGGTGGACACGTAAATTCCAGTGACTGTTAGAATTTTCGCAACCCACGATGAGACACAACCCTACGACCTCCATGGATCGTCAAACACCACCTCAGATGGAGAGAAGAAGAAACCAAAATACCACCTCAGATGGCACACCTGCAGCGAGCGGCTTCTTCGACTCAGCGGCTCGAATCGGCTCGGCTCAACTGGTCGTTTTAATGTAGTATTTCACATATGTCAGTTGAATTATTATTAAAGTGTGAAATACTAACGGAAGGTGACGAACGAACGAGAGCTAACGTATATTAATTTAGGAACGGGAGCTAACGTATATTAATTTAGGGAGAACGCTAACTAAGACCAACCAAGTAAGTGACCTTACTATAGGATATGTTAGATACTTGTTTGTTGTGTAATGACACGTGCCAGTGGCATCGACACATGTCCTGTATGCTTTATAATTACGAGGTATGATGTATGAGTTATATGATGATTTATGATGATGCTTTATGATGCTTATGATGTACTTGACAATGTATGATGATGATGCATGACGATGACGTGTTATGATGTATTTGACGATGTATGATGATGGTGTATGACAATGACGAAGCATGATCATAATTCCTTAAATGATCACACTGCTTCCATATTAAGTTAAGATGCATATTATGAATGACATATTGCATTCTGTCGAGAAATCAACCTAGGACACAACCCTATAAAAGATTAATGATGATGTTAAGATGGATAGTGAACGCACATGTATTACTAATACGATGAAACTAGGGTTGTGTCAAAAAGACGTTTCAAAGAAGAGAAAATTAGAGGGACCTCATGCATTTTTGGATGTACATAAGCATTGGGACACTTCCCCTTTTCATGATGATGAGTACGGATGCGTACGCTATGATGATGATAGTGATTGTGTTGAGCATGACACTCAGGGGTCTGCTGACCTTCGAACGTGCTACGGACAGCTAGCTCGACAATGATGGGTCCAGGTGGGGTGCGAACCGTCTGGAGATTCAAACTCGCACGTGTGAGTCATGTATAGGGAAGTGCTACACATCCAAATTAGTCCATCATGGAGGCCACCCCTAGGATGATTTAATGATAGGTCCCTTGTGGCATGTATTTGCATTTTCACGGCCCATATAGTGGGGTTACTTATTGAGTATTCTTTGAAATACTTAGGCGGTGTGCTACGTCATTTTTCAAGTAAAGACAGGAAGGTCATGTACGTTGACGATGAGATCACAAAGTAGAGACCATGACACGTGCATAGGGTAGAAATATATTTAAATTCCTAGGCTTAGGTTAGAATGAGTTATTTTGCATTTCATATTTTTCAATTATTTTATTATGGTTTTTAATTTCATTTCTGAACTATGTGTTAAACACGTAAGACCATGACGGTGTTTTCATTGATGAAGTTTGTTTTATCTCGAAATTTATTACTTAAATGATGACATTTTAAGAGTTAGATTCTACATATGAGCTTAGACTAAGATGACAGTAGCGACTTTAAGTAGCTGAAATCTAGGGTCGTTATGATAGTCACCGAAAAACATGCGAGAATTCCAGCGAGACGTCAAAATTCTCACACCCATCTCGGTCTCACACCCCTCCGACGCTCTCGCTTTGCCAAGACAACCCACACCCTTCTGCCATATAATCTAGACGCCCTGCAAGGAGGAAAGACGGAGAAAAACAATAGAGAGAGAGATAGATCCAAAAACGTTTTGACGAGACGAAACCCATAGATCCGATGTCGAAACAATAGGAGGTTCAACCTCGTTCAAGGAGCTGGAGTGAAAAATTTAAGACTCGCAAGATCTTTCTCTATGTTTATCTCAAATGTATTGTTACTTAACCATTGAATTTTTTTGTTTGATTCTAAGTAAATCAAAGAAGATGCAAGCTTCGATTGTGAGATTAATATGATTATTCCCTACAAATTTAGTTTGAATTTTGTACTTTCGACTTTTATGATCTATTATTAAAGATTTTCTTCGGTTCAGTAAAAGCTTAATGATCTCGAAAGTTTATCTTTTAACTACTTCAACTCAATTAGGTCTCGAAAGAAATTTACGGCATGCATGTAGTAATGACTAAGTCATGTCTTTAAAAACAGGATCGTTACATAATTGTTCGTTGAGGAAGAGATACATAGCTTTGGATCGTTACATATTTGATACTCTGATAATTCTGATAATCTTTTCAACACCTACTCAGGTGTCACTTGTTCCACATATGGATCCTAAGCAACAGTCTCAGAAGTTTCATCAGTATATGCTATAACATCAGTAGGTGAATTTTTTTCGCAACTCGACTTCAACTTCCACTTGCTTCGCTGTCTCGAAACCTTTCTTCTTTTTGTTCTTGTAGAGGACATTTTCATCAAAATTTACGTCACAATGTCTCAGGGTTGTTTGATCTTATCATCCTAAAACTTGTACCCGAACATGTCAGAATCGTAGCCTATGAAGTAGCACTTTAGAGCCTTAACTTCAAACTTGTCACTCTTCTCTAGATCAACACGAACATACACCGTGTAGCCAAAAGTTCTCAAGTGAGAGTACTTGAGTTCTTTTCTTGTTCATACCTCTTCTGGCAACTTGAACTCCAAGGATACTGACAACCCTCTATTGATCAAGTAGGCTGGTGTATTTACAGCATTGACCCAAAAATGTCTTTGATGGTTTAGAATGAATTCTCATACTCCTTGCTCGCTCATTCAATATTCTGTTCATCCTTCGATTTTTAACTTCAACTTTCCACTTCTTGAAGGTGGCAAACACATCTGACTTGTATTTCAAGAAATAAACCTATACCTTCCTGCTGAAATCATTTATGAAGGTGACGTAGAACTTTGATCCATCTAGTGATGGAACTGAAGATGATCCCTAAATGTCTGTATTAATCATTTTCAACCGCACTTTCTTTGATTCTCTAACAACCTTTGTGAAGCTAACTTGTTTCTGTTTGACCATAACGCAGCTCTCACAAAGACCCATTTCTACAAATTTTATGCGTTCTAAAACTCCTTTTGTAACCAGCATCTTCATTCCTTTGACGCTCATATGTTCAAGTCTATTATGTCATAGACTTGAATAGAAAGCATAGCAACAACAGGCATGTTTATACACCCTGCAAAAAAAAAAAATTAGTTTAAAATTTCGAAACAATTCCTTAATTAGAGATGAATGAAATGATGCACCTGAATCCAAAATCCAAGATTCAGTCGGACTGTCCACACTAGGGATTAAAGCATCCTCAATATCTTCTGCTGAATATATAGAATCATCATCATCTCTAGATTTGTGATCCTACTTCTTTTTCTGTTTTGTACAATCTGTTCGAAAGTGCTATTTTTCTCAACAATTCTAACACGTTACGTTTGGTTTATTTGGAGGTTTTCTCCGATTTTTTGATTTTGATCGGTCATTTTGTTTGGGCCTTTTGATTTACTTCTTCCCCTTCGATCAACACTAAGAGCGTTTTCTGATGAATCCTCAATTTCTCGTTTGCGAATACTTTCGTTGAGAACTAGATCTCGAATTTTATCGAACTTTTTTCAGATCCCTGAGAATTGTTGATCATAGTAACAACAGTATCCTAAGACTCGGGTAAGAATGACATCAAAACTAGTGCTTTAATTTCATCTTCGAAATTAATTCTTACTGAGCTTAATTGACTTACAATCATATCGAATTTATTTATATGATCTGCAACATATTCGCCTTCATACATTTGTAGAATAATCTCCGCATCAAATACAATAACCGACTTTCGTACATATTCGACAACGCCTTCAATAGATCTGACGTTGTCTTCTCCTAGATGATGCTGAACACCAAGTTTCTTGATAGCATTAACCAGATCAACCCTAGGGTCTGTCGATCCTTGAACTTTCACTATTCCGTAGTCATGGTATCCGGCTTCACCTTGGACAGAGGTTCGTGAAAATCTTTCTGGTACAGATAATCTTCAATCTACATCTTCAAGAAATCAAAATCAGATCCATCAAACTTCTCAATTTCAATATTTGAGTTTTCCATCTTCACAAATTGTGGTGAATCTCGCCTAGCTCTGATACCAGTTGTTAGGATCCCACAACAATGAATACCGTCAATCTTGATGAACACAAAGAATAAAAGAGAGAAAATACAAGAAACAAGATTGACTAGAAGTTTATATTGATGACTTCAAGTGTGTATAATAAGAGCGAATACAGAAAATACATTTTCAGAGCATTGTCTAATAAGTATATATATGGTTCAGTTTACTACTATGTATAACTACCTACTAAATATAATTTTTTTTTTCCTATACAGAGTTGTTTACTAGTTATGACAATTTACTTTATATGTCATTTACCATATATAACTTTCTATGTATAACTATTGAATAAGATATAAATAAGCAGCAGACTCCATAATGTAGGCATGTGATTGATCTGTGCATCATCAAATGTTTTTACAGTTATTTAGGATCTCTTGCATGCTTTGAATGAAATGGTCTCATTAAATAAATTTGTGACAATTATATGTCAAGTATATGAATTATTTGTACCTCCAAAGATATAGACTAGTTGTCCCACATTTTTGTTTTTGGTCAATTTTACATAACACCATCTAGGTGGTCATGTTTTGCATATGGTCTCAAGTTGGTTGATCAGTGCTTTCCGGTTTAAATAGAGGTACATGTTGGTTATCCTATCTCAAGCGAGGTTACAAGATGGTTGACCCTCTTTTTTAACGGTTTTAGGTCCCTTAATTAACTTCTTATTTTTTACTGTGCATGTCCAACCCCGACAAGGAGCTACTAAGTGTTTTTAATACTCAACCTTTCTAAATATTTTTAGGTAAGGGCGTGCAATAGTTGTGACGAGGAGAGACTGTTTGTTGTCATAGGAGACCGACCTCATTTTAACTTCCACTTCCACTTGTTTTTATCCTTTTACTCCAAACTATCTTTTGTCCCAATCTGGATCTGAAACGAACCAAATCGAAAACAAAGGGACTTAGATTGTCACTTTTTGAAAATACAAAGGTCAAAATGAACTAAAGTCAAAAGTTCATAGACCAAAATAAACGTTTTGAAAGTACAGTAGTGTGAGAGTCTCACATCGGTTGGGGAGGAGAACAAAACATTCTTTATAAGGGCCCCATAGCAAACGCGTTTTAAAGTCTTGATCGGAAATCCGAAAAGAAAAACTCAAAGAGGACAATATCTGCTAACGGTGAGTCTAGACCGTTACAATATGATCCAAATGAACCAAAAACGACAAGTATCGACACAAAAAATAATATCCAAACCTAATTTTCTTTGTTTGATTCTTTTATTTCCTTTCTTCCTCAACAAGTGTTGTTTTTGCAGATTAACCCTCCAAGAAAAGAATATTACCTAAGAAAAGAGAGAAAGAAAATGGGGAAAATAGTGTAAATTATAAGAGAAAGAGAGTGTGTTGGAGGGTCCATCCTGACTCCTCACCGACACAGCGCATAGATCCCCTCTCTTCTCACCCACCCAATACAGCTGTTCTCTCTGTCTTTACATTAATTTTACTTACCCCACCCACATTTTTTTAAAAAAAAATAATAAAAAAAAAACAAATAAAATATTATTTATTTTTTATTCAATAATAATTAAACCCAACTCATCAAACATCGTGTTGGTTAATAAAACATGATATTAAAATAACATTCCACAAATTTCAATATTTTCAACCTTATTTAATTTTAAATTTTAATTTTAAAAGTGGGTCGGGTAGGATTAGATTGTAATACTAATTTTAAATTGACTGACGCTCGCTCAGCGTCGTCTTGTTTAAAAACACGGAGCGTGAGAAGTGAGTGTAGTGTCTGAGGATTGGTTCGTGGTGTTGAAAGGAAGAAGATGAGAGGTCAGATCTTGATTGTGGGTTGCTTCTTATGTTTTCTTCTCTTAAGTGCTTCTTTCATGGAAACCGCCATGGCCGGCGCAGGTACTTTCTCTCTTTTAACTCTTCCATCCTCCATTTTCTCTCCTTCAATCTAAGCTTTCAAGTTCATGCCTGCGTTTTTACCCAAATGTATGCTATTTACCTTAATATAATGCACCCGGATCTCCAAAAAATGGAAAGGAAAAAAATACTCGGTTCTTTTTCCCTCGTCGGGTTGGGAGGAGAACGAAATGTTAGGAATCACGACTCTCCACAATGGTATGATATTGTCCACCGTAAACATAAGCTCTCATGACTTTGTTTTGGGCTTTTTCAAAAGACTTCATACTAATGGAGATAGTATTCATCACTTGTAAACTCATGATCTTCCACTAAATTAACTATTGTGGAACTCATTCTCAATAATTCTCAACAGAAACACCCTTTATATAAACACGTTTTAAAATTTTTGAGAGGAAGCTCAAGTGGAAAACCCCAAAAAAACAATATTTGTTAGCGGTTTATTAAATTTCTATCATTCAAAAAATTTGATTACACGAAATCAAATTAATCTTAACGTGGTCGATATAATTTGAGTTGAGTTATGAACCTATTTGAGGTGGATTAGTTTAAATTTCTTATTAATTTTAAAATATATACTTTTATTACGTTCATTGTTCAATAAAAGTTGTTCAAGTTACAAAATTTACAACCGTAACAATTGGGTTAGATCTAAAAAAGTGTTTCGACAGAACTCACGAACATCTGTTAAACTTTTTTATGAGTTTAATGGTCACATCGAAACTTATAAAAAATAATAAAAGAATGAGTTCAAATTATGTTAGCTAGCGTTTATTGAAAATGAAACAAATAAAAAGTTGAATTATAAGAGTAAAACTGACTCGAGTGATGATACATGGAATGTGTTGGGGTCGGGGCAAGACGTGTGCACGAGACCGTGCAGGAAGAGGTGCTCGCATGCGAAGCTGAAGCGTAAGTGCATGAAGTTTTGCAGAATATGTTGCGGTAAGTGCAAGTGTGTGCCGGGGGCTTATGGGAAGCGCCACTGCCCTTGCTATAGCCATGTGCACACCCTTAGGGGCAGGGCCAAGTGCCCTTGATTTTAAGGCCATTGTGGCATTGTCCCCTTAAAACCAACCTTCCAAGAGACCAAATAATTTTGTGTTTGAATTTGAGTATTAAAGGTTGAAAGTTTGTGAGTGAAGTTTGGTTGGTTTGATAAACAATGTGTATTTATGGTATGTAACTAAGAAATGTAATGCGTTTGGGATTTTATTCAATAAGAATCATAAGAATGTTATTTTTTTTCCGGTCTCTTTCGAGTTTCTTTAAATCACTCTTTGTTGTGGGGTTTTCACGGATTGACCGGCCATACGGAAAGTTCAAGGAATTTTTTCTTTGTGGAGGTTTCACATCACGTTAGTCATTTCATTCCTTCCGGATAACCTAAAACGTGTAATCTGGCAACTACAATACAGAGTCATCAATCATTGCTTGCTTGTTGTCCTCAAAAGCTCTTTGACACTTTTTCATCAGTGAAATGCCATGGTCGGTTCGTACGCCCTTTAGTTTAGGAGATTTTGGAGTTGAGTAGCCCTCTTCGAATAACTTACCATGAATCTTCTTTTTCTCCTTCTCCTCACACGAACATGGTAGGGAGATAAGGACTAAGAGGGCTTAAGTAGAAATGATTTCAGTACCAAATTCATGAGTTTCTTCTAAAAATTTGTGCCACTAACTGTTTGACGTATAATGGACTTGCATTTTTTCTAAGGACCTAACTTTCTCGTTGCCTCATGCATGACATGACTCTTAAGTGCAGAAGCATTTATTTAAAATTATTTCAAACAATGTTATTAACTTAAATGTTCTTAGTAAAACCTTTAAAATAACACAAGGCAAAATAGTAAAGCTGGAATAAATAACGTACCATTTGAAATGAATAGGAAAAATAAATTAATGCCCTAATCTAACCTAAGGGCTACAAAAAGATAAAATGTAACTACCTTAGCGCTAATTTCATGGTCTTCGTCGCCACGTTGTCATCGGAACAGAAGTGTCTTATTGTAACGACCCAAAATTTTCCATATGTCTAAAGTTGCCACTAACGTCTCATGCTCATCTATAAAGCGGAAATATAACTCTTACATGAACATCATTTATAACGTAAACTTCGAAAAACGTTTAAAACAACTTCTTCTCTAGAAAACACAGTCATGGTCTTACGTGTTTAAATACAAAATACTAAAATTTAGAAAAAATAAAAACAAATACAAAATAATTTAAAACAATGGAATGCAAAATAACCTATAAACGACTTTAAAAAATGAGTCTACTCTATGCATGTGCCACAGTCTCTAATCGCGATGTCGTCGTCCTCTGTACAAGTGCACCTTGCCTTTACCTAAAAAATGATGTGGCACACGGCCTGAGTATTTCAAAGAATACTCAGTAAGTGGCCCACTATAGGGGGCCATGCAAATGCAAACACATGCAATCATGATTTAGGGACCTATCTCTAATCATCTTAGGGGTGGCCTCCAGTCTCGAATAAATTGGATGTGTAGTACTTCCCTACACACGACTCACACGTGCGAGTGTGAATCTCCAGGGCGCTCACACACCCCCTGGACCCTCTGGTCAAGTTAATCTGTAGCGACGTCCGGAGGTCAACGGAACCCCATAGTGTCATGCGCCTCATGAACACCCTCATCTGTGTGCATTCGCACCTATGCGCATTCGCGCTCATCATATGGTGCGCGTCCGCACTCATCATCTCTAGGGGAAGTAGCCCTATGCTTATGAACACACAATATGCATGAGGTCCCTCTAAATCCATCATAATGTCTCTTCTGACACAACCCTCTAGTTTCATCTCTATGTTACTCTAGGTAACACATACTCGTAGATATTTATATTAGTATCATTTTCACGCTCTTAGGGTTGTGTCCTATGTCGATCTAACGACATGATGCAATATGACACTCATCATCATATAGCATGCTCAATATGGAAAACATCATCATATTAAGGTAAACGTCACGCAATCATCATACTCATCATATTGCCACAAAATGCATCAAACTTATCAAGTATGTCATTCATCAAATATATATATATTGCGCACATCATCAAGTATCGTAACCCACACATCATCATAACTCATATACCGCATCGTACGACATAGTTCATACATCATCCTAACTCATACAATTTTTAACCTATCATATAGTAAGACCACTTACCTGGTTGGCCTTAGCAGAAGTATTCCCTAATTTATTTAACGTAAGCTCCCGTTCCTCGAGAACTACACCAAGAATTGCTCATGGGCCTTGGTAAATAGTTTCTTCACAAGAATTGCTCATGGGCCTTAGGAGACCCATCTTGGGTGGAATCACTCAATTCCGTCAAGAATCAAGGAAGAACGAAAGATGTGAATTCTTGAATTCCAATTTTCTTTTAAATTCGAGAGTTTTTCTTGAGATTAAGTTATGAATTTTTGGTATGTTTATATTTTGCACTTTCCCAAAGAGGTTAGAGTTGAATTGGATTGAAAAGTTGAATTTCGATGTTCAATAACTTTTTTTTTTTTTTTTTGTAACTTTTAGTTTTTGGTAATCTTTGAACTCGGTTATGTTGGAACTGACTAAAAATTATGAGAAAAATATCTTAGTAAATATGGATTAAGTCTACCATTGTCATGAATAAACTAAGTTGATTTGAATAAATATGGATTAAGTCTACAATTGTCATGAATAAACTAATTGTATAGAGAACGTTATGAAAATTTAAAGAAAATGGAAAAAAATCAAAAACTGGTTTGAAAATCTAGAAATTCTGATGGAGTCAAATTCACAAGTGACCGCACGTGAGAGAGATTTCAGAAATTTGGGAGCTTCTTACGCACGAAAAAGCTAGGATTAAAAAAATCAAAGGCTATATATATATAATATGGGTTTAGATTGGGGATTTAGGATAAGTTGGTATATCATATAAAACATTAATTTCATAAGTGAAGATTCCTGATGAGATTAATAAACTTAAAATACCTCTTATCTTTTTCCAAGTAAATAGGTGTTTCTTTCTTATGCCTGCAAGAAAAGGTCCCTGCAACAACGCAAAGGCTATAAAATTGACCCAGTGTTTAAGGCTGAAACATCCATATTTGGTAAGCAAATCTTTACCGGATACATAAATTCGACTTTGGGTCTAATTCAGGACAAAACAACACTAACAAACATATGATCTGATGATTGCTTCGATTCCTTGACGCTATGTGGGAGAACTCAACCAAGCAATCATGCTATGGCCCCCTATTGTTTGATCCAATATTGACCGGGGACGAGCCCTGGATTGCATCGTATAAGTGAAGGCTGGAAGAATGAACTTAAATAAAAACTGACTTCTACTAGAGTTGACAATAAAGATTTGTACTTGTACAATGTTTTGGTGTGGTGTGCCAAACAAATAAAGAAAGAAAAGGAAAACAAAATCTATATTCACTAGGGAAAATAACCAACAAAAAGAAAGGAAAAAAGAATAATCACCTTTACTAGAAAGCTGTATATATACTTCCAGAAGATATCGAAGCCCCACCCAACCCTTAAGAACTCTGTCACTGTCGCCCTCAACACTGTGAAGAAAAGTCATCACTGGTCACGCCACCTGAAGCATTTTCAACATTGCTTGAAAGGGAAAGAAGGTTCATCAGCTCCATCCTGTATTCCAGGCCTCTCATGTAATGCCCCAACAGCATACACCTTTAATACAAAATTGGTGCAATATTAAGTTACAGCAAATATCAGAACCGCTCACAATCTCCCTCCAGTTGAAGGCTTAAGAAATAAATCAGCAGGATTGTCTCAATAATTATGCAGAAAAGACCTTTTTTTCCAATGAAACAAACTGCATCGTCAGATTTTCTCTGAGATCTCACACCGGTTGGAGAGAACGAAACATTTTTTTTTATAAGGGTGCGGAAACCTCTCCCTAGCAGACACATTTTAAAAGCTTTGAGAGGAAGCCCAAAAGGGAAAGTCCAAATAGGATAATATCTGATAGTAGTGGACTTGGGCTGTTACAAATAGTACTAGAGCCAGACACCGGGCAATATGCCAGCGAAGAGGCTGAGCCTAGAAGGGAATGGACATGAGGTGGTGTGTCAACGAGGAGGCTGAGCCCCGAAGGGGGTGGACACGAGGAAGTGTGCCAGCAAGGACGCTAGGCCCCAAATAGGGGTGGATGAGGGTCCCACATCGATTGGGGAAGGGAACGAGTGCCAGTTAGGACGCTGGGCCTCGAAGGGGGTGGATTGTGAGATCCCACATCAATTAGGGAGGAGAACAAAACATTCTTTATAAGGGAGTGGAAACCTCTCCCTATCATACACGTTTTAAAAACCTTAAGGGAAGACTCGAAAAGGAAAGTTCAAAGAGGACAATATCTGCTAGCAGTAGACTTGGGCTGTTACATTTATTCATTGTTCCAGCCAAATATTTTAAACATAGTGCACTATTGTACATAACATGCACACAATGAAAAATAAGAACATGAAAGTTGTCTAACCAGAAAAGTAGACGAGCCAGATAGTCTCGTGTTAATGTTAAGAGGGGCTGGAATTGGAGAGAAGTATTCTCAACAAGTTCTGCACAATCTTCATTACCAATATCTGTCGTGCCCGTTCCAATATTTTCTGATTGAGAAGGAACTTTGGAATGAATCTTTGGGGAAAGGGTTGCAAGAAGTCCGTGGACAACAGAATGTATGGCTTCTTTTAAATCAGGGGATGTAGGTTCAGAGAGCTCAGCCACCTGTTTATCATAAATAATTGAAGTAAGACAAGGAAAAATCATAATAAAGCCAAACATAAACGTGATCCACAATCTCATGCATGCTCATCGCCCCCTCCCAACAGGGTAGTGCAAATCAATAAATTGAACATGTTCCCTGTAAAAGAGTTGCATCCACGTATTCACAAACTGTGTTTGTGTGTGTGTGTGTGGATGGGTACATGTGAGAGCGAGTGGGTCTCCGAGGTCGGAAGAACCAGCGTAGATAAAAATACAAAGGCATATACAATCTTGTAGAATTAAAATAATGAAACAATATATGCTTCAAAAATGTAAAAAGAGAAACAAAAATCATTCAGTGTTATTTAACCTGATAAGTTGCACTACGGAGTCCAACTGTTTAGCCAAAAGCCAAACCTCTTACCTATACACCCATGACACGAGTTAGAAGAAAATTGATAAGCATGGATGGAATGCAAACATTTCATCCTTGTAGTCAATCAAGGAAGGAGCTCAAGGTTGGTAAACAACTTGGATTCTTGGATAAATCTAGAAGCTCAGACCAGAATAGTTTGAACTTCTACATGATTTATCCATTGATAAGATTTCAAAATTATAATGACCAATGGCCATGCTACAGAGACTATCAACAGAAGCAGCAGTATTTCTTAATGTTGAACAAGTTTTGGAAATAGGTTGATTAGATATCATGCCAATTATAACTTGCGGTGGAAGAACCACCATAATTTATCGTCAATAATCGGGTCGTACTAGACAGAAGACATTTGTTTTTTTCAATATCTTTCAACCTTTTTATATTTGAGAGGGAATTAAAAAACAATCTAACATTTGCTCCCTGTCATGCCATGCACTGCCTTGTATCAACTATTGTGAAAATATGCGGAATAAGAAAACATTTTCTTGCACATTCCTAATCCTTAATAAAATAAAAGAAGGATACAGCAAACTTCATATGAACAACCAAAAGCAAAATTTCAATAAACATATAAATAGCACGCTACTTTGACAATATGAAGGTGAGCCTATATTACAAAGTTCAGTAAATGTCTTCATAGTAGCTATGTGTGTACTGCACACGTCATCTAGAAGATCTTAAATTGACAACCAGGGTTTGACTGTTCTGTAAAAATCAACGCACCTTTTCTGGCTGTAATGATCGCAGATAGTCCAACAGATCATTTTTCTCCTCGCCAACAAACTGCTGCATCTGAAGAGCAGCACTTTTTCTCTTGACTTCATGGAGTTCCTTCAACAAATTAACACAGGGACGTAAGAGTATATTAGAAATGGAACACAGAAAGTTCCTAGATGAATTAATGGGATGTTAGTCAATATATATATATATATATATATATAATTCCTAGATGAACTAATGGGATATTGGTCAATCTATATATATATACACAACAAAGAGAACAGAGGTTAGAACAATAAGTCAAGAACCATGGTAGAAAGACTATCTCTGATGAAAAGATCCTTCCATTTTTTCTCAGCAAAGTAAGTCAATTGCTGGACTGAGTTTTACACTCCAAGCCAAGAAGGCTCCACTAGTTTTAACAGAATAATTGAATGTGCCAGTTGCAAATAGCCAAATAAATTTAGAGCTGTCGCCATTACCCGATGATTAATATGATAAATTCGCCTAAAATCATTATCTAAAAACGGCGCATGATTATGATTAACCCATTTGGGGCTGGGTTTGTTAAATAAAGTAGAGAGACTCCCCAAACTTACAAGGATATATACCTTTTTAATTGAAGATAATTGAAACTTTAAATGAAGAATATGCTGTTGAACTTCAGGAGAAGTTTCACCAATGCCTTGAATATTAAGGTTTTCACACGGTTCATCCAAAAATTCCTCGCATTTGGAAGAAGCCTCATTTTCATCTAAAATGTTCTCCGAATTAGCACTGTCAAGCAACATTTCATGTAGATCAACTCTACAATCATCATTTGTTTGTTTGTCGTTATTTCCATCATCAAAGTCAAGATTTCTTTCAAGGCAGAGTCTATATTCAGCATTACGCAATGTGTACCTGAAATACCATCAGAAGAACAAAGAGAATTACCATCAAAATGTGCTAACATGTAGTAGGAATTAGAAAGGAGAAAGTAAATATCACATTCTTCATGGATGAATTGGTATCAGAAATGAAGACATTGATGACTCAACTCAACTCTATCAGTAGCCATCATGTGTTAAAAAGATTTTTCTTTTTAAATCATATCATATGAAACGGTTAACGATGCTTAATCGTTACAACAAAAACATACAAATTTTCCTATGAAAAAAGTTGGTCTTCTCTGTCTTCTCAAGGAATCTCAGAAATCATAAAGACATAAATTAGGGCAGTCAACTAACCCAGTCATTATTGAAGAAACTAATAACTTAGAAACTGGTTCCCATAAAGCCTCAACCAAAACTTGAAACTGGTCAGATGGAAGTAAGCCCAGCATGCCAGAGATAGTCCTTTTCATAGCATCCACAGTGGTCGGTGGAACATCTTTTTGAATTATGCTTACATCTAATGGCTCTATCTCTTGTATCAAAGATGAGAGAACTGATTTCTGAAAAATGAAAACACAAACTGTCAACTAAAGAATTTTATGCTGAAAACATATAAAAAATTCATCACATGCAACAAAAATTAGATCTAAAAAACTTTAGTAGCTTAAAAATTGTAGTGAAATCCCCTTATTTATTAAACAATACATCACATAGTAAAATAAATAAGAACATATGTAGAGTTCGTGCTAACTGGTATGTAGGGCAAGAGTTGTACCCACACAACAGAAAAATTGAAGCCTAATCACATGAAGTAGCTTGATTTGACGATCACATGACAAATATTACGAAGTACCAGCACAGTTAATATTCTACCAACACACAACTAAATGCAAGCTAATTCAATAGGCAACTGAATCGAATCACAGAAAAACCAGAACTACTTTCTTCCACATAATCCAATGGAAGAGAACTCAAACCAACTAAACAACAGCAAATTAAACAAACTACCGGTATGCAAAGAATCAATCTGTTCTCACGCTCTGTATTCAACGTGTTCCAATAGAATAAATCTAAATAAAAGCTAATTCCATAAGCAACAGAACAGAATCTTAGAAGAATCAATCTGACCTTGGATGAAAATGGCGGATTCGAGTGCTTGCCATGATCGAAGTCGTCGGAGGAGGAGTCCAAAGAGGAGGAGATGGTTAGGGCTGAGAATCGGCAAGGGAATTTAGAGGAGGAACGAATAAGAGGGAAGGAAAGCGAGGGTGGGGGAGAAGAAAATTGGCGATGAGAGCGTGATGAGGAGGGCCGGAGTTGCAGAGGGAGCGAGAGAGAAGAGGTGAAGGCTGCCATCGGCAAGGAGAGCCACAACCTCAACCACTTCCCGGTCTCCCTCTTCTTCAACCTGCTGGCTACTGCGTGTGCACCATTTAACTGCAGCCACAATTAAGATGAGAAATTTGATTGGAGAATTGTCTCTTCTTCGGCTCGCCTTGCTGTCTCAACCGTTGAAATTATCCCTTTTTTTTTTTTTTTTTTTTTTTTTAATTCGATAATTTGACAATTAATTAAGATAAGAATTTCTTATCTAATTAGATTCTCGACACCTGACGGGCCCCCGATAGAAAATTAGGGTTGTTACATTATTAACTGGATTCCACATTATTCACATGGTCGTTGCCGGGATGTCACCGGGATGTCGTCATTCATACAAGGGTGTCTTACTTTTACCTGAGAACTAAGAGTATGGCCCCGGATAGAAAATTAGGGTTTCACATGGTTGTTATCATGATGTCGTCATTCATACAAGGGTGTCTTACTTTTACCTGAGATTTTACCTGAGAAATAAGAGTATCATGTTATTTGAGTATTTTAAGAATACTCAATAAGTAACTCCATTATTGAAGTTCAAAATGCATGTAAAGGCAATCATGAAAAAGTTTCATGGGATTAGACTCTGTTTTCTAGTCCATGAACTCACTAGGCAAGCTATCCGCACCCCTGAATCAGCCCTTCAATTAGTGCATGCTCACGCTGTCGGAGCCACGAAGGAAAAGGAACCCGCATGATATCATACAAATATAGATATCATAATGTACGCGCCTATACCCATCATAACGAATAAGTATTTTGATGCATGTGACAATGCATAAAATCGTCATAGCTTTTGTAATGGCCAAAGTTCACTACTAGTAGATATTGTCCTCTTTGGGATTTGCCTTTCGGGCTTCCCTTCAAGGTTTTTAAAACGCGTCTGCTAGGGGAGGTTTCCACACCTTTATAAAGAATGTTTTGTTCTCCTCCCCAACCGATGTGGGATCTCACAATTCACCCCCTCAATGTCGTTGTTGGCACTCGTTCTCTTCTCCAATTGATGGGGGAACCCCCAATCCACCATTTTGTGGCCCAACGTCTTTGCTAGCACACCACCTCGTATCTGTTCCCCTTCGGGGCTCAACCTCATCGTTGGCACATCGTCCGGTGTTTGCCTCTAATACCATTTATAATAACCCAAGCCCACCGCTACTTTGGATTTTCCCTTTCGAGCTTCTCCTCAACATTCTTAAAACGCACCTGCTAGGGACAAGTTTTCACACCCTTATAAAGAATGTTTCATTCTCCCCCCAACCGATGTTGGATCTCACAGCTTTAAATCATATCATAAACATATGACAAAATCCGTACATTCATTATTTCATAAACATAACTTTTATGAATACATATGTGGTGTAACAATATTTCATAAACCTGAACTAATTAGGTAACATAGTTGCATACGACATGAAAGTCACAACAAGATCCATAACATAAACATTTCATAGCATTAAAAAAAAAAAATAGAACGTCACAGTTATTACAGGAGCAATCTGAATAGAGTTAACAGCCTAATCCAACTCAATCTTTTATTTTTAAATTAGGTTGACAGTTTTTTTTTTTTAATTATTTAAAAATCCATAGTAATCTACTATATATATTACATTAATAATTAAAGTCTCGTAAAATTCAAATATCAAATATTTACAGGTCATAACACATCACTAGTATACCTGATAAACCATAGTTATCTACAACACAATACATTAATAACTAAAATCTCATAAAATTTTCATTTATTTGAATTCAAGTCAATCTTTATTTTGTAAATGACATCATATGTATTATAGCTTTTTAATTCTCATTAATTAATTATGATTTTGTGATTTAAATTATTTTTTAAAATTAAGTTGAAATTATATAAACATTATTTTTGTAATTTAATTTGATATATAAATCGAAGCTCTATTATTAGAGTGCTAACGTTTGATGCGTTCTTACCAAGTTTACTTGTATTTAAGTCGGTGAATATTTTTTTTCGGAGGAGATTCAACGGTTGGAGTAGTTGGAACAAGAAGACTAAAGACTCGCCATAACTTTTTGATATTTATTTAATGTACGTTTACTTAACCTTTGGTTTTGTTTAATTTGAAGGAAAATTAAAGTCGTACCCAATATTTCCGCTGCATAAATGAGTCGTTCATTTCTAATCTACTCAGACACTCATTTTTCATGATCATGTATGAAATCCCGTGGTTAGGTTAAGAAAACATATGTTATAACTCGTGATGCATTATTATAATCATTTATTTCTTAAAACGGAAATAGGCGTCTGGTTCCATATCCCAACAATTTCCCACGAGACTGATCCAGTCAACCAAGAATTTCATTCTCAAACTGCACCATATCACTCGAGGTTTTGCACAACCTTAATGTTCTAACATCAACGCAACGTGTTTGCTGGATTCTTTGCACCCTCTATCTCATCCAAACACATTACCATCTTCCACTAACTTCCAAGTGAAATGATATCGCCGTCTGTGTTTTGTCTTGGAATGATAGACCGAGTTCCTCACCAACTGCATGACACTAACTATCTACCTGAAGAATCTTAACGCATTTCTGAAGCCTAGACATCCCATTATTCATGGTTTGCTCCCACTTGCTTCACATCTGATTCCTCAACAACAGTCTCAAGAGTTTACTCCCACTTACTTTGTTGTCCCATAACCTTTCTTCTTTTGTCCTTGTACAAGACATTTTCATCAAAAGTCACGTCACAATATCTCCAAACTTTTCTATTCTTGTCATCCCCAAACTTGTACCCGAACATGTCAGAATCATAGCCTATGAGATAGCACTTCATAGGCTGACGCTGTCACTCTTCTCTAAATCAACACGAACATACGTAGTACAACCAAAAGTTATCAAGTGAGAGTAGTTGAGTTTTTTCTTGTCCATACTTCTTCGGGCAATTTAAACTCCAAGGGTACTGATGGCCCTTTATTGATCAAGTAGACTGTTGTGTTTACACCATCGACCCAGAATGTCTTTGACAATCTAGAATGAATTCTCATACTCTTTGTCTGCTCATTCAATGTTCTGTTCATTCTTTCAACAACACCATTTGCTTTACTGGTAATTGTCCTCATTAATTGAATTCCCTCAACTGCACAAAATGCTTTGAATTATGAATCATCGTACTCTTCTCCATTGTTAGACCTCAAACAATTGATCTTCAAGTTGGTCTGATTTTCAACTTCAGCTTTCTATTTCATTGAAAGTAGCAAACACATATGACTTGTGTTTTAGGAAATAAATCCATACCTTCCTGCTGAAACCATCGATGAAGGTGACGTAGAACTTTGATTCGCCAAGGGATGGAACTGGAGATGGTCTCCAAACGTTTGTATGGACCATTTCCAGTGGTACTTTATTCAGTTCTCTGGCAATCTTTGTGAAGTTAACTTGTTTCTGTTTGCTCATAACATAGTTCTTACAAGGATTCATATCAATAGATTTCAAACCTTCTAAAACTCCTCGATGATGTTAAACACCATGTTTCTTGACAGCGTCAACCGGATCAAGGCTAGACAATCCTTAAGCTTCCACTGCTCCGTGGTCATGGTATCCGGCTTCACCCCTAATAGGAGCTCGTGAAGATCTTTCTTCAATCTGCATCTTCCAGAAACTGAAATTGGATCCATCAAACTTTTCAATTCCAATCTATGAACTTTTCATCTTCACGAATCGTGGTGAATCTCGCCTCGCTCTAATACCAATTTTTAGGATCACACAACAATGCACACACTCGATCAAATCGCACAACAATGCACACACTCAATCAAATCACACAACAATGCACACTCTATCAAATCGCACAACAATACACACACTGATCAAATCACAAAACAATGCACACACTCAATCAATTCACAAAATAATGCACACACTCGATCAAGATGAAATAATAGGACAGAGAAAATTTAAGAAGAAATATTAACTAAAAGTATCAAATCGCACAACAATATATCTCTAGATCTTTACGAAATATTTGCTGAATATATCTCTACCATATATTTATGAAATATCTGCCATATATATTTGTACCTCTATGTATCATATATATCTCTATCACATTTTTATTGTAAATAGGCGCTCCATATCCCAACAATTTTTTTAAAAAATAAAATAATCTAATCCAACTTACGGTGGGGTTGCACTATATAATAATGATTTTTACAATTTAATAAAATAATAGTCTTATTTAAAAAAAAAAAAAAAAAAAAAAAAAAAATATATGGTAGGGACTAGGAACTACCCAATAAAATATTTTTTTTAAAATAATTTTTAATTTTTAAAAAACTCGACTAAATCTTTTTTTGAAAAAACATAAAAATAGATCCTTAAACTTAAATAAAATTTTCTTTAGTAAAAACAATTAAGATAAAATATATTTATTTATTCATTTTTTTTTTTCAATTAAGCGATAAAAACATTAAATATAATATGTGAATTGAAAGAAAAAAAAAAACCATTCAATAATATACCAACACCTTACTAATAATACTAATATAAGTGGTTACTATATATATTTATATTAATTAGTAGTTTCAAATAAAAAAAATATTATATATATTTTATGATACGATAATTGAATATTCATACTATATTATTATAAAATGAATAAATTTATTTATTTTGTTTTATGAATATTTATTTTATCACCAGAAAATAAAAAACTTTTTAAAAATAAAATAAAATAGATTATTGGATAAAGCAATATTCTTTATTTATCTAAATTAAAAAAAAGAAAAAAAAAATGATATGGCGCAATTTTATCTAAATTTTCGCGACTATCGCCAACCGCGAGTAGCTCAGAAAGCGGCAACAAATGGATTTGAAATTCATGAAAATGGCGGTATTTCTCCCTCCTCTTCCTCTCTATTTCATAACTCCATTCCGCTTCCAATGGATTCCCAGATTCTCGTTCTCCTCCCCCTCCTCCTCCTCCGGATTCCTTCTGCGGCAAACTCTGCAACTTCCTCATCATCTCTCCGCCGCTCGGAATCGGATTCGTTTCGTCTCCCATGGACGCGTCGGAGTACCTCAACCCCTCCGTCCGAACTTCGAAGAAGCGCGACTTAGAGGATCAATCTCTGCAACTGGCCTCCGCCAATAAGAGAGTGGCGCTTGGTGAGATCACCAACTCGTTGATCTTCAATACCAGACAGTGCTCGCTTTCTGATCAGGAGATGACGGATAAGGATATGGACGAGGAAGAACGTCCCGATGGAACCTCTGTTGATTGTTCGAAGAAGTGTCGTTCTGCATCTAGCATCTATAACCACCTTCGATCTCTGGAGGTATGGATTCTGCTTCCGTGTCTTTAGATATCGGTTTGGCTAGTTTCTTTGTGATTGCGATAATGTGTATAGTGAAGCGATTATATGATCTGCGGATTGCGATATCTTTACTTTTTCTTGGTTTTAAATATCCATTTGGCAAGTTCTCTGTGGTCGAGATATTGTGTGCAGTGAAGTGGTTGTATGAACTGACTGCGGATTGCGATGTCTTTTCAATGTCTTGAATTTTACTTACCGGTTTTGCTAGTTCTCGGCGATCGAAGTGGTTTTATGAACTGAGGATTCAGATTTCTTTTCTTCCAGCATTTTAATAGTTTCATCGTTATCATGTTCCTTTACGATACATGAATTATCGATAATTTGAGATTCCTCGCTACTAGTTGTTATTTAATCTTTTTTCGATGTTGCTTCTGCTATACGTTTGGATGGAATTTCTCGTGCTTGGGACTTCCAAAATTATCATAGGGCAGGATAGGTTCTTTCTCGAATATTTTTGTTTGGATTTGGGACAATGTTTCGAAACAAAATTTTCTGGCTCAATTTCATTATTCGGATTAGAAACATTTTTATATAATGCATTCTGAATCACAAGTTTTTTTCACAAGTGAAGTATGTAGGTTCATATTCCTGCTTGCCAGTTTCCTCATCTATCAACGCGTTCAAACAAAGCAATGCCACTCTTAATCCCATTATTTTATCAAAATAATAATCCTCAGATTTAAGATTTTCAACTTTTGATATATTTGATCCAACTAATTATTTCCTTGCGTGAATTAGATGGAACTGCACATGAAGGTACTGCCCAATAACATCGTAAAGGCTCAAAATGGTGATTCCATTTTAAGTTTCACTTATATGCGAGAAATTCTTGTGGATTGGTTAGTAGAGGTTGCTGAAGAATACAAGCTTGTATCGGACACCCTATATCTCACCATATCACATATGGACATATACTTATCCTCGCAAGCTGTTGACAAAAGCAAGCTGCAGCTTCTTGGTGTTTGTTGCATGCTTCTTGCATCGTAATTACCGAGAACCCACTTGTTTTATTTGATCATATTTATGGCATTCGTTATAAATCTCATTGCTATATTGATTGGGTTCTGTAGAAAGTATGAAGAGATCAATCCTCCAAATGTTGAAGACTTCTGCTATATAACAGACAATACATATACCAAAGAACAGGTATTCATCTACTCCTTTCAATGTCTTTCATGTCTTAATTTGTGCTTTCGCTTCTAATATTTTGGCACTGTAAGCATCTGGCATTTCCGGTTTCCCTAACATTAGTACAATACAAGGAAGAACCTATCCATCTGCCATGTCTCTATATCTATATTAAAATCGATCAATGTTCACAATATGCATTATAAATGTATATGAAATATCCATAATCTCAAATAATAACATCACCCATATAAATATAAATCCTAACTAGATTGTTCCCAAGTTATAAGTATCATTGCTAGTATTTATGTTCATACTTTTATTATTCATAATTGCTTGTTGATATTAAATTCCAATTCTTTCCCACAATTCTTCTTGAAGATCATGCAACTAATAGGTGAGTTGGTAGGCCATGATAACTGACGAAGTGTGTTATCTGGTTTTGTTTAATCTATAGGTATTGAGTATGGAGAGAGAAGTACGCAAATTCTTGAGCTGTGAAGGTGCCCCCACCATAAAAAATTTTCTCAGGCAAGAATGCTCTTCAACTATCTTATATTTAGTACCTAAAAACATATATTTCTTCTTTTCTCTATATGCGGTTAACTCATTGTTGCTTTCCTACAGAATATTCACACAAGTTTCTTTGGAAAATTGGAAGGCTCCAGACTTGCAATTCGAGTTTTTGAGTTGTTACCTTGCGGAGCTAAGTTTGTTAGATCACCGTTTTGCACAGTTCTTACCATCAATGGTCGCTGCATCAGCTATTTTTCTATTCTAGATTCACAATTCAACCAGATAAACATCCTTGGGTAAGAGATATGTTCGTAGCTTGTTTAATAACCCATTTATGAATATAGTTTGACAATGTTTCTTGCCAATTTCGTCATAAATATGATATTATGCTTTTCAAGCGATGACAATCTTTGTTGCTTGACCACATTTTGCAGTGTTTAGCGCTGCAACATTACTCCGGTTACAGACCATCTGAACTGAAGGAATGCATTCTTGCCATTCATCGCTTGCAATTAAATAGAAAAGGAAGCTCTTTACAAGCAATAAGAACCAAGTATAAGCAGCATAAGGTAATGTGTATACATTTATTTATTTTGCTTATTCTTTTGAGTTGAAACGTATACACTGATAGGAAACTGAAAAGATTAAACTAACGTGGTGAGTGCATATGTATATTAGTTAGGGGCACCATCTTTTAAAATTAAATTAATCAAGGCTTATACCCAAAGTATCGTATTATTGTTGTAACTTGTAGGATTGTTTTGATTTTATTAGCAATTTGATATGGGTATTAATCCAAATTTCTCTGGTTTTACATAAACGAAGCCAACATTCATCTCTTGTAAAGAAAAAAAAGATAAACTTAGAAGCTTTTGTTTTTATAGTTCATCTTCGAATAATATTTAATGAAAAGTCTTTTCATTTTTCAGTTCAAGTGTGTGGCCGAGTTATCTTCTCCCTCAGAAATTCCTGCATATTACTTTGAGGACATTGACAAGCAATCATTCAACAGGTTCTTGAGAACTTAACTGTTTGATTACCTTGAAGCTTAAGCCCTTCCTTTTCCCTTGGCTAGCATAACATGCACAGTAACCATGCACAAATAATGAGAATTTGTTGCTAGTTAGATATATGATACCTCTCTCTCTCTCTCTCTCTCTCTCTCTCTCTCTCTCTCTCTCTCTCTCTCTCTCTCTCTCTTCATTGTAAGAATGCAATTGAATCATAATGAAAGTTCTTATAGTTGATATAGTTCTTGCACTTTTTAAGCTGCTATTAAGCGAATTACAATGATAAAGTTTAATGAAATCACTTCAAGAGGTTTTGGAGAAAAATTGCTCAAATTTATAAGTTCAACTTTGCAACTATATCAAATGTCACAGGTTAGTAGTAGATATGGCATTGGCAATGTCAATGAGCTTATGATAATACTCAAGAACACACATGGAGAATCATTCTCTTAAAAGTGCTTTGCTTTACTTGGTTACGAACAAGGGATCTCCTTTGTATAATACTCCAAAAGACACCTCTAAAATACAAATTGAATAAGTACACGTCAATTCGTGTATAAAGAATTATAAATTTACGTAGGTTAAGGAATAAATCTCTATTGGTACGAGGCCTTTTGAAGAAACCAAAAGCAAAGTCATTGCTTATGCTTCAAGTAAACAATATCATACCATTGTGAAGAGTCATGATTTCTAACATGGTAACATAGTTATGCCTTTAACTATATTGTGTCAATAACATAGTTATGCCTTTAACTATATTGTGTCAATAGAATTTTCAAATGTCAGACAAAGAAATTGCGAGTCTCGGAGGTGTAGCCGAAAGTGACCAAAGTGTTGAATAAATGGTATACTTTGTTCGAGGGCTCTAGAGAAGAAGTCGAGTCTCAATTAAGGGGGGGAGGTTGTTCAAGGACTCCATAGGCCTCAGGGGAGACTCTACGGTCTACTTTGTTCGAGGGAAGGATTGCTAAGGGTTGTTGGGAGGGAGTCCCACATTGGCTAATTAAGGGAATGATCTACTTTGTTCGAGGGCTCCAAAGAAGAAGTCGAGTCTCGATTAAGGATTAAGGAGAGACGGTCTAAGGTTTCTATAAGCTTTAGGGGAGACTCTAATGGTCTACTTTGTTTGAGGGGAAGAGGAGAGATGGTCTAAGGTTTCTATAAGCTTTAGGGGAGACTCTAATGGTCTACTTTGTTTGAGGGGAAGATGGTTAGATTGTTGAGGGAGGATGGTTAGATTGTTGAGAATTGTTGGGAGGGAGTCTGACATTGGTTGATTAAAGAAATGATTTAATTTATAAGTAAGGAATACATCACCATTGGTACGAGGCATTTTGGGGAAATAAAAAAGTAAACATACCATTGTAAGTAATACGAGAGCTTATGCTCAAAGTGGATAATATCATACCATTGTAGAGAGTAGTGATTCCTAACCCGTGTATCATAAATTTAGCTTACTTTCTAATATTTCTTTCCGCTAGACTTCCATGACTCCAAGCTTCTCATTTCTTTAAGAAACAAGTTAACTTTTATCCCTTTTATTATTATTATTTATTTTATTATTATTATTATTATTATTTTTTTTTTTTTTTGAAGAATGCACTCTACGTGTAAGCTTCCCGACAACAACTTTCGGAAGTTCTACCACAATAAGCTAAGTTAGCTCGACTCTAATACCCATCGTTAAAAAAATTGACAATACTTTTTAATGGCTTATTTATGGGATACTTCTTCTATCTGACTGAACTTACTCGTTTCTGGCTTATTTATGGGATACTTCTTCTATCTGACTGAACTTACTCGTTTCTGTATAGTAAGCGTACGGTTTGATTAGATTGTGATTGGATATAATTCTTGCCATTAATGGTTTGTGCATCATCCATTTTTTTCTCTCTAGATTCACCATTCAATTACAGAAACATCCATACATAAGTGATACGTTTAGCGCCACATTAATGATTGACCCGAGTAGAATCGATCAAATCTTCTCTCCTAAAAAAAAATAAACGACAAAAGATTTGACGTTTATTATTTATTTGGAAAGCATGCTCATGCTTCCTTTTGAGTTTTTCTCTTAAAAAGATAGATTCAAATGAATACCGAACAAATTTCAACTAGTCATTTGAGTGTATAGTACTAACCTACTCGACCTCGACACTCCATGAGTAAGACAATATTCTTAACTTTCTATCTTCATTCTAATATTTGCGATTATTTTTCAAGTGATAACAAACTTTGCTACATCGTTATCGGACTGTTGTTAGCGATATTTTCAAATTACTCTACTTACCAGACATTAGACCTAAAGAATAAACTATTTTCGTTCTCGGACTATAATATTTAAATTATTTTTATTTTAAACCATAGAAATATTTTTAAATTATAAATTTTGTTTCAATAAGAAAATATTTTTTTTATTGCAAACATTAAATTTTATTTAAAAAATACCTCAAAATTTTTGGACAAATTCTTACATCGTCTCTAGCATAAGCCCTAAGGTGGACCCGCGTAAACCCGACGATCCCATTGTTCGTCGAACTGGCGGAACGGAGACGCAACAAAGACGGAAGAAATTGAAGAAGCAGGTCCGAAATCTACCACCGCCGATTGCGTGTCGTAATGGAAGTTGAACTGGACGAGAAGGAATTGAAAGCCGCCGGAGCTGAGCTCCTGATCGACGGACGGCGAGGTATCCGTATCCATGGTTGGGAGATCGAGACTCACAACCGCTCCATTCTTACCTCCTCCAATTTTGAGCAGTACTTTCTTTTTCTATCTCTTTATATATGATATCTATTGATGATTTTCGAAAGAATGGTGGCTCCTTCTAAATTCAACTTCTTTACTTCTCCGAACTCTGGAAATGAATTTCGCTGTGAAATCAAACAATTTCTCTTGCTTTGGAGTCCGCTTTTGTCTTTCTTGAATTTAATTTGCTTGTTATCACTGCAATTAAATGCATAGTTTGCCTCAGTTGTGCTTCAATTTTAATTTCTAAGCGTAGGTTTATGTCTTTGTGATGGCAGATATCTGTTGACTACGAATTCGTAACTTAAATTTCAAACTGTGATACGAGTTTTTGTAGCTGTCAAGCCATAGCTTTGTTTTCATACTTTATACTGTTTATAGCATTATTTTGAACTACTATTGCTGTTGATTTTAGGCTTTGGAGGATATAATATTGTTCTTTATCATGAATAGAACATCCACAGATTATTTCCTGTTCCGACGTCTTCTATAGGGAGGATGTAGTGATCGGTTTTAAGTTGTATTAAGAAATGGAAATGGAGGCGCACGAATTGTTGGATGTTCTTTTGTTGTTGCTAAAAGTTAATGGTTCAATTTGTGCTCTTAGTAGAGAATTGACTACCTTTATTCATTGTAGATTCAGTTGAGATGATCCCCTAGACATGCACACAAAAAAATAAAAAATGTCGAAGAACAGTTGCACTTTGAATAATATCACTCAATCTGCTTGTAGATGGGAGCAGAAACTACAGACGTCTCACTTGCCAGAGATGGTGTTCGGTGACAGTTTGTTAGTTCTCAAGCATATGGAAACTGGAATTAAAATTTATTTCAATGCCTTTGATGCTCTAGCTGGGTGGAAAAAGGAAGCTCTGCCTCCTGTTGAAGTTCCTGCAGCTGCACAATGGAAATTCAGAAGGTAACGGCTATTTTTCTTTCTTGTTGACCCATGGCTGGAAAGTATTATTAGATTTACGTTTAGAAGCCATAGTTATACATTACTTTATGATGTTTATAATTTAGCGGCTGGTGAAATTTAGGGCCACTTCCATTTGGTTTGTCTGTCTTGGTCTGTAGGCATCTTAGGGAAATCTTGGTGGAAGGACTTGATTCTTTGAAGCCGCTAATGCATAGCAATTAATCCCTTTGAATTTAAATGCTAGTATCTTTAGTTCTCAAAGATAAACATTAAATGATTTAAGTGTTTACTGGCACTTTGTTCTGGGATAAATTAAATTTATGGCTCTTCGGTCTGTCTATTTTCCTGTAAATTATTTCCTACATCTGATGAAAGTTTTTCTTGATGGATAGAATATCTCATTGTAGGGTCTGACACAATTTGCTGAATTTGCAGCAAACCTTTCCAACAGGTGATATTGGATTATGATTATACATTTACAACGCCATATTCTGGGAGTGAAACAATTGAAATAAATGCAGAGAAGGTATGTTCTTTTGTCCTATATTTCTCTCAGAGCTGTGGTTTCTGGTTGAATCCAGTGCTTGAATAACTTCCATTGGTTGTGGAATTTTCTGACCTATTAATCTTTTAGGGGGTTGGGATTTTTTCTTTATCGCCCCCTTCTACGTTGGTTCCTTGGCCTTGCAGCATCAATTTGAATAGCTAATGTGATTACAAGGGCATTTAATTTATAAACTGAAGAATGCAATCATTCTCTGTTGCTGTATTCTTTGCATTCTGCTGTGTCAGTAATAGTATTTTCTTTTCTGATCAGCATGGAGGAGAAGAGAAAACATCTGCAGAGAATAATGGTCTTTGTTGGGAGGACAGCAATGAGAAAATTGATTTAGTCTCACTCTCACTGAAGGAGCCTATTCTCTTTTATGATGAGGTGGGAATCATAAAGTATAAAACATATAAATAAAAGTATTCTGTATATACTTTTCTTAAATCCTCCGCTCTTGGTAGATTCTTTCCTCCCATGACCAAACTGTGCATGGAACTCAACAGGTAATCTTATATGAGGATGAGTTGGCTGACAATGGTATATCACTTTTAACAGTTAAAGTGGTAAGTTACCAAATTCTGATGTTACTAGTATGAAAATAATGTTCTTATTGAATTATTATGATATCAACATGGGCTTGTATTTTTATGTTTTGATTTTCTAGAGAGTCATGCCAAGTTGCTGGTTTCTTCTTCTACGTTTCTGGGTAAGTTGATTTTCTGATCATTTAATAACCATTTGTTTAAGAATCTGTAAACCACTTAACCCACTTATCATTGTCTTAGCATTTTTGTGAGAGAATGTTACGACAATAACAATTTTAGTTCTTTTGCTTACTATTTCTCTTCCCCTCTACCTCTGTATGTTCAGCTTAGAGTTGATGGAGTGCTTATGAGACTAAGGGACACTCGTCTGCATTGCGTATTTAGCAACAGTGAAAACCCGATAATTCTTCGAGAAAGTTGCTGGAGAGAGGCTAAGTTTCAAGCTCTAGCTGAAGTAAGTTCACTGGCTTGCTTGTTGTATTAGGGAAAAATGTGTCAACTCAATATATAAAATATTAACCCTTGGGAAAGATTCTCTTTTTAAAAATATCATCCTTTGTGAACATCATGAAAATGAATATAAACGTGCGTGCTCGATTTTAATTTCGAAATCATAATATTATGCATAGACATGTTAGAAGCAAAATGTGAATACATGCTAGAAAAAGGCAAAGTCTTTTAGTCTTGCTATGATAGTCTATTTAACCTCTTTCCATAAGCTCATAATTTCAGTTGTCTTATACAATTTGATGATGTTTTTATCCATCAACATTCTCTAAATCACCAAAACGATTTGCAGAAAGGATACCCGACTGATTCTGCTGCCTACAACGATCCGAGCATCATCTGCGACAGACTCCCGATCATTATGCAGAAGACCCAAAAGCTTAGAGTTTCTGGTAAACTATAATCATGTAAATTGGCTTGCCATCATTCTAGTCGAATTAGCATTTCCTCATGCATGTTGTTGTTGAAGTCTTCTACTTTCAAGTATGTATTCCATGGCTTATGTTGGATACGTTAAACTTGTTTGCATTTTGTGGAAAGGAAACTGGAAAAGTTCAAAAACATAAACAAGGTAAAGGATATTGGAAAAGACTTCTATTTCCTCCCCTCAAAATTGCATAAATTAGAAAAGACTACTCTAGGAAGCATTTCCAAACAAAATCTATGAACATAATAATATCTTTTGGCACCTTTGTAGTTGGATCAGAATTGAGTGGCCAATTCATAGGTCAAACCCATGGCCTAATCCACTAGTTTTTCTCTGTAGGTAGGGCACAAACTTTTCCCTTGGCAATTTTCTATGTACTTGAGAACTCATCAAAGAGTTCAAAATTTCCCATTCTCATTACTTGTGTAAGAAGGTTAAGTTATAAATTTGATCGGTTAAAATTTAGTTTATATGGTTTTAGAAGTTAAAAATATCATATAATTCGATAGAATCTTCATAAATAGTTCTTTTCGAGTGAAATTTTAACTATTATAACCATAGAAACTAAGTTATTTTTAACTATAAAGGTATTTATGTGACTTTCTATTCTTCCAACTTTTATCTCAATTGGTGCTTGGGATGGAAAATAAAAGAGAATAAAAAACGATATGAGGGGACAAAATAATGAACAAATTATGGCATATGATGAGGGGAAATTATTGGCATTGTGTGGTTGGTAGGGCACTTAGGTAGATTATATTTATTGCTACATTAGGACTGTCACCCTATCCTATCCTATCCTATTGTCTTAACTATGAAAATGTTAAACATAGAAACTAATGATGACTTTCAAACTTACTTTTAACCAAAGTTTTCGTTTAGGTTATTGCTTTTTTTTTTTTCTAGTAAATTAATTACATTGAATTTTAGGATGCGTTTGAATTATGCTCAAATTTTCACATTTTGAAAATGAATTTGATTTTTACTCCTAGAACTTTGAAATTTTGCTAATACATTGGAATGAGTGACGATCAATATGTAAAAATTGAAAAATGTATACAACATAATCGAACATCATTCACATAAGTTGACGTGACAACAGTGTAAAAATTAATGATTTTAACGATATCTTTTTAAATGAAATGAAGAGAAATAAATATTTTTAAAACAATTTGAAACGTTTAAGAGTATTTTTGGAATAAATTTCAAAGTTCCAAGCTAAAAAAATACAATTTTTTTAAGTTTAAGGAAATAATTGAAATCTACTTTTAGGCATTTTGTATAATGATACTACTTTTCACCATCGCACTTGAATGACAACGAACTTGCGATTGTGCGACACTCACTTCTCAACAACAAGTGAGTTAAGCCTATTCGTTCTTGTGTCACCTACGGTCAAGCGACGTATGCTCGAGCCTCTAACCCCGGTTAAAAAAAAAAGTGTTAGAAAACAAGGACAGAAAAATTTCGAAAGAGAGTTTTGAAGCAAATTTTGAGAAATTGAATTTGGTGTTACATGAGAATGTAGGCAAAAGATAACAATGACGACGTAACTATTGGGCAGAGAGAAAAGAGAAGTTAGCAAAAAAAAAAAAAAAAAAAAAAAAAAAAAAAAAAAAAAGAAAGCGAGTTACTTAGGAACTTTGAAATCAAACTTTTCTCCCTAGTGCTCATATCGGATGAAGTCACCATGAAGAACAAAACCATGTCTTAGTCTTTAGCACATGCACTACTTTAGCTTAGAAACTTGTGGTGGAAGGATCTAAAGAAATCATTAGAGATATCAAAGATTCTTTCAAAAAAAATTTCAGCAAAATACAGGACACTTGCATTATTAGAGAGAGCTTTCTCTCCCCCCCTCATTTGTATAAAAGAGGAATTCCCCAACTCCTATTGGATTTTCAAGCTAAAATCCTTAATTTTTCCATCAAATCATACTCCCTGACTTCCAATCAACCTACGAGCATGAGAATGGGTAGAGACAGATGAAATCAAAACAAACAAAATAAGACACAGACAGACTTTTAGAGAACATTTATCCCATCGAAAAAAATGTGGATAGCACCAAAAATACTAATAATAATTAGCCACATTATTTGTGTATTATCACCAAAAGAAAACACCACAAGGCAAAGAAACCACTGCACTCAATTACTTGCTATCCAGTTCAACAGGTACCAATAGCACATCCGAAGGATTGTCATGTCAGTGATTTCATTGGATTTGGTATCTAAGGCACTTAGGACTTCACATATTTATATTCAGTAGAGCCATACAGATCCAAATCGCAACAAATCTGTACATCTTTCTTTACATACCCATTAATATTCTTAAGAAAACTTATTCAATGATGCTTGGCTAAACTGTCTTTTTCCTTTTCAAGACGTAAAATGGTAGACCCTGTGTAAGTTCAATCCCTTTGGCCATTCACAAAGTGACCTCTCAAAGCAACAAGTTCCCACTTCCCTGTAATGGTAGAGGAATCCATAAGAGGATACTCATATATCATCCACCCACAAAAGGGCCTACTTAATAGAACAAAACTAATGTTTTCTCCAAGAGAATGGGACTTCTATCTCGCAATCCCATTCACCTTTTGACACTGGCTGCTTGTCCTAACACTACAACAATTACCCTAATTCTTTTTATCTAATAAGTTTTTAATGGATAATCACCATGCAGCTGGCTTCGAATTGACAGATCACAGTAACTCTTTACCCAAGATTGCCTATGCTCCAGTATTTGCACCCAGAAGCTTGTATCATTTTTTGCACATTAGTTTGATGAGGGCACGTGGTTGTAGCAAACTTACAGTTTGGTAGTGTCTCATTTTGAAGGTGGAAGTTCCTAAGAAAGTGAATTTTTTCTTTGGGTCTTTGTCAAAGAAAGGTTGAGCACTTATAGAGTTCAAAAGAGGTTGCCTAACTACATGTTCATTTTTGCAGCTTTATGCTAGAATAAGCTCCTCCAAATTTGGGATATTGGCTGATGTTTTCTCAAGAATAGTGGGAGGGAACTTGTTTCAATGGGCATCCGAGAACCATCTAGACTAATGCAGCAAGGGCTCTAGTTTGGAGACCTGGTTTGAGAGAATTCAAAGAGTTCCAAGGGATTGAGTGGTGCCATGAAATTTTATAGAATCCACTTAGATTTCTCAACCACTCGGTGATAATGAAAATCTTTGCCAATTAAGAGTCTTGTGGGATCTTATGGGCTTGGAAGAGGATATTTTATCTGCCATATATGTAGGGCCTTTTGCTAATAAAAGCTTCGTTCCCCATCCCACAACAAAGAATTTAAAAAAAAAAAAAAAAAAAAAAAAAAAAAAAAAAAAAAAGTTTCAATTTGGAACTCAACAAACATCAGCATTACTCACATGGTTCAAAGGGAAAAGCTGTTGGCCGATCCAAAAGTTAGGAAAGCTACCGAGGGCAAGTTTCATTGCAACCTATCCAACCTCTGCAAATTAGCAAGTGTTAGTATAGGACCTGAAAATTCAAAGTTTAGTATCAACACAACACTCAGATGGAGTTTAGAATATTATCCACTATTTGATTGAGACTACGTCAAATAAAAATTCTTTTTAGTTGTAAATCAATCACAGACATTGTGAACAATGATGAACAAGAAATAACAGCTCGACCATGAGTATCTAGCAAATGTTTTAATCCCAGTTCTGATTATAAAGAACACTTATTATCCTATTCCAGACCATAGTTCCTGATGTATCAACTCTTCAAGAGTCCCCTTCACCCTCATATTGCCGCACATAGATGTGTTTAATCCCATTGAACTTTAAGTACCTGAAAGGGGCACCGCAGCTGTGAGAAGCAATCAAAAAGTATACAAATTAAATCATCTTCTTATCTTCTAAGTGTTTTTGTGCCAAAATACAAGACAACGATAATGATTGGACCCATGAAACAGGCACCTAAGTGATTTATCAGCCAGAAGGACAAAAGTTTTACACATAATGTATAACTACAAGTGAAGAAATAAGCATGACATTCTCACTATTGTGTCTTAACGAGAAAAAGGCAATAATATAAAACTGTAGAAACTTCTAGTCTATTTAAGGGAGATGGTATCGCCAGCAATTTCTTTAAATGATCGCAAGGGTTTCCAATTTTAGTTGAAACTTTTATGATTATCATTTTAGCAGTCTGACACCAATTTCTTTAAATGATCGCCAGCAATTTCTTTAAATGATCGCAAGTAAAATAATGTATGGCAAATTGGACGTACGTGGGCAATGTCATCAAAGCATGATAAAGCATGGGATCCAAATCTAACAATTTGTAGAACTTGAATACAAAGAAAAAAAATAATTTAGTAAGAAAAGAAATAATTTTCAAAAAAATTATTAGAATTCCCTCCCACCCCGCACCAAACTTTTAGAAATTAACAGTTGCATAGCAACTTTTCTGCCAATTGTCATCAAGGATCAAGCATCTAGATTTCCTGGTTCCCAGTTTCCATATAAGTTGGATAATACTTGGATCCAATGTATTATCCAGAAGCAAAAGCACAAGAAGACATAGAAAAACCTACAACATTGTGTCAGCCTCCTGCTCAGAATGAGCGAATGTCCTTGAGCATCATCCATCTTCCACACTCCTGCCTATCAATTTCATCCCAAACTCAAATGCTGTATGTGGGAGAAGCTAATCACCTATACTTAGTGTTGTTTGACTATTTTTACCTACCATTCCATAAACAGAAACCATTGCTTTGAAAAATTAACAATTGAAATGCATCCCTAGGATCTAGGCCACTAAAAGTAACAATAAGAGAGATAAAAAAACTACTGTACTGTGCATGTAGCGTGTCCTAGAACAAGCAAGACTCACAAAGAGACCACTAGCGATCTTGACAAGTACGGCAGAAGGTACCATGAGACAGCTCGCAAAAAGCCCTGACATTAATAGTGAGGTGGGATGTCAAACAGGATGCTGCTGTCACGCTGTAAATGGGCAAAAAGGATTGAACGCATCCCAATTCTCCCAAGCTCCTAGAGTAAGAAAACAATGAAAATAACAGTTAAAGAAACAAAGAACTACAGATAATAACAAACGGATCACCCAGAAAATTCAGCAACATCCATTAATAACTATAGAATAGAGAAGTTGTATTTTCTGTCATAAGCATAAAATGGAAAAAATATATATCATATATGACAGAAGATGTCAATATGGAATAAAGCCAAAAACAAAAGTAAAATAATTGCTGAATTACAAGCTTGGTGAGTTGTGCCTAATAAGTTTGAACTTTAAACAGTGTCTGGTACACTTTCAATGTTTTGTCTAATTCTAAGAAGTCCTAACAAGTTCAATAAGTTCTGGAACACTAAAAAGAGTTACTAAATTTCCACGCCAATTTCCTTTTATCCAAAAAGCATATGCAACTAGATGCTGTGAAGAACACGTTGTGTGGTCATAATACAGGAAAATAGAATAGAAGTGGTCACTTCTTTTCATCTACTTTCTACAAGTAACCCCAAGAAAGCAGGCGTTAACTAAATAAATGAAAGGCCTACAAATCTATAGACAAGATCCATCCATATATCTAATAAATCTTAGCTCTGATTATTCTCTCCAATTTCTTTTCATCTAATTAAGCTACAAAATAATAATAATAATAAAAAAAAAAAAAAAAAAAAAACTCGAGATGCCAAATCTACAGAAATTTGTCAAGCATAGTCCTAGCCACCAGCTAAGTATCAATCAACCACGAAAACGCTAAGGGAACAACCAGGCACTAGGTGAAGACGCTCATGGCCAGCATCTACAATTTCGCAACACAATAAAGAAACGTTAGCGGTTTTAGCGGAGGAAACCTGGAAGGAGCAGAGAAATGGCGGGCCAGGAGACGCCGAGGAGCAGTGACCGGCGGCGGCCGGAGTTGAGGAGCCGATGGAGTTAACCTGGAAGAAGAAGAGCGCACAGTCGACATTAGCGTCCGAGAAAGAGATCCTGAGCGCCAAGCCATTGTCTTCTCAGATTCTACGCTGCGGCTGTGTTGGGGCTTTGCGAGGGTTTTAGTTTCTCTGCAATTCCTTTCGAGATATGATGCTATGCGGTGTACGATAGCTATCCTGTGCCCTCAGTTTTGGCCCGTTCGATTATAGATAGTTTGGACTTTTTTAATGGAAAATCAAATCATCCCCAACTTATAATATTATTGTGTCGAGAAAGTCTGACTAGTTAAACTATGCTTAGATTATGGGTTTTATTATATTTATGATGTCTTCTAAAAACATAAATATTTGTCCCATAATGTTGGAGAAGTCCGTGCATGCATATATATAACGTTAGAAAAGTGGAGATACGAGTGGAGATGGACAAATCTTTTTTGAGCCGACATCGAGACTAAGCTGTTACTTTTATCTCTATTATCGAAGAATCGTGCCGACTTACAAATTCACCTACTTCAACCTCGGTTTGTTCTTTTGGACGAAGTTGAATAATTCATTCATCATATACGTCATTTTAGTTGATCTATATCATGTCAGCTCACCAACAATACTAAAGAGGGTCTAGATATTGAAAGGAGATCAACAACAAGCAAATTGTTGGCACGGTCTCATATTTTTTTGGATTATTTCTGTTGATTCTTGGCTCAATAGTTTTGGCTCGAGAAGATCAATAACTTTATGAAAGATAGTGAGAACTATGAAGGCCAAAATCTAAAGTTAAAAATGAGGAAAAAAAGCAAAGACGAAGACCTGTGATTGAACTTGAGGTTGATGAAGTCTGGTCTGAGCTAGTTTCGTTTGACAACCAGTCTGATCCATTGAAATTAGTTTTACTCTCGAAAGCATGACAGTTGTAGAAATGGCTTGTATGTTCGATTTTTGTGGTTATCACGTGAAATTGAAAAAAGTATAAACATGTTACATCCATGGTTAATGTGAATCATGTGTGATATAAACATGTTGCTGTGCCGGGACAATTAAAAGTTCACCAACTAATCCTAAATCGTGAACTCGACTGGATTGTATTTGTAGTAGCTAGCAATGATGTGAATTCATCCCCTTATAATAATTGTACTATGTGGGGGAGTGTTTGAAGGTTGCTAGTTGACCTCTACCCTCTAATAATAAATATATTCCAATCGACAAGCGTTCACTTTTGTACCTATATGATTATGAGTTAGTAGGTATAGAGTTGAGCTCTAAAATGTAAGCGTTCACATCTGGTTTTTCGGTCTCGTCATAGATCGAGCCTCACATGCAACAATTCTCTTATGCTTCTTGTTTAAAGTAGAGACGTCCCACGTACATGCCTTTAATAACATATGCAAAAATTTAAAACAAAACATTTTTAAATGAAACCGTGTATTTACATGTTTAATTTAAAACAAGCAAATGAGAATAACATATTATTTGAATATGAAAATGAAAAGCTAATATTGAAGAATATATTTAGTTATGGAATATATCTTTAATATTATATCAGTATATTTTATTTTATTCTCAGTATTTAATTATTTTATATTTCCCTCATTTGTACTAGCTTGTATCCTATTTAAACGATATAAATATCAATGATAATATACATCTTCCCAATTCTATTTCTCATTCTTAACACTATTAATGAAAATCAATGCATACTATTGCCCTATCTTGACTCCCATGACTATTCTAGAATTCACCGTCATTCGTGCACTTGTGCTTTATTTTTACTTGAAGCGTGGCTTGAGTATTTTAAGAAATATTTAGTAAGTCATCCCGGGCTAGTAATGCAATCACTCACATGTAATGATGAGATCTATCCTTTTTAAAACCGTAACATGGCCTTGGACTCTTTCCATTTTTAGGCAGAATTGGATGTGTGGTACTTCCCCCACACAGTGCCCACGCACGCACACATGGACCCACCAAGCGGGCTCGTATACGTACCCTAGGTTTGGCTTGGTCGGGCACAATGAGTTAACAGTCATTGGATACCACATAAAAAGAAAGACCTGCATGATATCATTACGAACATAATTATCGAACGTATGCATCCGTACTAACATAACATAATGGGAATGTCTCCCGATGCACGTGACATACATAAATGCATGAGGTTCCCTATATCATTAACATCATTTCCTTTTTTCCTTTCATCCATGACATAGTACATATATGCATGTATACATGGTAGTCATCACATAATCTATCACATAGCTTTACATGGCCACACATAACATGACATACATATTATTTCATTTCATTCACAACATGACATAATGGATATCACATGCATACATAACATAGCATTATATGTCATTACATAGAACACGTAATCATACTATAAATATTATGGCATATACAGGGCCCGCGTGTCATGCACCATCTTACATCATTCAAATTTTCAACTCCAACAATAAGGCCATTTACATGGTTGGTCTTGGCCGAAGTTCCTAACTACTCTGTAACTGCTTTGGAACTATGCTTCAACGTTAGCTTCACCTATACTAATCCATACCACATGCTTAGACATATTAATAACTTAGTCTAGTCCAACATAGTGATTACTCCCGATATAAATCCTAAAACTATTTATAATTGAGTAAAAAGTAGTTTTACTAACCTCAATTGTCCTTAATAACGTAAAAAAATAGCTTTAGGAGGGTCGAAAACTTAGGAATCGTTATAAAATATATATATCGAGCCGTTTAATCTGCCGAGCCGAGCCAACGCTAAGCCGAGATAAGCCCTAACTAAGAGCAAAACATGCACCTGGCACGTGCGGGGTCGAGGAGCGCGGGTCATCACGTAAGTACTCTCAATATTTTTTTTAAATAAGACTTTGTTGGTCAACTCGAAAATTTGTCCCATGAATCCGAAACTTGAACTGAACTTATTCGATTTCAAAAAATTAACCTAAGTCAATCCGAAATATTATCTAACCCGACCCAACCCTTATAATTTGGATTGGGTTGGGTTGGTTTGGGTCATCGAGTTCCATATACATCTTTTACTTTAATCAATTTATTAATTTTTTTTTATTAAATATTAGATTTTGAAATAATATAACTCCTAATTAAAATAAAGATTTGTTTAAGGATGTTAAATTATTTAAAAAATTAAAATCATAGCAAAATTAAATCAATCCCAAATGAACCAAATTGGTAATTTTCTAAATAAATATGATATTAGAAAGGTTGAAAAGTAAATTGGTATGAAGTTGAAAACACATGGTTTGAAATTTGCAGTTATTTTGGAATAAAATGGCCATTTTGAATATAATATTCAATCAAATATCAGTTTCCACAAACTTTCACAAATATAATAAATAAATAAAATATTTAAAAAAAAAAAACATAAGCTACATATATAAGACATCTTTTAAATTTTTGTCGAACAAACAAAAGTACAAAATGAACATGAAGAACTATAAGATGTTCGAAAACATTTACACATGTTAAGCCGCTCATGCTAAAACATTGCGACACATGTTCAGAGACAGAATATAACAAAAATCCTCCATTGTCGGATAGGGAAACAAGACAATCTTTTCGGTAGGTTAGTGGCCAGCGCCGCGGTGACTCGGACCTGAATAAGCTTTGTATACATGAAGAAGTTTCGTTGCTGGAGAAATCGATGAAGAAGGATAATGTTCGAGAGGTCTGGAGGCGTGGAGTTGAACGGAGGAGAGTAAGAGGAAGAGGATGAAGATGAAGATGGCATTGAGAGCTAAAGGGAGAGATTTGGAGTTCATTTTAGTTGAGAGAAAAGGGTGAGATTGTTTGGTATAATTGAGAGAGAATGGGATGATATTGTTTGTTTATATAAGAAAAAGAAAGGAAAAAGGTTAGGTGATTTGACTTTGAGGCGTAGGTGAGCGAAGTTGGCGGAGAAATGCCTTTCTTTTGTATGATGTTTTAAAAATGGGAACTTCAAATCCTCAAACTTTGACAAATCAGTAAGTCCGAAAGGAAAAGTCGAAAGAGGATAGTATGTGCTAATTGTGGACTTCAGTTGTAACGGCTCAGATCCACTGCTAGCAGATATTGTCCTCTTTGGGGTTCCCTTTCGGACTTCCCTTCAAGGCTTTAAAATGCGTCGGTTAGGGGAAGGTTTCCACATCCTTATAAATGATGGTTTGTTTGTCCTCACTGGCACTCTTTCCTTCCTCCAATCGATGTGGGACTGCCCCCAAATCCACCCCCCTTTGGGGCCCAGCGTCCTTACTGGCACACCGCCTCGTGTCTACCCCCTTCGGGGAACAGCGAGAAGGCTGACACATCGTCCGGTGTCTGGCTCTCATACCATTTGTAATGACCCAGTCCCACCGCTAGTAGATATTGTCATCTTTGGGCTTTCCCTTTCGTGCTTCCCTTCAAGGCTTTAAAACGCATCTGCTAGGGGAAGATTTCCACACCCTTATAAATGGTGGCTTGTTCTCCTCCCAACCAATGTGGGACATCACATGAGCGGTTACAAATGATATTAGAGTTAGACATTGAGCGGTGTGCTAACGAGGACGTTGGGTCCTAAAGGTGGATGGATTGTTAGATCCCACATCGGTTGGAAAAGGGAACGAACTAGCCGCGGCTTGAACGATTACAAATGACATCAGAGCTAGACACTGAGTGGTGCACGAACGAGAACGCTAAGCCCTAAAAGGGAATGGATTGTGAGATCCTATGTCAGTTGGAGAGAGAAAAAAAATGGTATCAGAGCTAGATACTGAGCAGTATGCCAGTGAGAACACTGGACCTCAAAGGACAATGGATTGTGAGATCTCACATCGGTTAGAAAGGAGAACAAAATATTTTTTATAAGGACGTGAAAATCGTGAGATAGACGACGATACGTAGCGTACTAAAGTAGCTAATAGTTTGGTATCAAAGACTTTGTTTGCAATGTTAAGAATGTGGTTAGAATTGGGGAAGGAAGTCAATGGCTGCAAAAAATAAAATAAAAAGAGTAGGTAAAAGGGTGGGTTATTTTAGGACTAAATTTGCATTTTATTTTGGTTGGTATATTTTTTAATATTTAATTTTTTAAAATCTTTTTATGATATTAATTTTATAAATTTTATAAGATTATGATGTATTAATTAATGAGCTCTTCAACAAATGATGTACTTAATTCATAATAGATATATAGTTTTAATTGAATAAATAAATATACTAAATTATTTCATAAAATATTTTTAATACATCACTCTAGTTTTCATAAATATACAATAACATTATTTAGTATATTTTATAAAGAGGAAAAAAAAAAAAAATTACATGTTTGCAATTTTTATTTTATATTTAATTTCACTAATTTAAATAAAAAGTAAGGTAAAAATTAAGTTAAATAAATTTTAATAATATCACGATTTTTAAAATTTAAAGTTTCATTCATCCATAAATTATTCACAAATTTCAACGAACGTAAATTATTTAAAGTTTGATTATTTGTTGGATATATCTTTAATCAATCAATTAATTATAATTAATTTATTAGTATCAAATAATTAAGTAGATTAATTTAATAATTAATTTATTACTATCAAATAATTAAGTAGGCTCATTCAATATTTAATTTATTATTATCGAGTAATTAAGTAGGTTAATTCAATAATTAATTTATTACTATCGAATAATTAAGTATGTTAATCCAATGCATTATTTAATATTTTTTTTAATATATATATTCCTTTTGATTATAAAAATCAATATAAATAATATTATTATTTTTAATAGGATAAATATGTATTCTAAATAAATATAAATATAAATAAAAATAAGAGAGAACCAAAGGTATCAAGTACCCTTACTCATTTGTATGGAAAATGTTAGACATTTGAAGATTCTATTGACATAGCTAAGTTAGAGCAAGACTCTGATACTATATTAGACGAATACGACTTTCCACAATGGTATGATATTATCCACTTTGAGTATAAGCTCTCATGGCTTTGCTTTGAGCTTCTCCAAAAGGCCTCATGCCAATGGAGATACTATTTTTTTGAATATAAATCGATGATCATTTCCTACATTAGTCGATGTGGGACTTTCATCCGATACAAACTATGTATCTCAAAACTAGTGACAAATCATTACTGAGTAATTCATGTTATATGTCAAGACAAATGCTTTATGTTTTTCACTGAACTACACTCATCCACCTCCAATTGAGCTACGAGCATGAGTAAGTAGGCAGCTAGAGAGAGGAGCGATTGAGCTGTCCTAGAAGTGAGAGATTTAAATCTCCGACCTCTCAGTTAAATGTATATTCTTATTCAGCCACGTTCAAATTAGTTCATTGAGATCCTAATTAAACCACGGAATGCTAAGCTAGCTATTTTGATAGTATTATTCAACGGGATAAGACATATACCATCAAATTACCGTCGAAAGAGTACACACTTAGAATAAAAAAAATTTGAAAAAAAGGTTGAAAACATTACAACTATTGGATTTTGACTTTATGAAATTTGACCACCAAATTACCAAAAATAGAATAATTAAATCAAAAGTCAAAGGGGGCAGAAGGAAAAGAGTGTACCGTGTTGGATTTTCGTATTCAAGACATTTTCAAGGCTTGCGCCAGCCATGGCCGACATTAGTCCACACACGCATCCACTTATCAAACCACTCACTGCCACGTGAAGGTTCATACCTATAAGAAAGCCTGATTTTTATAAGATTTTGGAGCGCAAAAAGCTGCGAATGGGTCCATAAAAGTTTGGTTAAGATACCAATTTCCCTCACCAAATCTAATCATTCACATGTTTGAATAAAGGGGTAACTTAGAAGGCTATCGGGCCATCTACGCCGACAATGAACGACATTTGTATCGCCCACCTTGCCCAAACGGGCAATGGATAGCCTGAAAGGCAACGTTTGGTCCCTTCTCAATTGCAGAAACTTTGTGCTGATAAATCAAAATGATAGATCAGCTACTCAAAGCCATAGACTATGAATGCCATTCGGAGTTTATATTTTTGCATTTAGGCAGTTTCAACCAATGAATAATTTAGCCAAGATTGTTTAGAGTCACGAGACTGGCCCATGAACGTTTATATCTCGTGAACTTTTCGACATTCAAATGCTAAACCGAGAGACAATTTTACGCAATAACTTAAAGCTTTATGGGACAATGACTTGAGTTGAGTTGAATTGTGTTAAAAGCTTTAAAAAATTAGTCTTCTAATTGGTTAATAAATACTATTGTTTAAGAATTTGTGTTTGGCGGTTAAAGTTACTATTTGTTAGTTGAATTTTTTTTTGGTTGATTTGTAAAGATATTTATATAGTTATTTCAATTCATCAAATAATACATCATTAATACAACTCTGATTGCATATTGAATTTAGCTTTCTCCTTTCTAACATGGTATGAGAGTATGCTACTTTTCTACCTTGAAAAGTAGCCGCCTTTTTTGGAAAAGAGGATGTGGCAATAGAGAGTAATTTTGTGCATCCATCAATTCTAAAGTTGGATGGACATTATTATCATTGGTGTATGTTGATGAAAAACTTTTTCAGATCCAAATAATATTGGATCTCATATCAAAATAATATTAGAGTTTGGTTGAGCAAGGATTTTTCAGATCAAAATAATATTGTTTCTCGTATCAAAATAATATTGGAGTTTGGTTGAGCAAGGAATCCGTGCAGCAGCCAAAGGAGAAGATCTTTCAGAAGGACAAAAGAAAGCAATGGAAGATCTTAAGTTGAAGGATTTAAAAGCCAACAACTATCTCTTGCAAGACGTAGATCGTCCAGCTCTAGAAACCATTATGAAGAAAGACATCGTCAAGGGTATTTGGGACTCCTTGAAACAGAAGTAGAAAGACACCGTCAAGGGTATTTGGGACTCCTTCAAATAGAAGTACTAGAATCAAATGTGCATAATTGCAAGCTCTTTGCAAGGAATAAGAGGTTCTTCACATGAAGACGGGAGAATCAGTGTCAGACTACTTTGTTCAAACTCTCATAATTGCCAATAGAAAGAAAATCCATGGAGAAAAGATGGTAATCATTGACATCATAGAAAAAAATCCTATGTTCTATGACTTCTAAGTTGACTATGTGATTTGCTTAATTGAAGAGTCTACTGATCTGGATTCTTTGTCCATTGATGAGTTACAAAGTAGTCTCTTAGTGCACGAGCAACGCATGAATGACCATATTTATGAGGAAGAGCAAGCTCTAAAAGTCACACATTATGGAAGTTTTGGCAGGAGAGGAAGAGGACATGGTGGCTTTCGAGGACAAGGTGAGGACGAGGTAGAGGAAGAGGTTTGACAAAACTTTTATAGATCAACCGTGGAATGCTCCAATTGCCATGAATTAGGACATTACCAATATGAATATCTTGAAAGAGAGATACAAAGAACTTTTCTGTCATATTGACGAGAAGTTTTAAACAAACTGTAAAGTTGGGTGACAACTAAAGCATGGTTGTGATGGGTAAAGAAAATATAAAGTTTAAAGTAAATGAGATTGTGCAAGTAATTACCGAGGTATTTTATGTACTAGACTTGAAAAACAACTTACTGAGCATCAGACAACTGCAAGAAAAAGGTCTTGCAATTCTTATACAAAAAGGAGGATGTAGGATTTATCATCCCGAGGGTGGGTTGATTGTTGAAACTTCAATGATGTCAAATAGAATTTTTACCCTATTTGTTAAATCTCTATCGAAGGAATAGTCCTGCTTGAATGCTATTATAGAAGATCTCGCAAGAACATGACATTGTCGATATGAGCGTCTAAGTTATGGAGGATTTAAGACACTTCAAGAGAAGGACACGGTGCAAGGATTGCTGGTCCTTAAAACTCTCTCAAAAGTGTGTGAACGTTATTTGATAGGGAAACAACAAAGAATTCATTTCCTAAAGAAAGCACATGGAGAGCATTTCAAATTCTTCAACATGTACATGTTGACATATGCAGACCGATCACGCCCATCTCCAACAACAAAAAGAGGCTTTTTTTTTTTTTTTTTTTTTTTTTTTTTTTTTTTTTTTTTTTTTTTTTTCAGATTCATCGATGATTTTAGTTGAAAAACTTGGATTTCAGTCGTGAAACTAGTATATACTTGAAGAGGTTGAGAACTAATCGAGGTGGTGAATTCACATCTGAAGAATTCACTAGCTTTTGTAATGAAAATGGTATTCAAAGGCAATTGATAACTGCTTACATTTCACAACAAAATGGCGTGGTGGAAAGAAAAAATAGAACAATTATGAATATGGTTAGATGCATGCTGACAAAGAAAAAGGTACTAAAAGCTTCCTGGCTGAAAGCAGCAAACTGGATGGTTCATATTCTCAATAGAAGTCCCACTCTAGTCGTGAAGCATATGACTCCAGAAAGAGCTTGGAGCGCTATAAACCATCAGTTTCACATTTCAGAATGTTTGGATGTATTGTGTACATTAATGTCCCATACAACAAAAGAGCAAAGCTTGAGGATAAAAGTTTGAAGTGTGTATTACTTGGAGTTAGTGAGAAGACAAAAACATACCGACTTTATGATCCAATCTCACAAAAAAAAAAAAAAAAAAAAAAAAAAAAAAAAAAAAAAATTGTTAGTAGAGATGTGAAGTTTGAGGAAGAAAATGACTGGGAATGACATAAAACCTATCAAGAAGAAGTTACAGTTGATCTAGAATGGAGTAATGATACATGTAATAACGATAAAAGCTTGGAGGATGAAAGAGGATTCATGTGAGTCAGCACAAGAACACTCATCTGTTGTGAGAGGTCACCAAGATGGATGGATGATTATGAGAGTGGTGAAGGTTTTTCTGAGGACGAAGATATTACATATCTAGCCTTGTTTGCAGGAGATAATCCTATTCATTACATAGAAGTCGCCAAAAGCTCTAACCGGAGGAAAGCTATGGATGCAGAAATAGAAGCCATTGAGGGAAACGAGACTTGGAAATTGACAGAACTACCTGCAGGATGAAAGAAAATCGGTATTTAGTGGATCTTTAAGACAAAGCTCAGAGACAATAGAGAGGTCGATAAATACAAAGCACATCTTGTGGCAAAGAAATATGCACAACATGGAGTTGATTATGTTGAAGTCTTCGCACTTGTAACTCAACTTGATACAATCAAAGTAATAGAGTCTTATTTTGTGAAGCAAGGGTTCGAAAAATCCTTATGAGCACACTTTGTTCATCAAGACAGAAGATGAAGATAAGATTTTGATTGTATATCTCTACGTTGATGATCTAATTTTCACTGATAATGATGAACATATATGTGTGCAAAGTTTAAGCAATCTATGTTTGATGATTTGATATGACCGATCTTGGAAAGATGATATATTTTCTTAGTTTTTAAGTTATACAAAGTTCAAATAGAATTTTTATTGTTTCTATAGTTCAGATCAGATGATTAACCGGGGGTGTTTCTATAGGATCAGATGATTTAATGTTTGTGGTTAGCCTAATCAGCAGATACATGGAGAATCCAACCAAAGTTCTTCTAAAAGTAGCAAAAAGGGTGCTAAGATATTTGAAGAGTACTAGCAATTTTGGATTGTTCTATAGGAAGGGAGGAAATGAAGAGCGGAATGCTTTTACCGATACTGATTATGCTGGTGATATAGAATATAGACTTCCAGTTATATATTTAAATTGTGGTGACTCTATCTACTGTAGAAGCATAACTTGTTGCTATCAGTTCTTGTACCCGTTAAGCAATATAGATAAGAAGGGTTTTGAAGCAACAAGGTCGTGTTCAACTTGATCCTACCACAATTTTTTTTGTGATAAGAGTTCAACTCTTCACCTTTATAATAATCCTATTATGCATGGTCATGACAAACATATAGATGTTCGATTTCATTTTCTTCCAGAACTGTCAAATGAAGGAGTTGTGAGGGTGGTTCATGTTTGTACATAAAATCAAGTGGCAGACATCATGAACAAACCTTTAAAGCTTGATGTTTTTCTGAAGATCCCATGATATGTTAGAAGTTTGTTTAGAATCAAGTACTACTGCTATCATTCTGTTTAAAGGAGGATGTTAAAAGAATTAGTCTTCTAGTTCCTTAATAAATCTTATTGTTAAGGAATTTTTTATTTCGTTTGACTAGTTCTTAGCTGTTTGAAGGCTCACAAGAATTCCTCCTATTTTTCACACGCTCACACATGTCCCGTTGCACGCACGCGCTTTAGCCCGGGTTCGGTTTGCACTCTCTAACGCCACTCATTCAATCAGGTTCAACATTTTTTTAAATTTTCTTTTCAAGTTGACAAGCATCTCATTATGATGCTAATGTGTGTCCCTCCCGACACCAGACGTGTTCTTCGCCCCTCTGATCGACACATGTTACCTGCACAACCAACTTCATCGTAAATTCCAGAATTTTGATATGTAACTCCCCATCCAAAACACTAATCAACTTGATTTTTTCACCAAAGTTGTAGCAGTTTAAACCAACTTTACAATGGTAGTTTTTGTAATTTTAGCACAATCTCATAAGGGAATAAACACGTCCAAATATCGCCTAAAATTGTAAAACCGATAATCTTGCATATTCTAGATGTTCGTCAAAACACTGCCTTTCAGTCCGAATCAACTCTGACTTCCTTCGTAAACTTGATATGGAAACAATAATGTATGTATGTACGTATGTACGTATTTCATGTATCCGTGTTTTGTAAATATTTGACCGATTCAACACATGTGATAGACTCTGAGTCCTTAGAGGTGACCGAAGAGAGTTACGAAGAAAGACTAGTGAGGATCTTGGCTCGTGACGCAAAAACTCTACGCACGAAGGACATCGCTTTTATCGAAATGTTGTGGATATCATCAAATAGAGGAAGTCACGTGGGAATGTGAGGATGAAATGAGAGAGAAACTTATAGCTATTCAAGAATTTAGGCATTTTCGAGGATGAAATTTCTTTTTAGAAGGTGTACACTACCGTAAGTAGTAAGTAATAAGTAAAATATAATAGGATTTAGGCATTTTCGAGGATGAAATTTCTTTTTAGGAGGTATACACTATCGCAAGTAGTAAGTAAAATATCTATTCTACGAGTTGTGAAAGTCTTTAGTCCCGAGTAAGAATTAAGGTGATTAATTAGATAAATTGTTGAACCTTGTTTGGATTTTAATTCTTTTAATAGATTCCCAAGCCTTTTTTTCGATGGTCGTTAAAACATAGTGTCAATGTGAGTGACCTGGATTCGATCTCGGTAGGAGCGCAAAAAACTTGATCACTTGTAAAAGCTCATACGCTCGAGAACATTTTTTTTTTTGGTTACTTTTTTGTCGTAAGAAATCAAGGACTTTGATCACTTGTGAATAAAAATAGTTTAGTGAAAGATTTTTTTTTTTTTTTTTTTTTTTTTTTTTAAAGAAGAGATGATATGTTACCAAGTTTGTTGTGGATTTTAGCCCCTTAGACATATTCCCATGCTTTTTTTTTGGACGGACATCAAGTATAGCAGTAAGTATTCCCACCTCTTATGCACGTAACCCGAGTTTGATCCTTGACAAAAACTTCATAAACTACCTTGTTAAAAAATGAATTTTTAATATCATTCAAATATGTGTTATTTTTTTAAAACTAAATAAACTTTATGCCCGTGGATTTTAGCTCCTTTTAATAGATTTTCAAACCATTTTTTAAGGGTTGTTGTAGTATAGAGGTAAGTATTTTTGCATGTGGGTTGAAGTTTTTTTTTTTTTGGTTGCGAGAAATTATGTGTGTTTTTAATATCATTGGTTGATTTTTTTTAAACTAAACAAAATTTAGGCAGGCGAGTTTTAGCTCATTTTAACAAATTTCCAAGCCCTTTTTCGACCATAGTTGTAGTATAGTGACCCAGTTTGATCCCCGACGCCAAAAACTATGATCGCTTGTGAAAACTCTAATAATAGTTCAAGAATACAATATGTATTTTTTTAGCACCTTTCAACAAATTCACAAGCCTTTTTTTTGATATCGTTGTAGTATAACTGTAAGTATTCGTACTTGTAATGCAGGTGACCCAGGTTTAATCTTGGGCAACAGAGTCGAAAACTATATCAATTAAAAATTAATTTTTTGTATCATTCAAACTTGTGTTGATTTTTCAAAACTAAACAAATTTTTGCTAGTGGGTTTCAGCAACTTTTAACAAATTCCCAAGACCTTTTTTTGCTAGTGCACGGAGGTGACCCGGTTCAATCCGCGACAATGGCGCCAAAAACTATGATCGCTTGTGATTACTCTAATAAAAATGATATAGTTCAAGAATACAACATATATTTTTCTAGCTCGTTTCAACAGATTGTCAAGCCTTTTTCTTAAAGTCGTTGTAGTATAAATGAAAGTATTCGCGCCGATATGCAGCTGACCCGGGTTTGATCGTTGACAACAACGTCAAAAACTATATCAATTAAAAATGAGTTTTTAAGTATCATAAAAATGTGTGTTGATTTTTTTAAACTAAACAAATTTTTTGATGGTGGGTTTTAGGCACTTTTAACATATGCCCAAGCACTTTTTCGAGGGTCATTGTAGTATAGTGGTAAGTATTCTCATCTGTCAATCGGGTGACCCAGTTTCGATCCCAGTCAATGGCGCAAAAACTATGATCTCTCTAATAAAAAATGATATAGTCCAAGATAGCTGTATTTTAAACTATGATCGCTCTAATAAAAAATGATATAGTCCAAGATAGCAATCAAGCCTTTTTTTGACGTCATTGTAGTATAAATGTAAGTATTCGTGCTTGTTACACAAGTGACCAGGATTTGATCATTGACAACAAAACTATATCAATTAAAAATGAAAAACTATGATCGCTCTAATAAAAAATGATATAGTCCAAGATAGCAATATGTATTTTTTTAGCTCGTTTCAACAGATTCTCAAGCCTTTTTTGACGTCATTGTAGTATAAATGTAAGTATTCGTGCCTGTTACACAAGTGACCAGGATTTGATCATTGACAACCGCGTCCAAAACTATATCAATTAAAAATGAGTTTTTAAGTATCATAAAAATGTGTTATTAAACTTAACAAATTTTTTGCTGGTGGGTTTTAGCTACTTTTCAAAAATTCCCAAGCACTTTTTGAGGGTTGCTGTAGTATAGTGATAAGTATTCCTACCTGTCACTCAGGTGACCCGGGTTTGATCCCCGGTAGCGGCGGCAACAGACGTCATTGTAGTATAAATATAAGTATTCGGGCTTGTTATGCACGTGATCTGGTTTGATCATCGATAAAAGCATCGAAAACTATATCAATAAAAAATGAGTTTCTAAGTATCATAAAAATGTGTGTTAATTTTTTTAAACATAACAACATTTTTTATGGTAAGTTTTAAGCAACTTTTAACAGATTTCAAAGTGTTTTTTCGACAATTGTAGTATAGTAGTAAGTTTTCCCGCCTGTTACGCGGATGTCTCGGGTTTGATCCCCGACAACGGCGGCAAAAACTTTGATGATCCCTTGTAAAAGGGTCTAATAAAAAATGATATTGTTCAAGAATACAATGTATTTTTTTATCTCGTTCAACAGATTCTCAAGCCTTTTTTTGACGTCGATAAATGTAAGTATTCGCGCCTGTTACGCAGGTGATCTCGGTTTGATTGTCGACAACATCGTCGTAAACTATATCAATTAAAAAATGAGTTTTTAAATATCATAAAAATGTGTGTTGATTTTCTTAAACTTAATAAATTTTTTTCCAGTGGGCTTCAGCAACTTTTAAAAGATTCCCAAGCACTTTATCGAGGATCATTGTAGTATAGTGGTAAGTATTCTCGCTTGTCACGTGGGTGAACCGAGTTTGCTCATCGTGAACGGTGCAAAAAGCTATAATCCCTTGTAAATGGTCTAATACAAAATGATATTGTTTTAGAATTCAATATGTATTGTTTTCATCTCGTTTAACAGATTCTCAAGCCTTTTTTTGACGTCGTTGTACGATAAATGGAAGTATTCGCAGCGTGATAAAAAACTATAACAATTAAAAACGACTTTTTAAGTATCATAAAAATATGTGTTAATTTTTTTATGCTTAACAAATTTTTTGCTGGTAGGTTTTAGCAACTTTTAACATATTCCCAAGCGGTTTATTGAGGGTCGTTGTAGTATAGTTGTAAGTAATCCCGCCTGTCGGCAACAGCGCTGAAAGCTTATGATGATCCCGTGTGAAGGGTCTAATAAAAAATGATATTTTTCAAGAATCCAATATGTATTTTTTCCATCTCGTTCCATAGATTCTCAAGCTTTTTTTTTTATGTCGTTGTACCATAAATGTTTGTATTCGCTCCTGTTACACAGGTGATCCTAGTTTGATCGTCGACAACCGCATTGAATACTATATCAATTAAAAACTAGTTTTTAAGTATCATAAAAATATGTGTTGATTTTTTTAAACTTAACAAATTGTTTGCTTGTGGATTTCAGGAACTTTTAACAGATTCCCAAGCTATTTATCTAGGGTGGTTGTAGTATGTTTTTCATCTAGTTCAACAGATTCTCAAGCTTTTTTTTGATGTTGAAAACGATATCAATTAAAAACAAGTTTTGAAGTATCATAAAAATATGTGTTGATTTTTTTAAACATAACAAAATTTTTGTCCATGGTTTCAGCAACTTTTAACAGATTCTCAAGCGCTTTATCGAGGGTTGTTATAGTATAGTGATAAGTATTCTCGCCTGCCCCGTGGGTGACCCGAGTTTGATCCCGCAACTGCATTGAAAGCGCCATGATAATCCCCTTTTAAGGGGTCTAATAAAAAATGATATTGTTCAAGAATCCATTTTCATCTCGTTCAACAGTTTCTCAAACTTTTTTTTTGATGTCGTTGTACGATAAATGTTTGTATTCGCGCCTGTTACGCAGGTGATCCCGGTTTGATCGTCGACAACCGCGTCGAAAACTTTATTGAGGTTCGTTGTAGTATAGTGGTAAGTATTCCCACCTGTCACGCGGGTGACTTGTTATGCAGGTGATCCGAGTACGATCATGGACAACAGCGTCGAAAACGATATTAATTAGAAACGTATTTTTAAGTATCATAAAAATATGTGTTGATTTTAACACTTTACAAATTTTTTGCTAGTGTGTTTCAGCAACTTTTAACAGATTCCAAAGCAGTTTACTGAGGGTCGTTGTAGTATAGTGGTAAGTTTTCTCGCCCCACCTGTCACGCGGGTGACTTGTTATGCAGGTGATCCGGGTACGATGTGGACAACAGCGTTGAAAACGATATTAATTAGAAACGTATTTTTAAGTATCATAAAAATATGTGTTGATTTTAACACTTCACAAATTTTTTGCTGGTGTGTTTCAGCAACTTTTAACAGATTCCAAAGCTGAGGGTCGTTGTAGTATAGTGGTAAGTTTTCTCGCCCTAATAAAAAATGATATTGTTCAAGAATCCAATATGTCTTTTTTTCATCTCGTACAACAAATTCTCAAGCCTTTTTTTTTGACGTAGTTGTACTATAAATGTAAGTTGAAACAGCCCAAAAATAAATAAATAAACAAATAAAAATTATTATGATGTATAAAAAGAAAATAATAATAATAAATTAATAAAAAAGTAAATAAAAAAAAACCATTATTCCCTCTTTTCTCTCCCGTAAGTCACTCCCCCAATAATCTCTCCTCAACACATCTCACAATCCTGTAAAATGAAACAGAAATGAAAAATCTCAGATTTAAGAAAACAGACCTCACATCAAATTTATGTCTCACGTCAAATTTATAGGAGATGGGTTGATAGAGATATCAAGATTTACATAGGAGAGGGGAGAGAGATTTGAGATTTCTCTGTTATATTTCAGATCTACCTTCTTTTTATCCAATTATTTAGTTTTATTTAGTAATTTAATTAGAAAGATACGTCATGATCAATAGCAGAAACAAAATAGAATGGATTAAATTGGCTAGAAGTAATTGGCAACCTAATTGAAAAAGTAACAAACAAAAATAAAAAGAAAAGATTAAACAGATTTAACTAATCAGAATTTCTTCTCTCCTGCAAAAACAAGCACAAAAAGCTTCAGATTAAGTTTTGTTTTGGTAGAAAAAGATATTTCTCTAAAAAGAGACAACTAATCAGAATTTCTTCTCTCCTGAAAAAACAAGCACAAAAAGGTTCAGATTAAGTTTTGTTTTGGTAGAGAGAGATATTTCTCTAAAGAGAGACAATGCATTTGAATAGGTCAGTAGTTTTCCTTTTATTTTATTTGATGATACTAAAAGTCATTCTCAAACAGGGAGAGATAATTAAAAGAAAGAAAACCCAGTAAGAGATAGAGAAGGAAGACTGTGAATATAATTAAAAATTATCTGAAAAATGTTAAAAGGGTATTAAACACCATTAGAGAAAATAGAATATCTGGGAAATTTTAATGAGTATTAAATGGTTTGTATGAAAATAATACTAACAAACATATATAAATATTTCAACACCTAACTCAAGCAAAGACTCTAACGTTCAAGACTCTAATGTTCGCATGAAGTATAACACATGGGTCAACATAAATTAGAGAAATAATTTTATAGAGTTCAAACTTGAAACTGATGTCATGGGCTCACATAGGTTGACTTGGAGTTCAATGGACTTTCATCAAGGATAACGACGGAATCGAACTTTCATTAAGGATATATTCGTGACAACGACTTAAGCTAACCAGGTAAGTGACCTTACTATCGGCATAGTTATATTTGATGTTGACACGTGCCCTATGGTTCTGTACGTGTCATATATATTGATATGTGTGAATTGTCTGTGGATCGATATGTTTCCTATATGTTATGTTATGTTATAATATGTGGTTTGTATGATAATAATTATTGTACGATGTGCTCAATGATATGTTTGAGATAGAATACGAGAAGGATGCACAAAACGAAATGTAACGATAGGAGTAAGATACGTTCATGAAACGTTAGAGTTAGGTTACATACCGGAGTGCTATGGATAGGAGAGATTGATGAAAGAATACGGTTAGGTTATGGGTAGAAAGGGATAGGTTTGTGATAGATTGATAGAACGATAGCGTTAGGGTACGTTCTTGTGACGATATGACTAAGGTACGTCACGTAATGATATGTCTGTGATACGTATAAGAACGTTAAGGCTATGGTAAGTTAGAGAACGATATGACTATGAAGTGTTTACATTATGACTTGGTTATGATATGATACATTGTATGCTAGATTATTGTGCTTAAGTACGAAACCATGTGAACGTAAATGTATGTTATTTATGCTGTTTAGTTGATGTGATATGAATGCATGTGACGATGTGTGCCCTGTACGATTATGGCTTGTTGTATGAGTATTGGAATGTAACTGAATGAATTGTATGATATGAAATACGGTAAATTGCATGATACATAACCCCGCTAGGAATATGTATGATATGTAACGAAATGAGAATGAGAATGACATGTAAGCATGAAAATGTGACACGGGGCTATGTTCATTAAATGATGACTGTAGGACTATTGGGACCTCATGCATATTGTGTGATCATGCATTTGGGGGGATACCCCTATCCCATCACGAGGGTACGGACGCGTACATCCAAATGGCAGGACAACGATCGTTATGCTCTGCATAGCACTGCCGTGGCGGTTTTAGTTTTAACGGGTCCCGGTGGGCCCCCAGAGCATGCCCACCGGCTAGGGACAGTGGCCCAGTGGTGTGCGAACTAGCTGGTGAGCCCATACTCGCACGTATGGGCTGCGTGTAGAGTATATGGTACACGTCCACGATTACCTGTTAGGATTACACCGTAGGGAAAACGAAACGAAACGAAACGAAACGAAAAAGAAATGAAACGAAACGAAACGAAACGAAAGATAGGTCCCATCATATTATTGCATGTGATTATTGCATTTAACCCCAAGAGTGGGGTCACTTACGAAGTATTTTTTTAAATACTCAAGCCATGTGCTACTACATTTTTCAGGTCAAGGCAAGACATTCCTGTACGGCTGACGACGACATCGCAACTCGAGATCATGGCACATGCATAGGATAGTGGCATTTATTTTCTTAGACTTAGGATAGAATAGGATGTTTTAAACTTAAACGTTTATTTATTTTATTTCGAGTTTTTTGTTGTGTCGTTTTAAAAATGTTTTTGAAACATGTAAGTCCATGGCTATGTTTTAAGATATGTTTTATGGAATTTAAATGAAGTCTTCCGCATTCAATGTTTATGGTATGTATACAGTAGCGACCTTAAATTAAGTAGAAAATTTCGAGTCGTTACATAAGTATTCGCGCCTTTACTCTTTTTTTCATCTCGTACAATAGATTCTCAAGCCTTTTTTTGACGTCGTTGTACAATAAATGTAAGTATTCGCGCCTTTACGCAGGTGACCCGGGTACGATCATCGACTTGAAAAACTATATCAATTAAAAACCACTTTTTAAGTATCATAAAAATATGTGTTGATTTTTGTACACTTATCAAATTTTTTTTTTGGTGGGTTTCAGCAACTTTTAACAAATTTCCAAGAGATTTATGAAGGGTTGTTGTAGTATAGTGGTAAGTATTCCTGCCTGTCACCGGGGTGACCCAGGTTCGATCTCGGTAATAGCGCCGAAAGCTATGATGATCCCATGTGAAGGGTCTAATAAAAATTGATATATTTAAAAAATCCAATATGCATTTTTTCATCTCGTTCAACAGATTCTCAAGCTTTTTTTTATGTCGTTGTACGATAAATGTAAGTATTTGCGCCTGTTACACAGGTGATCCCCAGCATCGAAAACTATATCAATTAAAAACGAGTTTTTAAGTATCATAAAAGAATGTGTTGATTTTTTTAAACTTTACAAATGTTGATTTTTTTAAACTTAACAAATTGTTTGCTGGTGGGTTTCAGGAACGTTTAATAGATTTCCAAGCGGTTTATCGAGGGTTGTTGTAGTATGGTGGTAAGTATTCCCCCCCTGTCACTCGGGTGATCCGGGTTTGATCCCCGTAAACCCGGCAACGGCGCCGAAAGCCATGATGATCCCCTTGAAAAAATGATATTGTTCAAGAATCCATTATGTTTTTTTTTTTTTTTTTTACGTCGTTGTAGGATAAATGCAAGTATTCCCGCCTGTTATGCAGGTGATCCGGGTACGATTGTTGACAAGCTTCGAAAACTATATCAATTAAAAACGAGTTTTTAAGTATCATAAAAATATATATTGATTTTTTTACCCTTAACAAATTTTTTGCTGGTGGGTTTCAGCAACTTTTAACAGATTCTCAAGCTGTTTATCGAGGGTTGTTGTAGTATAGTGGTAAGTATTCCCGGCATCACCGCCTAAAGCTATGATATCCTATGTGAATGGTTAAGTAGTATTTGCGCCTGTTATGCAACTGATTAGGGTTCGACAATAGCGTCAAAAATGATATCAATTAAAAACAAGTTTTTTAAGTATCATAAAAATATGTGGTGATTTTCAGGGTTCTAAAATAGCGTAAAAAAACTATATCAATTAAAAACGAGTTTTTAAGTATCATAAAAATATATGTGGTGATTTTGTTAACATAACAAAATTTTTGCCCATGGTTTCAACAACTTTTAACAGATTCTCAAGCACTTTATTGAGGGTGGTTGTAGTATAGGGGCAAAGCCATGATGATCCTATGTAAAGGAGTCTAAATAAAAAATGATATTTTTCAGGGTTTGGTCACACCAGCATTGAAAACTATATCAATTAAAAACAAGTCTGGTTTTTAATTATCATAAAAATATTTGCTGATTTTTTTAAACTTAACAAATTGTTTGCCGGTGAGTTTCAGGGACTTTTAACAGATTCCCAAGTGGTTTATCGAGGGTCGTTGTAGTATAGTGGTAAGTATTTTCGCCTGTCACCTGGGTGACCCTGGTCCGATCCCCGGCAACGGCGGCGAAAGCCTTGATGATCCCTTGCGAAGGGTCTAATAAAAAAATGATATCGATCAAGAATCCAATATGTATATTTTTCATCTCGTTCAACAGATTCTTAAACCTTTTTTTGACGTTGTTGTACGATAAATGTAGTATTCGCGCCTGTTACGCAGGTGATCCCGGTTTGATCGTCGAGAACAGCATCGAAACTAAATCATTTAAAAACGAGTTTTTAAGTATCATAAAAATATGTGTTGATTTTTTTAAACATAACAAATTTTTTGCCGGTGGGTTTCAACAACTTTTAACAGATTCTCAAGTGCTTTATTGAGGGTTGTTGTAGTATAGTGGTAAGCATTCTTGCTTGTCATGCAGGTGACCTAGGTTCGATCTCCAACAATGGTGATAAAAATATGTGTTGATTTTTTTAAAACATAACAACTTTTTTGCCGGTGGGCTTCAGCAACTTTTAACAGATTCTCAAGCGCTTTATCGAGGGTTGTTGTAGTATAGTGGTAAGTATTCTCGCCAGTCACGCAGGTGACTCGAATTCGATCCCCGACAATGGTGCAAAAAACTATGATCCCTTGGGAGAAGGGTCTAGTAAAAATTGATATTGTTTAGGTTTATAAGTATTCGTGCTTGTTACGCAGGTGATCTGAGTACGATCGTCGACAACAGCGTCGAAAACTACATCAATTAAATTCTGCGTAACAGACAGAGTTTTTTAGTATCATAAAAATATGTGTTGATTTTTTTAAAGTTGAACAATTTAAAAAATGATATTGTTTAAGAATACAATATGTATTTTTTTTTATCTCGCTCAACAGATACTAAAGCCTTTTTTTTTTTTTTTTTTTTTTTTTTTGAGGTCGTTGTACTATGCCTATTACGCGTAGAAAACTATATCAATTAAAAATGAGTTTTTACGTAAACATATGTGTTGATTTTTTTAAACTTAACAAAGTTTTTGCTAGTGGGTTTTAACAACTTTTAACCAATTCTCAAGCTCTTTTTTACGAGGGTCATTGTAGAATAGTTGTAAGTATTCGTGCCTGTTACACTGGTGACCTGGGTTTAATCCCTGACAACGGTACCAAAAACTATGATTCTTTGGTTAAGGGTCTAATAAAAAATGATATGGTTCATGAATACAATATGTATCGAAAATTATATAATGGTAAGTTTTGTTTTAACATATTTCCAAGCCAGTTATGCAGTTGACCAAGATTTGGTCGTCCACAAAAGTGTCAAAAACTATATCAATTAAAAATGAGTTTTTAGTATCATTCAAATGTATTTTTTAAACTAAACAAATTTTTTACTAGTGGGTTTTAGCTCCTTTTAACAGATTCACGGGCTCTTGTTTTAGGGTAGTTTTATGGTGGTAAGTTTTCTCGACTATGAGACCCGGGTTCGATCCCCAACAACGACGTAAAAATACTTGATCTATAAAAATTAAGTGAGTTTTTTTTAGTATCATTCAAACTTGTGTTGATTTTTTTATACTAAATAAAATTTATGCAGGTGAGTTTTAACTTCTTTTAACTGATTTCTAAGTCCTCTTTTGTCGGTTGTTGTAGTATATTGGTAAGTATTATTCTTGCTTGTCACGTGGCTGACCCGGGTTTGATCACTTGCTTGTCACGCAGGTAAGTATATTCTTAAGTTTTTTTTATTATTATTATTTATTTACTTTTGTTTGCTAGAGATTGAGTGAGTTTTTAGTATCATTCGATCGTGTGTTGATTTTTATAAACTAAACAAAATTTATGCCGGTGGGTTTTAGCTCCTTTTAACATATTCCTAAGCCTTTTTTTCGACCGTCATTGTAGTATAGTGGTAAGTATTCTCCACTGTGAAAAACAGCATGCCCGCACAACAACGACGCGAAAAACTTAATCACTTGTGAAGGTCTCTAAGGTGGATTTTAGGCCCTTATTCCCAATCTAACAAGTTATCTTTTATATATATATATATATATATATATATATATATATATATATATATATATAGATATATATATATATATTTTTTTTTGGGCTAGAAAGAAAATTAATTGAGTCTTCAATATCATTCAAATGAGTGTTGATTTTTTTACGCTACAAAATTTATGTTGGTGGGTTTATCTCCTAATAACTTATTCTCAAGCCTTTTTTTTTTTTTTTTTTTTTTTTTTTTTATGGTCGTAGTAGGACAATAGTAAATATTCCCACCTGTTATTCAGGTGACCGAGTTTGAGTTTGATCCTCGACAACAGCCCTAAAAAATAGAACGCTAAAAAATGAGTTTTTAGTATCATTCAAATGTGTATTGATTTTCTTAAGACTAAACCAAATTTATGCCCTTGGATAAGCTCCTTTTAACAGATTCCCAAGCCCTTTTTTGGTTCTAGCACAGTGGTAAGTATGTCAAAAACTTGTTACCATGTGAAAATCTCTAATTAAAAATAGTGTAGTGCAAGAATACACTATGTATTCTATTTCCTTTTAACAGATTCCCACCCTCTTTTTTTTTTCTTTACTGTTCTTATAGCATGTGTGGTAAAATGTCATAAGTTTTTTTTATTCAATTTAGCTATTAACTCTCATAAATGATTAAATAAGAATACTATTAATTTGGTTATTAATTTTTGTAACCATTTTAATATTAATCTGATTTAATTCTATAACTTGATGATTCAACCAATTATTCCTATATAATAGGCTTGTCTAGAAGGTTGATGATATTGGAATTTGAGAGAGTTTTGTGTGTCACATTATATTACTTGTAACACTTTCTTTATTAGTGATTGGTTGCTACTTGTGGATGTAGGGGAACTTCTTCTCTCCGAACCACGTAAATATCTTGGTGTCTCTTTGTGTAATTCCGTTCATTGGTGTTGTGAGTATATTTGTTTCGCTTTCGGCGCACAACAAGTGGTGTCAGAGCCTGATTGTGGTATTTGGGGTATTGTGAAAGTTTTGACCTCATCGACCACTAGACGTGTTCCCAATCATACTTATTTTCTTGAAAATCAATTTTCAAGAATTGTGTTTTTCTAGTTACATCCAGATTACTTATTACAAATGGCAGAATCATCTGGAATTAAATCACGGCGTGGATCGAGAATTTTGAGTTCTAATCTCGAAGTAGAGAAATGTGATGGAACCATAATTTTGGTGTTTGGCAAGGCGAAGTTAGTGCTTTGCTGGCCATGTAAGACCTTGATGCTTCTCTCGAAGAGGAGATGCCTGAAGACATGACAGAAACAGAATGGACGAAATTAAATCAGCAAGCTTGTGGAATTATTTGATCCTGTCTTGGCAAGGATCCGAAATATCCATTTATGAAGGTGACCATGGCGAAAGAACTATAGGACAAGCTTGAGGCGAAATATATGCAAAAGAGTGTGGAAAATAAACTCTATTTGAAGAAGAAACTCTTCCGTTTTGACTGCAAGAAAGGTATCTCAATGGCTGAGCATTTGGATGATTTTAACAAAATCATCACTGATTTGCTCAATCTTGATGTTAAGATTGATGATGAAGACAAGGCGTTGTTGTTATTAAATTCTATGCCGGAGTCCTACGAGTTTTTAGTAACCACTCTACTGCATGGAGCCTATGATATTGATTTTGAAGATGTTTCAAATGCTTTGATGAATAATGAGGTGCGAAAGAAGGAAAAGGAGGCATATCAAGATTCTAGCTCAAATGTTCTCACTGCTCGTGGAAGGACTTCTACTTGGAAAAAGAGCGAACGTGGAAAGTTTCGATCAAAGTCACGAGGTAGATTTGATAATTGGAGAAAACTTGATAAAAATGAGTGTGCATATTGTCGACAGAAAGACCATTGGAAGAAAGATTGCCCGATCTTAAAAGAGAAAGGGTCGAAGTCCAATGTGGTTAGAGATGACGACACTGATACAGATAATTCCTTGACAATTTCCTTATCAATGAATGAATTCTTGATTCTGGGTGCTCCTATCATATGTGTCCCAACATAGAGATGTTTTTGGACTTCAAAAAGTTCAATGGTGGAGTTGTCTATATGGGCAATGATAGTACTTGCAAGATGATAGGAATCAGCTCAATACAAATCAAGATGTTTGATGGGGTTGTACGAAAACTCAATGATGTGAGGTATGTCCTTAACTTGAAGAAAAATTTGATTTCCCTTGGTGTTATGGAGCTTTGGTGGCCATTAAAGGAACTAGAAGAGGTAGCATATATTACCTCAACGGAACCACAATAATTAGGCATGCTGCTATGGCAAGTTCGAAAGAACAAGACATATCGAAATTATGGCACATAAGACTCGAGCATGCTGGTGAGAAGGCACTCCAGACATTGGTGAACCAAGGAGTCTTAAGGTTGCCACAACTGGTAAAATTGATTTTTGTGAACATTGTATATTTGGTAAAAAAAAAAAATGTGAAGTTTGGTACCGGTATACACCAAACAAAGGGCATTTTGGATTATGTTCACACTATGTATGGGGTCCCACGAAGAATGTCTCATTGGGAGGAAAGAGGTGGTTTGTCACCTTTATTGATGATTACCCGATGAGAGTTTGGATGTATCCCATGAGGCACAAAAACGAGGTTCTCCAAATCTTCTCGGAGTGGAAGAAAATGGTAGAGAATCAGGCAGACATGAAAATAAAAAAGTTGAGATCAGACAACGGTGAAGAATATACTTATGATCCATTCCTTAAAGTATGCCGAGATGAAGGGATCGTTCGACACTTCACTGTTCCTAGTAAGCCACAACAAAATGGAGTTGCTGAGAGAATGAACCAGACATTAATAGAGAAGGTTCGATGCATATTGTCTCACGCAGGATTGAGTAAGGCATTTTGGGTTGAGACTCTACTTGGTGAATCGTTTACCTATTTCTAGAAATGGTGGGAGAACCTCGCTTGAGGTATGGTCGGGTACTCCTGTTAGTGATTATGATAAATTGTATGTGTTTGGTTGTACTGCTTATCATCATGTGACAGACTCAAAGTTGGATCCTAGAGCAAAAAAAGCCAAGTTTATGGGCTTTAGCAAAGGCGTGAAGGGCTATAAGTTATGGTGTCCAGAAAAAAAAAATAAGATTGTTAATAGTCGAGATGTGAAATTCGATAAGTCTGGAATATTTTTGCAGAAAATTGAAAATAATGACGAGGCATTGAAGCAGGTGGAAAAGGTGGTGTTCTCTCCTGATATGGTTGCTCCTATTGAAGAACCTATTGATCAGATAGATAATAACTCTGATGTGTTAGAAGAGGGGGAGCAAAGCCTTCTACAACTTACAAAAGGTAAAAAGGAAATTGGTTATAGATGGGTTGATGAAGAAGAAGAAAATTCTGTATTGAGGCTTGAGGTGGTGGCAACGAAATCAGTTGTGGACTTGGAGATCTTATGACAAGGTGGAGATGGTTGTAAAATGTGTAAGATTTTTTTATTCAATTTAGCTATTAACTCTCATCAATTTATAAGCGTTCATTAAATAAACTTGATTGGGACGAAGAGGACAAGACAAAGGAAGAATACTATTAATTTGGTTATTAATTTTGTAACCATTTTAATATTAATCTTATTTAATTCCATTTGATGATTCAACCAATTCTCCCTGTATAATGGACTTGTCTAGGAGGTCGATGATATCGAAATTTGATATCGGAATTTGGGAGAGTTTTGTGAGTCACATTGTATTTCTTGAGTGATATATTGGTGAGTCTTTGAAGTGTAATAGTGAGGTATTCACTTGTAACACTTTGTTTATTAGTGATTGGTTGCTACCCGTGGATGTAGTGGAACTTCTTCTCTCCGAACCACGTAAATATCTTGGTGTCTCTTTGTGTAATTCCGTTCATTGGTGTTGTGAATACATTTGTTCCGCTTCACAACAGTATGTATAATAATAAGAGTACCCAATGTATTCTAGTTCCATTTAATAGATTCCCACCCTTTTTTTAATGGTAAGTATTCCCGCCTGTTATGCAGGTAATTCGAATTTGATCCTCGATGACCGTGTCAAAAACTAGATCGCTATAATATGAGTTTTTGTATCATTCAAATGTGTGTTGATTTTTTTAAACTAAACAAAATTCATGCGGGTGGGTTTTAGCTCCTTTTAGCAAATTTCCAAGCCTTTTTTCAACGGTCGTTGTAGTACAATAGTAAGTATTCTCGAATGTTATGCATGTGACTCAGGTTTGGTCCTCGACATCAGCGTTATGAACTATATCGTTAAAAAATGAGTTTCTAGTATCATTGAGAATTAATGGTTAGAAGAGTTTCTTGATTTTCATAATTAATAGGCATTACCATACATTTTATTATATGCTTATATGTGCCAAATTCCATCAAGTTCTAACTGCACTCACTACACATATTCATCCTTTTCTTTATCTCATCAACAAACTCTTGGATGTTATGGTGGGAGGATCCGCCGTCCACCACGGCCGCCGCCGCTGCCTGCTTCAATTTCAAAGCATTCCGCCTGAATTCTCCTCCGCTGCTATCGCCGGTCATCACCTCCGATATGCATCTCACAATCTCATCCCTTGAAATCAACTCATTTGCCTCCGCACCACGCGACAGCCTCACCCCAACTCCATAATCCTCCACCAAAAACTTAGCATTGGTCACCTGATCCCCCCACTGCGGAAACGCCACCACCGGCACGCCGGTACCGATGGCTTCCACCGATGAATTCCACCCACAATGCGTCATAAAGCACCCAACAGATTCATGCGACAAAACCCTCTCTTGCGAACTCCATTGCACCACTTTTCCCCTCTCCCCTGCTTTCTCCATTACCCCTTCTGGCAAAACATGGCCCTTTAACCCGTAAACATCATCGGGCGGTTTCATAACCCATAAGAATGAGAACCCTGAATTGCACAGCCCGTAAGCGAGCTCGTTTATTTGCTCTTGTTTCAAGTGAACGATGCTTCCAAATGAAACATACACAACGGATTGTGGGGGCTTTGAGTTCAGCCATTCCATACAATCCTCTGCTTTTAAGCAGTCGCCGGAGACCTCTGTTTCCACATTTTGAGGGTTTAAGAACAATGGGCCAATGGGTTTCAAAGGAGTGATGTTAGACATGTAATTGATGATATCTTTCTCGAGTTCATCGAAAGTATCCATCAAAATACAAAAGGGTATTGATAATTTACTGAATTGGGATAACAGAACTTTCCCCAAAACGCCATAAATGTTATTTGGATGCAAGAAGCTTGGGATTTCGTCGTTCTTCAAAAGTGGCAAAATTGGGAGATGAACGTCGATTTTGGGTTCCAATTCAGAAGGGAACGGGACGGATTTGTGGTAACAGTGATAGTAAATTGAGAACACAGCGCATGATTGAACCCAAAGAATGGCACAGGGGATTTCGAGCACCTTAGCAACTTCGCAAGTCCATGGCAAAAAGGGGTTCACAATCAGGCAAGAAACAGAGCGGTTTTCGGCTGTTTGGTTCTTAATCAGGCCGGTGACCGACGGCCGGCCGAAAAGCTCGATCTGGTTGACGACACGTTCCAAGTTTACATCCTTAGGATTGAGCTCTTGGAGGCCATCTTCGAAGAATTCAAATCTGATGAAGCCATTGCCGACCGGAGTGGGACAGTCGCCGGCGCCGATACTTCCAGCTTTCTGCAGTGTTTTGCCAAAATGCACTGCCGTGGAAATGGTGACGAGAAGGCCCTCGGCGGCGAGTTTCTTGGCAAGTCTGAGAGTCGGGTTGATGTGTCCTTGGCCGGGATAGCATACAAGGAAGACATGGCAAGGAGGTTCTTGAGAATTAGTCATGGCTGACTTTGAGGGATGTGGATAACTAGAAATGGGTATTATATAATTGATGAACTCGTATTCGTTTTGTTTTAAATGTTGTTTGAATGTTTATACAACCAGTTTGGATCATTGAAAAATTCTGCAAAAAATGGATAAAAAAATGGAAAGGGAAAGAAGTGTTAGCGGTAGGTGATTTTCTTGTTCATGAAGCATAGCATATACTAAACTATTTGTTCATAGAGATGATGCCATCCATGACGACCATGTTACTTGTACTATTAGGTACCTAATGGAAATGGATGTTTGGATGATGGATATAAATTATAGTTTTAACTTTGAATTTTGTGGTTATCTTATTATAAACGAAGATTTTGACAAATTTTGTAGACTAAAATAGTTTATTATATGGATGGGATCATAATTTGATTTAGTTTTGAATCCAAATAAGGATAAGGAGGTAGTTAAATTATGAATTTGAATCAAAATTCTTAATTGATATGGATGTAATTCAATATAAAATGAAATTATGATTTGAATCTAAATTTATCAGACATATTTTCTAATTTTTCCTAGTCTTAAAACTAGCCATCTCATTCAATTTTTCATTAAGCACGATCGGAACGGTCAAGGTAGTTTAGTGAACCTTGGAGTTGAAGGTATTAAAAAAAGGGTTGAGTTGTGGTCATGCTTACATAGTTTAGCGAGAGGAAAGTTCAAACTTCATGTTATTAGAAATCTACCCTCAAATAGATAAGTATGGATCAAGTTCCACATGCTAATGTGATTGACGTACTTGAGAAGTATGCTCAGATAAAACTAGAGTCTCTAGACAATGTGATTCTGGAACTACTTCAATCGCATGTCTTAGTGGATACTTGGACACAAGACTTTTAACCTACCAATATAGGAAGCATCCCAAAGCTTAAGGAAGGCTAGCAACCATACAAAGGGGTTATAGTAAGTCTCTAGAATTTCGTATAAGAATCTTAGAGGTTTATGTGCTCGCAAGAGTCAGTGATGAGATATCACTATGAGAGGAGGCATTGCTAGATCAGCTATAAGACATTAAGAGAGATAGCCTAGATAAATGCATCAGACTTTAGCAAGGATTATCTACTCCCAAATAGCACTATTTAACTATGAGTGTCAGTGCTCAAGAGAACTATACGACAACGCCTCACGCTATGACAGGGACCTAAGGGTCTTGGCAAGGCCAGGTTACCTTCGAGTAAGGATTAAAGAGAGGACATAATGAAAACTACTTTCAGTAGACACTCCAGTAGGAAGGAGCCACATATTAGAAGTAAAATGTGTCACAGTCCTATATCTTCAATCTTGAGGCGTCGTGATCTTGACATGCTCATGATAAGTCTTAACGGGAACTCAAGCCCCATTCGTATTTTTCATCCACCTTCGTGGTTTCGTCAGACCTTAGGCGAGGTTCTCCTTCGCCAACTTGTCACGACCCAAAAAAAATTAACCTCAAGTCGTGACTTACAATGACTATGACGTGTAGTGAGTAATGCAAGAAATTCAAAGGAAAACATCATTTCAAAAATCAATCATTTATTTCGTAAGAAAAGTGTTTCAATACAAAGAGACCATAGGTGACTAGTTTTAGATAATGGAAGGAAACATGAAGGACAAAGTGTACTAATAGGTAAGACCTGACTGACGCCCCGAGACATGCTTCCTCTGTTACAAATTCACATCCCTTAACGCACCCTCTCTTGAACCAACGCCTCACGTACTTGAAAAAAAAAATATATAGCAAGGATGAGTATAAAAATTATACTCAGTACGCCACCTACTTGTAAGCTCATATTTGCATCCTAATCTTAACAAACTTCCACGATCTTTTCTTTAGCTCTAGAACATCTAGTTCTATTCTTAGCTCCTTGGGGCTTGCCCCTTGCTTCTTTGGGCCTTTGTCCTTTCATTCAAACCTTAAGAGTTACCTTATGCCAACTTGTGTTTGACTGGTGCCCTGCGAGTAGCTACCTCGGCATGGCTATGAGATTACTTGTGTCTTACCTTGGAAGTGAGCTGCAACCCCCTAGTCCCATGGTAATCCCCTTGTATTGGGGAGGGCTACCTCCCCCTATCCCATCCAGCTAAATGGTCAGTTACGGCGTAGGTCTCCCGTTCTCCATGCTAAAACGGTTATAGAGTAGTCGAGTCCTGATCAGGAACCCGCTGGTCTCCCACGAAGAATGAGCTAAGGGTATAGAGTAGTCGAGTCCTGATCAGGAACCCGCTGGTCTCCCGCTGGTCTCCCGTTCTCCATGCTAAAACGGCGTAGGTCTCCCACGAAGCTATAACACCAATCACACACAAGTAACCTAAGGGTACTCTAGAGGTGGTTCGTATGCAGTGGTAGTTTCTTCGGCTTCTAGGGAAGGGTTAGGTCTATACTTAGTGACTTGTCACTCTAACCACAGAACCCTAGACTTATCGTTACATTGGTTCATGAAAATTAACTAAGTGTGCAAGCAGCTATATCTAGCATCATCATACATAATTCATGCAAAAATAAACAAACATGCTCAACGGGGCGATAACATCTATCAAGCTCCCGGAGTGCAGAGTTCACAAGTTCCCAACCTCCTTTCAACATGAATTAAACATATACATATACATAGCGGAAGCTTAAAACAGAATTGCAATACTTAGATAATTCTCATAATACTTGACATAATACATTTATACTCTTAATAATCAAATTACTTACATTCAATTGTGGAAAGCTACCACCTAAGGTAATTAAACTAGCATACATTCATAACCAAGCGACTTCTACAAGTATTTCTTCCTAAAGTTCCATGTGGCGACTTACTTGGATAACGCGTGCCCTTCCATTAGCATTTCAACCCAAATAGCGTGTCTAAAAATATTGATTTTTCCCAATTACATCCTATTTCATATAAAAGTAGGGTTAGAATTGGAAACGAAAGGAAAATAGAGAAAACAAGAGTCGAACGGGACGAAAATGAGCTTACATGCACTCTCCACGCGCTAGCCATGCGCCGGGACAAGTTCACTCACAGGTTCCATGCGTGCGTGTTCTTCTGCAGCCGCGGGTCATTGGTTCAATTTAGGTGTGGTGGTTCGGGTGGATGGGTCACTGCGGTTCAGCGCGGGTTACCGGTTCGAGTTGACGCGTGTCGCTGGAAGGCTGGAACTGCATCGCTCCAGGCGGCGTTCGACGCGTGTCTGGGGGTTATCGACGCACGGGAGTCCTCTCGTCGGTTGACACGTGGCACACTGTCGCCGTCTCTCCCCTCCTAACAGAAAAGTGGGTTTTCGATTAGTTTTCTGAAGTTTTTCTCATTTTTTTATCTCCTGATTTCTAATCCAAACTTAAATGATTTCTTCATTAAATTTTTAGATCATTCTATGAACTATGTGCTAGTATTTTTTTTTTTATTATTATTTTTGCTTAACCATACGACGAGTTATGAGCGTCGGAAGGAAGTCCATTAACATCCTTACCGTTCTTGGAAAGATTCTCAAATCTCAACGTTCTGTTCGATTTTCTCTACAAAATCAGCGATGGATCTTCCCTAGATGAAGATAACAAACTTTGGCACTCTATTCCCAAAGGAAGATCTCAGATTTGAGGAGGAACGTTCGAAATCTTACCTTGCAGATTTCTCTTGGATCTTGACGGAAGATGGAACCTCAACTACACAAGTCCTCCTTTTCTTCAAGAAGACGTTTCAATGTGTAAGTCTTGGTCAAGAGTGAACTTTGATGATGGTTTTTCAACGAGAAGCCCGGAGGTTTACTTATCCCTCTCAAGTTTTTCTTTCAACTTTCTTTCTCACACTTTTCTCTGCCGGGTGCTATGTGGAAAATCCCCAAAACCCCTATAATGGGCTGAGGGGCAAAATGCCCCTTTTGCCCCTCTGGCTTTGACCGACTTTTTTATTTTTATTTTTTTTAGCGGTATACAACCAGACACAACTTGTGCAAAATTTAAGCTTGTTTGGTCACACACACCGCTTGTGCGTACATGTTCAATGGTCTGCAGCTCTAGCTGAATTGCCTTTACACTAGGACAAGTCATTCGACTCAACCTTGCCACTACTCTAGGTCAAAGTCTCTGATGTGCAATGTCGCATTTCAGTCATCGTCTTGGTTCCCAACAATACGACCATGCGTCGTAATGTCATCCCTAGCCTCGAGAAAGTTCAACCATCTTGGCTTGCTCTAACATGTCTATCGAGATCGACCCATGTGTCGCTCATCTAGTCGATACATCCCAAATATCCATCCATCTAGGTCTTCAACGGTGCGTAAACTCTCTCATGTCATGTCATATCATTTACGAATTTCATACTGGATAGCGGGTGCATATACCAACCTTGAATACATGGGCTGGGGTGCAATGCTAGCACACCCGTGTCATCCGACACTTTCCTTGAAAGGCTCATTTCAAAGGAAGACAGTCGAGACACCATGTCTCCCCCTATAGTATATTTTGAGGCATTTCAAATCTTTCTAGAGTACACGATATTTTAGTGAGCAATCATATAATCTCGTGGAGCTACATTAGATATTCAATTGACACTAAATTTGGTGAGCTTTCATCATTCAGATAGACGGACTTATCTCTAGATCTGCATGTCGAAACTCATATCAAAACTTCTAGTTTTGAGGTTATAGCTCGGGGCCCTACCCAACCCTCTCTGAACTTGTCTTAGACACACTTGTTCCCTTGTTCTCATCAACCTTGCTTATGCCTCTGTTGGATCGGTATGGCAACCCTAGAGGGGGGGGGGGGTGAATAGGGTTTTAACGATAAAAGTGTTTAAACGTGATTAATTTTTCTAATGATGAAACTTTTTACAAATAAGTAGAAGATGATAATTACTATAACAAAGTAATTCAAGTCAAAACAATAATCAAGTAGAACATGCAATAAATCACAATAATAATTTTGAAATTAAATAGGAAAGAGTCAGAGAAAATGATATCGTAGTTTTATAGTGGTTCGGTCAAACTCGACCTACTCCACTCCCCAAGCGCCTCTTGGGAATTTGAATAAAGAACTTTCTCGACTCTTTCCACGGATCTGAGCCAAACCGCTACACCGCTCTTTTTACGAGTTCAAGAGCAAACTCAATCCTTTCCACGGTGCAGGATCAAACCGATACAAGTATTTGAGTTTGATAATAACACACCACAACTCTCTCAAAGAGTAGATTTACAATTTGGGATACTCACAACTATTTCCTCACAATATAATAATAATCCCTCTCAAAATAAGATGAAAAGAAATAAACTTGTAAGCTTGGAGAGAGCAACAAACAATGGAGACTTTGAACAAATGAGGATTGAAGAATGTATGTAAGTTGTAAGTTGTGTATTTTAAAATGTGGGGAAGATGAGTTTATATAGAGGAGAAAAGTGGCAAAATGTAGGATTGAACATTAACCATTGGATTGTGTTCGAAATAATGGAAGGTGGAGATTAAAAGTAAATAAATAAGAAAATTTTCTAAATTCATTTATTTCAAAATTTTAATATAATAGTAATATAATATAATAATAATAAAAAGTTATGTGAGTAACGGTAAAATGAAATTCAAAATTTATTATAAATATAATAATAAAAACGATGTGAGTAACTACCAAAATTTTAAAATATAATAATATAATAATATAATAATATAATATAGTAATAATAAAAATCGATGTGGGTAACGGTTAGATTCAAATTTATATTTTGTAAAAATAACTTTATTTAAAAATATAATAATAAGAAAAAAAAAAAAAAAAAAAAAAACTCCACCATTTTTTACTCCCCAAGATTATAAATGTCATACTTTCATATATTTTGATTTGTCCATCATTTTGATTTTGCTACACATCATCACGTCGGGTATGTTGTCTCGATTGTAATTTCTTTGTTTTAGCTCTAATTGAAAAGTCGTTGAAATCGTTATTCCTAACCTTATACTGTGGACAGTTCAAAATACTGATAATAGTTAATAATTAAAAGTAGGTTTGTTATCATCAAAACATCAATTAATTGATTGAAATTAATTAAAGTGAGATCAACGGCCAAAAAGCCAACAGCCTCATCTTTGCTATAAGGAATACTCTTGGTGTGTTGGATGATTCATCTTCCTTCTCGGTCGCATCATGACACTTATCTGTCTAAACCCTCATATGGTCGGATGGGCGCCACTTGAGGATTGCCACCTTGTTGATCTACGTGTGGGGGTTACAACCTATTATCTTTATAGTGAGGTTTGTGACACACCACACATCTCCCTCCTTAGACACGTGATGTACTCACGCGTGTGGCCTGTGCGTGGGAGACTATCCTAGCACATGGGTGTGCATGTGAGTACTATTTTTTTTCGCCATTCGACTATTCTTTTTTTTGGTCTCGATTTCGATTCTAATCATATTTTGATTCAGTTTTGGACCTACCAAAGAAATTTATGAAATTTTTTAGCTCCTAACACCTGAAAAAGCTAGCTCGAGAAGGCACTCATCTTCCATGTAAGTAACCACAAAACTTTAGGCAAATCATACTTGTAGGGATCATTAGGATGTGCTAACATGCGAGCATTCCTTACCTTAGAGAAAGTGCATGGTAAGGACTTCATAAAGGCATTTTTGAAAGAGTATATACTATATGTATGCTATGAAAAATTACCTTTATGCCCCTAGGCTAATTTTTTTTTAGAAGCAAGCTATTATATGTTTTATGCAAAGCTAGAACAGAATATGCATAACTAGAACGAGTTGGGAAATATGGATGAGTTATGCAAGACGTAAGAAATTACTAAAATGTCCCTGTGATGGATTTGGGATAAATGTTGTTTTATATGTTTTTCGTTGTGTTAGAAAGGAAGATGGACTATTGAGACCAGTGCTCCAAGTGATTGATGGATGTTATCTTGTATTGATTTTATTTCCTGGTATGTTTGCATGATATAATATGTCTAGCTCCAAATTTTTTATTCGATGTTTCACGGTAGTAAATTTATCTAGAACTAGAGTGCAAGAGTTAGGTGGACTAGACAACAAACTAGGTCAAAATGCCGTCACACTGAGCACTATAGGATCGCAAGCAACAATCAAAACTTCGCCCACAACCCTAACCGCTCACATATCCCTCTCTTTCTCTCTATGCACGCAACCGGTTGACCCAAATTGCTACATAACCAAAATTTTCATCTATTATTATTATTATTATTATTTGAAATTTGGAAGTTACAATTATAATTTATGCCCATTAAACTAAACCTCCATTTCCACGAGGTATCTAAATATGACAAGAAACATGGTGGTCGTGGATGTCATCATCTCTATGAAGAAATAATTTGCTCTCCTACATGAACACCCTATCCATTTTTTTATCCATTTCCGCATAGTTTTTCAATGATCCAGATTTCTCTATTTTTTATCCAATTTTGCAGAGTTTTTCAACAATCGAATATATAATACCCTTTTCTAGATATCCACATTCCTCAAAATCAGCCATGATGAATTCTGAAGAAGCTCCTTGCCATGTCTTCCTTGTATGCTATCCCAGCCAAGGACACATCAACCCCACTCTAAGACTTGCCAAGAAACTCGCCGCCGAGGGCCTTCTCGTCACCATTTCCACGGCGGTGCATTTCGGCAAAACACTGCAGAAAGCTGGAAGTATCGGCGCCGGCGACTGTCCCACTCCGGTCGGCAATGGGTTCATCAGATTTGAATTCTTCGAAGATGGCCTCCAAGAGATCAATCCCAAGGATATGAACTTGACCCGCTATAACAACCAGCTCGAGCTCTCCGGCCGGCCGTCGCTCACCGGCCTGATCAAGAACCAAACAGCCGAAAACCGCCCTGTTTCTTGCCTGATTCTGAACCCCTTTTTTCCATGGACTTGCGAAGTTGCTAAGGAGCTCGAAATCCCCTGTGCCGTTCTTTGGGTTCAATCATGCGCTGTGTTCTCAATTTACTATCACTGTTTCCACGAATCCTTCCCGTTCCCTTCTGAATTGGAACCCAAAATCGATGTTCATCTCCCAATTTTGCCACTTTTGAAGAACGACGAAATCCCAAGCTTCTTGCATCCAAATAACATCTATGGCGTTTTGGGGAATGTTCTGTTATCCCAATTCAGTAAATTATCAATACCCTTTTGTATTTTGATGGATACTTTCAATGAACTGGAGAAAGATATCATCAATTACATGTCTAATATCATTCCTTTGAAACCCATTGGCCCATTGTTCTTAAACCCACAAAATGTGGAAACAGAGGTCTCTGTCGACTGCTTAAAAGCAGAGGATTGTATGGAATGGCTGAATTCAAAGCCCCCACAATCCGTTGTGTACGTTTCATTTGGAAGCATCGTTTATTTGAAACAAGAGCAAATAGACGAGCTCGCTTACGGGCTGTGCAATTCAGGGTTCTCATTCTTATGGGTTATGAAGCCGCCCAATGAAGCTTTGGGGTTAAAGGGCCATATTTTGCCAGAAGGGGTAATGGAGAAAGCAGGGGAGAGGGGAAAAGTGGTGCAATGGAGTTCGCAAGAGAGGGTTTTGTCGCATGAATCTGTTGGGTGCTTTATGACGCATTGTGGGTGGAATTCATCGGTGGAAGCCATCGGTACCGGCGTGCCGGTGGTGGCGTTTCCGCAGTGGGGGGATCAGGTGACCAATGCTAAGTTTTTGGTGGAGGATTATGGAGTTGGGGTGAGGCTGTCGCGTGGTGCAGAGGCAAATGAGTTGATTTCCAGGGATGAGATTGTGAGATGCATATCGGAGGTGATGACCCGCGATAGCAGCGGAGGAGAATTCAGGCGGAATGCTTTGAAATTGAAGCAGGCAGCGGCGGCGGCCGTGGTGGACGGCGGAGCCTCCCACCAGAACATCCAAGAGTTTGTTGATGAGATTAAGAAGAGATGTGTGAGAGGCAACTTTTAGTGAAAAGAGTTCGGTCAGAAATTGATGGAATTTGGCATCAAATACAATAAATATTAATACTATTTTAAGAATAATTAAGATAAACAGAAAATATGGTTCTATTATATATAAATAGTTTTTTTGTTTAAAATAAAAAAAAAAAAACAACTACAATATACATATATTAATGTGAAAACTCTCCAACAAAACATTATTAAACAAAAAAAAGACTTGAATCTATATTTATCCAGCTGGTTCGTGCCATTGTCTCTCATCATATTGTATTCACTATATTTGAAAAGACAAAAATAATTCAAATGAGTATGAAAGTTCTGACTTGGATTCTTGATCGGTCCAAAACGTTAGTTCTGTATGTCTATCCCGGATCTAACTCAAGTTTTTATCATTAGTAACTTCTAAATCCATCTTTTATGATTGACATTTTACTAGGGTTTTTTTTTTTTTTTTTTTTCATGGAGATCTATGTTTATCTCTCGATGCTATGGAGTTTCTTGGCTATTTTATGTGATGTCCCACGTTGGTTGGGGAGGAGAACAAACCATCATTTATAAGGATGTGGAAACCTTCCCCTAGCAAACGTGGGGAGAAGAACAAACCACCATTTATAAGGGTGTGAAAACTTTCCCTAGCAAACACACAAAGCGGTGTGCCAGTAAAGACGGCCAAAGGGGGGTGGATTGTGATGTTCCCGGGAGGAGAACAAACCACCATTTATAAGGGTGTGGAAACCTTCCCCTAGCAGACGGTTTTAAAGCTTTGAGGAGAAGCCCGAAAGGGAAAATCTAAAATGGTTTAAGTAGGATCCCCTCAAACTCTTGGATTGGTCCAAAAAAATTTCATCAACTTAACCCAACCTAACCTATGTACAACTCTATTAGTGACAGGGCAGCTTTAGAACGCTCCCTCACCTTCACCGGCAACCTAAGAACACCTAGAAAAAGAAGTAGAAAGGAGTAAGTATAAAAATACTCAGTAAGTAACCTACTTGTAGGTTCCCGTTGCACATTTAACCTAATAGGTGTCCACGAACTTTTCTCTTGGCTTTAGAAAATTCGTGCCTAGCTCTACTGCTATTTGAGCATCTAGGGAGGCCTTAAAGTTTTGATCGATTCTCTGGTCTGACTCTTACCCCTTGGAGCCTTTCTGTACTTAGACTTAAGCTAATCATGCATATTCTAACCACTTAAAACAAGGTATGCTTGCATGCTAGAATGTCCTAACAATCCCTACCAGTAGCACTTGAAAAAATTCAAATGGCTACTTATATTGATGAAGCAAGACTTTTCGAGATAGCTTTTTCATGTGTTAGTGGGCTACAAATTTTCTGAAGATTCACTGGTAACATCTAATTCAAGCCGAATTAAGGTCAATATCGAAATTAGAGTGAAAAACAGTCGAATGGATGTCAAACAAGACAAGAAGGTGAACTCACGAGCACTCACGTCCAAATGGAGAGTCTCTCACACACACAACTACACACGAGTACACACGCATGTTTGGGAGGGTGTATGTTCACTCCTTGTGACACGTGGTGTGCACAGACAAACGCACCTGAGTCGAGTCGGATTAGGAAGCCAATTTAGGTTCATGTTATCAAATCGAATTGCTTCGCGAATCTCAGTTTGGGTGCCCAACCCTTTGTCATACGCGTTCTTTCACCCTATTTTCTTCCATTTTTTTTTAATTTTTTCTACATAACTCTAATCAACTTTCTATCTAAATTATTTTCATTCCATTTCATTAATTGTAAAGAGATATAAACACATAAAATTCTCCTTACCGTGTCTTGAGGTTCAATGGAACTCTGCTTTTCGGTCCAAATCGACTCAACATTTCTTCATGAATGTTGTGCAAAATCCCTTCAAGAACAACATACAAATTTTAAAATCTAACTCTTCTAAAATCTCATAGATACGAGTTTTTGTTTTGGCTCGTGTATATGTGCATCATTTCAATTCTCGTTTAGGCTCGAGTTTTACAGAAACATAGCATTTAAGATAGTCATGAATCCCAATATACTCGCGATTCAATCACACTCATAGTACCTACTTGTTTAAATCACACAAGTGCTATAACAAATAAAATTAGAGTAGATATTGAAGTTGTCAAACCTGTAAAAACGGACTAGTGGATGATCCCATGTGCACACACCTCACCCACTCGTGGATCCCATGTGATTGAATACATCTTTTTTTTTCCCCCAAATCTTTCTTAGAATTCTCAGTTATCTCTATTTTCTCCCAATATTATTAAACATTTATTTTGCCGTGTACCGTAAGAATTTAACGTTTAAAGTTGTGATATCTCATATTGGTTAGGGACGAGAACAAAACACCATTTATAAGGACGTGAAAACCTTTCTCTATTAAAGGCAGAACGAAACAACATTTACAAGGGTGTGGAAACCTTTCCTTATCGAAGGGTTTTTAAAGCCTCGACCCGAAGTTCGATAAAAAAAAGTCAAAAAAGAACAATATCTAGTAACGATGGATTTGGGTTCTGGAAAAAAAAAATTGCCAATTAACCCTCCAAATCAATCACACTTCACAAGGGCTAATTACACACCCAGCACGTGGAATTGTGAGATCCAAGCTTCCATGCAGCTACTGTCATTTCATGTGTTTTGTTTTTTATTGGCATGTTACAATCTAGCTGGAAGATGCTAATGGTGGGTTCACCAAACACTGCATTTTGGACCCTTTCCACATAAAAAGAGTATTTAAAACACGTATATTATAGAGAGCATCTAGCCCTAATTCAACTAGTGTTTCACACCGTTTAATAACTGGTTCTGATATCATTTGTAATAGCCTAAGCTAACGCTAGCCGATATTGTTCGCTTTAGCCTATTACGTATCGTCGTCAACCTCATAGTTTTAAAACATGTTTACTAGAGAGCGGTTTTCACACTCGTAATTTTTAGTTTTCCCTCCTTCTGTACTAAGTTTAATCTTAAAAAAAAAAAAAAAAATAATAATAATAATAATAATAATTAATTGGGGGTTTTTATAAAAAGTCAATAATGTTTTTTTGTCCAATGATTTAAAGTCTAATATATTTTATTTCTAGATTTAAAAAAAAAATATTTAATTTTAATCATAAAGATTCGAGATATGTTTGTGATCGAAAAAAATATTGAATAAGATCTTACTTAAGTTCATAAAATAAGTGTTAATTTATTTTTAAATATTTAATTAAAACGTGTAAATTAAAAACTATTTTAGAATGTAGTTGAAGAATAAATAATAAAAAAGTTATTATAAAATAAAATAATATATATATATATATATATATATATATATAGTAAAAATATATATTTAAAAAATAACATTTAACTTATTATGGTTTTAAGAAAGGTATGAATTAATTTAATTTATTTATTTTTTACTTATTTTAATCTCAATTAAACATTAAATTAAACTAATGATAGAATCTATACTTAAATGATTTTTATAGGGTTTATTTTCAAGTGGAAAAAATGAGTTAAAATCACCTCCTCAAGTTCAACATTTTGTTTCCTAACAAAAATATTGTCGATTATTTATATCTTAATAATGTAAAAACGACAACGTATCACACATGTTTCACGTGCTGCGGCCTAGGGACAAGGAAATTAAAATCCACTGCGTTCGCGCACATGGAAAACAATGGTCCTCCACAATCACACGTCACTCATTTCACTTCAATGGACGAAAAATACAAAAATGTTCATTGATGGTGAGGCTATTTGTTGGGAATGAGTTTTTCACCTAGTAGCAGAAGAATTTGGTGGTGAAGATAGCTCATATTAGACCATTTTTTAGGATGTACATTTATTTAGGAACGTTCGGACCACGGTGGTAGTGAAAGATATGACTCCTGAGAAGGCTTGGAATGGCGTAAAAACCTAACGTTGATTATTTTCGAGTTTTTGGATGCATTGGTCATGTTCATGTAACAGACGTTAAGATAAAGAAGTTAGATGATAAAAGTTTTCCGTGTGTGTTGTGCTGCTAGGGATTAGTGAAGAATCATTCTAGTGTCCATGAAGATAGTTGTAAGCAGATGTGTGATTTTTGAAGAAAATAAGGATTGGAATTGGAGGAAAAGTAATGAAGAAGCTAGACGTGATACCTTTGAATGAGAAGATAGTAATATAGAAGGAAGCGAACATGACCAAAGTCAAGAAGAATCTGAAGAGGAGGTGGTGGCAGAAGAAGAAGGGGAAGTTAGTATATCTTCCAGTGAGTCATCTGAATCAAATTCTTCAACATATGAAGAAAGCACACTCGAAGTGAGGAGCAGAAGAGCGCCATTATGGATGATGGAAGATTATGTGAGCGGGAAAATTTTTTCTGAAGCAATTGAGCACAATAATTTAGTTTTGTTAACCTCAATTACAGATTCAACTATCTTTGAAGAAGCTGTTCAAAGTTCAAAATAGAGAGCTGCAATGGGCTTGGAGATAGAAGCCATCGAACAGAAAAGAGACTTGGGAATTGATAGATTTGGAATGAAGAAGATTGGAGTAAACTGGCTTTTCAAAACCAAACTCAATGAAAATGGCGAAGTTGACAATTATAAGGCTAGGTTGGTAGTAAAAGGTTATGCACAACAACATAGTATAGACTATACCGAGATGTTTGCACCTATGGCTAGGTGGGATACTATGTTGACGATTGTTGGGAGAGAGTTTCACATTGGCTAATTTAGAGAATGATCATGGGTTTATAGGTAAGGAATACATCTCCATTGGTACGAGACATTTTGGAGAAACCAAAAGCAAAGCCATGAGAGCTTGTGCTCAAAATGGACAATATCATACAATTGTAGAAAGTCGTGATTCCTAACATACTATTCGAATGATAATTGCTTTAACAAGTTGGAATAGTTCGAACGTGCATCAGCTTGACGTGAAAAGTGTTTTCTTATATGCAGGATTAAAAGAAGCCGTGTTTGTTGAGCAACCACAAGGTTATGAAAAAAAAGGTCAATAATACAAGGTATACAAATTGGAGAAGACAATCCCCACGTGCATGGTTGAATTGAAAACCACAAGGCTATGAGAAAAAATGTTAGGAATACAAAGTATACAAATTGAAGAAGACATTATATGACCTTAAACAAGCCCCATGTTCATGGTACAGTCGAATTGAGCAACTGTGACCTTACTTAGGACCTTGTTCCTGGGACTAGATCGGTTGAAGAAGGAGCCAAGATCAATGCTACCATGTATAAACAATTGACTGAAAGCCTTATGTATCTAATGGCAACAAGGCTGGATTTAAAGCGTATGACTCCAACACAAAGTCAGTCAAAGCTTTCGATATCCATTTTTTAAAGAAAATCCCAAGATCGAAGAAGGAGAATTTTAGAGAGAATTCTTGTTCTGGATATAATATTTTATTTAAATTTCATATGATATTTCTCTCGCACACTAAATACATGCTTTTCTTTTATATTTACCATATCTAACCTATTAAATATTAACTTGAAGTGTTCAAGTTAAATACATCTTCTCCCTTTATATTTAATATGTAAAAATATATTTATCCTTTTGTCTTTACTATATGTATTAAATATTAATTTAAATTAAAATATATTAAATATCAATTTGAATACTATAGACACTTGGAGATTTTTATTTGAATATGATCCTTCAGAATGTATTGACATTTAAAATTAGTTTAAATTACGTCTTTAAAAATAATAACCAATCAACTTAATCATTGTCCTAATAAATATTTTATTAAATAATTACAAGTTGAATGATCTTAATTGACTAAAATTAAACATTATCGAAATCTCAAAAATAAAAAATATTAAATTTTAAGATATAATGACCAAATAGAGTTGAAACCCAAAACCTACCGATTAAAACTTACAATATATTTCTATTTTATACCACCTTGATGTCTTTGGTTTTCCTACCATATTTTTTTATATGTCTCTTTCCGATATTGTTTTCCACGGGATCTAAGTTGTCTCGCGCCTCTACCCGCTTCACAATGAATGCGTCAATACGTTGATAAAAGCTGATAATAGAGTGGTCCAATGTTACTGTATTTCAAAATTACTTCCCTCTTCACCAGCATGGTTCTGTACAATAACAGGGTGTTGTTTGGCTTACCTAAATGTTTTGGATCCTTGATGAGTTCTTCTTTGGAGCCTCGTCTTTCGTATAGTGTAAACATTAATTTCCGAATCTCACCGACAATAATTTTTTCAATAACGACTCTTCCTCCTCTCTCGAATTCTCACTCTTTCTTTCCTCGTAGCCAGTTCTGGAAAGGGTTGATGTCTGTTTAGTGTGTCGTGGGAGTTGAGAAAAGTGTGATTTGGTTGAGGAGGCGAGAATTTTAGTGCCTAATAAATTAATTAATGGGTAAATCCTTAACAAATGTCATGAAATATTAATTTATTAATATGACCAAATTTGATTTGACAATTTTATTAATCAATTGGTTAGATGTATTTTTATATTAAAATTACGATTATGTATGATTGAGAATTAAGCATCTACCCCTTTAAAATATTTCATTATATTATTATTTTATTTTTGCTATGATTTTAGATTGAATTTTATAAATAAAATGATGTCTATTTAGCATTTCAACATATATGTAATTACTCGATAGCCTTTTGGTGCAACCAAAATGAGTTCCAAAGCCTGTCTCCCCCATGTCTTCCTCGTCAGCTTCCCCGGCCAAGGCCACATCAACCCCATGCTCCGCCTCGGCAAGAAACTCGCCGCCGCGGGCCTCCTCGTTACCTTCTCCACCTCCGTCCAACTCGGGTCCCAGATGAAGAACGCCGGGAGCATCTCCGACGACCCGACACCTCTCGGCGATGGCTTCCTGCGCTTCGAATTCTTCGACGACGGCCGATCCGACACCACCCCGACACTCACCTACGATGAATACATGGTGCAGCTCCAACGCCTAGGCGCCATCTCCCTCCGCCAAATATTAGAAAACCAAGTGAAAGAAAACCGCCCGGTCTCTTGTGTTATTGGGAACCCTTTCGTGCCTTGGGTTATTGACTTGGCCGACAACCTCGGAATCTCCTCCGCCGTCTTTTGGGTCCAATCATGTTCTGTTTTTTCCGTTTACTATCACCATTTTCGTGGAGCTGTCCCTTTCCCTTCTCAAACCCAACCAAATCTCGACGTTGAATTACCCTTTTTGCCCCTTTTGAAGTCCGATGAAATCCCAAGCTTCTTGACTCCAAATGACTCTCATCAAGCTATTGGGAAGGACATTTTGAGGCAATTTTCGAACCTCTCCAAACCCTTTTGTATATTAATGGATACTTTTGAAGAGCTGGAGGCTGAGGTCATAAACGACATGTCGAAAAATTTTCCGATCAAGGCGGTGGGGCCTTTGTTTAAGATTTGTAGTGAAATGGAAACGAAGATTCGTGGAGATTGCATGAAAGCTGCTGATGAGTGTATTGAGTGGCTCGACTCGAAGCCTATCGGATCGGTGGTTTACGTGTCGTTTGGAAGTGTGGTGTTTTTGAAACAAGAACAGATTGATGAGATTGCTTATGCGCTTCATAGTTCGGGGTTTTCTTTCTTGTGGGTTTTGAAACCGCCTTCCGTACATCTGGGAGCCAACCGCCATGTTCTTCCTCTTGAGGTTCGTAAATTTTAATGTTTTTGTTTTGAAATTCTAATCCCTCTACAAACAAGATTGATCATGTCAAATTTAAATTATTCTAAACATCCAACCTAAACGGTATAGAATTGCGACAAAACTTAGCTATTGACTAAAGAAAAGCACAAATGCTCTTCTCACTCTAATTTTTAAGTCTATTTTACAAAGACAATATACGTGATTAAAGTAGTTATGATATAGAAAAGCTGAATCTAAGAACATTTATAAGTGTCCTGACGTGCAAACTCTTAGTTTACAGATGTAAAAACCCCATAAATGATTGAAAATCTTGAAAATTTGATCTAACAATCTTATTGAAAAATAAAATATTTAGATCTAAATTTCCAAGTAGCTCAGAAGACAAGGAATCACTTTAAGGGAACATCGGGATCGAATATCTCAAGACAAAATACATGTTTGAGATTCGAATCACTCCACAAACAAGATTGTTCATGTCAAGTCTGAATGATTCTGAACGTCTAACCTAAACTATATACAATTGCAACAAAATTCCGCTCTTCCCTAAAAGAAAGCACAAATGCTCTTTTTACTGCATTTTTTTTAAGTCTATCTTACAAAGACAATATACATGACTTTATATAGTCTCAAAATAAACTCTTGACCATCCATCAGGCATTTCAAAAGTTTCGTAACCTTCCTATTTTATAACACTAATTAGTCATTATGTAGATCTAACTTAAAAGTAAATAAAAAGTCTTAAAGTTTAAAGCACATGAAACACCATGAATCTAGTTTTCAATTATATATCATAAATTTGTAACCATTAAAGAGTAAATGAAACTTCACGTGAAGTATCTTAAAATCATTGTTGTATAAATGAAACTTGATTCTTCTTAACATGACATTAATTGCAACTTGGTTTAACTTGACTGAAACTTTACTTCACTTCATGTAACTTAACTTTATATTGTGGTAATTTAGACAACATTCTTCACGACTTCCTTGAAGTTCATATTGTATGATTGAGATGTCTTGGTTCATATCAACTTTAGTACCAAGAAACCCTTGTTTCAAGTTATCGTGTTATTATTTCGTTTCGTTCTATTTCGATTATCCATTTCATGTTGGTGAACGATTCAAACTTTTGATCATTCTTATCAAAATTATATACCTTTAATATTGATATTAGGTGTACTTAAGTTGACGAATACCTCCAATTAAAATTGCCACAAATTGAAGGTTTGCATTCACATTGATTGGTATGTAGGTGGTGGAAGGGATGGGAGAGAGAGGAAAGGTGGTTGAATGGAGTCCACAAGAACGAGTGCTCTCACACCCATCATTGGCATGTTTCCTCACACACTGTGGTTGGAACTCATCCGTGGAGGCCATGAGCTTAGGGGTCCCGATGGTCGCATTTCCCCAATGGGGGGATCAGGTCACCAATGCCAAGTTCCTCGTCGATGTCTTCGGCGTCGGCCTCCGCCTGTCCCGTGGCGCCAATGAAGACAGGCTAATACAAAGAGATGAGATTGAGAAGTGCCTGAGAGAAGCCATGGAAGGCCCAAGGGCGGTGGAGATTAGACAGAACGCTTTGAAGCAGCAAAAGGCGGCGGAGAAGGCGGTGGCTGACGGCGGCTCCTCCGATCGAAATATTAAGGACTTCATCGATGAGATTCGAAAACGGTGAGCTGGCCACTGCGTACAAAACTATAAATAATTTCATGTATTAATAAATGGATCTTATAATTTTAGAGAAAATTATTCAAATGTTGGACTGCTACCTTCTCAATCATTGTTTCGTAAAATAATGAATTGTTGAGTTGTAATGCTGATATTAATTAGTGTCGTGACGCCACAACCAAAAATATTATGATACTCAATTGTTGTAGCAGAATTGAAAACAAGATCGATTGCACACACACTCACAAATAGAAATTAAACAAAGAGACACAAAGATTTACCTGATTCAGAGAGAATGGAATTTCCCTACATCCACCCACAAGTGGTAGTCAATCACTATAACCAAAGTGTTTATAGTGTATATGATATGAAATCAACTCAACGGAAAGCTCTGATATCAAATGATAAGGAATTACTACAAGGAGAGTAAAATTCGGATTACCTTGATCGAATATTTCAAGGCAAGAACACTTGTTTGAGATTCGAATTCCTCAACAAACAAGAGCGATCATGTTTAGCTTGAATGATTCTTCTTGATCAAATATCTCCAGACAAGAACACTTGTGAGATTCAAATAACTCCAGAAGCAAGATTGATTATGTCAAGCTTAAATGATTCTACATCCAACTTAAAATACATAGAATTGGAAAGAAATTTAGTCCTTGTCTAAAAAAAACACATGCTTCTTTTTCCAAGTCTCCATTACAAAGATAACATACATGTCATTATATAGCCTCAAAATGAAAACTCCCAATGACAATTTTCAAGGTGGTAACTTTCATATCTTACTGCCATAATTAACTACTATATATATTTTAGGGTCATAATTAGCTACGTGTAAATAATCTTTAAAATACATTAAGGAAACACCAACTCTAAATTATGATCCACTCAAAATTTATAACAATGATCTACCCAAAATTTATAACAATGAAGTTTCATTTTCTTTAATGTGGCATGAATTGAAATATCTTTTGATAATTTCAACAACATTTTTTTCACATTTTCGTTGAAGTATATTGTATGATTGATGTCTCTTGATTCATATCAGTATCTCTGACAGTCTAACACTACAAACTCTCTCAACAAAGTTCCTCCCAATTGCCTCTAGAAAAATAAAAAATGGCAATGACTCCAGGTGAGTCCACTCCTCACAACAATGTTAGACAAGTCTTTATATAGACATAGAAACATTAATTCTTATACATAAATCAAATAAATGAGAATATGAACAAAATGATTACGAACTAAATGAGAGTTAATAACAAAAAGAAATAATAATATGAATCAAAATGGTTATGAGCTAAATGAGAGTTAATAACAAAAATAAATGAGAAGATGAATCATCAAGAGTTATAAACTAAATGAGAGTTATGTCAATACATGTTTATGACAACTTACAACAATCTTCAGCTTGTCAAAAGATCCTCAAGCAGACAATGTTAATCAAATATAAGCAATGTCTTCCATCCAATGACAACCAGATCCCCAAGTAGATAATCAGTTTGGTTTCATAAGTCAATAGCTATTTCTTCCGTCCAATGTTAATCAAATACAAGCAATGTCAAAACTTTTCAAGAGCAACTACCTTTGTCAACATATGTGCACGATTATCATCAATTTCAATTTTTAATAAACAAATGTCTCTTTCATTAACAATTTCTCAAAAATGAAATCAAACATCAATATGCTTAGTATGAGCATGTTGGACTTGCTTCTTTGACAAACAATAACACTCTGGATATCACAAAACACTTGTATGTGTTGTTGAGAAATACTCAAATTAGTAATCAAACCATGTATCCAAATAGCTTCTTTAAAAGCTATAGTGATTGTCATATACTCCATTATGGCGGTAAACAATGCAAAAGTAAACTTCAATATTAAACGCCAACAAACAGGTCCACCAATCATGGTGGACGGATAACCAGTAGTGGATCAGTGCTTATCCAAATCACCAGCATACCCGAGTCGCATGTGTCATAGTTTTGATATATCTTGTTCTTCCAAACTTACCACAGCAACATGCCCCATTATCGTGGCTTCATTGAGGTAGTATATGCTACCTCTTCTTGTCCCTCTAATTACCACCAAAGCTCCATGAGCTACTTTCAAATTTTCTCCTTCCAAAATGATACGATAACCAGCACATCCAAAACATCAAGGGAACTCTAATTAAGAAATCTTTGGTAGGGACATACCTCACATCATAAAAAAAATAATAAAAAATAATCTACATACCAAATATTGCTGCCCAACTACTAGAAAACCAAATGATTGTATCATATATATTTCTTCTTCCAAATCTACATACAAGAGAACGGTTTTTTTTATATTAAGTTGTGCAAGTTCAAGATTAAATTGAGCAACCAAAAAATATATATATATATATGAAATGGATGGAAATAATCAAAGTTTTTGACTTGTTTTCAAGAACAAATATCACGCATAGTCCATACAAAAATTTCTTCAATCTACATACAAAATATTGTCCAACTACTCGAAAACCAACTCGTATCATATATTTCTTCTTCTAAATTTTCTTGTTATATGGAGTTTGTACAAGCTCAAGATTCAATTGAGCAACCAATGCCAACAAAATTCGAATGGATGGAGATAATCACAATTCTTGAAAAAATATGATTTCCAAGAACAATGCACCAACAACCCATAGAAAGATTTCTCCAATCTACATAGCAAATGTTGTTACCCAACTACTCGAAAACCAACTGGTAATGCTATATATATTTTTCTTCTAAATCTCGATGCAAGAAAACATTTTTTATATCGAGTTGTGCAAACTCAAGATTAAATTGAGCAACTAATACCAACAAAATCCGAATGGATGGAGATTATCACAAATATTGATCAAACTAGAAAATTTAACTTCAATGCACAATCAACGTTCACTATATTTTTGGTGGTCTTACATGTGAATCCCGTGCGGTGCAATCGAAGGATGTGAAGGAGAAACGACACGAAACTTCATTCGACAATCCATGAAAAGAGGTAACACATGCCTTGCAACGACGACAATTACTTCGAAAGAGAGATACAAAGCTATAAAAATGATGGCGATGGTGAGATCCCATATCGGTTGGGGAGGAGAACAAAACATTTTTTTATAAGGGTGTGGAAACCTCCCCAAACAGAAGCGTTTTAAAAACCTTGAGAGGAAGCCCGAAACAAAAAGCTTAAAGAGGACAATATATGCTAGCAGTGGGTTTGAGCCGTTACAACCACGAAGCTACAAGATTAATTGACAACATCTTGAAGGGGAAAGATGCACAAAGGCGAGTTTGGGACCGATGAAGACAAAACAAAGAACGAGAGCAAGTCGACGCGGACGTGGAGGCGACTTCGAGTGGCTAGATGACATTTTTTAATAGTTAATATTTATTAAATCTTTTTGACCCCTACATATATATATATATATATATATATATATATATATATATATATATATATTTTCTAGATTGGATCGTACAGCTACATTATTCTTAATATAAAATTTAAAAATGAAACAATAATTAAAAAAAAAAAAAAATCGTGAGAGTTATTATAATCGAAATGAGTCAAAAGTTTATCAACAAGTTTGCTCTTTTTAATTATTTATTTTAAATTTTTTGTTTGCATGTCTCCCTTTGTTCTTGTCGGCACCAATAGGTCTTGTGTTATAGTTCTAGTGGGTGGACAATCATGAAGCATTTTAAGCTAAAAGCACCCAATAAAATACCAATCAATTTATGAAATATCTAACTTTCAAATTGTGCTTTGACATATTTAATTTTTCTAAAATTAATGATCTAATATTTTAGATTTTAAACTTTTAATTTTGGGGTTAAAAAGTTCATGAGTTATAAAAAATATATATAATAGATACCAAATTAAGGCAATTAATAGACAAAAAAAAAAAAATTGAAAGTTTAAAAATGTAACGATCTATTCCTCTCCATCTCTTGAGATATGGTCACGTTACCTACTACTCGTAAGAGTGAAGACTATACTCACAGACCAACACGAGTCTTTCCAGCATGGTTTGTCTATACTCACATACATCTCAGGAAAAGTTTTAGAAAGTCACTCAACATAAAATTGTTCTAAGTTACACGCTTGAGTATGAGTTCTTATGATTAAGTCATCGAAAAAGAACGTGTATCTTGTTAGTATAGATAGTAACTTTCATTTCTTTTAAATATTTTTTAGTCATTCTATTATCAAGATCACTCTCATTCGGATGTAGTTTCACTTCTTTACTCGAGTGTCAAAAACAATATTTTAGACACTTTTTAAGTTCATTGAATAATTTGTCCCTTCACTAAGTTTTAGATAATTTAAATAAACTTGGAAAATATGTTGAGATCTTAGCCATCGTCATTGCATCTTTTAAATGTATACTTCTTTATCTAAGAAGAATAAAATAATATTTGTATTAATTAAATTATATTTGGAACTAAAAGTTAAGTTAGGTAGGAATCAGGTTTTTTTTTTTTGCCCATACGAGTATGGTATAAATGTTTTTTTATTTAAAGTTTACATAATGGGAGATTCAAACCGACCTCAAGATTTGTTTGGCTAATAATTTTTTATTCTTCAAAATATAACCTTTTTTTTTTTTCTAATATCACAACCAATGGGTTTCATGGAAGTGGAAATAAGATCGGTTGTACTCACACAACCACGAACAGAAATGAGTTAGCTTCATAAAGACTCTCAGAGAATTGAAGAAAGTGTGGTTGGAAATAGTCCATACAGACGTTTGGGGACCAGCTCCAGTTCCATCACTTGGCGGATCAAAGTTCTACGTCATCTTTATTGATGATTTCAACAGGATGGTGTGGATTTATTTCCTGAAACACAAGTCAGATGTGTTTGTCACCTTCAAGAAGTGGAAAGTTGAAGTTGAAAATTAAACTGGCTTGAAAATCAAATGCTCGAGGTCTAACAATGTTGGAGAGTATGACAAGTCAGAATTCAAAACATTTTATGTAGCTAAGGGAATTAGATTAGCAAGAACAATTTTCGATAAAATAAGACAAAATGGTGTTGCTAAAAGGATAACAGAATATTGAATGAGCGGGCAAAAAGTATGAGGGTTCATTTTGGATTGTCAGAGACATTCTGAGTTGATGTTGTAAATACAGTAGTCTACTTGATCAATAGAGGGTCGTCACTACCCTTAGAGTTCAAGTTGCCAAAGCAAATATGGACAGAAAACGAACTCAAGTAGTCGCACTTGAGAACTTTTGGTTGTATTGCGTATGTTCGTGTTGATCCAGAAAAGAGCAACAAGCTTAATGTTGAGGCTATGAAGTGCTACTTCATAGGTTATGGTTCCGACACGTTCGAGTACAAGCTTTGTGACGTAACCTTTGATGAAAATGTCATGTACAAGGGCAAAGAGAAGATAAACTCTTAGACTACGAAACAAGTGGGAGTTGAGCTTGAGTTGCAAGAAAACTCACCTAGTGATGTTGTAGCAGATATTCAAAAAAAAAAAAACTCTTGAGACTACTATTGAGGAACTAGATGTGGAACAAGGTTTCAAGACAACGAAGCAACTAGGAGTTAGAGGTTGAGCTGCGAAAAAATTCTCCTAGTGATGTTGTAGCAGATACTCAGGAAACTCTTGAGACTGTTGCAGAGGAACCAATGGTAGAGCAAGTGACATCTGAGTCAGTATGGAAAAGATCATCCAGAACTATCAGAGTACAAGATCAGTATGTAGCTTCATTGCACTATCTGTTGCTGACTCTGATGAAGGGGAACCAGAGTTCTTTCATGAAACCTTACAGTTGGAGGATACAACCAAGTGGGAGCAAGCCATGGATGATGGATGCCTAGGGTTCAAAAATGCATTACTCTTTCATCTATTGAGGCTAAGTACGTGGCAATGGTTGAAGCTAGAAAAGAGATGATATGGATGACAGACTTTCTGGAAGAATTGGGCAAGAAGCAGCACAAAAGATTCTTTATAGAGATAGTCAGAGTGTCATACAGTTGGTGAGAAACCCGGTCTATCATTCAAATACAAAACAAAGAAGGCGATACCATTTCACTCATAGGTTAGTGGAATATGGTGATGTGTTTGTTGGAGATAAAGGGTGCAAAGAATCCAGCAAAACACGTTGACAAAATGTGTTGATGTTGGAATATTGAGGTTGTGCAAAGTCTCAATTGGTATGGTGTAATAAAGATGGTGATGGATGTTTGACAATAAAATTATTTGTTGACCGGATCTGTCTCCAAGTACTAGAATTGTTAAGTTATGGAGCATATGGCTTATTCATAGCTTACTCAATGGTTATACAAAATAAAGCTATATACGGTAAATAATAAATAGTAAATAGCTTGTAAAAAAAAATTATATCATATATATGGTAGATGGTTATATCTGGTAAAACTATATACAGTAAATTGAACTATATATATAGTCATTCGATATCGCTTTAAAAATGTATTTTTGTATTTTGTATTTTCTCTCTTACTTATTACCGTGCATACTTGATAGCCAATATTTCTCTTTACATTTTCTCTCTCGTGCTTTTTGTGTTATCGTGTGTGTTGTTGTGCGATCCTAACACTTAATCTCGTGAGAGATGCAATATTAAGAGTTATTCATTGAGCTAATGAGACTAATCAGAAAATAGTTGACCTCTTTCGCTCATAAAAGCTATAAGAATTCGAACACTCCATTAATATGCATATAATTGGGTTATATTAATTCGTATGCATCATCTATTACTTTTAATATTTCAACCTTCATATCTTGAAAGAAAAAAAAAAATTAAAATCTTTTTAATTATCATAAAGAAAACTTATATCTCTTTGAATAGTTAATTCCTTTTTTTAATTAAATATTTTCAACCCCAACATTTTTTATTTTTTAAAATATTTTATTCTAGATTCATCCATACAGCTAGAATGTTCTAATTGAAAAAAATTAAGAAATTAAAAAAAAAATTAAAAAAATTAAAAAAAAAAAACGTTTCGTTGGAGTAATCATAATCGAAATTGAATACCTAAAATTTGAACATGCAAACGTTTAACATAGATAGTCAAACAAACATAAAATAATAATCAATTTAGTCAAACTTTGTATATCCACAAGTTTTTTCTTTTTATTTATTTATTTTAAACTTTTTGTGTTCCTGTCGGCACCCGTGCTTCCCCCGCCTACCTTAATGAATCTCGCTCTTCTTCATTCCAGCCGTCTGCGTTTCGTTCGTAGCTTCATGTCGTTTTCCATACAACCTTCTTTCTTAGAAGCAGCCATCATTTATGTTCGGGACCTTAAAAACAATTTAACTTTAAATTCCTTGAAAATAAGGTAGGAGAATATCCGAGCCATCATGTGTTAAATCTAGATTTTGAATCGTGATCCAAATCCTTAACATGGGTTCGTTAGTGTTAGATGAACACGACTCTCCACAACAGTACGATATTATCCACTTTAAGTATAACCTCTCATGGCTTTACTTTGGACTTCCCAAAAGGCCTCGTATCAATGGAGATAGTACTATTTGATTATAAACCCATGATCATTCTCTAAATTAGCGGATGTGGGACTTTCATCGTCCAACAGTTAGATGTAAGAGAATATCAAGGTCATCAAGTGTCAAATATAGATTTCAAATTCTGATCTGAATTCTTCATATAGATAGCTGCAGATTTACGGATTTAATAACATAATATTTATTCGCATAACTCTCGAAATGTATATAAGATAGAGGAATAAATCTTGTTTTTAAATAATCAAAAGGAAATAAATAAATTATTAAAAAGTAATCATGATTATAAAGATATGCATGTCATCATCATGTAATGGTGATGCATTTAATTTTTTTTTTTTTTTTTTTTTTTTTTAATGTTTGAAAGACTAAGATCTTATATGATCCTTTGATTTAATTTTTATTAGTTTATGTCACTATTATTATAACAAAAATCATTAATGTTTAAAAGATTATGGTTTTAATTATGCAAATAATCTCTTTTAAATCTCTCAAAGTTACCATCAAATAGGTGTAAAAAGATAACAAAATATATTTTATTTTATTTATTTATTTATTTATTTGATAGCCACCTCCAAGGAAAAAGGCTTGCTGACGTAAGACTCCACAAGACAACGTGGACCAATCATTTTCCTCCATTCGTCTCAAAAAATTCAAGCTAAAATAGACGTCTGAGGGTAATTTAGTCATTTCACCCTTCGCCGCCATCTGTTTGTTCACAGAGCTGAGATACTCCATGACGCATCTATTCCTACCCTCAATAATACATCTCATAATTTAAAACGTATGGTCGGTCACGTGACTTTCAGTTAAGAAAAGCTGTATATAAATTATATTTTATATTTTGTTTTAAATATAAAATATAAATTACTTTTTTGGGTCGGTTAAAAATAAATCACAAATTTTATGGATTAAGTTTGTTCGTAATTAAATATAGATAAATATAACCGTTTAAGTGTACTGACATCAGATACTGTACTTTCTCTTCTCAGCCTCCACTCAAGGTTTTTAAAATGCGTATGGTAAGTTGTTCCCCTCTTCAACTGAGGTAGGGTCTCACAATCCACCTCTTTTGAGATCTGTGTCCTCACTGTTACTCGTTTCTCTCTCCAATCGATCTCACAATACACTCGTTCATGACCTAGTGTCCTTGCTGACACTCATTTTCCTCTCCAATAAATGTGGGATCTCACACTAAAAATAAATATATATTTTACTTTTATTAACAACAAAAATTTGAATAAATAACTCGAACCACCCGAACCAACTCACCTATAACCCGAGCAATTAGACTTGATCCAGTCCAACTATGTAAAAAGAATATACTTTTTGAATCACTCTCCACTCTATTTTTTTCAACATTTTTGTCAAGGGAAGAAACTAATTAACTAATTAGTTGAAAACGCATTTATTATTATTATTATCATTATTTAATAAAACGTCAATTTTCAACATTTATTAATATCAATTTTTAGACGTAATTTTATTGTATTTTCATTTCCTATCCATTTTTTTAGTTACAAAAATAAATAATATATTTGAATTTCTTCTTTATATTTTTAATATAACATTTTATTAAAAATTATAAACATTTTTTTTTTTATTTAGATGTTTCTAAATCGCATGGGTTGGAAAAAAACGCTAAATTCTCGGCTTGACTTGAGCCTAAAATTTTCAAACCCACAAACAAATATTTCAACCGTATAATAATTACCGTGGAAAGAAATTAATTACAAAAAGAAAAAAAAAAATAGTTTAGAAGTTAAATATCTATACGACTCAAAATAGATTAATTTTAAGTATTTATGTTTGGGTTTAAATTATATATTTCATTAATTAAATTTATAAAAATTATAGTATCCTTTGACGAGATTCATATTAGAAGATACTGTTGATATTTTTCAAAATAATCGTACTGGTGTTTTAGAATCTTGATAATCGAAAAGTTCGATTAATCCAATTCAATTCATACTGTATGGATTGAATTATAAAATTATTTAAATTAGATTGAGTTCAAATAAATAATTTATGCTAAATTAATTTAGATTTAATATACATATATTTATTTAATTTCTTAATTATTTATTTTTTAATTATTTATAAGATAATTTTTAAAAATATATATTCAAATTGTGTAGCAAATCTTATATAAATATTTTAAAATAAATAAATAGATGTTTTAGATGTTTTACTTTTATTAAAAATAAAATTTTGAATGAATAACATGAAAAATGTGATGTTCCATGATTGGAGACGAGAACAAATCACCCTTTGTAAAGGTGTGGAAACCTTCTCTTAGTAGACGTGTTTTAAAGCTTTGAGGGCAAGCTCGAAAGGGAAAGCTCGAAAGGGAAAGCCCAAAGAGAATAATATTGGCTAGCAGTGGATCTGGGTCGTTACAAATGGTATTAGAGCCAAACACCGGACAATGTGTCAGCCTTCTCGCTGTTCCTCGAAGGGGGGTAGACATGAGACGGTGTGGTAGTAAGGACGCTAGATGGACCCCAAAGGGGGATGGATTTGGGGCGGTCCCACATCGATTGGAGGAAGGACTCTGGGCCTCGAAGGGAGGTGGATTGTGATGTCCCACATTGGTTGGGGAGGAGAACAAAATCACTATTTAAAGCCTTGAGGGCAAGCCCGAAAGAGAAAGTCAAAAGAGGACAATACCGGCTAGCGATGGATCTGAGTCGTTACAAAAAAAAATCTCCGCTAGTCATGAAATGTAACCTCAGCCAATCCAACTAAAAAAAGTTATGAAATTATGATTGAGTTGGATTAGGTAAAAAATGAACAAATATTTAGAATATAATAAAGTTTGATGTGAATATAAATATATTAATAATAAGAAGTTTTAATCGTATAATTTTAAAAAAGGTATTCATCAACGACATGAAAGTCGTGATAAATGGAGATCGGGATATGGGTATTGGTAAATGTAGTTGTCATGTATGATGTATGCATGAAATAATATCACATTAATTCTCACAATATATATTATAAACATACCTCTTCAATATTGACTATCATAGCTTATACAAATGGAACCTTACCAAATAATGCTACAAATTAGAAAAAAAAAATTTTAAAATTAAATGTTTTACCAACTAATTCTAAAAATAAAAATTATATATAATTTTTAAATATGAATATTTAATTTTGACATTTTGACCAATAAAATTATAATAAGTTAAAAATACATTTATTAAAATAATAGTATAGACATGACAAACTCGAGTATGTGGTGATATAATTTTATTTATAAATTTTTTTTCTTCCAAAAAAGACCATTAAAAAAATATTAATTTTTTTTCTTAGTAATCAAAATCAAATTAATTTCCATTTCCACCTATCTGGGAAATTTGAAAATGTCTTTCTAAGAATATAATATTTTCTTGTCCATTTTTTTAAAAAATCCATGATCATCAATCATGATTTTAGAAACAATTAAAAATCCAACGGTCCAGATTCGTCCTCTCTACTCGATGTCGTACAATCCGCCGCAGCAGATTCCTACCATCCACATACCTCACCCACTACCTCTTTCCTCTCTCCTCATTGAAAAATTAATCAACGGTTAGATGTTACCTACCAATATCAACCGTCGAATGCGAATTATATATATATATATATATATTTAAAATAGAAATATTTTATTCTCTTTTTATTTACTCGATGTAAATTTGGTTTTGTAAATAATTTTTAATATTTTTTTAAAATGATTTTGTCGAGATTAACGATGAACGAATCACGAATCGCATATAAACTCGAACATAATAATAAATGATACATACTCCTTTTGAGAATAAAGTTTATAATCTTCTTTTATATCGTAATAATAGAGAAAATTTAATTATTTTTTATAATTATTTAACACGTGTTTATATGTGAGAATTTTCTTATATCTTATACTAATATAGTACGATACTCTTGTTGTCCGGTACATAATTTAATTAATTATAATATTGTAATATTAAATGAAAAATAATTTGAATTAATTTTTTTTAAAAAAAATGAGTCAAAATAGCAATGTAAACAAGATTAATTAATAATTTGTGAATTAATTTTTTACTCAAAAGGGATTGAAGATTTTTTTTTAAAGAATTAGAAAAGGAAAAAAAAAAAAAAAGAAATTGTGAGGAAAAATCAAACCCTCCAATAATCTCTCCTTATTTATATGCTTCATCCTCTGTCATCTTCTTCCACAAACTCTCCTCTTCCGTTTCTGCAACAAAATCTCTCTCTCTCTCTCTCTTTCTCTCTCTAAAATGGGTAGCGTTGAAGGAGAAAGAACAGCATCAGGGTTTGCAGCGAGAGACCCATCTGGGTTCCTCTCTCCATACACTTACCAGCTCAGGTCCGCCATAGAATTCAGCTCAAATCATAAAAACCTCTGTTTTTTCTTGTTCTTATTCTTGTTCTTGTTCTTCATCAAAGTTTTAAAATTGTGGTTGATTTGCAGAGAAACAGGGCCTGAGGATGTTCACATAAGAGTCATATGCTGTGGACTCTGCCACACTGACATTCACAACATCAAAAATGAACTCGGAATGTCCAATTACCCCATGGTCCCTGGGTACTTTCAATTCCTCTGTTTTTCCTCTGTTTTTTGAGCTTTTAATAATGGGTGTTTTTTTATTTTCTTGAAGGCATGAGGTTGTCGGAGAAGTGGTGGAAGTTGGGAAGAACGTGACGAGATTTAGAGTGAAGGATGTTGTCGGAGTTGGATGTATTGTCGGATCTTGTAAAAGCTGCGAACGATGTGAGACTGACAGAGAGCAATATTGCAATAACAGGATTTGGACTAATAATGATGTTTATTCCGACGGCCGCCCTACCCAAGGCGGCTTCGCCACCGCCATGGTCGTCGACCAAAAGTAAGCCGCCGTGGCTGTTCTCATCTTTTGACTTTTGATGTTATTGTTCTGATTTTGATGGTTTTGTTGTGTAGATTTGTGGTGAAAGTTCCAGATGGGATGGCGCCAGAGCAGGCGTCGGCGTTACTATGCGCCGGCGTGACAGTATACAGCCCACTAAACCACTTCGGGCTGAAGAAAAGCGGGCTGAGAGGAGCGATCTTAGGCCTCGGCGGCGTTGGACACATGGGTGTGAAGATAGCAAAGGCATTGGGCCACCATGTCACAGTCATAAGCTCCTCCAACAAGAAGAGAGAAGAAGCTTTGGATCATCTCGGCGCCGACGACTACCTTGTTAGCTCCGACGATGCTCGGATGAAACAGGCCGTGGACTCCCTCGATTACATCATCGACACCGTGCCAGCCCATCACCCTCTCGAGCCATATCTTTCACTACTAAAACTCGACGGAAAATTGATCATGTTGGGCGTTATTAATAACCCTTTGCAATTCGTCTCTCCCATGGTCATTCTAGGTAAGTTTTAATACTATGTTAGAAATCACGACTCTCCATAATGATATTATATTATCCACTTTGAGTCTAAGCACTCATAATCCTTACTTATAAACTTAACAATTACGTGTTCTGAACATGAACAGGGAGGAAGACGATTACAGGGAGCTTCATCGGGAGCATGAAAGAGACGCAAGAGATTTTGGAGTTCTTCAAAGAGAAGGAGTTGAGTTCAATGGTGGAAGTGGTGAAGATGGATTACATAAACAAAGCCATTGAAAGGTTGGAGAAGAATGATGTAAGGTATAGGTTCGTGGTGGATGTGGAAGGAAGCAAGTTTTAAAGAGTATTATCAAACTTGGATGTTTGTTTCTTCTCTACTTTTTATGAACTTATATCAAAGGTTGAGCTTTATTTGTGTATGGTGGGCAAGTTTGAATATATAGTATTAAAAATGAACGCGTTCTTCAAAGTTTTGAAGCTATGAATCTACCGTTTTTTGCATCAACTTTTGAGACGATTGGTTCTTAATCTTGAATGGATGAATACGAACAAAGAACAGCGAAAAATTGTCACAATAAAGTCAAAAAGTGTCTAAAAACATCGACATTATAGTGTTTTTTTTTTCCATTTCTTTTGAGATGGAAGAATATGAGAAACATGTCATTTCTATGTAATTGTACGAAGATGCTAAGACTTGCATTTGTTGAGAGGGACTGTACATTTGAATTTTACTTGACAATAACGGTAAAGTTTGCATATAGATGTGATGGTTGTCATAAGCTTAGGAGAAACATAATGTACCGAAGGTTTTGGAATTAGGTAGAGCTTACCTTTTTCGAGTTGAAGATATTTATGTGGCCTTCTTAAAGATTTTTTAAGCTTCTTTTCGTATGAGTTTTGGACGTTAGTTTTCTTAAAGTGTAACATTGTCATACGGATTCGTGAACTTGTCACTTTTAGAATAAAATTGTAGGACTATCATGTGGTTATTATGATATGGTTGAATAGTACGTAGTTGACATAAAGTTTGGTGTCTTTATCGTGATAAGATTGTTCAACTATTTTTTATAATTGTTACAAATGATTTGATCTAAATCGTTCATGTGTAGAGACATGTGAACGAGTGTATCTTATACAATGAGTTTATATAAAATTGAAATGCGAAATATTTGATCTCTTATTATAATTCTGTTAATTGAAGAGATTAATATTTCACAAAATAGTCATATGCAATTCGATCTTGATCCTAAGTGAGCTATAAACTCTTCTTGGTGAGCGTTTGTTCTTTGATTTACATGGGTGAAAGTGACTTTTGTAGTCGATTCAATAAACTTTCTATTTATAGGACTTGACCGAACAGGGAACAAAGAACATAGTTTCATGAGATGAAATTCACATCTTTCATATAAACCAGAGGCCCACTCTCTCAGAAAAGGTGCTTAGTTTATTATTGAATTATAAAAAAATTGTTCACTTGAGAATCAGTGGTACTAAAGTATAAGATGTAACTACAAAGGAAAAATAGACTTTTGACCTAGCTGTAATTATGAACAACTCGTACAAAATAGATTTACTTGTAATGACTGTATCAATGAACCTAACTTATTCAACCGTGCATAAGAGTACGACTCTATGTTTGTTTTTTTAAAATGAAGTTAGCTCTGTAAACAGTAAACTAGTTGGAAGGTGATCATGGGTGTGTAAATAGAAAGATGGTTGGTTGTTAATAAGTGAGATTGGTTAGCTCATCCACCTCAAAACTCCACTTATGTAGTTTGATTCTTCTTTTCTCGTTTAAAATCACTTTCTACTCAATTTTTAATTCATCATTTCCTTAAAGACATCGAACGTTGGGTTAGAGTGTCTTAATTTTAGCTGGTGTTGTTCCACCTCCTCTCTACAATAAGGAAAGAACTTGTGGACCTTGGCTTGCCAATGCTATGGTTAGCCTAGACCTATGGGGTCGATTCGTTTCCTTATTCGAACTTCGAGGTAAGAAAAAGAAGAAAAGTATAGTCGATGAGGCAGGTACCTCAAGTAGCAAATGGTAGTTGGACATTTATGTCGTGAATAGTTAGGGTAAATTGGAATCTAATAAACTAACGATCTTATTTTTCTATTGAAATAGAGTCGCTACGACATGTATGATATGATATGGAAGTCGTCCACACTCGTGCCACCCGGTACTGTTTTTGAAAAACTCATTTCAATGGAAGTCGTCCAAGAGTTGTGACACATGTATGTACCACAGGTTAGCTCGCTTAGGCCACAGGACCCAGGGGTGGTGGAGAGTTGACCCCTGCCTCATTCTGTACTACATTTTGAGCCATTTTCAAACTTTCAGGTATAAACATGATTTTGGTGAATGGTCATACGGTGTTATGGAGCGTCTGTCTTGTGTCTGATTGACACCAAATTTGGTGAGCATTCATATTTCATATGGATGGACTTAACTCCAGAACCACATACCCAAATTCTTTCCAAAACCCCGACTTTTGAGGTTAAGGCCCAGGACCTACCCAGCCCTTCAACAAGCCTATCTTCGCCCATCTTGTCTATTTGATGTCTCTATCTTGCTTATGCCTCAACTTGTCTTCAATGCCCACTCTATGTGGTGTGTTAGATGCTGCACCGTCCTCCTCGGTCGCATCATGACACTCATCTAGGCCCTCGTGTGGCCGGATGAGTGTCACTTGTGGGTCGCCGCTTCTCTTGTTACAACGTAAAGGTCACAACCTACTCTCTTCACAGTTAGGTTGTGACACATGTCACATTGCCTTTACCTGAAATGTAAGAGAAGCACATATCATGAGTATTTTAATAAATACTCTATGAATGACCCCACTATTGGGTTGTGAAATGCACTCACATGCAATATGTTGAGACCTATCATCTAAAACATCATTTTATTCTCTTATGCGGCTTTCCAATCCGGGCTAAATTGGATGTGTAGTATTTATCTACATTGGACCCACCAGGAGAGCTCGAACACCACCTGGGCCTGCTGGTTAGGCTAGCACTCGCTGACAGGCAGTTTTCGGACACCTAGAGGGAATATCGGACTTTGAATCATCATGGCGAACATTATGGTCATAATCAACCTCCATAGTGTACGCTTTCGTACTCATCATAGTGGGGAAGTATCACGATGCACGTGAGCATACAGTTATGAATGAGGTCCTCATACTTTCCATCATGGCATAATAAATGATGCAATGCAGACTCCATCTTTCATAACAATTAAGTTTGGTAATTGTAACGACCCTAAATTTCCACATATCTAGAGTCGCCACTAACGTCTCATGCTCATCTCTAATGTAGAATAGAAATCTAAGAGTGTTCATCTTTATTAGCGGAAAAATTTAAAACTTCATAATACATTTAAACATTGGAAAACACTTCCGGACTTACGTGTTTCACGATTACAATTAATTAATATAAATGAATGAAATGCAAACGCCCTATCCTAACCAAGACTAGGAATTAAATATGCAACTATCCTATGCACGCGCCACAGTCTCTGATCACGATGCCGCCGTCAACCGTACATGGGCGCCTTGCCTTTACCTGAAAAAACAATATGGCACACGGCCTGAGTATTTCGAAGAAATACTCCGTAAGTGACCCCACTATAGGGGGCCATGCTAATGCAAACACATGCAATCATGAATAGGGACCTATCTCTAATCATCTTAGGGGTGGCCTCCAGTCTCGGACAAATTGGATGTGTAGTACTTCCCTACACACGACTCACACGTGCGAGTGTGAATCCCCAGGGCGCTCGCACACCCCCTGGACCCTCTGGTCAAGCTAATCTATAGCGACGTCCGGAGGTCAGCGGAACCCCATAGTGTCATGCACCTCATGAACACCCTCATCTGTGTGCATTCACACCTGTGCGCATTCGCGCTCATCATAAGGTGCGCGTCCGCACTCATCGTCTCTAGGGGAAGTAGCCCTATGCTTATGAACATACAAAATGCATGAGGTCCCTCTAAATCCATCGTAATGTCTCTTCTGACACAACCCTCTAGTCTCATCTCTTTGTTACTCTAGGTAACGCATACTCGTGGATATTTATATTAATATCATTTTCATGCTCTTAGGGTTGTGTCCTACGTCGATCTAACGACATGATGCAATATGGCACTCATCATCATCTAGCATGCTCAATATGGAAAACATCATCATATTAAGGTAAAAAATCATGCAATCATCATGCTCATCATAATGCCACAACGTGCGTCAAACATAACAAGCGTCACTTAACAAAATATGTATATACTGGCACATATCATCAAGCATCATACAATTTATTTAGCCTATCCTATAGTAAGGCCACTTACTTGGTTGGCCTTGGCTGAAGTACTCCCTAAATAGCTAAACGTAAGCTCCCGTTCCGTGAGAGCTGCTTCCTACGTCCCCGGGTTTGTTTCCTATCACACCGTCCGCCACTTTCCATTAGTATTTCACAATTAATTTACCTATAATTTAATAAATGTGAAATACGGCTCTGAAGCGGCCTCGGATACCTTAATCGGGGCCGAAAACAGATTCGGGAGGGTCGGAACAGTGGAAACCGGGCTGAAAACAGGTGAGCCGAGCCGAACAGCCGCTAGAGCCGCTGGAGGAGCCGCCGGAGCGTCACCGGAGGGAGCCCGAGCCGTTTGCACCGAGCCGAGCCGAGGGACTGCTTGCGCCGCTGTGTGACACGTGGCAGCAACAGAGAGAGCCACGCCGGGCGGTAGTGTCGGGTTGAAGCATGGGTCGCAGTCCGGTTCGGGTCGTGGTTCGGGTCGTAGGCTGTGGAAGGCTACTGGGCCAAGACTAATCGTTGGGTCTCGGCTTACTAGGCTAGGCCGCAAGTGTTTAGTTTGCAGGCCAGCTCAATTGGACCGTGGGTCTAGTCTGGGTTGGTTCAACTGAACCGTAGCTTCTGGGCCGCTGTAGTTGGGCTGGGCCGAAGGCAGAGGCCAAGGGAGGAACGGGCTGGCTCTCCCGGGTTCTGGGTTCGGGTTGACCAGGATCTGTGGATCTCGTCTTCCTTACCCAACTTCGGTCGATTTTTCAGCGAGCTTTCTCTCTCCTTCCCGCGACGTTTCTGTTGTCAATTTCGGTCCTCTTCCTTCCATTTTCCTCTTTGTTCGTCGTCCTTCTTTCTTTTCTGGGAGTTTTGCGGCCTAAAAGCTCCTGAAAGCCACAGATCTAAGAATCTATTAAGAAACCTAATTTTCCAACCTCGGTTACCGACGACGACGCTTACGAAATAACACAAAATGCACCCTGAGTTATTGTGCTTTCGTTAGGGATCCATCTTATGGTGATAACAGGTCGTTTGGTGTCGGTTTGAGGGCTCGTCGGAGAAACTGGACGCTCGCCGACGTTTGTCCGAAATCTCTCTCTCTCTCTCGAAATTTTTCTCTCTTTTCTCCCTTTGCAGGTGTTCTGAAGATGCTGGGTGTCGTGGGCTGAGGGCTGGGCGTGCTGTGGCCGTCGTTTCGCGTGGGTTCCGCGAAACTCGACGACCGAGTTTTTAATTTAATTTTTTTTTAATTTATTTTATTATTTTTTAATTTTTTTTATATATATATATATATATATATATATATATATATATATATATATATATATATATATATATATATATATATATATATATATGTCAAGAAAGTTATGTTATGTATGAAGTGATGTATAAGAATTATGTACGCATAGGAAGGTTGTGTTTCATAGATTTTCTTGTTTTAAAACATATCATGGCATGTCATAGTATAACATATTATAGCATGTCATAACATGGCATTTCTTATCGTTACATAACATGATATTCCGTTTATACCATAGTATTATTTAGGATATCATATAGCATAACATAATATAACATCACATATCAAAGGTTATCACACACGACAGAGGCCACTAGGCACGTGTCATCAGACATAAAACAATTTTTCCAACCAAACCAAGAGTGAAACCACGTATTTCGTTGGTCTAAGCCGAAACTACTATGATCCAGTGGTGCTAGTTTAACACTACTCTATGAAATCATAAATTAGAATTCAATTGTCAAAATTAATTCATCTAATTTTGTATAAAATAATTTGAACTTTACTCCAAATAATTTAAATTGACTAGTAGAAGGTAGTCATACCAAACTTAAATTTTCACTAAGAGTTGAAATTAGTAGTAAAGGATATGAGCATATCAAACCCGAACCGGATCAGCCAAAAAGTCCATTTGGAAAGTTGTCATACTAACCTTAAACGCTTCAAAAGTAGTCATATTAACTTTAAACACTTCATATTAACCTTAAACACTTCATATTAACCTTAAACACTTCAAAAGTAGTCATATTAACTTTAAACCCTTCATATTAACCTTAAACACTTCATATTAACCTTAAACACTTCAAAAGTAGGCATATTAACCTTCTGAAGAGTTGAAACCAATAGAAAAGGGTCCGAACATATCAAACCCACCCAAGCAATATCAGCCAAAAAACCGACCTAGAACCACACAAGTGGGATGAAAGGAATTTCTTTTATAATAGAGTCCAACTCCCTACTTTCTCAACCTAAGTGGTGTTAGACAACTTTCATTTTCTTTTCTTTTGTTATTCCTTTTTAACTTTGGGTTATTACAAAATTTCTCGAGAACAAATTATATAACTTTTAAAATCATAGAAACTAAAATTTAACCTTCTACCATACACAATGTATAATTTAACCAAAATAACGGAGATGACTTGTCTCTGTGTAGCTCAAGGTGAATTTTCTCTCTACTTTATGCTTAAAAATGAATTCGCCCCCAAAAAAAAATGGACATTCCTACCAAAAAGTTAGAGATGCAAATCCCGACATTACTCGAAAAGAAAAAAGAGAATAATTGTGGGAGATTATGGTATTCCATTGAAAAGTTGGGTTGGTTCCAGTTTGTGATTTGCAGTTCACAAGACATCCTTTTCCAGCACCAGTCAAAAGATGGCGAAGGGAATAAGGCATCAGTTTCTGGTCAAATGGAAAGCAGTTTAAGAGATCTAAATAAAAGGTCTCTCACTGCACATTCACAAACACATTCAGAAAGGCAGATGGAATTAATTTTCTTTTCAAGTGCTTTGTGTAAACTGCAAACAATGTATCAGCTAAAAATCATTACATCCAACAAATATCATCTATTTCATCAAACAAAAATTCAGCCGCGTTAACTCACTTGCAGCCCTGATGCACTACACTTCCTGATATCGCTCACCAATGGCCTGAAAAATTAGCAACTGAGGCTGTATCCATCCACACACTTCCTCATTTCTTTTCAAGATGCAAGTGAAAAATAAATCTTTGATCTATCAATCCTGCGCCTCCTCCTCAAGGTAGGTGTAGCCGAATCCGTAACTCGAGATTATAAGTTCCGACTGAAGTACATATTCATGAAATATCTTGATGGGTTGAAGCCAATCAAGATAACTGCAGCCATAAAAGGAAAGTGAAATTTACTTTCAGAATGAGAGCTCAGAAACAGGGAGTTGAGGGTTTCATTATGACTTACAGATTGGAGTAAGAACAAAGACCACACCAATTGGATAGAGGAAGAACGTAGTTTTCTCCAAAAATGGCAGTACTGCATTAGGGCACACGGTCAATAATTTCATGCAAGCAATCTTGCGGCTAACGGGAAACTTAGAAGTGACAGAAACTCGCACCCTTTTCATAATCATTTGATTTTTTATTCTTAGATCTTTTGGTACTACATTCGCCTATAAGTTTCTTTCTTTTGCCATCTACTTTCTAAAAATGATGAAACCTCAGCTTCTTATTCAAATAAATAAATGAAATAAAAAGGCACTTTTTCGAATTTTTGTAGTGTTCGGAAACATGAATTAAAAGTATGTTACTTTTAGAAGCACAAGCACTTAACTAATGCTTTTCCTAAATTCACATTGAACTTCCTAAGTGGCACCCACCTGACATTTCTAAATGAGCCAAAAGTTCTAGCCATGAAGAGAAAAAAGGTTTATCCTCTCTGGTTCAATCTACCTCTAGCCATATTGAATCAACACAAAGATATACAGATTGGACAGAAATAAGAGAAGAAAACATAGCTTACCATCATAACCTAAAAAGTTGACGTAATGGTAATACGAAGCCCCAATCATGAAAAGTAAATTTGATAGCAATAACGGAATGAAGCCATGGGCCACCAGAAGCGGTGATATGAAATAATGGATCACTGCAAGGAAACCAATACTTCAGAGTGGTATCATAGATGCTGGAAAACAAAAAAAACAAACAGAAACCTTCATCATACTTACCGTAAAGCAAAACGAACATTGGGAAGAAAGAATTGCAGTGCACATCAAATGCATAGAGCCTTGAACCAGTCAAAAATAAATAGATAAATAAATAAACCATATATCAATCCACTAATTTATAAGGCTCAATGGGAAGACATTGCTTAAATATGATAGAATACCAAAATCCAAAAGGCCAATAAAAATGCAGAACTAAAAACTAACAAAAGTTGAAATGAAGTTATAAGCAATACTCAATAAAGCTAAAATTTAGAGTGGTAGATCTTGCCATTCAACCCGTTGCTCAACTACATGACTGCCTGGTGTCTCTTCCCGAAGGTAAGCATTTGTTAATAACCTGAAAGTACATTTAAGTAATGAAATTGCTCACTATAAATTAGATCAGCATACTATAGAAATATTTTCAACAATAAAGATAGAGAAATGAGTGAACTTCATACAGATGCTCGAGTGTTCAACTGTGATAGTAATTCAGCATTAACAAGTTGTGAACGGATAGAAACTAGACACGAAACTTCAACATAACTTAATACAGGTATTTAAAAGAAAACTGTATCAGAATACAGGGGTCCTCAAAAAGGGAAAGGGAAACAGCTAAAATTTATTTTCTTTGTTTTAAGCCACATATCTCTTTAGATGATAAAGGAATGGATAATTATTGAAGCTCATGCCCAACAGGTGTAACAGTTAGTTATCGATTTAAGACCTATTTGGAATGATGCTTTCTCAATGCTTAATAAAAGGATTTCAAGTGCCAAAAGTGTCAGCATTGGAAATTCATTCCAAACAGGCACATAATATGCTACATCAAATTAGGGTGTCTCATATTCTTGGTGCTGACGCCAACCATTATCTACAAGATAAGAGCAACCAAAATATACGAAAAGAGATGAATCGTTCTGGGAATTTTTTCGTTGTGTAGTCAAACTAACTGATCACCCTTTATCTAACTTAGTTTATATTGTTCATATGCCTATTTTACTCAGTGCAGAAACGAATATCTGAAATTGAAGTCAAGAAAGCATTAGACAAGGCACATCTGATTAGGATGATTCAAGTCCAAAAAGCAAATCAAAACAGCCAAGAGAATAAATAATCAGTCAATCTCTAGGAGTAAGATGCATTCAAGATGATAGCAAATGATTATTTCTTGTGCTGACAAAAAATAAGTTGTTGATAAGATCATTTAGTAATATGCAATCACAGCAGGGAAATAGCTTACCAACAACAAGTAGCCAAAATCGCCCCAGTTATTAGCAAATGAGAGAGCAGTACTGAAATAACAACAAAGGTGGCATGTGATGCACTATGATCATATCTGAAATTGTTAACAAAATTTGACAATCAGAAAACACAACAAAGGCATAAATTAGCTGTCTTTCTTAATAGACAACTTCTTACAGAAAAAAAAAAAAAAAAGAAAAAAGGAAATAAGTCGAATTGCAACAAATCAAGAGAAGAGAAAACAATTATCACATGAAGTGTATAGGTGTGCATGTTTCTTTCAATTTATTTATTGTTTGTGTTTTTGTATGTGCATGTCTATTTGTTCATTGTGCCAAAGAGGAAGAGGCCGATACACCTTCTCAAGCCTCTCTCTCTCTCACACACACACACACAAATAGACAAATATTTTGGGAAGGACCTACCTTAATGGATGCACTTCATCATAAAATAAACCAACAAAGAGATGAGATACTACATAGAAGCATTGAATACACTTACGCAGCACAGTAAGCCAAAGTTGCAACTGCCAAAAGAAGACTGCAAATCACAACAAAAGCAGGATCGTCACGTGCCCATTGATTCTTAGTTTCTGACACGAACAAAAAAAAACATCTTTTCATTTAAGTTCTAATAAATGGAAAATCTTTATATCATACATATTATATCTAATGTTAAGACTTCTTCTTTTTTCTTTTGGAAAGGGAAACAAATTTCATTAATCCAATGAAATATACAAAGGAGATGAAGACCTCCAAGGCTAATGTAGGTTAGAAAAATCTCCTCTAGAAAAACTATCTTACAATAAGTAGCTGCTGCATACAAAATGAGATGATAAAGATAAATAAGGTTTCTCCCCTTTCTACCAAACGTTCTATTGTTCCTTTTAAGCCAGAAAAAGAAGATTGCTAACCCACTTTTTTTTTTTTTTTTTTTTTTTTTTTTTGTCATTTTCAGATGAAAATAGACATCCCATAAAATAAAATTTGTCAATTGGGAAAGCCTTTTTGTGACATCCCATAAATTTTTATGCACATCAAATAAAATAATGATAAAATCACATTCAAATAGAAAAGTGTTGATCTTGGGCGTAAACGCTACACTAGTTATGACCCCCATGTAATAGCGTATGTAGTCAAGTTTGTTAACTTCATAACAATGTTGGAGAGTTCTTTGATTCAATTTCAACTAGAAACGCCACCTCTCTGTCAAATAACCCAATGAACTTCTACCCATCAATCACTGAACATCTAGCTAACTAGTATGCGATGGAAAAATCAATTGACAAAATCACAAATCCCGACCGTAAGAGGATTTGAGAAATACCCAACACGGACAAGAAATAGACATACAGAAAATAAGAACTAGGTATCAGATCCTCAAGATAAAAGAACCATCGCCATCACTTTTCTCTTGAACCAATTATGTGCAAAGCTCGAAAACCTATTCTTACAATAAGCATCAATTCAACAGAACACATGCAAAGCCCACACCAACACTCTCAACTGGTCTCAGTATAACTAGAACCCACTATATCAATTAGAAAATGATTAGATTTGAACTTTCAATGCTACTTAGATTATGATTTTAGATTGATGATAATTTCTCTACCCAATAGCTTCTGAGATTAATATTATGAGAAACATCCCAACACAACAAGGAAGCTAACAAGCAAGAATTGAGACCTAAGAGAAGCACACAAACAAGCAAGAGTCGGAGACCCAAGAATCAGTCTCCCAAAATTTAATGGTCCACCTCCACGGCTCCATCACCTATTTCACAATTGCCATTTAGAATATAGCAATGAGCTTCCCCTCAGAAATACGCATGCTAATCCAATACTTCTATGTATCAACCTGAATTCAAAACCCTGCATGTTTTAGAAAAGGAATACGTTTTGAATTTAATTCACTACCTTCACCTAATAGCATGTTACATTGGTAGTATTAACCATGAGAGAAACTCAACACAAAGTTAAAGAGCAAAGTGTATATTGCAAAAGATCTAAACAACTTATAAACTGAATTACACATAACTGTAAAGCGAATGAGTACAATAACAGATTTTTCAGCACCATTAAAATCAGTAGAAATAAAATAAAATAAAGAACTCTTTGGTGGGAGATGTACTTACGCTTGTGATACTTGGTATGCTGATAGCTGGGTCCATAGAAAAATTCAACCAAAAATCCAAATACGAACCATTAGGAAAGGGCTAAAATTAAACTTGAAACAAAGTTCGAATCATCTCTTAGTGAGTGACAATAGTCAATAAGAACCAATACGTACACAACTTTCGGTGAAGTGCATAGTTGAAGCATTTGCCAGAATGTATATTCGATGTCCATTTGTTGCCACTGCAATTAGCCAGATAAAGTGATGACTTGTGAAATTAATGGCATCAAGCAAGCAACATGTCATAAGAAGGCGATTAATAAAAAAAAAATATTAGTTTCATTTTGGGGCCAATTTCCGACAAATTTTTTGTAAAACATGAAGATGACAAAATTTCAAGAACTGCAAAGAGAACAGAACTAGCCAAAGCATGTTGGGGAAGCAATAAGTTACATTACAAATCCAGTTGCTCTCGCCGAACAATCTAACTATACAGTAGCTTGAATTCACAAGATCCAAGACTCCACGTGGCACGCAACCAATACATCGGGGATCAAACAGCGTAATGCAAATCACGAATAACAAAACAACAAATGATCTAACCGAAACAAAGCAGGTAGGAAGAATCGCGGTTAAAATACAAAATAAGAACAAAATTTCGGAAGGAACTATAACAACACTGTTCCACCAATGCTAACACAGAGAAAAAAGATAAAGGCATACAGATTCCTCAAAGAACAACAACATTAAATCAGATGATCGTATACAGTCTTCATCAGCCATATACGTGAAGATGAATCCTTAAACAAATTGGATGCGAAAAGTAGCAGTTTGATTAACATATAGAACGGATCTGCTAGGGGTGGAAAATAGACATAATCTGAGGGAGTGAGAGAACCTTGACAATTCGACGAAGGTACTGTAGATACATGGGATTAGCTCGAGATGTAGAGGACGAGGAGCGCCCTCTGGAAGCTGTGGGCAACATGTCTGTGTGTACTTCAAATCGCGTCGCCTTCTTCGTCCAGTGACAGCTTGAATTCTTCTGGTGACTCGGAGATCTGCGAATTTTCCGAACAGACTGCTTCTCTCTTCTCCGTCGATGAGTTTCCAGAAAACGGGCGAAGGAAGGAAGAAACACACAATGCTCTCTCTCTCTCTCTCTCTCTCTCTCTTCAAATGTTGGATAAAAATGATTTTGGGCTAAGTTTATAAAATAATACTTCAAAATTACTTTTATCGTTATTTTTCTCTTTCACATTATACTTTATTTAATTAATTAAACTTCACCATATTCTAAAATAATGTCATTCAATTTTAGCAAGATTTTTTTTTTTTTTGTTCGAAGACCCCAAAAGGAAAAAAAAAAAAAAAAAGAGCCGAGCCTCGATTAAGGGGAGACATACTTTGTTCGAGGAGAGATGTTGAATGAAAGTCCCACATCCGCTAATTTAGAGAATGATCATGAATTTATAATCAAAGAATACTATCTCTATTATTACGATGACTTTTGGGGAAGCCCAAAGCAAAACCACGAGACTTTCTACTCAAAGTAGACAATATCATACTATTGTGAAGATCCGTGTTCATCTAACATAATATCAGAGTCATGCATTATACTTTTTCGTAAAAATGTTAGATATGTTTATGGTCAACTTCTCAAATATTAAGAGATTTGTTCTCCGTTCAATTAAGAAAAAAATAATTGTCTAGCACTAGAAGTTATATCACCACTCCACAAACTAAAGAATCAACGATATCAACACATCATACATAGAACATGAACTATTAACGCTCCAATCTCGTATTAACCAAATTCACAGAGTAATGAAATATCATTAACATTAGTTAAACATAATTTAAGATAATCCTTTGAATTTATAGTATCTGGGTAATATCTCGATTACATTTAAAAGTGACTTAAACATTGATTGAGATCATCCATCCATCCATCCGTGAACCAAACCATACCAAAAAATATTTCAAATTGATATTCATCTTCTATGACAAAAACCGAAAACATTGTTCATTAAAATTCAAAATTCATAAATTGATCAAACAAAATATAAAATAAGCAATACCAAAGCTTCCAAATCAACCATGTAAATATTGTTCATTAAAAAAAAAAAAAAAAAAAAAAAATGTTAATATTAAAACCGAAAACAGATTAAAACTTTAAAACTCATAAACAGTACCATATTTGAAGCTAAACTTCATGACCAAGAAAGGCTTTTGATTTCCACTCACACCAGAAAAGAGAGTACCCTAATCAGATGGAGCTCAACAGTCACAACAGAAATTCAAATGGCTTTAATTACGCTAAAATAATCGATCAATCCGTACAACGTCACCTCCGATGTTGAATCCGCTGCTGCATTAACCAACTAGAAGGGCGACGGTGGAGGTTATGCTATTTGGGGGATACGAATGCTCTCAGCAGCAGGTAATGTCACCGACCGCAGTAGCTCCAACGAGAAAACGAGCCCGAGGAAATGCGAGAGGATAGTGTTTGCAGAAGCCTGCAAAAGGGGAAGTTAAGGAAGTTATTAAATGGCTGTTGGTTCATATGCTTGAGTGAGTAATCATATCTAATGGCTCAAGCCCACCGCTAGCAAATATTGTTTTCTTTGGGCTTTCCCTTCTGCACCTCCCCTCAAGGTTTTATAAAACGCATTTGCTAAGGAGAGGTTTCCACACTCTTATGAAGAATGCTTTGTTCCCATCTCCAACCGATGTGAGATCTCACAATCCACCTCCCTTGGGGGCCCAGCGTCCTCGCTGGAACACCGCCCGATATTAGTCTCTGATACCATTTGTAACAGCTCAAGCTCTCCGCAAGTAGATATTGTTATCTTTGGGCTTCCTCAAGGTTTTAAAACGTGTCTGCTAGGGAGAGATTTCCACACTCCTATAAAGAATACTTCGTTCCCCTCTCCAACCGAGGTGGAATCTCACATCATATCTGGGATTCAATCACATGCCTTTTTAGCATACCAGTTCCATCAATTTCCAACCTTATTTTCAATGACATGTACATGCAACATTTTTCCAAGTCCAAACTCTGAAGATCTTTTACTTTTTTTCAGCAAAATAGCCATTGAGAAAAAACGTACCTGTACCAAGAATACATCCAAAGCAAGAACAGGGCTATTCCCAGGCGAGGCTGCCTGGAAATATGGAGTTGCAGAGGAAGTAAGAGCCTTAGCAACTAACAATCCCACCGACGCTTGCATCCCCAGAATGGCAGCACCCATGCCCAGAAGGTTCATCACAATTCCATTTTTTAGACTATTCACGACATCGGCCCGAGGAGGAGCCTGAAATCAGGATCAACAAATAAAACGCCGTAACATGAGTTCGTCAATTTTCTACTTTATCTTCCACATGCTCATGTTTTGCAGCTAAAATTACGTAAAAGGAAGCTATACATTCAGATACCAAATCACAGAATCAAGCCTATTGGTGCGATATGGCAAAAATAAATGAGAGGAACCAAGGAAAGGAAGCATACTGAAAGCTGGAAATATTACCTTGGAGGGCTGGTTTGCAGTTCGTCGAAGTTTATCAGAAAGCCGAATGTAACCAAAGGACCAAAATACAGAAATGAAAGCTGCCACAATACCACCAGCAGTAGCATAAAAAGTGGCAGGTGATGTAATTTTCCCGGTGATGACAACAGAAAATGAAAGAATAACGGCAGCCACAACAGTGAGCACCAACTGTCCCCAAAATCCAAGATTACCCAACCTCTTGAAGTACCTCGATGTCTTCTCTAATCTCTTTGCCACCTAAACCATCAAAACAACTTGGTTCGTCATATGTTAGCAATACTCATAATGAAGCAATCTAGGAACCTATTGAAGAACACTCGCAAGAAATCATTGTTCAACTCAAAAGTAAAGACTACAAAGGCATAGCACTTGACTATATGCTGCCAATTAACTGACAGTAACGTAGTAAACCACTTAACAAACCACAAACTAATTAAGCCACTAAACAAGCAATTAATAACAACAACAGCAGGATAATGCTCAGAACACAATATTATCCTAGATGACAAAATCGGATTTGTTTTTTTTTTTTTTTTTTTTTTTTTTTTTTTTTTTTTTTCCCACTTTGTGAGAGTCATAAGAACGTAGTATTCAAACAAATTTTATTGTTTATTCCCATTTAATCAATTCCAGTCTAGTTTGATTATAATGAAGAAACAATTTAAAAACCTATGCTCAGCACATAAGCATGATTTTTCTTACTTATGCTCGGCACATAAGCCACCTAAGCTTCTGCTTTTTCTGTCCATTATAAACTCGCACTTACATTCACACGTTTACATGCTCACATTGCATCACTTTCTAACCTGCTCTCTGCTCGAGTAGTTTCTCCTCTTGTACAAAATCATTCCACTTTCCCTACTTAGAATGCTTATTCTTCCCAAAATATGTTAAATGTCATGGACTTCACTAAGCGCCTAGTCTCCAACCCCTGATATCAACCTCTGATTATTAATCCATTTGAAGATTGCATGCTATGTTGTGCTTCAAAACAATACCCTGTAGCCCCTAGTTTGAATATTTCATTCAGAAAGTTGCTCATGGAGCTACAAGGTCAACCACAGAGCTTGATGATTTTCTTAAAAAATAAAGAAGCTATAGAAGCTTCATAACAATGTAATGATGATTAGAGCAATGAAATGAGCATATTTCATCAATCAACCCACTACCATTAATACTAATTACGTTCTCTCATACTTGGGAAATTCTCAATGAAGTCCATAGTGAAGATAATCCCATGACAACTGTCAGGTTGTGGCTGCAGTAGGGTAGTTGGGATATGGCTACATGCATGTTATGTAGACAAATTGTACAATTTGATGCATGCTCACGAATCATCTTTCTTATCCCCTTCCAGTATGAATTAGAAGCTACATGTTTGTAATTTTTCATCAGCTAGACTGAATGTCCCCCCAATCATACAACAATGGTTGTTTCGGAGGAAAGAAAAGAGAGGGGATCCTTTGAAACTGCAACTACAAAAATGAAATGCCCTTTAAAGTATAACTGAGCCAACTTTAGAATAAAATGTGATGGAGAGGGCCCCATCTGCCATAATCAGCAGCTTGAGTTGGGGTTTGGCTAGACAGAAGTTTGATTTTACATGTTCCTTGATAGCTTTAACATGATCCTCATCACAATGGAAAAGATTGTTAAAATTAACACTAAAGGTAAACATTAAGAGGCACCTACTGCTCTATTCTCTTGTTCATGACAGTATTGAATCTAGAAATCATAACCCCAGCAACTTCACCAACCACCTTTGAGATTCACACTCACTAGCCCTCGCCTATCAATTATTTCAGTTTAATTTGATTGATGTGGACAATAAACCTCCATCTATACTAAGAATATTACCATTAATTCCTTTTTGTAGATAGGTTTCTATCTCGCTTAGTTTGAAAGGACTTGGCAGTAGTTTGCTAGGATATTTGGCTATTCATTTTGTAGCACACCCACCCCATAACCAAATGTGTTGACTATCAAAGTTAGCTCTTTACAAAATCAGGGAGAGCCAATGAAAGGATATTGCAGTCATAGGAGTTTTACATCGACTAAGAGGTGCCTAAACTTATGGGCTCCAAACAAATTTATCTCTTTTCAATTGTTCAGTTGGGAGCATGCAGTGTTATTATAGCCATCCACTATTTTTTGAGCTTGCCACATAAGGCCTAAAAATCAACTTAGCATCGTTCTGTTTTCTACTAGACCAAGAGTGCATGGCTTGAATTTTGATGGGATCAGAACAAAACCTCTTCCTCGAAAGAATGACATAGATTTCAGACTTCACTTGCTCAGCATTGTAGTTTCTTTTATTGATCTACAGACATTGCTATTTCAATACCTCCATGACACTTAACAAATGCTCAGGATGTTCCTCTAATATCAAACTGTGTAATAAAATGTCTGTCAAAGAAACAAAGTTCCATAAACAGTTGTACCGAGTTCATCGTGCCTAGAATGTACTGCCTGCGTCCTTTCTCATGGTGTACACTTGTACAGAGTGTACTTAATATACTGTCTATAGCTCTAGTTGCTTATTTTCTATGTGTAATTGCTTATGCTTGGTAGCTAATCTACCTACATTCTACTCTTCCATGCCTGTCAACTACAAATGTGATTTAGCTGTTCCCTTATTCTGCTTTCTCAGGAAAGAGCTAAAGAGTTACAAAGCTTAAACGTTCATTAATAATATAATAGAAACATCCAGTCGTTAAAATTAGAGACAAGAATTTTCTAAAACTAATGTAATTGATTCATCAATGATAAAACCAACATAAAATTCTTCATGATTTCACGCGTAATTTTCAAGGCTACATTCCTCATCTTAAGTAAAATAACAACCGAAAGAATCAAAAGAACGAGAACCTGAGCCAGTTTCAACTTTTCAGCCTCATCAATTGGGGGAACCGTCGGCGAAATGGAACTGAAGAAGCGCGTGTTTCCAAACAAAATTGTCCTCTCCTATGCTCCAGAGTACCAAAAGTCTTTGAAAGCAACAACGAAGAAGAAGAAGAAGAAGAAGATCGAATGGCGCTTAACGAAGGAAGTGAATTGGAAGGAGAATTGAGATCGGACGCTTGACGGCCTCGTACAGAGAAAGGCCGGCAATGGAAGCGGCTGAGGTGAAAATCCGATGAATAGACTGCGGCGGTCGGGAAGGCACCGGTGCGAGCTACCGGCAAGAGCAGCGACTGCATGACTTACAGGCAGAGAGGCTATAGTAGATGTTAGAGTAGTTAGCGTTTCGCCTGAGTTTTGGGGTTGGGTTCTAAATATTTAACCCTTTTTTATTTTATTTTTTTTTTTTTTTTTCGTTTCCTTTTCCGGTAAGTTATTCAAAGTTTTGTTTTCTTTTTGTTGTTTTCTCGACAATAGTGATTCATAAGTTCCTGTCTTTTTTTTGGTTCTTTGCTTGTCATTGGAGAATAGTTACAAGCTTATTCGGGTCGATTAATTCATTTGTCCTTCACATGACACGAACAATAAAATTTGTTTGAGATGGAAGAATGTGGCTAAGAATATAAAATTGCACGATCCGAAGTTTAAGTCAATTTAGGAGAAAATCAGTGTAACGATTCGAAATTTGGCAGAGTTTACCTTCTTCAAGTTGAAGAAAGTATCGATATAACTCTCTTCAAGTTTTGTCGACCTTTTTTTAGATTAGGTCAAAAGAGAACTGGATTGGGTCGGATCCACTGCATTGGGTGCATGCCCCCATATTAGGTTAACCAAGAAACTTTTGATTCGATTCAAGTTTCCATTTTCTTTCTTGTTTGATGGTGGGGCTTCCTTCGTTGTCAACTTCTTCCTACCATATAGTTATATGCAGTAAGCCATTGTTGTTGTCTTTTGCTTACATTCCCATATAACACCTTCGAAATCTCTCTGTCCCAGTTTTCTAAAAACTTTCTTTTTGAACTAGGGCCAAAGGCTCGAGCATACGTCGCTTGCCCGTAAGCAACACAAGAACGAATAGGCTTAACTCACTTGTTGCTGAAAGGTGAGTGCCGCACAATCGCAAGTCCGCTGGCATTAAAGTGTGATTGTGACAACAACCCATTTTATTTAACGTGGCCATTTTTATCTTATAGCTCTCGCTTGTTTGTTGGGATTCATGGTTTCGTTTCAATATTTTATAGACCGACTGAATTGAGCTCAATCTTGGAATAATCTTTTGTCCATTTCTTAACATATCTTTATTTGACTTTATGATATTCTCCCTTAAAGAGATGAAAATCAATTTCAATCGGAATGAACTTTGATGCTCCAAAGTAATTTATGATTGGTTTACCTAGGCTGACACCATACACGTTCATGGTTAGATCGATTAGAGCCTTAATCTACTTCAAAGTGTATCTACTCTTTATCTAGGCCTTTCTCTATGTCTATAATGTGAATCTTGTGTATCACGTATTTGTGAGGTGCGACATCGTTTTGATTCCAATACTAATGACCTAAAGGGACATTATAAATCTATAATCATTCATTACCATTAATTTACGAAGGCCTAAGTGTCAAACCCTAAGTAGGTTCGTAATGTCATGCCAAGTTCTACGGGGTGACACTCGTGTCTGCCAACTACTTAGTATTGATATGGCCCTAGTTCAATTCCACATGTAACATTGATAAACTCATATCTTATCAAGCTCTAATCTCATCATGTTCGGTTCCAAAGCACTACCATATAAGGACCAATCTAGGTCTACACCAATTAAGATAGGTTCACTACTAAAACTAGCTAGCTACCCTAATAACCCCTGTGAGGCAGTGCTATATATATTCGATATTTTATTAAAGACAAATATCTGTACCATAGTTATCTTTCTATATATTGTTTTTTCCATTATTACTATTTTCATATCCTTGTTTATTTGATTATAAATGGAGAACTTTCATACACCAGTGTGGTGAATTAAGCACATATTCTCATGATATGAGAGCCCTTTCAGTTTAGCAACCCCGATCTTTTCTTTTTAATGGCTTCTGAACCCTCTACTATTCTTTTCCACCACCACTACTGATTTTGATGCCACAAGGGCAGTCACAGGCGGAGCCGATTGATTACTCTTCGGCTCCACCCTATTGACCTCTAAATCACCTTTCGTCATACTCTATACATACAACCTCACCTTTTCCAACTCAATTGGTTTTTCCTTAACTAATATAGTCTCTTCCATTTTCTTCCCAATCTATCCTTCAACGTTCACAAAAATCCTAACCTCATGATCTTCATCAGCATTCTCATCGAAAATATACAGAATCTCGAGAAGGCTATCAACCTTCTATAGAGATTTACCTTCGAAATCTGAGTGTCGCACTGGCCTCTTTCCTAACCAAGTTGTCGCCTCCCTTCTCGCCAAAATTGGCTTTTTCGCCCACTGTGGCGACTCTTCCGGCTTCAACATTGTCTTTGTCCCTTGATCTAGGTTTTCCCCTTCTACTTCTTGGTTTAGAAATATTATCACCAGAGTCAAGGCAGCATCGTTGCTGAGCGACGATCCCTCTTCATGGGTTAGACATATTATCGCCGAAGTCAAGGTAGCATCGCCATAAAGCGAAGATCCCTCTACAGTTTTCGATAGGCAAGAAAGTGTTTCTCTATGCCTCTTCCGAACCAGGTTGTTGACATCTTCACGAAAAGTGTTTCTCGACCTCTCTTTGAATTTTTCAGATCCAAGCTTCATGTTCGTTCAAATCCGACGCTCAGCTTATAGGGGGTGTTAAGGATATTTAATACTAAATTATAGTTTACCATATATATATCACATTTGATATTTTATTAAAGTCAAATTTCTAGATATTTGTCTTATTACCATAGATATCTTTCCATATATTGTTCTTCCCATTTATTACTATTTCCACGTCCTTGTAATTTATTTGATTATAAACAAAGAACTTTCACATACCATGTAGGTGCAGTGGATTAAGCAAACATGCTCAGGAGTGATCTTGACTTTGATCATAGTACTAATCTAGGTATAGTATAGTCTAGGGTTCTCTTATGCTATGTGATACTTAGCTTAATCTATTTAGGCTTTATAGCGGTTCCTACAAATCCATCCGGTTCTACTTAAGTCTAGCATGTATCCTACGACCTTATTCTAGCTCCAAAACATCATATAGAATACTAATGTCATAAATCAACAATAATCAAGATCAATCATGCTAGCAAAATAAAACATGCAGACACAACAGTTCTTTATAAACATATGTTATCAGTATTACGAAGCGTAGTTTTAATACAACTTTCAAAAATTTCAATGCACATCCCCCTCTTCAAATTTATGACCATTCTCTAAATTAGCCAATGTGGGACCTCCCCTTAATCGAGTCTCGACTCCTTTGTTCGACATTTAAGGATTCTATTGGCATGACTCTGATACCATCTTAGATGAATACGACTTTCTACAATGGTACGATATTGTCCACTTTAGGCATAAGTGCTCGTGGCTTTGCTTTGGGACTCCTAAAAGGCGGCATTCTAATAGTATTTTATAAACCTATTTCATTCCCTAAATTAGGGGAGGTGGGACTTTCATCCATCACATGATACCAACAATTAAGTCGGCAAAAGTATTTTAAAATTTTTAAAAAACATTTAGATGTTTTGGAATTAAAAAAAAAAAAAAAAAAAAAAGTTCGGATAGTATTTTTTGAAACATTTTTTTTGTTAAGAGTTCAAATATTTTATTATCCATAATTAAAGGTCAGATTTTTTTTTTTTTTTTTTTTTTTTTTTTTTGGAACTTTTTTTATTTAAAGATATTTTAATATTTTAATTTTAATTTAATTTTTTTGTGAAAGTTACGAGAGTGCAAAATTTAAGCGAATTTTTTATTAAGAAATTAAATGTTTATTTTTTTATGGAGGACACGTGGCGGTCTTGCTTTCCACAATTGCAAAAGTGGAATGAAACGGCCTTCACTCATCAACTGCTGGTATCTGTCTATTTGGCCATTGGAGAAGAACAGATAAGGAGTTTTCCGGCGACAATCGAGCTCCTAAAATGGCCGTTCTTCATGCTTCCGCCTCCCTCTCTCTCGCCATACGCGGTACTCTCTTCATCTCTCTCACACTTTCTCCATTTCGTTCTTCCGTTCTGTGATTGTTGAATATCCATCGATTCATAAAACAAACGACCACAATGTTGCAGATGCTTCCTTCGCAAGATCAGCCCCAAAACCCTTTCCACTTCGCAGAGGTCACCTCCCGAATTTATACCGATTCGGAACCACGTTTGCTACTGGCTCTCCACTTGGTACTTACATAGCTTTATTCTTTCTATTCTCAGTCTAATTCGAATGTTTCTGCTTGATGTATTCATGATTTTTATCCATTAGTACGTTTTTTCATTTCAATCTTCATTTCAAGTTCCAATTTCAAGCATACAATGGAGCATGAATATTGAACTACCCTAATATAATATCAGAATGAAGTCTGATTGTTCTATAATATTGTGGTTATCCTGTTTCTTGCTTATTTTAAGCTGTGACGGTGAAATTGAATTCCATTCTAACATGAAGAGTTATGATTATTCTTAGCTAGAATTGAAAATTTTTCTCGGAAATGTTAGGGAAAACTGACACAGATATAATATTATCCACTTTGGTATATGTTCTCGTGGCTTTATCTTTTATTTCACTTAAAAGGCATCGTATCAATAGAGATATTGTTCCTCGTTTATGTATCCGTGATTGATCGTACCTTGCCCATATAGGACTTTGTTTGTCTTCCTCAATATTTTGGCTAGACTTTATGAAGTATCGGCTAATGGTTTTTCTTGTTCCCAGTGATAAGCAAGCCAAGTGGTCAAACGAAGCGTGCAATGAAACCAAATTCTGTTTCTATAAGATGTGAGCAAAGTAGCCAAGAGAGTAATAATCTGGATGTTTGGCTTGGGCGGCTAGCAATGGTAGGATTTGCAATTGCAATAAGTGTTGAAATAGCAACAGGCAAAGGTCTTTTGGAGGTATGGCCTTTCTAATTACAGAATTCGAGTCTTGTTACTTAGATTGCTGATAGCTGAAAGAAATTTGTTGTATGGATTTCTTGACCTTTTGGAATCTGGAATTTGGCATATCTAATTCAAAACACCTTATCGTTAATAAGATAATAGCTCCACTCCCTAATTATTTGGACAAAAGTATCTTGTACCACTGGGAGTATTCCATTTAAAGTGTTGAGTTGCACTAAAGATGGCTCTTAAAATGTATTTGGAATGTATTCCACTGGGTAGCTGCAAACTCAACTGTCTGCTTGGTCTGTCCTTTTTCAAGTGAATTAGAGAGGCACATCTGATTGGTACGCTATGTACCAATCATTCTTCTCGTGCGAGTGCCACGGAATGGGCGAAGTTTTTTCTTGTAACTCTGCCATTTATATTCCCAGACACTTATCTCACTGATTTTGGCTTGCAAAAAAAGTGACCGCTGAATTATTCTAAGCTGATCGTTGGATATGCAGCATATGTGTGAGATCTCACATTGATCGGAGAGGGGAACGAACCATTTCTTATAGGGGTGTGGAAAACTCTCTAGCAGATGCGTTTTAAAACCTTGACGGGAACCCCGAAAGGGAAAGCCCAAAGAAGACAATATCTGCTAGTGGTGGGTTTGGGCTGTTACAAATGGTATCAGAGCCAGACACTAGACGGTGTGTCAGCGAGGACGCTGGGCCTCAAGGGTGTGGAGAAACATCTCCCTAGCAAACACATTTTAAAACCACGAAGCTGACGGTGATACGTAACGGGCCAAAACGGACAATATCTGCTAGTGGCAGGCTTGGACGCTTGATTCATTATTCATTTTGGCCTTGGCCTTATATAAAAGTGGCCGTCTAAGTTTTTGTAGGCCGGGCTGCTCTTTCCAGTAGTGTACTTTGTTCAGTTAGAGGAATTCCATTATCTTAGACTTAACCCTCGTTTTCTTTCTAGCGTCTTGTAATACAAGTTTCATACGAGACACATGAAGCACTTAACGAAACCTTACCAGAATCATTGTTTTCATGATGCAGAATTTTGGAGTAACGTCTCCCCTGCCTAGTGCAGCATTGGGAGTCACCGCATTGGTTGGCATATTGACAGCAGTTTTCATCTTTCAATCAGCTTCCAAAAACTGAACACGTCTAAGATTTTCACTGCACATTGGCTGTAAAGTTTGTAATCCTAAAAGATATTTGCTTGATATTCATTTTCATTCGTTCTAATACTCTAGATTGTGAACAACGATCAACTAAATTGGAGTGTTCGACTCAAAACACTTGTGTTTTTGTTGTGGACAGCGGTGATAGAGGGAGAGCCTGTGAAGCCTGCAATTAGCTACATCCAATTCTCAGTGAGGTAGAGCACTCAACTTTTCTTTTTCTTTCTTTCTTTTTGAGTTCTGTGTAGCACTGAAATACTTTCCCTGAGATTAAGTTTAGTTGTGTGATGATAATCATAAGATAAATGTTTAATCACTATCCATAAAAATACAATGAATGATGGATTATGTAAAATATTGTTTGTACAATAAATTCTAACAGGAAAAATATAAGATATATATATATATATATATATGGATAAATCTATTTATAATCAATAGGAGAATAAGTTCTTACTATTCTTTCAATTAGGTATTCTTCAGAGTTTCATGTGGAAGAGTTGAAACTTTTCGTCCTCTATAGTAAATCTAGGGTTTTTTTAATGATCAATGTCGTAGCTTGAGTAGTTGGTGGTTAATTATCTCTCTCGAGCATCGATTCTTCTTTTGATGTAGGAGTTACCTTTTATAGGCCATTAAGAGTTGGGATTTTTGTCAAAGTTAGTGTGAAAATCTAATGGTAACAACTCAACTTTTTGCACTCATACTAATTGGGGACGTCACTTCAAATCAAAGGTTCGAATTATAAAACAATGAAAATATGCTAAAAGACACTTCAATAAAACCATGCACGAGGTACTTTCAAAAGAGACTTAAAAATATGCTATTTAATTAATAGTTCAACAACATAAAATTAAATCAAAAGGCACAAACGCTCTAGGTTCTACAAACTAAGAGTTCTCTAGCACAATTTGAATCATTTAAATAACTAAAAGTATAAACATATTTGATAACGAGAACATAAAAATTTAAAAGATACCTCATGATCAACTTCATCACTCCGCGCGTCATTCCCAAGTCACGACCTTTCTCTTATCTAAAAATCATTTTAAAAACAAGTTGAGTATTAAAAATGTCTAGTAAGACACTCCCTTATTGAGGCTAAACATGCAAACCTTATATGATTAATCGAACGAAATCGAGGAACTCTAATAGTTAATTACCCAAAACATAGAGAGAGCAATCTATCTGCCAAAACCATTTTCAGCAACGACTACTTAAAGTGACTAATAGTGGCTCGTTACACAGCGTGTAACCCTTACTACATTAACAACCCCATCTCTCACAATGATCATTAGTAGTTGGTTATTCAAAAAATACAACGTATAACCCTTACCACAGTCATCGCATTTATCAATCATAACATACCTACCTACATTAGGTATCAAAGCATTTATATTCGTGACCAATAATTACATTTATATTCATAATCAATAATGCATCAACCCTACTAGAAATAAAACATATCCAAACAAAAATCCCACTATTGTCCTGGGCAAGAAGTTGATTACTCAACAAGCTTGAAACTAGTGTGGGTTCACATATATATTCCATCCCACACCAAAGCATGACAAATCATAATGATGAAACCCAACTTGAGTTGATACTTCATCACAATCTCAATAATTAAACTGCCTGTGTGGAAGTTATACCAAAATTAAGCCTTAGTGTGGGTCTTCCAAGCTTCTTATGCCTTGCCTCTTAAAACCATGCTGCTCGGCTATGTTAATATCACAATACTCATAACCTCTTTGTAAATATGTTAATCGAGAAAATTAATATTCTAACAAGATAATTATATAGGGATAGATACCTTAACTTATAGTGATTTATGCACGGCTCGTTCTTTGATTTGTATGAGTGAGAGTGATTTTTGTAGTTGGTTTAATAAGCCTATCATGTTGAACACTACTCCTTTGTAGGAAATAGTTACACTCCTTGTTAAGACCAATTAAGATGAGATTACAAGATTCTTTGTAAAAACTATTGTTCTTTACTGTGTTTGGAATTTTTTGGGATGAAAAACTTAGAGAGGAGCAGCAAGTAGATATAATAGAGTCGACATTATAGACCACACATTGTGATCTTCTAGATTTATTTGTTCATGCAATTATTGGGTTTGACCCTACTATTCTAGTGATGATCTTTTAATACTCCCTCAACACTAGTCTTCGTTCGCCATACCATACCATGTTGAGGTGACACATATTCAACCCTTTTGTAAACAAGTTTGCCACTTGGTTATCCATCTTCTTCTTCCTTCATGACTGTCTCTCTTATGAAATGGTAGTGCACCTGTATATGCTTTGTTCTAGCATGAAATGCCAGATTTTTTGTTGGACGAACTGCAGATTGGTTGTTGCAATGAAATGGTATCATATGGTCAACTTTGTAGTTCAAATCCTTTATTAAGAGTTTCAACCATGTACTTTCTTAAGTTGCTCTAATTGCTGCTTTGTACTCCACTTTTGTAGTTGACAGTAATACGGTTAGTTGTCTGTTGCTACACTAAAAAATTGTTCCCGAACCGAGCTTTAACATATACCCAGTGGTTGATCTTTGAGTATCGACTTATGACACCAATTGCATTCTTAAAGGCCCTTTGGTTAGTTCATGTGGACCTCCCAGTCCAACTCTACGTGCAAGAAAGCATTTCTCACATCCATCTGCCATAGTTTCCAATTTTCACTTGCCTCGATTGCTAGCGGTACCCTTACATAGTGATCTTCGCCACTGGACTAAACTTTTCGTCATAGTCTAGTCCATACTTTTGAGAGAACCCTCAAGTTACAATTTGAATCTTGTATCTCTCGATTGATCCACTTGGAGGATGCTTTATTTTGTAAACCCCCTCGCCCAGCCCGCGTGCTCCAGCGCGCGCGCGCCCCGCCTAGCCCGCATGCTCTCGCGCGGGCGCCCGCCCCGCCCACGTTCTCCCGCGGTAATTCCAGCTCCAATAGCGTATATTTAAGTTGTTGCAGTTAAAAAGCTCGTAGTTGGACCTTGGGTTGGGTCGATGACTTACAATAGATGGATTTGACATCTCATAGTCATGACACTAGATTCCATGCCTGATTTTGTTCTAAAATTATAATTTCTACCTCCATCAACTTTTGGCAAGCTAAGTTTTGTGACGCTTCTTTATACGTCTCTAGCTCTTGAACTTTGTCTTCTATAATAGTTACATTGGCACATTTTGGATTTGACTTTTGGATTCTTTCTAACCATCTAAGTTGTTCAAGTGTTGTTTCCTTTTTATTGGATTCGCTTGTTGAATCACATCTTGCTCACTAATATCAAGGTAATTTGGATTTTCAAGAGTGTCAACACTTGACCAAATATGTGTAGTTTGTGCCCCCCGTCTTCTATTGTAGAATTTTTTTCAATGTTGTTCGAGTCTTGTAAAAATTTCTTCTGGTCGTCAATCATGTGGTTTAAGCATCCTCAATCAATGATCCAATTATCCTCATAATTGGTGTGCTTTCTCATCGTCCTCATGGTTGCTAAGGTACATAGTACCTTTGTATCCCACTCATTTTCTATCTCCTTTTTTAAGGTTACCACATTACTTTCGACAGATTTTTTATTGGATCAACAATCTTTAGACGTTGTGATCCTTCTTTCAGCAATTGTAGCAAATGTCTTCAAATATCTTCCTTTGAGAACTCTGGTTGTCGTTCTGCCAAGCTCTAGTAAAAGTAGATGAGTAATTCTATTGCGTAATGATTTTGGAACATAAACAATGAAACCTAAATAGTTAAATTATAAACAAATTGTTCATGAGAGAGGATTAATGATACTAAGGTGCAGGATGTAATGAAAGGTGTAAAAGAAACCTTTAACTCAACTGTAATTACGAACCACTCTTAAAGAATTTGCTTGCATAGAGGTTATATTCATAGACACAACTTGTCCTATAGTGCATAACTATTCAACTCTAAATCTATAATAGATTGATCAAGACTTAATGAATGAAGATTGATTAATTAAAAATTTTATTTAATTACTTTTGTATCGTTTGTAATTCACTTACTAACTCATCCTAACACTTAAAAAGATCGAGTTAGTTAAAAGAAAATTTGGAAAACCGTAAATATTTAGTTTTAGTAAACAACTAAGATCGTAATATTTGAAGATTTCAGAATCTCATCGAAACATGCAAAAATATCGTCGATAATTTACACCCTGTAGTGTCGTAGCTTTGAAACTCCTTCGTCACAAGTTATGAAAACTCAGGTACCATTTAAAAAGAGAAAAAAAAAATGAGCGAGAATAAAAATGCTTAGTAATAGCTCACTTGTACCCACAAGTAGCAAATATTTTCCTCTTTCGGCTTTCCCTTTCGGGTTTCCCCTCAAGGTTTTTAAAATGTGTCTAATAGGGAGAAGTTTCCACACCCTTATAAAGAATGCTTCATTCTCCTCTCCAATCGATGTGGGATTTCACAATCCACCCTCCATCAAGACCCAGCATTCTCGTTGACACTCATTCCTCTCTCCAATTGATGTGGGATCTCACAATCCACCCCCTTCAGGGCTCAGCATCCTCACTGGCACACCGCCCTGTGTCCACCTCCCTTTCAGGGCTCAGCGTCTTCACTGGCACATTGCTCGGTGTCTGGCTCTGATACCATTTGTGAGAGTCCAAGTCCACCACTAGCAAATATTGTCCTATTTGGGATTTCCCTTTCAGATTTTCCCTCAAGGTTTTTAAAACGCGTGTGCTAAGGAAAGGTTTCCACACCCTTATAAAGAATATTTCGTTTCCGCTCTCCAACCGATGTGGGATCTCACAATCTATCCCTTTCGGGGCACTCATTCCTCTCTCCAATTGATATGGGATCTCACAACCGTCCATTCATACCTACCCTAAAACATGAAAGTCACAATTTTAGTCTTAACGGGTGTAAGTGTGCTACTAGGTAACATCTTGCAAAACCAACTAAGCTACATTTGTGGGTCCGTCATAGATGAATCCATTAACATCTGAGGTAGTTGGTGATCTTCTAGAGTCACATCACAGTAGCATCATAAACAAATGGGAGCAACATTGTTCGTGAATTAAGATAAATATGTGGGCCAACCATAAATGAACCCATCTCTACTAGCAATAGTTGATAACTCTCAAACTACCTTGATACTGAAAGAAACTTGCAAAAACGTGAAAACAATATATTCCTTTTCTTATAACATATGGAAATTCTAATCAAACTCTAACATCATACTAAAAAATTTACTTAAAATTAGAGGAATTCTATTAGTTTAAATCTATCAGCGCAGGGCTCATAAATCATGAGGAAGTTTGAAGGACAATGCAATTGTGACGAACGTATTCCCACGATGAAATTGAAGCAAATCAGTCAAACTTGAATATAAACCTACTTCATATCGAACGATTTTCTTTGGTGAAACCAAATCGAACTTGTCAAATTTGATTGCAACCCACCGTGCGATGAATGCTTCTCTACCTTGAAACCAAACTAAACTAACTAGAACTAAACGTAACATACCCTCGTGATTAAATCAGCCCAAACCAGACAAAACTCTTACCAACAACGCGCAACTACCAATATAACCTATCATCGGGTTATTACTCCCTTCCAAACGTAGACGATGGAGAAAAATGTTAGATTTCTCGACGAATGCAACATCGTTTATGCTTGATGTTGGCAAACTTTTGTTACATTCTCCACCGTATATATATTTTTAAAATTGGATATTTTTATTAATACAAAGTTTAGAGATATTTTTATTAATTTGACGTAGCATTATCCATTAACAAAAATAAATAAGGAAATATTTTATTATTATTATGAAACATTTATTTAGGAGCAATGGTGGTGGACAGAAGCATGTGCGTCGGAATCCGAACATATCTCTCTCCCACTTTTGTGTATAAAAAACATAGAATAATTTGTTTGGTCTCACCAACCAATTCAATTTAATGTCCATTTTTATTTCCCTAACTAATTAAATTATTCCAATATTTTGCTTTCTTTTTTTATTCCATTATTCTTATTCGTGCATTGAATTAAAAAAAAAAAATTAAACTATATACTGCTGATGTCCTTACACATAAACTAAATATGTGAGGTGGCAATATCGTAGTTAGTTCCAACAAACGCTTGTTAATTTCGGTTCAATACATATTGTCTGTTTTTGCCCGTTGCGTATTGTCGTCAGTCTCACATCTCACAATCCCCTCCCTCCTCTTCGGGGCCTACGTCCTACGTCTTTGCTGGCATACCGCTCGATGTCTGGGTTTGATATCATTTGTAATAATTCAGACCCACCACTAACTGATATTATCTATTTGCTTTGATCCTTACGATGCATATGTTAGAGAGAGGTTTTCACTTCCCCTGACTACCTATTCTGATTTATGACAGGATTGGACGATAGTACGTCCCCTAAAGAGGGAAGGACAAGTAGAACTGAAATCTTTTGAACCAACCTAAAATTTTGGGTTGGTTGGGTTCTACGGGACTAAATTCAATATAAAGTTCACAACCCAACTATCTATTTTCGGGTTTTCTTTTTTAATTATTAAAAAAATCTTATTTATCCACATTAATAATTAAAATCTTAAAAAGCTAAATATCAAATATTGAGAAGTGACAAAACATCACTAACACGGGTTACAAACATCAAATATTCTTAATTTTCGTAATAATCTTAAAATTATGGTACGGTAGAGTTGGGTTTTAACTCTATTTTTCAGGTTGCTCAAGTTGACTCGATAAAAATAATATCAATATATAAAACAACCCGAATTTTCGATTTTCCAAAAATTCAACCAACCCAAATTAAAAAATTTCCAACCTTTATGATTTACGGTAGTATGAGTTAATGGGCTCTCGTGTCATATGAACATCCCTAATTAATGTCAATGTGAGTATTATCTAAGCATCTACACTCGGTCAAGAGGTTAGATATTCGAATCTCCCGCTCAAATAACCTAAATACTGTCGAACAAAAGGATGCTACGAGCCAGATTAGATAATCAAGTTAGACATTTATGCCAATAAATCAAGTTTACACATCAACCTAATTTAAGGTTGAAAATGTAATTAAATTTCATTTAAGTGTTCATCATAAATAATGATTTATTGACCTATAAAAGTTGAATTAGGGTTTAATTTATCCAATATTTCTAAACTATTATAAATTCAACCTAATCTTGGTCCCTTTACCAAGAACACCTAAAAAACATTTTAAATACTAAAATAATAAATTAATTAGTATTGAAGATTAGGTATTTATATCAATAATGCATGTAAGTATTATTAAAAAAAATAAAAACTTTGTAATAAAAATAGTGTTTGTGCAATGCATATTTGAATATTTAATATTTGGTTTGTTAATAATAATAATCAAGAGCTAGCTAGGTACGACAACTGTTTCCCAATGTATGGTGATTTAATATTATTATTTTTATTTGCAAAATAGCTAACTATTTAAATAATTATAGCTCCTAAAATATAAAATAATTAAAAATATATTTTTGTTCGTAAAAAAAAAAAACAGGTCTGGAAATAGAGTGTTCGTATAATCTGATAACTCGACCAACTCAGACTATCCAATTTAAACTATAAAGATTGTCGAGGTGGGTTAGTTTTTTTTTTTTTTTTTTTTTTTTCTGATTTGGGTTTGGCGGAATTTTCAGAAAGACAAAAACTCGAATTCATCTGGAGTTGACAGTTTTTTTTTGTCGGGTCAACCTGACCAACCTAAAAAAAGGTTATAATCCAACCCTACTTTTTTAAGAATATTTGACGGGTAAATGTTTGATATTTTAGTTTTATGAGATTTTAGTTATTAATGTATTTTTTAAAAAATAATTTTAAAAAACAACCTTAATAGTTGGATCTTATCAAACCCAGCTGGAAAATAGAGAGTTGGGTTCGGTTGTGAATTCTATGCTGTGATGCTCGAGTCACCAACTTAACTGACTCGAAATTTCGAATTTGGTTCAAAAGATTTGTTGTCGACCTAGTTTCAAATACTATTTGAAAAGGCAATAAATTCAAAGCTCCAGCTGGATTATTCCATCTTTTAAAAAGTTTTTTAACTCAACTTTTAAAATTATTTTAAATAAAATTAAAAAAAAAAAGTGTTGAATAAGTTTGACTAATACAAGCCCCTTTCACATAGGTGGGCCAAAAGTAGAAATACAGAAAAAATATGGGAAAAATTAGAATAAATTAATATTATTAATTGTGTTTTCTAAAAAAATTACTTTATAATCTCTCAAATTTATAAATCTATTAATTAATTAAATTTCTAAATTATTTCGTCAATCTTATTAGTTAGTTTCTCCACTCGCTGTAGGGTGAAGTATGATATTCAACTAAGAGTTGCCAGCAACAGCTAGAGCATACTGTCGGAAGGCTGAAGGCAGAAAAGCAAGCACTAAAATGAAGAAAGGTAGTCTGAAAGAGCGGGATATGACAAGATAGTTAGACTGAAGGGAAGGAAGTCCTGTCCGACAACTATGGGCTCGTTGTTGACAAAGAGGAGTCAACTAGCGATGACAGCTTTTGAAAGAGTGAGTGAACCATTTAGATTTGAACGTATCTAATTTACATAGGAATTAATAAGAGAGATCATAAAATGGTCAAATGGGAAGAGAAGATTGATGTGATATGTGTGTAAAAGTCTTGTGAGGACTGACAGTGCGACCCACACTGACATTGATGAGGGATTCGAAGTCACCTCTCCACTTTCTTCTTGGTGGTAGTGTCGATCACAATTACAACATGGTCGGTTTACTAATAGAAAGTGAACGTTCGAACTTTTGAAGTTGTTACAAAAACAAAATGAAACTCAAGACCAGTGGAGACTCGAATCTAGACTGTCTCTGTGGCCAACTTGATCGAGATTTCATCCTCGACCAACAGCTAGTCATTGCTAGAAAAAGAATGAAGAACTAGGGTGAATATTAAAATACTCGATAAGTAGCCTGTTAACTAAGGTACAACATCCCGACTTAATATCATTATCATTCATACTTGCAATGTTCATGAAAATTCATTCTCTTGATCGTGTGGGTCGAGTTCTTAAGTTATTTGTACCTAAGTGTCCTCCATGTGATCGTCACCCCTCTCTAGGTGTGTTTACAAAGCGTGAGTCCTACATGGGAAGCCCACGTCCGTTCCCACACACAATATATAGTCAATCTAGGTCCCGCGTACCCATGTGGTCCCTTATTCATCTCAAGGCAAATCTACAGAGCATGAGCTCTATATGGAAGAAACAGATGTCCATTTCTTCACTTGATACTTAGTCATAAATCTTAAATTTGCGACACTTCTCCAACTAGACCAATTTAGATCACATGGTCAATACGAAATCATGAAGCTACAAACCTAAGCAAGCATCACACTAATCAAGATTACGAATCAAGAGCTCACGACATACAAAAAGCTCGCCTTTATGTGAGGGGAAACTAAAATGGAACTTCGACCGAATACATATATTCAATCTTGCCACTGAAATGTCAGGCAGATTTCCAGTGTTGGATGTGACATTGCACATGAAAGACCTTGTCTCCGAGTAAAAATAAGGTCAAGTCGAATGACTTGGCCTAGTGTAGAGGCAAATTGGTTGTGTCGCAGATGATTGAACATGCACATGGGCGGTGTGTGTGGTCAAACAAGCTTGAATTTCCAACAACCAATGTTCAGTTGGCAAAGACAAACCTCACTTAAGGTCCAACAAAACTACAAATCAGAGCGAAAAATGACTATAGGATTTGGGTTCCCTTCAAAGCTGGTTGTGAGCGTGTCAAGATTACGACGCCGCTAACCCACGTAAAAAAAGCTTACCTTCATGTTTAATCGAAACCTAAACAAATGAGATGTATCACATTTAACATATTTTTTAATTTTGAAGCCAACTTATAGTTTATAATTTTTATAGTAGAAATTCAATAAAATAATTAAAAAATTTAAAAGTTTAAATAATAAATAAATACATTATTGGTCAAAACACTAAATTTATTATTATTATTTTTTTTAGAGTACATTATAAAAATAAAATAAAAATAAAAAACTATACAAAGCCCAAAGCACATTTTATTATGTCGCCGAGATTCATCGTAAAATGCAAAAAATAATAAAAAAAATAAAAACTATATAATTAATTTAATGGCCGACATGTCGGATTTCAGGTCATCGGTTTTCCTTTTCCCCTCCCGCTTCCGTACGCTTCCTTGCAAACAGCGTTCGGCTTCTGCGACGGAGCGCACAGCTGAGACGACTGTGGACATCCCTGCAGACAATTATCCCCCAAGCTACCGGAGACCGGATCGCCGCCGAAGAAGAACTCCGCCGGCGGCTTCCCCGTCAGAAAGTTCCCATCCAAGTACAACCTCTTCATCGTCTTCATCTGGCTGAACTCCAATGGGATCGTCCCACGTAACCGATTGTACCGGAGCGACAGCGCCGACAGCGCCGGATAGCTCGCGAAATTCACTGGTACGTTCCCCTCGATTCTGTTGAACCCCAAATCGACGGCGACGAGGTCACTGCCCGTAGCGGCAGCAGGGGAGATCTCGACACGCGTCAGGCTGTTATTAGCCAAATTAATCTGCTGGACGGATGGGAGGAGGAAGAACCAAGCCGGCAAGGTTCCGGCGAGCGAGTTTTCACTGAGTTCGATGACCTCCAATTGAGTCGACTCGACAAAAGACGATTTCTCCAAATACCCAGAAAGGGAATTTCGTTTTAAAGCGAGTTCGAGTAAGTTCGGCGGGAGTTTTGGAATGGAGCCGGTGAGTCGATTGAAGCTGAGATCGAGGCGTCGTAAAGCAGAGAGGAAAACCAGAGATTTGGGGAGATTTCCGGCGAGGGAATTGTGAGAGAGATCCAAGGATTCGAGGGATTTAAGGTTTGAAATTGAAGGTGGGATCGCTCCGGTGAAGGAATTGGAACGGAGAATGAGGATTTGGAGATTGGGGAGAGAGGAAATGGCAGAGGGGATGAGACCGGAGAAGGAGTTGTCGGCAAGGTCGAGAACGGTCAATTGAGTGAGGCGAGATAGAAGTGGGGAGAGAGTGCCGGAATAGCCGGCGGGATCGAGGGTGAGTTGGGTTATGCGAGTGGCGGCGGGGTTGCAGAGGAGGCCGCAGGAGAAGGAGGTGCGACGGGGGAGGGCGCAGGGATCGACGGAGAAATTCCAGGAGGCGAGACAGGACCAAGGGGGGATGGAAGAGGGTTTGACGGCGGATTTGAAGGCTTTGAGGGCGGAGAGATCGGAGGGGGAGGTGAGAGAATGAGCGAGGGAGAAGAGAGAGAGGAGGAGGAGGAGAGAGAAGATTTTCATGGCGGAACGGTGGGGTTAAGAAATGGATTTTGAATGGTGAAGAGGAAGGGGAAGGGGAAGGCATTCATTTGAAGTGGACATTGGGAGTGGAAGTTGAGGCCATCTTGCAAGCTGCGCTAACAGATATTTTATTCCATTACTCCTATTCAATTTGGGTCCCACTCACACCCTCTTATTTTTATTTATTTACATCCAAATTTAAACGTTACCCGTGTACATTCAACCTGACAACTTGACAACCCACACCCACTTAACCCGAATTATAAGGGTTGGATTGGATTGAGTTAGCATTTCGGATAACATTGTGTTCATTTTTCTGAACCCGAACTGAATCCGTTCATTTCGAGTTCGCGAGACAAAACCTAATAAACTATATAAAATATATTAAGAATTCTGTGAGTTTATTTTTAGCTGATCTAAGAGACTCACGTCTTAGTTTGACGACATTTAAATAAACTATTTTATTATTTTTTTTTTCTAATTTATTTGTTCAGTTTCTTTTATATATATACAGGTTTCTTCTTATTATTTTATTTATATTATTTTATTATTTTATTATTTTTAATTTCTGTCTTGAGTTTCTTCTATATATATATATTTTAAAAATACTTTAATATTTCATACTATTATAAAACACATTAAAATACATTAACATATAATCATTAATACATTTTATATTATTTTTAAATGATTATTCACACATATTTTATATTATTATAATCATTAATACATTTTATATTATTTTTAAATGATTATTCACACATATTTTATATTATTATAATCATTAATACATTTTATATTATTTTTAAATGATTATTCACACACATTTTATATTATTTTTAAATATATGGTTTATTATATAATACAAATAATTATTTAATTTAAGAATATAGTTACTATGAGTTACATGAGTTGAGGAAAAATAAAATATGTACCATTAATGGTATAAATTCGATAAAAAAAGTTCTGTGTATTCGTAGAATAAATAGCTCTAACTTTCGAGAAAAAGCCAAATAGAACGAAAGAACAAAGAAAAACAACCAATTGGGAGAATTTGGATAAGTCCGTTAAATTCATGAGTTCTCATTTCAATTTTTCCTGAAATTTGCTGAAACTTGTTCCATTGAACAGTAAATTAGATCTTGACGTGAAGGAACCAACTTCAACCAAAGCATAGAACACGTGAGTTGAGGACGAAACTAGACCATTAGAGATAGCTACACGAGTGTTTATTCACGGTTTTTACCCAATTTTTATTGTTTTAAATACGATTTTTTAAAATCTATTTTTATCGATATATATGCCTTAATTTTGATATATACATATGTAAAAAGTGATTAGGCGAGGTGGGACGAGATTTTAGTGAGGTTGGGGTGGAGATGGGAGCAGAGATGAGGACCCTTTAGTTAACAAGGAGAAATCTCTTCCCGCTCCTTACCTCAAATTATAAGATTATTATCATAGCAACCCGATTTTCTAGATTATGGAATAAGATAAAAACATTTTCAAACAAAACTTTACGAAGAAAAATCGAGATCTAAATCACTTACCCAAAGTAAAAAGTAAGATATCACAAACCAAGAGACAACCTATGCAAAGACTACTCAATTCTTACGTTCATATCTTGAGAAATGGTGAATATTGAAAATATTTAATAAGAAACATACACGTTGGGAATAGACATGTATACAAATGCAGAGTAAGATATTGCAAATCAAATGGACCCGTTTTCTTTTCAAAGTGGGTCACTCGCTCATAATCTACTCTAGATTAGGACCGTCTGACTAGACTTTAACCAACACATAAAAACCGTGATCATTTGAACATGGCCAAAACCAAAGCTCCCATCCCTCTTTCGGGATCAAGAAGGCTTACCCCTTACACTGACATCTACTACCCCTCCTAGTGACCTTGGTGACTAATTACTCGATCACTCAACGTATAATTACCCAATCTCATACATACGTATCTATCAATTTTAAAAATCAAAATATTTAGCATCCAACAGGAATTCCTTACTCGATTGTGTAACAACTCTAGATTTCTAGTAACCTACGTCGCTGTCGTCATCATAATCTATACTCTTATGCGGAATTAAACATTTAAAACTTCGTCTTAAAACTTAAACTTTAACTTAAAATATTGTCATGGACTTACATGTTCGAGAGTGTATTTAAAACAAGATAAATACAATAATAAATAAAGCAAGTAAAACATTAAACGTAAAACACTCTATCTAACCTAAGTCTAAGAAAAAACAATACTACTATCTTATGCACGTGTCATGATCTCTGATTGCGATGTCATAGTCAGCGGTACAAGTAACACACAACTTGATTATTTTAAGAAACTACTCAGTAAGTGACACCGCTATTGGGGTCAAGGAATGCAAACACATGCAATTTATGACCTAGGAGACCTATCGTTAAAACCATCATAAGGGTGGCCCTCCAGTTCGAACAAAATTGGATGTGTAGTACTTCCCTACACACGACCCACACATGCAAGCGTGGATCCCCAAGCAGTTCGCACCCCCCTAGACCCATCATAGTCGAGCTAGTTGTTCGTAGCAATTTCCGGAGGTCAGTAGACATCTAAGTGTCATGGCCGAAGGTTACCGTGCTGTAGGTGGGGCGAAGTGACTAGGCTGGTGGATAATTGGATTGGGTTGACGCAAGCGGATTCTCCAGATTGGATCCAATCTGGCTTGGTGGACTCTTCTTCTTTACTCGACAGACGAAAAGTCTCAGATCTTGTTTCTCTCTCTTCTCGAGAAAATAGTGAATTCTATCTCGTAAAATTATATTCTCGACTCTTTATTTGGTTAAGTCACCAAAATGTTAGACATATTGAATCTATTACAAAAATTATTCTCACCCGTATAAATCAAAGGGATAAACCTTCACTGACAAGAGTTTATAACTAAGTCCCGCACGATTAAGATCAAATCACGCAGATCATTTTATAAAATATTAGTCTTCTTAATTATCACATTTATAGAGATAAATTAAATATTTAATGGTCGAGTCTTATATGAACATGTTATATAGAATTCCGCCACTCACATGTATTCACGTGAATGATTTGAATCAAATCATTTGTAAAAATTACAAAATTGGTTGTATCAATAGTGTTATGGACCCTTTAGATTATTACGTTAACACGATCCCCATGCATGTCAACTTCATACTGTTCAAGATTACATTGATAAAATTAAATTTTTTATACAAAGAATAATATTAAATTGTAATTCAAATAATCAAATTATATTAATTAAATAATTAATTACGAGACTTTAGAGCATATGATCATCCTATAAAAAAAAGATTAAATTAAATATTTTGTGGTCTAATCTTATACAAGCTTATTGCATAGGATACCCTCATTCACATGAGACATGGTCACGTTACCTACTCTTTCGCTTCTAAGAGTGAAAGCTACCCTCACAGACCAATACGAGCCATTCCAGGAGGTCACTTAACATAAAATTACTTTAGGCAAAACACACTTAACCATGAAGTTCCTATGATTGAGCCACCGAAAAGGAAGGTGCACCTTATTGGTTAAATAATAACTTTCGTTTCTTTGAACTCTTTTTGAGTCATCCTATCCTCTAGATTGTTTTTCGTTCAAATGTGATATCAGTTCATTCATATACTCATCATTTACTCGGGTATTACATAGGCACCATAGTTTGTACCGTTGGGATATATTAATAGTAGCTCCTTCCGGATTATTTTATTACTCGCTCAAGCTTCATATTTTCTTTTCTCGACAACTTATACATAGGAAGTAAGCAACAAGAACATTCTTACTAACCAAGAATCTCTTATTTTGAAAAAGTTCTATGACCAATCTTTTGAAATTTTGGTAGCTCTGGTGTTTTATTGTCCTTACTTCTAACTGTCCTATGCATGCACGTAGTAACGTATATACTAGTTTTAGCTAAAAGCTGGGACGTTACAACAGAGAATAGATGCAAGAGTTAAAAGAGTATTAAAAAAAAAAAAAAAAAAAAAAAAAAAAAAAAAAAAAACTCTTAGGGTCTACTAAAGGTCAGAGGTATTATGCGCTCGATTACTCTCTAGCTGGTTTTCATTATAACGGGATTTTTAAGGTTAAGACTATAATACCCTCGATTACTCTTTCAACTACTTTTCGTTATAAATTAACATTGTCTAAATGTTTTTAAACGCTCGGTCTTAACTTAGGTCTAAAAGTTTTAAAATTCATGAATATATGGCTATTATTTACATTTTTTATTTATTGATATAATATATTACCATAAGTGGTAAATTAATAGATGAATTAAATAAAAGTGGCTAAAATAGAATTACTTGAAAATATTTTATAATTTGTAAATGATTATATGCTCTCATTAGAAGAATATAACCCTTTTCTCCGCCACTTTATCCTCTTCAACTTCAAATTATTGTTGAAGAATTGAAAAATCAGAATCCTTCTCCACCAAATTCCTCCATACCTCTGCCGATCATGGATCTCCGGTTACCTTTTCTCCTCTTCCTTTTCTTGCAGGCTGTTTCCGGCCTCCTCCTCGCCGCTGCGTCCAACGTTGCCTACCCCTCCGTCGTCGATACTGGAGTCGGTGATTGCTCAGTTTCCGACGGCGGCGATGGCAGCCTCACTCCTATCCGTCGAGAAGTTTACGATAATGGACGAATCATTGACATCAGTCATCGGTTTACTGTGATATGCCGTCTTGGGAATCTGACGAAGGGCTTGGCCAGTTTCTGTGGCTTCCGAAGAGCATGAAGAATGGTTCGCTTGCTAATAACTCTGAAATGAAGCTTCCGGCTCACACTGGTACGCACGTCGATGCGCCTGGTCATGTTTTTGATCATTACTTTGATGCGGGATTCGATGTTGACACACTCGACTTGGGAGTCCTCAATGGTATTGATTCTCTACTAATCTTTGGTTTTCTTCGGTGTGGTTTTGTTGAACTTTTTGAATTTGTGGCTTTGATTCCATGGATCTATTTTAAACTGAAGCCTGTTATTTAAGTTCATACTCTTGGGGTTTGCTGATTGTCTCGTGTGCTTGTTTCTTCAGGTCCTGGACTGTTGGTTGACGTTCCAAGGGATAAGAACATTACTGGTACGCATTGCAAGCGTTCTTCATTGCTCTTCTTGCTTGTTTTTTTGTATGTTTCTCACTAATTTAGCTTTACACGGCATCTTCAATGTTTGCAGATATGTATCTTCCCTAACTCTAACCCATCTGCTAGACCATGTGGATATATTTTGCAATTTTTTTCTAAATTACGTTCTATCTACCAAGTAATACATAATCCAAAAACAAGAAATGGATGAGTCTTGATATTTATTTTGTAAGAAACGAACAATTCTTAAATGGGCGTTTAAACAATTTTTGGTTTTTTGTTGTTGCAGCTGAAGTCATGAAGTCTTTGAACATTCCCAAAGGAGTACGCCGTGTACTCTTCAGAACATTAAATACTGACAGGTAAAAAATTTGTGAACAGAACTTTCAGTTCGTCACCTGAAAACAAAAATAATAAAAAATGGAAGCCTTAAGCTGTTGATGAATTATGATATATCTTGTTTGGTAAAGTAATTGATACTTTTATTTGAAGGTATTTGTTCTTCGAGGTTTTCATTTCATGGGCTTGTTATGTGGACGTGGTTCTTTTGTTCGTATTTCGAGCATCCAAATATGTATTTCTGAACTTCCAATGTTATTGTCTAGTTATCTAATCTTCTGCTTTGTTAGTCCTGATATTTGTTTTTATTTGTTTCATTATGAATCAATTTTGAACCCATAAAACCATGTTCATGTCATGTCTTTCTGATTTCTAATGTCTGAAAAGTATGACAGATCTATTAAGGCAACAGATTCTTAATCCTTACTTTCACGGGTTTGCCTATTTACCAGTTTTTCTCATATAGACTGTTGCAGTATCTTGTCACTACATGCAATTTCGTTTAGTTCAAACTGGAAGGGTGAGGGGAGGGGTGGGATCTACCAATATGTATCATAAACTGTACAGTCCAGATCATGTAATGAAGAAAATCTTCCATTCTTTAACAAAAAAAAAAAAAAAAAAAAAAAAAAAAAACTTCACTTTGATCCATGCCAATGCAGAGGTCTCATGTGGAAAAAGGAGTTTGACACGAGCTATGTTGGATTTATGAAGGATGGAGCAAAATGGCTTGTAGACAACACTGATATCAAACTAGTTGGTGAGAGAACGGTTACTCCTGTTCATTTTGAAGTCAAATTCATATTTTTCTGAAAGCTCAATGATTCAACTAACGGCTCCTTCTATCATGCAGGAATTGACTACTTATCAGTTGCTGCCTTTGATGATCTTATTCCGTCTCATCTCGAATTTTTAGAAGGCAGGGTAAGGATTCTTTTGTTCTTTTGTTCTTTTTTTTTTTTTTTTTTTTTTTTTTTTCTGTACTAGAGACTATATGTAGTTGTTCTTGTTCGGGGATCTTTCTTTTCCAAACCAATTTCAAAGAGTCTTCGATTTCTTCTTTCTGACTGCTTGATTCAGAATTGGAATGCAAATTTTTTTTAGATAGTTTTTCTATGTAAAAATTGAAGTATACTTACTCTGTAATGAATGTGTACATATAAATTAATTACCTAGAGTTTTAATCAAAGTTATGCTCTAGTGATTGCTAATGACAATTGCTTTTTCATCTTATGAGTCATCTTTTATCTAATACTTGCTATAATTGTGAAATTGCATTGGTTTATGAACTAGAGATCGAAAAAAATCCTATTGTCTAGTCAACTATAGTATGTATCTCTTTCCCCTGTCTCTTTCCCTTTGAAGTTAAAGTCAAAGATAGACAAGATGAAGGGTCACTCCCACCCCGCCCCTATCACAACTCGTTTGGGAAGCTTCTATTGATGTTCTTCTGAGGCATCTTTTATAACAGCCCAAGCTTACCGCTAACAAATATTGTCCTCTTTGGGCTAGCAGATACTATTTGTAACAGTCCAAACCCACCGCTAGTAGATATTTTCCTCTTTGGGTTTTCCCTTTCGGGCTTTCCCACAAGGTTTTTAAAACGCCCCTACTGGGAACAGGTTTCTATAACCTCTACAACCGATGTGGAATCTCACAATTCACCTTCTTGGGGGCCTAGCGTCCTCGCACACCACTTGGTGCTGCTTTGCCAGGGAGTGGTTTTTACACCCTTTCCAACTAATGTGGGATCTCACAATCCACTCCCTTTGTGGCCCAGTGTCCTCGCTGACACTTGTTCCTCTTTCCAATCGACGTAGGATCTCACATCTTTTATTGTAGCCATCAGCATTTGCCTTTCTATATCTTTGTCATCAGGTGTACAGCATATTATTATTGACAACTGCTCATAAAGATCATGGCTTTCCTGCACCATCTATGGCTTCCTTTAGAGATACTGAGTAGTGAACAAGACAAGATTAACACAAACACTAACACCATCTTTTGCTTCAGGAAACCATTCTTGTCGAAGGCTTAAAGCTTGATGGCGTCCAGCCGGGATTATATTCGATTCATTGCTTACCTCTTAGGTTGCTTGGCGCCGAGGGGTCGCCAATCAGATGCATTCTAATCAAGTAGTAAGTGAGTTCCATTCTGTTGGAGTTCTGGTTAAGGGGGGGAGTAGGATTACAATATTGTGCTATTTGATAGGCTTTCTAAGTTGATAGATTTACATTCAAATAAAGTGGAAATATCATCATGCTCAGATAATCAAGTTAAATGCGAAGACTGTTATATTATGTTGGTAGTTCCAGAGATGAAGATGACATTATTTCTGAACCATTGTTAAAGGTATTGATAAAATGATGCAAGCTTGTGCCATAGTTGGATATCAATAACCCTTTTACTCTAAATATTGTATAGATTTAGGGGAAAAGCTTATAAACTCATCACATGGGCAGGATTTTATGAGTTGAATTATTGTCGGATTTGAACCATTATGTTACCTTGTCCATCTCGTTCGAGTACAATTTTGTTTCGACGTTGCTGTAAGATAAATTTATCATATCCGAGCATTTTTCAAATGATGTTATCATCATTTAACTTGGTCCAAATGAGATTTCAAAAGGTAAGATGTTGGTTTTTTTCAAATTTAATAATTAATTTCATTAGGGTAACTTACATTCTTAAAATGGTAAATTGGTGTGGTAAATTTTAGCATTAAACCTAAAAAAAAAAAGGTAAATTTCAATGATAGGTAAATAAATATAAAATTGTTATGATTAATTATGATGAATAAAATAAATATGTTATCAAATTTTGCATATTTTCTTTTTGTTTATTATTTATACATTTTAAATAATTGTTTAAAGTGCTGTGTGCTTTCAATTCAATTTCTATTTGTTTACTAAATTATTTGTAATGAGTTGTAATTCTTTTTTTAAGGGAAAAAAAAAAACCCATAATGATCTTATTTTTAAATAGGTAAGATTAGCAAGCAAAAAAAAAAAAAAAAAAAAAAAAATCATAATAAAAAATCTTTGAAAAGATGTTTTATAAATATTTAAAAAATCTTTGAAAAGAATATTTAAAATATATATATATATATATAAATCTCGACAAGAACATGATCTCTACAAATTCTCCATGAAAAATTATCGTCCGAAAAATTCATTAGGTCCTTTTTCAACGAGCTACTTTCAAAATTGTTACTACGACATTTCAAGTATTAATAATACTTCTCATTAATATCTGTGAAAGAAGATTTTTTAATATATATTTTTTTGAAATGATAGAGAGTATTTTTTGAAAATTTTTAAACGATTTTTAAATATCAAAGATATTTTTGGGTCGAGTCTATTCACTGGCAGACCGGACCGGGTCGGTTTTTCACCAACAGCCTTTTAGAAGGTCTCCACACTCAGAAACCCTCGGAAGTCGGAAGAGAGAGTAGGGAGCCATGGAAGGGGCATCGTACCAGCGCTTTCCGAAGGTGAAGATCCGAGAGCTCAGAGATGACTATGCCAAATTCGAGCTCCATGACACTGATGTTAGCATGGCCAACGCACTCCGTCGTGTCATGATCGCCGAGGTCCCCACCATCGCCATCGACCTGGTAGAAATTGAAGTGAACTCCTCAGTTCTCAACGATGAGTTCATCGCCCATCGCCTCGGTCTCATTCCTCTCACTAGCGAGCGTGCCATGTCTATGCGCTTCTCTCGCGACTGTGATGCTTGTGATGGTGACGGCCAGTGCGAGTTTTGCTCTGTCGAGTTTCACCTTCGTGCCAAGTGCCACTCTGACCAAACCCTAGACGTCTCCAGCAAGGATCTCTATAGTTCTGATCACACTGTTGTCCCTGTTGATTTCTCTGATTCTGCAGCTGCTGCTGGTGAAGCGCTTGATACCAAGTATTTCCTCTTACTCTCATCTGTCTCGTCTCGTAGACATGTTTGTTGATTCATTTGAGCTTTTAGGTGATTATTGCATGTAGTTGGGTAGACTTATTCGTGGTCTGTACTGTTAAGTATGCAACGACATCTGCTATTCGGTTTACAAATGGAAGGTAAATTTTTGGGTGAAAATACATCTTAGAGATAGTCTATCACTTCTACTTTGGAGCTTGACCGCCAAAGTTATAATGCGTTCTTTCTTTGCTATGCAACATTCCTGCATTATTGTAAGATAACATTCTTTTCATTTTCTATTGGATGCTGTCATTTTCCTCTGCTTCTTGGTTCACTCACATGGTAGCAATTTCATGTTAGGCGGATAGTTGTGATAACATGCTTGTGTTAGAACAGGTTTATGAGTTCATCTTCATGGTTCTGGATTTCGCTTGTATTTTTTTGTGCTTTGGTTTTTATGCTTCATGTTCTATGGTGAGCAAACATAAATGTTGGGACACCAATAATCTGTTTGACTGAATGCCAACGCACCTCACTACCTTAATGATGAATTTTCTTGCATTCTACTAAATTGCCTGTCTGAAATTTACATAAAAAGGGGGAAAAAAAATAATAATTGTAATGCGGAAAATATCATTTTAATCTAGTATCATTGTGGTTAGTGAAATAATTGCTCCTCAATTTGAGCGGGTTTTGTGATAATTGTAGAGGAATAATCATTGTGAAGCTACGTCGGGGTCAAGAATTGAGGTTGAGAGCCATAGCCAGGAAGGGCATTGGTAAAGATCATGCAAAATGGTCGCCTGCAGCAACTGTGACATTCATGTATGAACCAAGCATTCACATCAATGAAGACCTAATGGAAACATTAACACTAGAGGAAAAGACTTCCTGGGTTGAAAGTAGTCCAACCAAGGTCTTTGAATTGGATCCTGTTACCCACCAGGTTCTTCTCGCATAACCTCCATTTCTCCTTCTTTTTATTTCTTGCAATGGCTTTCTGAAATTTTCAAGCTGCTCTCTGTAATATTATGCAATTTCCCAGAGGGTTGTCTAGAAGAGCTGATCTGAACTGTATATTTCCTCTAATATCACTTTCTGTTGTTTATGGTTTGTCATGCGGAGTTGGCATATTTGTAACTTTTTAGAATAAACTATAGTACTGTGCTGTTTCTATCGCTTCTTGTAAGTGGGAGAGCTAATATAAGAAGCAATAAAGGTATTAGCTTTGTGGTGGATTTGTGTAACGACCTACTTTTCGAGGGACTCGAGGCATGAATTGCCACTAACTGGCGCAGAAATTGAAAACAACATAATAATTTGATTCAATTTGAAAACATGCATGCATTAACTTTAAATCAAGATAAAACAGTACAAGTCCATAAAAAAGACATCAGGGACAGTTTACAAAATACAACATCAAAACATGTACATGAAAATCTTCAAGAGTTTGAAATCAAGACTCTATTCAACCTCTATGGCCCCATAGCTTGATACGCCCTCACCTCGATCCTGCAACTGAGTTTCCATTTGACAAAAAAAGTAGAATGAGTGAGCATAAAAATACTCGGGAAGTAGCTTGCTTGTAGGCTCTTAGCTTATTCTAAGTCTTATGTCATACACTTTCGTTAAGTTGTTCATGTGTCTTATTACGTACCTAGATGTCACATTTCTAAGTCATAGGCTCATCTAGGTTATGCTAGCTCACCCAAGCTCAACTTAGAGTTCTTGTTTGGTAATTTCGTGGCTTCTCATCATTCAGCACTATTAGAGCTCTTATTGATTCATCAGTTCTTGTAGTTTGGTTCCTCGAAGCTCAATCAATTCATCGGGAGCATCATAAGGTTCTAGGATAACCCAACTCTTTACTAGTTCCTTCATTCATAATCTACTTGCATATCATGCACACTTGAGGCACGACCTCATTATGGTTCTAACTCATAATCTCATCATACCGTTACAGACACTATCAACCGAGACAGATTCTCTATTAGGGGTTAGTTGGCATCTCTATAGACATACATTTAACCCCTTGGGCCGGTGGGAAATCCCAGTTTAAATGGAGAACGAGGGAGGGAGTAGGGAGAGATTCTTTCCTATTAGATAGATTACATTCTGTAATTCTGTGACTCCAAAAAGAAATGCCTAGATCTTCTACATGTTCGAAAGCTTTTTGTTTGTGTTCTATGGAAGTCTTGAGATGGCAACTCTGGTCCTTTATGATCTATACCTTCTTTGCATAACACAATTCAAGTGTTTTCCCCCTTCTGTTTCTTTTAATAGGAAACAACATTTCAATGCGATGAAATATACAATAAGTAGCAGTGCTGAAAAACTCATTGATTAAGAAAAACCTTCAGGTTAGCCAATAGATCCTCTAAACTGTAGTTAGAAAAAAGGTGCATTTACACCAAGTAAAGCAAGAACAAGAATTAAATAATAGAAGTATTTGAAAGAGACTTTTTTTTTTTTTTTTTTTTTTTTTTTTTGTTAGAAAGGCTGCTTATTCCTTTCTAACCAAAAAATAAAAGAACCCAGAAAAACAACCCATGTAGATGAAGAAAAACTTGTCTAAATGAAGTGTGAAAGAAGACAGATCCTTGATTTGTGCCTTATTGGAATAGATTGAAGTGGAAAGGGGCTATGATTAAGCTGGACATCAAATAAGCGTTTGATAAAGTGGATTGGGACTTTCTTGATCTCCTCCTACAAGTTGAAGGATTTATCTCCCAACGGAGAGCATAGATCAGTGCCTGCATTTTTCACCAAATTACTCTATCATCTTTAAAGGGTGCCCGTGTGCTAAGATTTTGGTATCGAGGGGTCTTAGGCTTGCCTTATGAACCATGCTGCAGAAAATGGGTCCTTAAAGGGTTTCTCAGTGGTTTGAGAAGAGCTTAGTATCCATCCTTTACAAATTTTGGATGATAGTGTTCTCTTCTCTATCCTTGATGACAGTGCTATCCACAACACTTTCTCCATGAGTGAAATCCTTTGAGATGGCTTCAAGCCTAAACATTAATGCCGAAAAGTTCAAGATTTTGGGCATCAACTTAGAAGAGGAGGAGCTGGAAAATTTGGCCTCTTTGTTTGGTCGGAAAGGGAAGCTGGCCGAATGTCTACGCCACAAAAATAGAGAGGAGGTTGCAACCATGGGAGTCTGTCCATATCTCAAAGGGAGGTCTGACATTATTAGAAGTGTCCTTTCAAATCTTCCCACTTACTACTATCACTGTTCTCATTACCAAAAAAGGTTGCTGCCATAATAGAAAGCACATGAAGCTTACATTAAAAATAAAGGTCCGATAGGAGAAAATTATTCTTCCCACAGTCAGTTGTGGTCTTGGCATCCAAATATCTACCAGAAGAACCACGCTCTCCTTGCCAAATGGGCTTGGCGGTTTTGGTTTGAAAAATCAGCCCTTTGGAGACATGAATATTGCTAAATATGGGTCAACCCATTTCAATCTTAAACTGAGGTCCTTAATGGTCCGCTCATAAAATGGTTCCTGGAAGGTCATCCTCTGTATGCAAGACCTCATCTTCGACCGATCTTTGACCCATCTTCGTCCATATTCATCATAGAGTTGGGAATGGAGAAACTACTTTTTGGCATGATGACATGTTGCCCTGTGGTCCACTTGCCCACTGGTTCCCTCTATTATTCTCCATCTCAAACATTAAGGCAGCTTCCATTCATGATATCTGGAGTGTTGAAAGGAGCTTTTGGGATTTATCTTTAATAAGGAACCCCAAGGAGGAGGAAATTTCAGAATGGGCTGATTTATCCACAAATCTCCTTCCTATCCAACTCTCTCCTACTTGTGTTTCATGAGTTTGGAAATTGGAAAATGATGGCATTTTTTCTACAAAGTCTCTCCTAATGGACTTTATCACCAACAGGAAAATCTTGCCGGATGGCTTTACAAATATATTTGGGAAGCCACCTGCCTGGAAAAAAATAAATTCTTCATATGGGAAGTTGCTCGCCTTGCCATCAACATGCATGAGAAACTCCAGCAATGCATTCCCCACCTGGTTCTCTCGCCCCAATGGTGCTCTATGTGTAAAAGGGATGCTGGATCTCAAGACCACCTTCTCAATAATTTTTTTTTCTTGCCTCCCTCTGGACATACCTTATTTCTGCTTTTAATTGGTTGATTCCATATCCTGGCAATCACATCTTCTTGCATCCATGTTATCAGGGCATCCACACAAAAAAGAGAAGTACCTTAGGGAAAATCTCATCAAAGCTTTCTTTTGGGTTACTTGGACTGAGCGCAACGAATAAATCTTTCAAAACAAGGAGAGGCCTGTTGAACACCTTTTGGATTGTATCATTTATCTTACTCTATCTTGGTGTAAAGTGATACCTCTAATTTAATCCTTACTCTTTTGTCTCTCTTTTCTCTGTTGTGACCAATTGGAAAAGTCTTTTGTAACTCCATTGCTTGAAATTTCTTTTCCCTCTTTTGCTTATCCAAACCAAAGTAGTAATAATAATAATAAATAAATAAAAATAAAACTTGTATATGTTGGAGCATGAGTAGAAAACATGGTTTTGAGTTGAGCTTTTCATGCACATAATACACCACTCATCAATAAACCTATAGAGGGTTGATATGAAGTCCCTTGGGACCAAGTAACTCGATACCAGAAGAGTTAAAATCTCTGAGGCAAATAGAGCTCAGATACTAAATGGTGTTTACCCCCTTGGACATTGAAGTAAGAACCGTTTTTTTGGTATCAGAGCACTTTGGTATCGTTTCAAGGGCACTGCTTTTGTAAACTGTTGTGTGAGAGTTAATATTCCAATGACTAAGCAAATTGGAATTGCATTATACTATGTGGGAGGACGCTTTTCAATCTTTCAGGGAGCACTCTAGCTATAATCTTATAGATGCATGGGACAAGGCTGATAGGGCAGTAATTGTTTGCTGTATTTTCTTCAGCTATTTGGGAATTGGACCTATATAAATTTCATTAAGGCTAACATTTATAAGGCCATTCTTTAAAGTTGGGGAATTCTGTCGCAAGGTCTTCTTTAACAATGTCATGATTGTTTGGATTTGTCACTTTTTTATAAGCACTGGAAGCTATTGTATCTTGCGGTATCTTCACTTCGAGAAAAGAACCAGCTTAAAGGAGGTACTCATTCAGGTGTAATTGGTGTATTAGGAGAAAATTTTCATTCTTGCTGCCGCTCATGTATGACGTAAAATTTAAGATGGGCTTTCATCTTTTTTATTTAATTGTAGTAATACCCAAATTCTGAGATACTTTGCTTACTTATGGCTAAAGAAAGTATGAAAAACGAGTGATCCAAACTTAGCCAATGAATTTTTTATTTTTTATTTTTCATTTCACTTGTTTAACTTGCTGCTGCTTATTCTGTTTGTAAAGGTTCTGGTGGTTGATCCAGAGGCATACACTTATGATGATGAAGTGATTAAGAAAGCAGAAGCAATGGGTAAAGCTGGACTAGTGGATATCACTGCGAAAGAAGATAGTTTTATCTTCACAGTTGAATCTACCGGTGCAATAAAAGCTTCCCAGTTGATACTCAATGCCATAGATATTCTGAAACAGAAACTGGATGCAGTCCGCCTTTCAGACGATACTGTAGAAGCAGATGATCAGTTTGGTGAGTTAGGTGCACATATGCGAGGTGGATGATCCAGATACCAGGCCTTCCCATATGTTTCTAGGAGGTTAGGTCAACTGTAATTTTGTTTTCCTAAACAATCTAGTTTTCTGTACTGATGAGCCTGGTTTAGTGCATTCTTTTTCACATATTGGATGCATATGTAGCTTCCGGATATAATTATAATGTAGTATCTTTGGCTTGGTTGGCTCATCCTCATGTTTGACCTGGTTCAATGTATTATGGATGATAGTTAATTCAGCTTCTTCCTTGGGGGGTTTTTTCCCAGGCAATGCCTTGATTGTTAATTTTCCAGAAGCTGCTTCCTTGGGGTAGTTTTTGCTCTCTTTTAAATGACATGGTGACTTGCCCCAAGGGGGTGTAATAAAAACAGCCCCTCCTTAGCCAAAATGACATGGTGACCTGGTTCTGTGTGTAATATAATGAAATTTTGAATTGCTTCTAGGTTCAGTGATCTACTTAACGGGTGGTCATTTGCATGAATAACCCAATTTGGATTGGCCAAGGCTAATTAGAACTTGACCAACCTTTCCCTTTTCCCTTTTTCCATCATATGTTGGCATGTCCTCCAAGGTCCTCAAAGAACACTGGTCAATAAAGCCCTTGGTCCAAATGACCCCAGATGCTTTTCATCAAAAGTATCGGGATCTTGTTGGCCAGGGTTTGTCCTCTCTGTGGCTCCCAATCTTAGATTATAATGGGCATCCTATTTCCTTAAATGACATGAACATTCTTCTTTCCCAGAAATAAAGGATCAAATTTTTGTGGTGGACTTTTATAGGCCTATTAGAAGTTTCCAGACTTGGGCCAATTTTGAGACCCAAGCTGCCTTTGTTTCTAACTCATCAGTGATATATTACTTTCTTACTTTGGTTGGCTGCGCAGAAGTTTGAGTTTCTGTTTTCAGGTTTTAAGAATAATTGTTTAGGGGCTTTCGCGATTCGAAGTGCTTTTTTTAGATACTCTTTCTAAATTACCATGTCCCTTAGATTTTGTTTATTTTTACTTCTTGGACTATTTAGCCTTTGAACATCTGCTCTTTCATTGTTCATTTGATTAGATGTGAGGATTATTTGTTGGTTGGTGGAAGCTCTTACAGGTTGGAGCTTTAGAAGAAAGGCTAGTAATCACAGAATTCTTTTGTAATAAGTCTTCTTTATGTTCTTTTCCTATATATCTTTCTTTATTTCTCATAAAAACAACAAAAGAAATAGAAGAGATAGTAGGTTGACACTTCTTGGTTTCACTCTCGAGTGTTGTAGGGTTGGGAATAATCGACTTAGGCATTGCATGTGAGATCCCACATCGGTTGGAGAGGGGAACGAAATCATTCGTTATAAGGGTGTGGAAACCTCTCCCTAGAAAACACATTTAAGAACTTTGAAGGAAAGCCCGAAAGGGAAAGTCCAAAGAAGACAATATCAATTAGTGGTGGGCTTGGACCGTTACAAATGGTTTCAGAGCCAAACATAAGGCGATGTGCCAATGAAAAGGTTGAGCCCCGAAGGGGGTGGACACGAGACAGTGTGCCAGCAAGGATGTTGGGCCCTGAAGGGGGTGGGGGTGGATTGGGGGGTCCGTGTGAAAACTTCTTTCTAGCAGACACATTTAAAAAACCTTGAGGGGAAGCCCGAAAGGGAAAGGCGAAAGAGAGCAATATTTGCTAGCGGTGGGCTTGGGCCATTACAAATGGTATAAGAGCCAAACATCGGACAATGTGCTAGTGAAAGAGGCTGAGTCTTGAAGGGGGTAGACCCGAGGCGGTATGCCAGCAAACACGCTGGGCCCAAAGGAAGGGGGGGGGGGGGGATCGGTTGGAGAAAGGAACGAAGCATTCTTTATAGAGGTGTGAAAATCTCTCCCTAGAGCAAACGCGTTTTGGATCTGCTAGAAGTGAGCTTAAGCTATATATAATAAACCTAACATTTTGGATCAACCTGACAAATGACAACAACCCTTGATAACAATATCAAAATTGAAAGCAGAAAGTTACTTAAATGAGCAATGAGTTGCCCTCATGATGTTGTAATCATCCAGGCCCCGAAATAAATGAATGTTGGCATCTTAGTTGCATTCACAGTCTATTAATTTATGAGCAGTAAGTTTGTACCTTCCCTTATGTTTAACCATTGAAGCTCTTCTTTATTATGCCATTGCAGGTCCTGATTCCGACTTTGTACTTTTACTGTCCAAGCAGTTCCCATTATTTCTCTGCACAAAATCTTTATTACCTCTTGTACTCGTGCAATTGCCTTTTACTTCTCTTTCTTTACCATCAGTTTCTTAGGCAATCAATGGATTTTTAATCTTTCTTAGCACAAAAATGGCCTAAGCTTTGTCTGAGAAATTAATTGTTTTGGGGGTCATTATTGTAGGCTGTCAAAAAGATGCTCAAAATTTTGTCTGAGAAAGTCAGACATGGCTGCCTGCACACACCTTTGCTGCTTCCTCTGAGAACAGTTGACTCTTCAAAGGCTGGATTCTTTCGGGGCCCCTAAGGAAGAAAACAACAACCAGAACCTTCTCTGAGTTATTTTGGAATTCAACTACTCTTATTATCTCAACCACTTTAAAATGGACTTTACTCATGTTTCTCTTCATTTCTTCTTATTAACCTGTTTGGGAATGGTGTTACAAGGCAAATTTTATTAACCTGTTTTTGTTGAGTTGTTCTTAAGAGTATTTGTTCTTTGGACTTGGAGGACAAATCTTTTAAAGGTTTCTGGCTTTTGGTAACAATTTGTATGCTCTAGAGTTAGTGGAATCACATTTAGATTTGGTACAATGAATGTTTATTTTAGGTTATGGTAAGCGGACATTTTTTATAGTTTCAAAGGTTACACCAAACAGTATCAGGTTTTAAAACGTATATGTTAGAGAGAGGTTTCCACACTCTTTGTGAGGAATGCTTCATTCCCCCTTCCAATTGACGTGGGATCTCACATCAATAATGTAACAGCTTAAGACCCACCGCGAGCATCCTCTTTGGGCTTTTCCTTTTGGGGGTTCACCTCAAGGTTTTTAAAACGTGTTTACTAGATAGAGATTTCTATACCCTTGTAAAAATGTTTCGTTCTTCTTCCTAATCGATGTGGGATCTTACAACCCACTTGGAGCCTAGCGTTTTCCAATAAGAGTTTAATTAAAAGCATTGGATTCCATATATTTATGTTTTTTTTGAATCATCAAATGATTAAGGGCCAAGAAAGGAAGAAGAAGAAGAGAGATTTTGGTACAAACTGAAACTGAGTGGCCATAAATACCTTTGTTTTCAAGTCCTTTCTCAGAGTACAATATTTACTTCTCTCTCACTCATCTAACTCTCATCTAACCTTCAACGGATCAAAGATTATACCACAAATAATGTTTGGCTAGATGATCCTCAACTTACTTGTCTTTTCCCATCAATCCATCCATCCTCAACAGTTTATATGGATACTCGGATTAATCCAAATAAGCTTTTATTCAGCTTGGACTCATAAGATTCCACGGACATAAACTAGGTTTAAATTATAACTCATTACTCCATCTCGTCAAGGACAACGAGATCTAGCTTTTCATATATCTCTACAAGAATATGAGATTGTTTACTCTTTTAGTTTCTTCAAAGAAGCTTCATATAAAGATCCAACAGGTAGAACATAGCTAGATTGGAATAACTAAAGAATCTCTAAAGGAACTTGCAATCTCAAAAAGTATACACCCACCTTTAATCAATGACGTCACTACGTGCATATACTATTATATCAGATCCAAGTTTCAATCTTGGGACCTGTGGGTTATGGGCCCATCACGCTTCCGCTGCGCCACTCTGATTAGTTAACTAAAGAATAATTTTTTTGGGTAAAAGTAAAACTCTCATGCTAAGATGACGATGAATGCTGAAAAGACCATGGAAGTCCATATATCTAAAGATAGGGAGTAGTATACATTATTTTTTGAATTTTCGCTTAAATTATTTAAAACATGTCTGTGGTAATCCTAAAAACCTCTAGTAGCATAGTCTCGACCACTTTTTCATTACATGATTTCTTATTTACGTAGAACCTTGTTAGACGAACACGACTGTCCACAATGGTACGATATTGTCCACTTTGAATGGAAGCTCTCGTGGCTTTGCTTTGGACTTCCCCAAAAGACCTCACACCAATGGAGATAGTATTCGTTGATTATAAACCCATGATCATTTCCTAAATTAGCCGATGTGAGACTTTCATCATCCAACAAACCTAACTCGAGGTTATGACGGTAGAATTAAGAATTTCCATATTTTTTTTACAAAATTACAAAAATATGAAGTAATAAATCAACACATCAAACTTATGTGAATTTGATGTGATCTCTTGGAACTGCCCCATCTTGTTCATTCTTTTAGATAAATGTTATTATTATTATTTTTGAATCACATGAATTCATTATGATATTCTCATTTCATACCATCACATCCATCACATTATTCTTAACACAAGTCCTTTAACATTATTATTCTTGTCTTTCGAAAAATTTCCAATATTACCCTTTTCTCCAACAAAATCTCTCAACTTATGTTTTTGTTCCAAATCTACCTAGTTTTCATTAACGTTGTCAACCACTATACAACCAACAATGTTGTCAAAATGCTAAGGCTCCTCTCTTATGTTTATGAATCATAATTCAGGTTCGAGTAGGGTCTCAAGCCATAACTTCAAAAGTTAAAAATTTGATGAGTTTCGGCCTCTAGGACTCTAGAGTTAAGCTCATATATATGAAAGACGAGAATTTATCAAATTTGGTGTCAACTGAACACTCGACTGACTCTCCATAAAGCTATATAACCACTCACCAAAATAAATATAAACACACTAATAAAGATAACAAATAAAAGTGTAATTTAACAAATAAATATAAACACACTAATACCAAAAAGTTCACATATTTGTTGACTAAGGTTTCCAAGAAGAATTAAATTCATTTCATATATTATTTTGATTTGAACTAATATAAATTGCTGTAATAGTCCTCGCCTATCGCTAGCAGATATTGTCTTCTTTCCTTTTCGGACTTTACCTTAAAGCTTTAAAATCCGTCTACTAGGAAAAGGTTTCCATAACCTTAAAAAGATATTTCGTTCTCCTCTCCAATCAACAATCAACGACTGACGGGATATGACAATTATATTTTTTTTAAAAAAATTTAATATTTATTTTATTTGTTTGAGAATTATTATATGAAATGATTTGATGATGGTGAGGTAAAAAGGTCAAAGGCAGGTAACGAAGTGTGGAAAATGTAATATGAAGGTTTGAATTTAAGCATGGCCTCAGTCAAATGCCTTTGAAATGGAAAAGCTTCATTTATTTATTTATTGAAATTATATTATAAAATAGAAGATTTTTTTTTCTAGAGAGAATTATTGTTTTTGCTATTAAAATAAAATAAAATAAAATAACTAAAGAATCTTTGTCGGCCTTCATATAATAAGAGCTGCCAAAATTTTAAGTTTCAATTGAGAAAATAAACAAAGTCATGGAGTTTTTGACATTCTTGCCATAAGTTGTCTCGCATCGATTGGGTTTAAAAAGTGGAGAGTTTGACTTCAACCATAATTGTTCCGCTTCATTCCATTTAGACAGTTCAGAGCCGGTCATATAGTACATTTTCTAACAATTCCAGCTCAGTTTCTTAGCTGATCCGCCTTGAGTTTGATATGCTCCGATCTTTTCATATCACTTTTTTTTTATTCTGTTTAGGTTATTTTATGCAAATTAGGTGAGTCAATTTTCATATTAGAATTTTAAATTATGATTGTAAGACTTCTTCGGTGTAATTAGATTTGAAGGAGTAGGTTTAAGCTAGCATTAAAGGGCATCAAGAGATGATATTGATTTCGACTTAGACCAACTAGGCAAGTGATTTTATTGTTAGCTTGGTTGGATGACTTGATTGTTGTATGAACCAAGCTTGCCGATGTTATATTTATGTTATGCTATGTTATGAGATTATGTTATGTTATCGGTGTTGTAATATGCATGAACTTCCCTATGTCATGCCAGGTAAGCTATGTAATACGCTCACTCAATGCCTATAAGATATTAAAAAGTTATGTATGTTAATTATGGAAGATATGACAAGTGTTTATATGTACGTCCTATGTCAGGAATTGATACTGAACCTCGTGCATTTTATATGCCACATGCATCAAGATATTTTTCAGTTATGGAGTATGGACACGTCCATTACGATATTTACATTTTTCCATGATATTATGCAAGCTTCTTTCCCTCCGTAGTTCCGGTAGTGTGAGATTGCATTAGTTGAAGGGCAAGCCTAGGATACGTATACGCCCACCTAGTGAGTCCATGCGCGAGTGTGTGAGCCGTGTGTAGAGGAGTACACTACACATCCAATTTTTGCTCATATTAGAAAGTATAGTTCAAGGCCATAAAATATTTTACGAAAAGATAGGTCCCACCATAATTGCTTGTGTTTACATTTTCCGACCTCAATAGTGGAGTTATTTAGAGTGTTTTTCATTACTTTGACCTTATTGTTATTTCGTTTTTGCTCTTTTCATCGACCTTTATTTTATTTGAAAATAACTCTATGAATGTTTAAATCCATAACATCATTTATGAAATATTTTAAATTAACTTTTCATGCATATTAGACATATCATGCATGTAGTGACAACCTTTCTCTTAATAGAAAAATAGATCGCCACATAATAAAATTCTCAGACAATAGAGACGTCACCTATATGCATGATATGCTTAATGTCAATGGAAAAAAAATGGAAGCGAAACCACAGTAAGTTCAAAGTAATGAAAATGATCTGATCTAACCTAATGGTAACAACCATTAACAAATATAATAAAATAAAAAATAGTAACGGATTTTTCTACCTCTCCATTAACCTCTCACAATTTCTTCAGTAAAATACATTTATTAACGAGTATTAGTAATTCATTTTCGCAAAACCAAACCGAAACACAAAAATGGTCTTATGCACATTTAAGGGACGTGGCTCTAAAATTTGAAGAGTTTGTCACAATAGGTGAGTTAAATTTCTTTTTATTTAAAGAAAAAAAAAATCAAAATGGTTTGTATGAAAATAATATTATAATAAATAATAATCCAAGCACTATAAAATAATACTGACATATATTTTTTAATTTAAATCTTACTCTCAAACACAATTGAGAAGAAATAAAACATGTAATTTGACATTTATCGACATAAGAACGAATTTGAAGGATGAAAGCAAACAAATTTGGAACTAGATAGAACTTTGGCTAAGGTCAACTAAGTAAGTGGTCTTACTATCGATATGGTTAGAAGATTTGTGTTATGCATGATGACACATGCCCAGTAACCCAACACATGTCATATGTTTGATATGTGTATTGTGTTTATGATTTGATATGTTGAACAATATGATATGATATGTTGTATATCATGTAGTATAGCATGATATATTACAATATGATATGGTTTGTTATATGATATGTCCACATATGCTCAATAACATTAAAATACAAGCAGAAGTCATATTATGCCTTGATGAATTATGATTAGCTATGAAGCGTCGTGCTATGCTGTAATATATATGACATGCAATGAAATGTTTTGAGACAAGAAGACGTATGACATACAACCCCCGATACATGTTTTGAAGGCTATGCTATAAAGAAGGTGGAGGGGTTGTCTTACGTGAGTTATTTACTGTGAAAAATGTTGGGACCTCATGCGTAATGTATGTTCACATGCATCGTGATATTTTCCTTTATGATGAGTATGGATGCATGCATTATAAAAATGAAAATGATCATCATGTTTAACATGATGCTACGATGGTCGCTATTTCTTTTGAGTGTCCGACAACAACTCCAGAGACGTTAGCCCGACCAGCATGAGGCCTAGGGGGTGCGTGAACCGTCTGGTGTGTCCATATTCGCACGTATGGACTGTGTGTGGAGTAATAAATACATATCCAATAACTCGGGCAAGAAAGCCGCCTAAGAGGAATACAATTTTAAATGATAGGTCTCATTGTTACATGTGTTTGCATTTCCCTAACTCGAACAGTTGAGTCACTTAGTATTTCTTAAAATACTCAAGTCATGCGTTACTTTTATATTTCAGGTAAAGACAAGACACTCTTGTACCGTTGACAACAACATCGCATCAAAGACATAGAACCTACCTAGGTTAGTTGCATTGATTTTCTGTAGACTTTAAGTTAGTATAGATCAATACTCGTTTAATATTTTCCTTTTGTTTTATTTTAATTTACTTTGAATATTTCTTTTGTTTTACTCTAAAACACTTTTATTTAAACATACAAGTCACAGCATTGTTTTTATGAATTATTTTATTTAAATATTTATGCATAAAAAGATTACATCACACATACCGTAGACAGTTCTAATTCTCTTTGAAAAATTAGGGTCGTTACACATGCTATCATGTTTGGAACCTATCCTTTTATCATCATGGTCTTGGTTTTAGTTTCTAGTATGAACTGAATTGGATATGTAATACTCCTCTATCCATAACTCTCTCTACACGTGACTCTCGCAGCACGCTCGTATGGAGCCCGCAAATGCTTAAAAGGTAGATATAAGCCAGTCTAAGCGGTAAAAGGAGTAAAGAAGCTAAAAATTTGTTGTGAAATTGATTTTTCTTCTAGAAAGGGACCCATATATCAGAACTTATGAGTATCTAATACACACCTTTTCTTTTCTTATTTTTATGATGTCAATACCGAAGGACATGAGAACAGCAGCTTTCACTCAAACTTGTGATTCTCATTTCCCACTCTTCTTTCTCTTTCAAATTTCGTATTAAATAATAATATATTAGACACGAAAATTAAGTTAGTAAGGAAGATTCATTGAGCTAGGGGCTTATTTGTCATTTTCAACCTCCGGGTACCTATTATATGAGTCAATAAGTGTAACAGCTCAAGCCCACCGTTACCGGTTATTGTTCTTTTTGGACTTTTCCTTCCGGGTTTCTACTCAAGATTTTAAAACGAGTCTGTTACGAAGAGATTTCCACACTCTTATAAAGAATACTTCGTTCCCCCCTCCAACCAATTTGGGATCTCATAATCTACTTCTTTTCAGGGCCCAACATCGTCGCTGACACTTGTTCCCCTCTCTAATCGATATGGGATTTCACAATCCACCCCCTTTCGAGATTCAGCGTTCTCGCTGGCACACCGCTCGATGCTTGACTCTGACACTATTTGTAACAGCCCAAGTCCACCGCTAGCAGATATTGTCCTCTTTGAACTTTCCCTTTCGAGCTTCTCATCAAGGTTTTAAAATTAAAAATTTACTATATACTTTTTTAAAGGTTAAGAATCTATTAAACACGAACCCGAAAAGACATATATAATCTAGAGTTTGTGTAGAGTGGGGCAGTGGTCTGTGGTAGGTAGAGCCAAAGAATGGGACAGGATAGGAAAGTGTGAAGTGTTTGTATATGTTTGTGGTGTTGCTCATATAAATATATTAACCCATGGATCAATTTTCTCTCTCCTTTGGTTGAAAATTAGCTGAGTTGTAGAGAGAGAAAGAGGGCCACCATGGATGGATCTTCTGCTGTCCTTTGAACTTTACAGGCTGTGCATGAGAGACCAAAGAGAAGGAAAAAAAAAAAAAAAAAAAACACCAAGAGAGACAAAGATCGTGAGAGGGAAACATTTACGATGTGGGATTTGAAGTTTAAATCATTTGATTAACAAATGAGAAAGACCAAAGCTTAGTCAATGGAAAGATGTGTTTTTTTCTTTTTTCTTTTCATAAAGAACAATACTTTCCTTCCTCACCTCTCATTTCTGTTGACCTTCATCCAAGTTTATCTTCAACCTTCCTTCTAAATATTATAACCTAAACCCTAACATTGTATACATATCTGTTACCTCGATCCACGGCGTTGATTTTGTAAAGTAATTCGTATGGGTTGGTTTCTGTTCCTTGACGTTCTTTTAAGTTTTTGTGAGATCCCATATCGGTTGGGGAGGAAAATGAATAATTTCCTGTAAGGGTGTGGAAACCTCTCTCCAGTAGATGCATTTTGAAATCCTGAGGCTGACAGCTATACGTAACGGGCTAAAGTAGACAAATCTCTTACAAATGTTATAAGAGCTAGTCACTGGATGGTGTGCCAACGAGGACACTGGGCCCACTGGGGCCACAGGGAGGGCAGATAGTGAAATCCCAATCGGTTGAAGAGGAGAACGAAACATTCTTTATAAGAGTGTGGAAACTTCTCTCTAATAGATGCGTTTTAAAATTGTGAGGCTGACGGTGCTACGTAACTGGCTAAAGTAGACAATATCTATTAGCAGTAGGTTTGAGCTGTTACAAATGGTATCAGAGCCAGACACTAGACAGTGTGCTAGCGAGAATGCTAGGCTACAAGGAGGGCAGATTGTGAAATCCCCACATTGGTTGAAGAGGAGAACGAAGCATTCTTTATAAGAGTGTGGAAATCTCTCTCTAGTAGACGCATTTTAAAACTGTGAGGCTGAAGATGATACGTAACAGGCCAAAACGGACAATATCTATTAGTGGTGAGCTTGGACTATTACAGTTTGATTACTCGATACCTAATTTTCGATCAAAAACGAAATGGGTAAGAAACGAGATGTAAAGTTTTTATCTTTATACATACAGTTTTGATATGAATTTGTAAGTATATTATTTTTGAAAAAGGGAAGAAAGAAAAGTGTTTGAAAGCTCTCAATAATATTATTCTACAATTATTGGAGAGGGGGACACAATGTGAGCCTCATAATCTTTGGTTCTTCATGGGAGCAAGCTGTGTTCCTTTTACCCTCTAATGAATGATGATGGGAATAGCATGCATTTGTATGCATAACCAACCATCCCTAAAGTAAAAGAAGAAGAAAAAAAGTGACCAAAATTTGATCTTCCCCACACTACCAAACATTTTGTCTCCCAAATTCAAAATTTCCCACCTTTTGCCTTTTCAACTTTGTTCATATTTCCCAAATTCCTCCATTTTAACCAAAACCCACTATCCCTTTCTCTCTCAAATCCAATATAAAGCTCAAGATTCTATTGTTATTATTGTTTATGTAACATAGGACTTGTACTGGTTGGGTGGATTGGAGAAATCTTTTAGACCGACTCCAAATTTTGAGTTGTTTCAGTCATCAAGCAACCTTAATAGAGTCTACAATCAAATTCAACCCAATTCAACCCTCTATTTTCAAATTGGTTTGTCTGGTTTTTTTAATTTTTAACTAAATCTCAGGATGATGAGATGATAAAAGTTCCAGCTAATTTAGAGAATGATGGTGGGTTTATAATTAATGAATACTGTCTTCATATATATGAGGTCTTTTGGAAAGCTCAAAGCAAAGCCATGAGAGCTTATACCCAAAGTGGACAATATCATACCATTGTGGAAAGTCGTGTTCGTCTAACAATCATACTCAAATATCAAACATTTACACGTCAAGATGCATCAAACATTTATACGTCAAGATGCATCAAACATTTACACGTCAAGATGCATCACTAACATCACTTATAAACTCAAATATTCTTAATCTTTATAATGATCTTAAAGTTAAAGTAGGATTGAGTTGAGTTGTAACTCTATTTTCAGGTTGGTTATTGTTCCAACCAAAAAAACGTCACTAGTCCACAAACCGACCTAAATTTTTTAACTTTTCAAAAATTCAACCCAACCCTAACGAAAAAAGAAGCTAACCCAACACAACTTTTGTGATTCGAATTGATCGGGTTAGAATGTGGGACAAAACACAAAGACAAAGAAGGGATTTTTGTCCTTTTTTTTCTTTCCTCTTGCTAAAAGAAATGAAACCCAAAAAGCAAATAGAACAAAACCAAAAGGGAATCACCCATTGAGAACCCACTACAAATTTACATCATGAATCGACAACATGGATATAATTCCAAAACGCCTTTTATAATATATTTTGTTCTTTTTTGTGACAATTTTTTTAGATTAACCCCTATTTTATTATGTAGGTATTAATGACCTTAATAATTTACCTAACTTCCTCTAATCTTATAAACAAACAAACATTTATTACCCAATTTCATGCATATTTATTGCTATCAAATTTTCTATTTTGGGTATTACCTATTTTTGAAACGTGTTAAAAAATTTAAAACATTTTGAAAAAAATAAGATTTTTATTATTTTTTTTTTCCATATTATAAAAGTATTTATTAGTTGATCCCAAATTTTCAAAACCTCAATTTTTGTACCCTTCATTTTTTTTTAATTAAATTTCAACGCTTTTTTTAATAATTAAAATTGCATCTCCCAAAAAAAAAAAAAAAAAAATTCATACCAAATTTAAATTTGATTCCAAGAAAGGAGAGGCACTCTTACCCGTAAAGGAACTCAAGTTTTCAAACCATATCGAAGAAATAAAATATTAACTTTTGGAAGAAGAAAAAAGAGTAGATATAAAATAGGGTTTCGTTAGGGATATTTAGTACTAAATTATAGTTTATCGCCTTCTTACCCTAGTGTCTTTTCATTTGTTACTATTTACCTATCCTTGTAATTTATTTTATTATAAATAGATAACTTTCACAGTGAAGTTGATCATCAGATTTGAATATGATATGTGAATTAATGAAGGCAGGCACGTGAATAACGAAAGGCAAAGGGCATTGAGAAAAATAATAAAAAGTGAGGGATCCAAAAGCAAAAGTGGGGTTTTTTAATCAATACTCCATTTTTCTCCATAATCCCATTAGCTATAAGCTTTTAAACTTTGATTTATACGTGCATTTAATTATTAAATATCGAACCCATTATTCATAATTTTACATTTTTACGTACGGGTGTGAGAGATTTAAATCTTTAATTTTTTTTTACTGAGAACCAATATTTTAAATAATTATATTATCATTATATTTAGACCTAATTAGGAAAGACTTTTAGATAATATTTTTTAAAGAGTTTAAAGGTAAGATTTTAAACGGTAGACGTGTAAAAAATCGATTATAGTTGAATGACAAGAACATGACAAGAAATGAAAGTCAGAAGTGGAGGGAAATATAAATACCGAATTTATGAGGGTATGGAGAGTGTACCAAACCTAAAGTAAGAAGAATGGGTTAAATTGTAAATTCAACTATGGTAACTCTATTTGTAACAGCTCAAGTCCACCACTAGTAGATATTATTGTCGTGTTTAGGCTTTTCTTTCGAGTTTCTCTTAAGCTTTTTAAAACGTGTTTGCTAGGGAGACCTTAGCATCTCCTGTGATATGATCACGTTACCTACTTCTTGCTTATAAGAGTGATGACGATGACTATCCCCACAAACCAACACGGGTTCTTTCAGCATACTTTGTCCTCACTCACATGTATTTTACAACGTAGAATTTCTCCAAGTAAAGCACACTTTAACCATGAAATTTCTAAAACCGAGCCACTAAAAAGAAAGGTGCACCTTGTTGGTACACGAAATGATTTCAATTCTTTTACATATATCTTAACCATCCTATTCTCATGATCGCTTTCGACTAGATGTAGTCTCGATTCATTCATATATTCTTCTTTTATATGGTATTACAGTATATGTTAAATAATTCGATTCAATAAACGCTAAATATTCCCAAAAAAAAGAAAAAAAAAAGATGGGGTTAGTTCAGACAAGGTGAGAGAGATTAGGTTATAAGGAGGTAAGGTCTTCTCCCTCCACAACCACTCTTCTGCCACTCAATTTAAGCTCTTTCTTTAAGGTCAATTCTAGAGAGAGAAACCCCTTCAGGAGAGAGAAAAAGGACCCATTTTTTTAAATAAAATTTGTAGTCAATATTATAAAGTATTAAATTTCGTAAATTAATAAAGTATTTTCTTCATTAAATCAATATTCCTTTATCAATTAGAATCAACTTATGTTTTTTTTTTTTTTTTCCTTTTATATAGAAAAATGATGTCTCCCTAGTTCCGTGTTGAAATATGACAGTTGAGTGGTAGAGACGTACATAAATGAACAAAAATCACATCCGAATAAGAGCAATTACAAGAACATAGTAGTTTTTAAAAGAATTCAAAATTACTATCTATACCAACAAAGTGCACTTCCATTTTTCCGTGTGTCAAACATAGAAATTCAAAAATAAAGCATGTTTTGCATGTTTAGGTGACATGTGGGAAATTTTTCTAGAAATCAGTGAATAATGACAAAACATGTTGAAATGACATGTTCGGGATCATGAGAATACTCTTTGCTCTTAAAACAAAGGAGTAAGTAACGTAATCATATCATGGATCGTTACACGAAAACACTTGCTTACGCACAACATCAATGAGCAAACAGTTACGGATGGAGTTAAATTAAGAGCGAGGAAGAGGAAGAAGAAAGGGTTGGTGAAGATGATATTAATGTTGGAACATAATGAATATGGCCGACAGAGTGGCCCTGTTCCCACATGCAGACGAAAAACACAAACACACTCCCAAATCTGTGGTGGGACAATGTGTGGCCTTCCCCTTTCCACTCTAATTAATATCACTCACCAACTTCATTCATTCATTCATTCATTCGTTCACTAATTAATTAATCTCTCTACATACATATCAACCAAAAACATGGCTAATTCCTTTGTCTTTCCCATTCAAAATATGCATAATTCATGATTCTTCACTGCTTTTGGTTCTTTTTGAACAACAACACCCTGTGACTTCTTCTATGCCCCACGAATCATTGGAGCTTTCACAGCTGAAATTGCCTTCCATTACTCCATTTGGGCTTCCTCCTCCTTCTGATTCTGATTCTGTTTCGGTTTCTAATGATGTTCTTGATCTCTCTTCGTCGTCGTTGTCGTCTTCTTCCTCCGCCTCGTCCTCCTCGTTCTGCTTCCTCTTCTTTCCCGATCGGTTTGCTTTCGTTTCCCGTTTCGTTACCTCCCTTATCACATTGCAGCATTTCTTCGATCTTTCCTGCGTTTGTCAAGACGGGTCGTTTTTAGATTATCCGATTATCGACTTAAGCTTTTGAGTTTAGTGGAAGTTATTGAAAAATAATCGTTTTAGGTTTTAACTTTATATAACTTTGACTTTTTGGATATTTGGAGTAAATAAATATTAAATTATATCATAAAATAATAAGAAAATTCAGATGCTTTTAAGAAGCTTGTGGACAAAAATACATTTTGAAAATTTCAAAACTAAAATAATTGCTTCTTTTTTTTTTTTTTTCTAAAGTTTTTCAATTTAAAATTTTAATAAAAAGTCTTCACAACAACAATAATAATAAATATTTTATTTGTTCATTTATTTATTTATTTATATCAAAAGTGAAATATTTCACCAATCATATGCAATTTTTATTTGACTATTTATTTTCATATTAATTATTTTTTTAAGCCCAAATAAAATGGTGGGTGGAATATATTTTTTAATTTAAATTTATTTTTTAATCTTTTTTATGAAGATGAGATAAAAGAAGGAGATTTTGGGTAAAAAGAGGATAAAAAAGTGAGAGGGTAAAAAACAAAAACCTTGGTTATTTTGAGGGCATTAAGAAGGCGATCCTGAAAGTCCAATGGGTTACAGTAACAGTTACAGTCACCCATCTCTTCAACAACGCTCACCATTGCCGATACAGCCATCACAGAAGGAAGAAACCCCACTGATCTCGAATCTGTAAAAAGGAAAAAGTAAAAAAAAAAAAGAAAACACATGAAATGGTAAAAAAAAAGAAGCTTTCTTTGTGGATCAACAATGGCGGTTTTAACTTTACCAGAGACGAGAGAGAGAAGAATACGCTCACAGCGCCGGAAAAACTCCCTCTCAATGCACTGATTCTTCAACCCAAGCCGCTTCGTTACAATGCCAAGAAACGAAACAGGGGTCACTGGATGCATCTTCCATTTCAGACCACTCAGCACCAAAAGCTCCATTCTTTGTATCGTTTTTGGTTCGAATATGAACTTTGAATCTTCCACCTGCAAAATTACGAAATGGGTATCTTTAAAAACCGATTTACTTAAATGGGTTCTGAGTAAAATTTGATTTTTTTTTTACCTGGAGATCAAGAAGAAGAGGAACACGAATTTCTTCGACTTTGGCTGCTAAAGAGATGCAAGTTACTGCAAGAAGCTGTAGCATCCATGGCTTGTCTCTTTGAAAATGAGGACCAGAGAGGATGCGGTCGAGGTAATTAATGGCTAAGAGAGCGGTGACAGAGGAGAAGCCATAAAAGGTATTAACTTTAAGCAACCACTCGATGGCCTCTGTTCTAGCCAGAGACAGAGCTGCGTCTCTTTCAATTAAGCGCTCCAAAACGTCGCCGTTTTGGAGATTCTGATCTCGTTCTTTGGCTAACAAAGAACCAAGCTCTTCATCTTCGAAAGCAACGAAATGGGTCGTCTGTTCCAGAAAGTGGGTGCCGCCATTGTCGTGGAAAATGGGGTCCTCTGTTTGCAGGTGTTGTTGTTGGTGGTGGTGCTGTTGGTGTGTGCAGTGGAGGAAGAAGAGAGTGTTGTGGTGGCGCTGGGTTGTGTGTTCATGTGGGTGTAGAGCCATGTTCTTGTTTTGATTGAGTTTTTTATGGAGACATGTTCTTCGTTTTCTTGTTCTTGCTTCTTCGAGTGTTGGAGATGGAAGTGAAAGAGAGAGAGAGAAGAGATGGGGTTGAGTCTTTTCTAGCAAAGTGGGATTCAAGATTGTCTTTTTTTATAAATGAGAGAGAGTAAGAGACATTTTTTAAAAATATAAGTGCTTTGTATATACACCGGACCATAGTCCGTAGAATCCATTACAAATATTAATATTGTAACCGTTCAAGTCCACCATTAGAGATTTCTGAACTTTCCCTCAAAATTGTTAAAACGTGTCTGTTAGGGAGAGGTCTTCACACCCTTCTAACTGACGTGGGATCGTTTGTTTTGAATTAAAAGGGAGGGATGGTTGTGTTGTGTTGGCACAAGCACCAAGTTTGGACCCCTAAGCTCAAGCTTATGGCTTCAATGGATAGCTAATAAAAGAGGCTTTTTTTCAAGAGAGGGAAAGAGAGGGAGATTGCTTTAGATACATGGGATTTTGATTTGTATATTAAAGTATATTCTTTGAATAACTTCTTTTTATTGGAATGTTCCACCTTTATTTGTGGTATAATGCTTTTGTAAAAACCTAAAAAAATAATATTCCACCTTTACTTTGAAAAAAATTGTTTTTGTTTTTTTGAATTCGGTTAAAATTTCAAATATTTGTTTAGAAAATATAAAGATTTGGTATCTTCTGATTGCTTTAGCATTCTGTTGCATCTCATATAACATAGTCATGTTACCTACTTTTAAGATCTCACGTCGGTTGTAGAGGAGAACGAATCATTTCTTATAAAAATGTGGAAATCTCTACCTATTTCTAAGATCTCACATCAGTTGGAGAGAATAACGAATGATTCCTTATAAGAGCGTGAAATCTCTTCCTAGTAGATGCATTTTAAAATTGTGAGGTTGACGGCGATACATAACGGGCCAAAGCGGACAATATCTATTAGTAGTGGGTTTGGGCTGTTACACTACTCTTTGCTTGTTAAGAGTGAAGACTATCCCCCACAAACAACACAAGTTGTTTCACCGTTGAGTTCATATGATTGAGCCACCGAAAAGGAAGGTGCACTTTATTAGTGCAAGTAGTAACTTTAATTTCATTTAAATCTTTCTTAGTTATCCTATTTTCATGATTGCTCTTATTCGAATGTGATCTCCGTTCATTTATATGTCTCTACTTTACTCGAGTATCACAAAAATTGTTGTAACAAATAGTTAATAAAAAAACACAATTTTCAAAAACCAAATAATAATGGACGGAAATGTTAGCTAGTTACATATTTAGTCAATAGACTGCCACTAACTGACAATGAACAAATATCGATTTATTTTATCGGAACTACTTCATTCTTCCGTACATCCTTGTCAATTTAGACAAGTTCACTATTAGAGGTTAATAAATTGGATGACATTGCATATCATATACATTTAGAGCACGGCCTTATATCTACCAACTACTCAAACATAAAATCTTTACCACTGAAGATTAACGGGCGATCTTCTAATAATTTTCATATTGTATAATCATAGGGGGATTGTTCATGTTCCTCATCTTGCTACTACGATGTTATGTAGACCCTTGTCAATAAAAACAATTTCATTGTTAAAAATTACTTGTCGAATCCATAACACTATCCACCTTAATAACCTAATATAAGAGACTAATAATCATAAACTAATATACTAAATAAATTATGATGCTATCAATATTGAGTATGCTATGAAAATAATGTCTTTTCCTCTACAATGTTCAAAATCTTCGATCTCTAAAATCATATTAAAGAATCATATTAAAGAATAGTACGCTTAAATCCACTCGAAAAATGAATAAAACCAGTTGAACTAATTTGATTTTATTAAAAATTTAAAGAAAACATTTAACATGGGAGGAACTCCTCGTTTGTAAAAACTGTCCTTGATGTATTCCGTCAACGTAGAAGTTCTTCCACAAGATCTTTCTTGTTGTGATTCGAACATTAGTTCTTTTCCTCCAAAATGTATAATTACTTAAATTTGTAGCTACTCGTCTACTTATCTTACATGGAAAGAAGTGAATCTCATCTCATGAAATTATGTTTCCCGATATATTAAAATTTTAAAGTATTTTTAAAACTTTTAAAACGAAATATTTTTATTAATTTAGCTATTTTAAAATCACAAATTTAATACTTATAATACAATTAACCTTTTATATTTTCTTTAGTTATATGATGTTGATAATTTTGAGCTAAATATAAGAATGAATTAATTTTTTAAACTTTAGCTAAAAAGTCTAACACTATGAGCCCACCTCTTTTCGCTCCTAACCGACATGAAATTTTAGTTGGATCTTGGACATAAGACAATGTCTGAGTAATGAAATTAAATTTTATAATATGGTTGACAAATTCGTAACATGGTAAATCAAGTCGTGTTATATAATTTGAATTTAATTTTATTTCTCGAAAAAAAGTTTTGATTCTGCCTAGATCTTGAAGTAACTTGGTTTAAATAAAAATAATATAATATCAAATAAAATATTAAACAAATTAAAGAGACAAATTTGTTAAGAAAATGACTTGGTATGTACGACCCTAAGCATACGTCTAACGAGTAAAGATATTTATCTTGGTCAATAAGTCAATGATATAAATTCATGTGTGAACGCTCAAAGATATACATATATCTAAGTTTGTATTATATAATACATATAAATGTCATCATATGAGTAGATATGCTATCATTTATTCTCTGTATATAGTCAATCTTATCTTGGTCTAAGAACGGGACCATCTTTAAAGAGAGTTGACAGTAAAAAAATTCCAATCACAAAAATACTTTTTTGAGATTAATAATTACTGCTTAATCCATTTTGAAATATTATTTTATCTATCAATTTTCTCAATAATGATTCCTTTCCAAAAGCGGACGAGAAATAATTAAAGACTTTGATGTCGTCGCAGGTATGTTTTTCATCTCACAATTTTGACTGAATCGTAGATGTTTTTTTTTTTTTTTTTTTTTTTTTTTTTTTTTTTTTGTCATTTCCAAAAATTACCCTTTTAAATTTTAACCCATATGAAGAAAAACATAATTTTAAATAATTTTAATAATTTTTTTTTAGTATTATGGTATATATCATTAAGTTAAATAATATATATATTTTTATTTCTTATACCTAAGACATTCTTAAATAATAAATAATTAATAATAAGATGGGAAAAGTTTGGGTAGAAAACTTTCCATTTTTTCAACCAATCATAAATTTAGGATTATTTTTTAAATAATATTTCTTTTTAGATTTATTTTTCCATAAAGGGCCCCACACATGTGGTGGTTCCTATTTTTATTTGAAAATGTATTTGAAATAATGGAGGGGGAGGAAAGAGAGTGATGTGCACGCGCAGTAAGAGCGAGTGGGGAAAGTAGGAAACTAGAAACGGGCTGACTTTTCCAACAGCGAAAGCCGTACACGTGGCACCATTTTCAATTTTCTTTCCCCCAATCACAGCTCTCTTGTCTTTTTTTTTTTTTTTTTTATATTTTTTTTTTATTTTTATATTTTTATATTTTTTCGTTTTTGAATTTCTCGAAAGGGAAAATAATCATTTTGGTTCAAAAGTCAGCTTAAATTTTATTTAAAATTCTAAAATAATTATTTTGGTCTCTTAATTTAAAATTTTAAACTCTAAAGAAATAATTATTTTAGTTTTAAATATTTAAATTTTATTTTAATGCTAAAGTTAAAAGTTTAATAAAGGTCGATGGTTCGAAAAATATATGTAATAACAATATACCGACAAAAATCTAAATAGATATTAAGTGTACCAGAATACTTATTTCTTAAAACTTGCCGAGTATAATGGTAAGAAAATTTATCGGTTCGTTAGAGGGTATTTGTGGTTTGGGTATAGTCACTAATTCTTCTAAGTTCTAGATTTATCAGAAAGTATTTCTTAAATAAGATGTGGTTCGGGATGAATAAAGTCAGAAGTTGGTAGACTTAAAATGAATCGAGATTGAAGATAAGATAATTAAGAAAAATTTAAAGGAAATGAAAATGATGTTGTTTCTATAAGTGTTTATTTCATGGTTGTTATCTCCTGTCCTTCAACTTTATGTTGTTTCTATTGGTTCTATTGTGTTCTGTGTCACAAATTCATCATTGTCTACTATTGTTGGTACATTAGTAGTGTTTGGACCGACCTTGCTTCTAGATGTAGAGGATGGCCAAAAATTGTGTTCGAAGTCTTATATTAGCTAATTAAGAGAAATATTATAGGTATATAAGTAAGTGATACTATCTCTTTTGAGATCGTATTTTGGTGAAACCAAAAGTAAAGTCATGAGATCTTATCCTCCACGTAACAATTTCATATTATTGTAGAGGTTGGTTGTCCTATCAGCCTTTCGAAGTGAGGAAGAAACAATCGTGATCCAATTGTTTGGTTTAATTTGATTGTATTACCTATATTTTTCTCAAATTTTGAGTCGATTTGGACGGATTCGGCTTAATTTGAAGGTTTTGAAGTTTTTTTTTTTGAAGTAGGTTTATGGAAATGTTTATGAGTCCTAACTTCCCAAGAAAGATATGCTATTGCTTAACATGAGTATTACTATAAACGTCCTAGCATGTCAATGAACCCTAATCTTTACGATGAATGAACGGTATAGGTTGGAGAAAACAGAAATGTACTCTTGCACACCAGTTGAAGGAAGGATCTTTGACATAAAGATACTTGATTATTAGAGAAAGGAGCAAGCCAAAACCAACTCCTTGGATCAAAGTATCTCGAACATGCTCCATAAGTTCGCCAGCTGCAGAGGGGGTTCGATTCTCGTTATATGCGATGTGGTAAAAAACGGATTCAACAAGATATGTCTCCCTACATTAAGATTTAAAACTTGTCGTCTCCTTTTAGGAAATGTTTGAACAGAGAACTTACAATAATACAAGATAAAGGTAAGGGGTCACTCAATTTTTAATAGTGAACTATCTACACAGATGTTAGGGTCACTGCAATGTTATGATATTGTCCACTTTGAGTATAAACTCTCGTTACTTTGTTTTTGGTTCCCAAAATTTTTCATACTCGGTGGAGGTGTATTCCTTACTTATAAACTCATGATCAAACTCTTAATTAACCGATGTGAAACTCCTCTCTCAACAATCCTCAACAATATGTTCTATTGGGGTTGTGCTCTACATGTTTATGACATGTATGCAGGGGTGACTTTGCATGTATACAATATGATCTATCGAGTCGTGTCCTACATGTTCATGACACATATGGTGGGGTCAATCCCTGCATATATGATATGATCTACTAAGGCTATACCCTGCATGTATGTAACACGTACGGTAATGGTAGGATATCTCCTTGCTAGTATACGTACGATCTACAAGGACGTGCCCCATAAGTATATGTTATGTATGATAGGGTTGTTCCCCTCGTGATTATGATTATATGTATAAGATTTTAGAGATCGAATAGGCTCCAGGATTAATGATTGGAGTAGTTCCATCTCCTATAATTGGAGGGTTAAAAAAGGGTAAAAGAAAAAGGTGATAGATATGAAGATCTTTTTTATGTGTACGTAGATATGCGATAAGTTCTCTGCTCTGAGCTTGCTTTCACATTCAAGGACTTTTTTCTTTTATTCATTCAAATATTTCTTTCACCATCTCATAATTTTATTGTATGTACATTTGACATGTTTTTTACTGTATTTATTCATGGTTAAATGTGTTCTTTTTAGTGTTTGTGGTTGAAATTTTAAAGGGTAAAAAAACGCTTCGTCGATAATTAGAACATATAAGTATCGCTTTGAGTATTAGATATTCGAATTCTCACTTTTGCATTGAACTTAAAAAACAACGATTTTATTCAAAGTGAAACTCTTATCTTAAATTCTCATGTTTTTATTTTTTTATTGAAATTAGTGGATCGATTGGTTAAATTTGTTCAAAACGCTATTATCATACTAATAAATGCTCGTACGACACTACAATTCTTGAGCTTTTTTCCCCTTTAACATGACGTATTAGTGTCAAAACTAGTAGTAATTGAGCATGGTTATGTATAATTGATTGTCACACAGTAAAATTTCTGTAAAAAATTCAAGTCTACCGTTAACAAATATTGTATGTAAGCTCGTTACATATCACAATTAGCCTCAAAATTTTAAAACGTGTCTGAATTATAAGACAATTTGGTTTCAATCATTCGGTTGATATCAAATTAAGAAATGAGATTAGGAATGATATTATTTAGAGACCCAAAAAAGTGTAATTTAAATTGAAGTTATTGGAGTGAAGCTAATGGAAAGGAATATGAACAGAGATTCTTGGTGGGTTTAATTAATTTTCAATTATTATAAGGTTGTCAATTCTGTGTTGGAATGTTGTAATTAATTACAGACACAGAGATTCTGATTTTTTTTTTTTTTTTTTTTTTTTTTTGAAAAAAATAATGGTAAGGTGTCTGTACTATAAATAAATGTCTCATGTTTTTTATTTTTAGGGTATTTTGAGACTTTAAAACATTAGGGTTTAGGGTATAAATAAATTAAATAATTATAAAATTAGTTTAATAACGTTGAGAAGTAAGACCATATATGCTTGTTCACCGAATAATAAAATATTTGTCGTTAGTATATGAACATAAATCATTTGTTTGCACTCTAGATATTACTTTTTGAATTTATTATATTTATATTTAGATATGTTTATAAATGAGAAAGTTCTTCGTTTTATTTAAAGTTTTGATATTTAAAAACAGAAAAAAAGAAAAGTTTTAGAGATTGAGAAGGGAAGGAAGATAATTAAGAGAATATTCAAGAACGAGAAAAAAAAAAGATGAAAAAACGAGGAATTGTTGAGCTATCGGTTGAAGTAGACGAGAAAAACAAAATCGAAGAGAGAAATGATCTATGAAGTGTAGAAAAAATTATTTATGTCTACATATTAACGATAAAAAGAATTTAAAAAGTTAAAAGTATTAATGTCACTTTTGATTGTTCATGGATATTCGTTAAATGTGGTACTAACGTTTCCGTCCATATTGAAAATTATGAGTGACCATAATTAGTTTATTTTATACTATTCCATATGACTTATTAAAATTCAATTACGATATTAAGATTCATGGTTGAATCGTTTAACTTCCATTTTTGAACTAAAAAAAATCAATAGAGAACGAAGTATGTGTGCATGAGTATAAGTTGTTAAAAAACAAGAATCACGGCCTCGTTGCCTAGTGATATCAAGAATGATCGGTGCTCTACTTCATCAAGAACTAAATCATCCAAAATACTTAGGATTCTCTCTGTTGGATGAAAGTCTCAATCGGCTAATTTAGAAAATGATCCTCGGATTATAATCAAGAAATACTGTCTCCATTAGTACGAGGCTTTTTGGGAAAGCCATAAGAGCTTATGCTCAAAGTGGACAATATTATACCATTGTGGAGAGTCGTGTTCATCTAACACTCTCATTTCCGAGGAAAAAGTGGTATCCAAATTAGACTAACTAGATATTAATCCATATCTTTGTTCCCATGATTAAGTACTAAAACAATAAAAATAAAATAATTTCGGTAAATCAAAGTACTCCATGGATAGGCTCTGTACATCATATCATTGTAAACGCCAAAAATCTCGCGAAATCGTGAGGTTTCCTAAGAGGACGTACTATTTTCTCGAGTCCCTACACTAAACCCTAGGGTATCTAAGTAGCCGTCTTTTTGAGGAGTCGTTGTTGTACCTGAGAGAGAAGCAGAAAGATTGAGGTGGGGGATCGATAACGCCGCGAGACTTCGGACCTTTGCAAGCCTTAGGTGGGAGCAAACCAACGCCGGGGTACTTCGTAACAAGGGGGACAGACGCACCGTCAAGGACGAACGGACGACGACAATCTCATCTGCAACGGTAGTCGGGTTTTGTGATTAGGGTTCGTCGGGACTCTTGGGTGAGGAAGACCAGCGACACCATACGTGTCCAGAAACCGTGCACCGTAACCTTACTGTTGGCGTTAGTTATCTATGTATGATGGTGCGTGCCCTGTGGCCTTTGCATATACCATGTGTGCTGCCAATGTATGCTATGCCATGTACTTTCTTGTGGTGAAATGTCGATGTATGCCACGCTTATGTATGTGATGCTGTTTTGCCATGAATTGTTTACCTTGTACGCATGAAATTAATTGACATGTCATGAATGTGTTAAGAGCTTTACATGCCATGGATGTGTTGACTATCGTACTACAATACCCTTACCTGATGTTTAACTAAGTCATACTATGTAACGTGGTGAGGGAATGAAACGATGTATGTGTAATGCCATGGAGGTAAGCTTTAGGGACCTCATGTGATATGTGGAAATCACTACAAGGGGAGTAAGGTTCGGATTACCTTGTTGATCGAATATCTCAAAGTAAGAGAATTGTTTGAGATTCGAATCACTCCACAAGCAAGATCGATCATGTCTAGCTTGAATGATTCTTGTTGATCAAATATCTCAATGCAAGAACACTTGTTTGAGATTCGAATTACTCCACAAGCAAGATTGATCATGTCGAACTTGAATGATTCTACATGCAACCTAAACTACATAGAATTGCAAAGAAACTTAGTCAGAAAAGCACAAATTCTTCTTTTACTACATTTTCCAAGTCTTCTTACATGTACAACATACATGGTCAAACTATTAAAGACATTCCAGGTTGTAACATTCATACTTAATAGTCATAATTAACCATGATGTAATTGTAACCTAAATAAATAAAAAGTCTTAAAATACATTAATCAAATACAATAATTCTAAATTACTCTAAATTATAATTCACCCAAAATTTATAACATGAAACTTCATTGTTTTTCAATGTCATGAATTGAAATATCCTTTGATAATTTCAACGATATTTTTTTTCACATTTTCATTGAAGCATATTGTATAATTGATTTCTCTTTGTTCATATCATCATGCATGTTGTGTGTCATGTGCATAGGGTTACCGCCCTCTTATGTAATGATGGTACGGACGCGTACATTCGATATTATATTCGCTATGATATCCTGCAGGCCCCCTCCTTTTCCGTGGCGTCCGGTAACATATGTCACGCGTACCCGACCACGCCAGGCCTAAAGAGTTTGTATACGAACCCGCCTGGTGGGCGTACGTGGACCATGCGTGGAGAAGTACCGCGCATCCACCCTGCCCAGATAAAGCCAGGGCCTAAGGTCATGTAAAAAGGGAATGGAAGACAGGACCCCCTCACGTTCTCTTTTCTTTTCTTTGCTTGTGATTGTGTGGTGCTGTATGCCTAACCCCAACAGTGGAGCATCTTATTGGGTATTTTATAAAATACTTAAGTCACCACGTGCTACCTATATTTTCATGTGAACGCAATGAAGACCATGAAAGTTGAAGACCATGAAAGTTTTAGAGAGGGCAATGAAGACCATGAAAGTTTTAGAGAGGGCTTGTAGGGCCGTAGACATCCTTCTGAGATTCTTTCGAATAATAACTATTTCTCCCTGTTAGTTGTTGATTGATTTTCTAGTTAGATCGATCCTTAGTATTACGAACTGCTTATAATAATGAACATGTCGTCCTTATTAAAGTTGTCTAACATGAACTTTCTTACTTTTATCATATGAATGTAAGGGAACGTCGCTAATTAGGTTAAACAATATCTCTCCTACCTTTCCGTTGACCATATAAATACAAAACTCAATATATTACTGTCAAATCAGTGTGTTTACACCAATAAGTGCCAAAAAAATCTACAAATATATATAAATATATTAGCAGAAGTTTCTATACAACTTATGGAGAGATCATTGAGACCCAACCTTGAGATTTCAATACTGTGGTGGGGGATAAACTCCAGGATAAGGGCCTGAGACGACAACGACGCACACACACGCACACAGAAGCAAGTTTTAGTTGCATTATGATTCCATTTAACAGAGCATTTAAAACGTAAACGTACCTGGAGGATAGAATGGTGAGGCTTGTGGATGTGGTGGGTATGGAGCGTGAGGATAAGCCGAGGAAGGCGGCGGGTATGACGATGGAGGATACCCCGATAGAAACGGGGAGGCATACATGGATGTTTGATACGCTCCATTGTTGGGTGGGTAAGAAGGAAAGGGAGATGAAAATGCATAGGGTGTATGAGGATGAGGGTAGGCTGTAGGGTGTGCCGATGGCATCGTGGCGTACATGGCAAGTTGGGATGGCGGAGGCGCGTGAAAGGGCGGTGCCGACGGTGCAAAATTTGCTGGTAGTCTCTACAACCAAAACAGATAGGTCGGAATCTTATACTATCAGGAATGGATTGTTTTTTACCAGTAACTAAAGGCATAATACAAATATCACTTACATCGGCTGTTGCAAAATGAAGAATCAATCGTACTTCCCCAGCATGTCTACAATAAGGTAAAAGTGAATGTTAAAGCTTTTTATTATGGACTCATGGGAAATGACGTTTTTCGTTCTGCTCGGTGAGATATCAAAAGAATAATAACGAAAACGAACAAATGATCCAGACAAATCGTAAATAACGACGAACGCTTTTAGTTCAAATTGCGTTCGAAAAGCACATAGAAGAAATGCAATGTGAATCTCGAAAAGAAGTCAGCACTGTGCTGTGTAGGCCAACTCTTCAAGTTGATAAAGAAAGTCAATTTTCATTCAAAACAAACAAAAATGAAAAGAAATCAAAACCGTTGGGGATTCCCAATCCACTCCCCTTTGGGGCCCAATGTCCTATTGGCACACTGCCTCGTGTCCACCCCCTTCAAGGCTCAGCCTCCTCACTGACACATCACCCGGTGTCTAGCTCTGATACCATTTGTAACAGCACACAACCCCACCGTTAGCAGATATTGTCCTCTTTGGGCTTTTTCTTTCGAACTTCCCCTCAAGGTTTTTAAAACGTGTCTATTAGGGAGAGGTCTCCACACCCTTATAAAAAACCCTTGGTTCCCCTCTCCAACCGATGTGGGATCTCACAATCCACCTCTTTCAAGGTCAGCGTTCTCGCTAGTACTCATTCCCTTCTCCAATCGATATAGGACCCCTCAATCCACCCCCTTTGGGGCCCAACATCCTTGTTGGCACACCTCCTTGTGTCCACCCCCCTTCGGGGCACAACCTCCTCGCTAGCACATCGCCCAATGTCTGGCTCTGATATCATTTGTAACAATCCAAGCTCACCACTAGCAGATATTGTCCTCTCTAAACTTTCCCTTTCGACCTTCCTCTCAAAGTTTTTAAAACGCATCTGCTAGGGAGAGGTTTCCACACCCTTATAAAGAATGTTTCGTTCCCCTCTCCAACCAAAGTGGGATCTCCCAACCCACCCCCTTCAAGGCCCAGCGTCCTCGCTGGAACTCGTTTCCCTCTCTAACTAACGTGGGATCTCACATTTATTGAGTCAGCTAATATCGGAGAAATTTCTCTGTAAGATAGGAAGGCAGGTCACAAGAAGGGGTGATGGCTAAACCAAACTCAATAGCTATTTTAACATCCTAACCTTGAAAACATGGAAAATCCCTGAAAGAAAAGTAATTCGCTAGCAAGTAAAAGCTTCAGGCAAAATTATATCAAACAAATTCAAAGCCATATCATACCTGCCAGTTTTTGTTTGAAGTGACCATGTGCTATCATCATAACCTTCTGCTAGAACCTTAGCCAATTGAATTCTACAAAACAGAACATTCAAAACTCAATACCCAAATGAAAAACATGAACACAAGTTCAAACAAAAAGGAAGAAAGAACATAAATCTTACTTTCCATTGCCAATGAAGTCATCATAAGTAACTGTATTGCTATTCCAAACAGTAACATTAATCTCTCTAATCCCTTCAATTAGAGAGAACACAAATTTCTCTTGGAATATAGGATTTCTGCCACCATCTATACATACAATGCCAATCAAATTCACATTCAGTTCATGTTCATCTCATTAGATCTAACCAAATTAAACACAACCAACAAGGAAAATCCAAAACATAACCTCTACAAGTGGTCGTGCGGAAATTGGTGCTACCATATTCAAGGCACACATATGGATCCTGCCTTGAAATCCATTCCGTATCTTTCAACTTTGTGCATCCAATAACTGACCCAAAATAACATAAACAAACGAAATCAATTTCATATTTCATTTTGGAGGGAAAGATTGATCAATAATCATACACAATTTTCAAAAACAGAACTAAACAGACATACCGATGACTTCCAGAGGTTGACCCTGAATAGAATATATCGACATAGAAGAATCAACAAAAGATAATGGAGCGGGGTTTTCTAAAGTCGACTTCGCCCTAAATTGTTCTGTTTCTTCGACCCACGAAACAAAACCAAAAAAAACGAATCAAATTCACAGAACAGAATAGAATATTCACAAGATTCTTGAAACCTACGAAACAATGAACAATCAAATCGAATTCCAGAAGCTCCCCTTTTACAAAACCAACAAATAATCGAGATATATAGAAGACGGTGATTATAAAGGAAAACAGAGGATTTTACATTGAATATAAGAAATAGAAGACGGCGTTCGAGGCACGTGCTGGGTTCTTGGAGGAAACAGAGATGGAGAGACCCAAGAAATCGTTGGGCGTCGAAGAAGGAAGTTGCGGCCATGCCTGAGTCTCCTCTCGTGTCGATATAGCCGCCATTCGAGGGACCTTTCCCACTCTGCATCTCTCTTTCTCAATTAGAAAGTTCTTATTCTTATATTTATTTTCTTAAATTATATTTAAATGTCATCTTAAAATTTTATTATAATTTATCTAAAATATTGGGACGAATATGTTTTTTTTATTATTATTATTATTATTATTATTATTTTTAACAAGAAATAGCTATGTTTTTAATTAATTATTAGAAAATGACATATTGAGCTGACAATAATTAATAGATAAAGTTAAAATTTCGAAAAAAATTTAAGGATTAAATGTATGATATTGCTAGTAATACTTCGATAACATGCTACAATCAACCTCGTATTTTGAATTGAATATATAAAACATCACATCATGTCCAGTAATGTCGGAAAGTAAAATGCATGCAATTTTAAAAGCATTTCTTTATTTTATCTTATGCAAGACATACTTGATGGTGACGAGGCATCGACATTAGCACCATAGAATATGTCAAGCCTACATCGAAGGCTAGTTTACAAGATCTATAATCTAGAGCTCTGATATCAAATGTAACGACCATAGGTTTCAGCTACCTAACGTTGTTACTGTCATCTTAGTCTAAACCCATACGTGGAATCTAACTCTTAAAATGTCATCATTTAAGTAATAAATTTCGAGAAATATAATAAACTTCGTCATTGAAACACTGCCATGATTTATGTGTTTAACACATAATTCAAAAATGGAATTGAAAACGACACAAAGAATTTAAAAATATGAAATGTAAAACAACATATTCTAACTTAAGTTTAGGAATTTAAATATGCTTCTATCCTATGCACGCCATGGTCTCTACTTTGTGATATCACCGTCAACCGTACATGAGTGTCTTACCTTTACATAAAAAATGATGTAGCACACGACCCGAGTATTTCAAAGAATACTTACTAAGTGAACCCACTATAGGGGTCGTGAAAATGCAAATACATGCAATAATGCTTTGGGGATCTATCATTAAAAAATCCTAGGGATGGTCTCCCGTCTGAAATAACTTGGATGTATAGTACTTCCCTACATACAATCCACGTGTGCAAGTGTGAATTCCCACGCAATTCACACCCCAACCTGGCCCATCATCGTCAATTTAGTTGTTCGTAGTGATGTCTAGAGGTCAGTATACCCCTGAGTGTCATGCTCAACATGATCACTACCATCATCATAGCATACGCGTTTGTACTAATCATCATAAAAGGGAAAGTGTCGTGATACTCATGTATAGAAAAAAATGCATGAAGTCCCTCTAATTTCTCTTCTTTGAAGCATCTTTATGACACAACCCTAGTTTCTTCCTGTATTACTATTAATCTTAACATCATAATTAATCTTTTATAGGGTTGTGCCCTAGGCCGATTTCTCAACTGAATGCAATATAGCATTCATAATATGCATCTTAACTTAATATGGGAACCATGTCATACTAAGGGATTATCATCATGCTTCATCATTGTCATACATCATAATTATACATCGGCAAATACATCATAATCACCATAACACGTCATCGTCATGCATTGTCATCATACGTCGTCAAATACATTAGAAGTATCATAAAGCATCATCATACATCATCATATAGCTCATACGTCGTAACTCATACATCATAAGTCATAATTATAAAGCATACCGAACACATCCATCATAGTCGGTGCCACTGGGCACGTGTCATCATACAATAAACAAGTATTTAGCCTATCCTATAGAAAGGCCACTTACTTGGTTGGCCTTAGACGGCGTTCTCCCTAATTTAATAAACGCTAGCTCTCATTCCTTGAAAGCTACTCCAAATATTATCGGGATTCGTTTCCTATTAGATCATTCGTCACCTTTCATTAATTTTTCACAATTTAATAACCATTCCAATTGACATTTGTGAAATACAGCATTAAAACTACCCGTTACCTTAATTAGGATCAAAAACAAGTTTGGGAGGGTCGGAAATTGGGCTAAAATTTGAGAACCCGAGCCGAATAAGCCGAATAAGCCGAATTAGAGCCGATCTGAGCCAAGCTGTGAAGCCGAGGGCTTCTTTTTGCTGCAGGTTGACACATGGCATAGCAGGAGTGAGGCACGTCACAACTTAACTCTCGGGTTGAGGCGCGGGTCGTGGTGCGGTTTCGGGTCAGATCGCGGGCACGCGGGTCAAGTCGCTACAGGCATGGGCTCCCACAGATGGATTGGGTCGAATGTTCAGTCTGGGCCTCGGATTATTGGACTGCTGCAGGTCGTACAGGGTTCGTCGATGACTGAGGTTGCAGACCTGGGCCGAGGCGAGTGTTGGGCTGGCAGAGTGACACTGGGCCGAGACCAACAACTGATGAGTTGGTTACGGGTTGAGTCCGACCCGGATCTGCAGGAGATTTTTGACGTCTCTCTCTCCTTCCCGCGGTTGTTTCCGACGTTCTCTCTCGTCGTTTTCCTCCTCTGGCTTTCTGTTGAACCCTCTGATCCCTTCCACGAAGTCTCGTGGCTTGTAGACATCTATAACGGTAGATCTACGGGACTCCCAAAAGCTCGAACTTCCATTCGCTTTTTCTTATTCAATGTTTCTTAAGTTATCTAGCCTGGCTCTTAAGATTTATATATATGGCCCTTTCAAACTCTTAAGGTTCATATGTCGTACTTTCTCCTACTCGAAGGGTGTAAGTTCCCCCCAGGTTTCAGAATGCACTTAGCCTCTAGTTTCCTACTTTCCAAGGTTTATCAAGTCATGGTGGTTCGTGCGTATAAGTTGGGATGCCCTCATATGTTTGGGACCCAAGGGTTATCTGACAGGTAAGGAGAGTTGTTACTTGAGATGAGTAACCTCTCCATCTACTTATAAGTAAGCGCTAGTTGGAAGCTCCCATAATGGCACATAACAATGCTCCCTATTACTATATCATTCTAGGCTAGAACCTTACAAGTTCGACTCCCCACTAGGTGCAACTAGAATTCTCTTGATAGTATCTCAACACTAGTCAAACGCTCCCCTAATGGCATCTAATAATGCTCCTTATTTTTACACCATTCCAGGCTAGAATAGTGCACAATCGCACTTTTGATACCACTTGTCACAATCACACTTTTGATAACAGCGGACTTGCAATTGTGCGGCACTCACTTTCCAACGACAAGCGAGCTAAGCCAATTCGTTCTTGCGTCGCCTACGGCCAAGCGACGTATGCTCGAGCCTTTGGCCTTGGTTTTAAGAGAAGGTTTTAGAAAACGAGGGTAGAGAGAGATTTTTGAGATTCTTGAAAGAGATGTTATATAAGCAAGCAAGAGAGAAATAACAGCGACTCACAGTATATAACTTTGGGTAGGGAGTCCACACTAGGCACGACTGGAGTACCCTCAATCGTACCCTTTAATGTGTCTCAATCCTAAGTGGGTGTTTTCACATTCTTATATGCTAGATAGACTCTCACAAGTAATGGTGAGTTCACAATTAGGCTAAGGCTCGCTAAAAGGTCATACATATTCTCTAGGGCACATAGTATCTCTAGGGCACATAGTATCTAGTCCATACATTAATCTGGGCATGCATAGGTATTCCAACCTCCTAACATCCTTCTAGGGGCAAAATTGGTATTAAATTATAGATCATACATATCCACACATCATACATGCAAACCGAGCAAAGTGTGGTCAATCCTAACATGTCATAGTCCTAACAAAGCATTCAAATAAATCAAAGTCAAATTTTACCTAGGGAAAGTCTTAAAACATGCGCTGAGCTAAACCATCATTAAATCATAATTCAAGGCTTATCTAACCCATTTCTCATGCATAATTAATCCTTGAAACATGTTATAGTTCATATATCAGCATCCATCCAATTCGATTGCTACAAGTATTTCTTTCTTAAAAATCCAAATGGTTAGTGACAATTTCCTAGGCTCATCAGTTCAGATCTCCAAAATAGCCATAGAGTTGGTATACATACCTTATAGAACATCACCCATAAAAATTGCCTAGCAAAGAACAAATAGCTAAAACAATTAATCTTTATTTTGTTTGTCTGAGATCCACATGGCCAAAAGCACACTACAAGATAAGACGAGCTGATTTAGCAAATTACAAGCCAAGAAGAGTGAAACAAACAAGGTCAAGCAGTCTTCTGCACTGAGCTTTATTGAACTTCATAGAACAGTATCATCTTCAAAAGAAAATAACTTTTGTTTTTTTTCACATGCTTTCCAGTTTCATGCTATATCAATTCAATAATAAACCAGATACTGAGAGACTTCGAATTTACAACCCAAATGAATGAATCTTAAAGCTTCACCTGCAGCACGGTCTTTATGTACAGAGGATGGCCGTGGCTCAGGGCGAACAATACCCAACAACAACACCTTCTCGTTTACTCACTCACTCTCGTAGTCTTCGTCGTCCCCAAATGTGAAAACAGAAGCATCAGCAGCCATTGCCTTGAATTCACTTTCTGAATTTGGAATTTCTGAGAGGGAATCAGATCTTTTGACTCCATCACCTTTTCGGTCACTGGCTGCTGGAGCAGCCTGTTTAGCTCCACCATCTCCCAGGGAAACTTGCTTTGTCGCATGTGATAAACTCGCAACATCGTCGGATGAAGTCGCACTCGTTTGAGATTTAGATGTCGTCTTGACAGCTGATGCTTCAGACCCTGAACCTGATGCTGCATCCTTGCTCTTTGCAGAACCACCTTCTGATTCACTGTCAGAAAATACATCATCTTTCTCATTAGTTAATGATTTTCTGTTTTGGTTATCAGAAACTTCACTCCCATCAACTGCAGAAGATTTCGAGCCCGAGCTTTCATCTGATTTCTTGGTCGTATTGTCCACGTTCGGCAACATATCTACTAGAACAACCTCGACCTGAAATCCAGGGGAAGGCAGTTTTCTCTACAGAAAGCCAAATAGAGATCTTTCAGAATGTTAAACAAGTAACGACTCCTAAGAAGTGTAACATTGGAAGAAGGTTCAGAAATGGAGAAGAAAACAGAAGGTTCTAAATGCATAGAGTTCCACTTGATCATCATATTACACGAGACAACAGTCTTTGGAACTCACCTTGTCGAACCCATCAAGATCATTAGTGTAGAGCATTTTCCGATTTTCGGTCATGGTTGTGTTTAGCCAACTGAAAATAAAACAGACCAGGTAAAATCAACTGATTTCCTTGCACACTACTAAATGAAACCAAAGAAGCAGAGCATTGGATTGGGTTTTAGATCATATACCAATAGAAATCTCCTTGGCGATCATGGAAATGAACCTTGAAGTCCCCGCACAACTCAGCTAGACCAGGCTCCCCGGGTAAGGCGAATACCATTATCCCCTTCTTTGGTGCAGTAAACCAAAAATCTTCTGGCTAAAGATATATAAACTACGTTAGTGAAATTATTAGATATTATTAACTGCCATTTTCATCATCATCATTACGAGGATCACTACTAAGTGGTCTTATTCTTTGATCGTAGTCTTCAATGTTTTTCTAATGTTAGGCAGCAAGAAGTTGTAGGAATTCTATGGATATCTCAATTTCGAAATATAGAACTTGGATGCTAGATAGACCTAGAAAATCTTTGACCGATATTATCAATAATCATGAACTAGATTCATAACTGGAGGTTATTCAAAGTTCCCCCTACTATATAAAATAATCAAATACATACCGACAGATTCTTGGTTCTTTGATGTGTTTTAGTGGAGAACAGAACACCTGCCAAAGGGAAATAATTAGAGAAAACTATTAGCAGTATTAGGACTCTAGATGTTCTAAAGCCCGGTCATTGTTGCAAGCTACGCTTAAAGACGAGACTTAAAATCATAAAAAAAAAACATAAAAGTGACAACGATAGATAAAATAAGAGAAAAGAAAACAAAGTTGAGGACAAGCATTACACCATAAATTAATAATCGGAATAGAACTCCTTGGCTAACAGAGAATTAGGAGATATACCATTATGGTCAGATACAGTAATGGAAGGCCTGATCCAATATGGACATCTGTGGAGACGAAACCCTCTAAGTACACAACTGCAGAAAATTTAAAGTGAACATGATAACTGTAAGGGAATACGAGTAATTGAGAACTATGAATGATATTAGAGTCATATGGAAAGAATAATACCTGCGGCCAGGAGGATTTTCTCCATTGAAGTAGGTTAAAATACGCTCGAAATATTTGACATACCTCTAGAAAGATAGAAGTAGATACTATTTTAGAAGCTTTTGACAAATGAAAAGACTAGATACAAAATCCTCTAAAGGTAATTTTCACTTACAATCTGACTTGGTAAGACCAGGCCTTTGCCATCGAAACACCTTCTCTGGTTGTAGTATTCAATAGATTCTTCAGCCGTTGGAAAGAACTGCCAAAGATGTAGGCAGGTGAAAATCAAGAAAAAACAACATAATTAAGGAACATCTTTCATAACTTCCTCAAATTTTCAGATATAGACAACAAATCCAAACCTTCAGAAATAGAAGAAGACTGGAAATCATCAAGCCTGTCCGGGCCATTCCTGCCTTGCAATGCACAACCACAACATTTTCGATATCATCCTTCAACCATGAATACGCACTTTGGCAAAATGATATTATCAGTTGAACCGGGGGACAGTTATGGTCATCAAAAGGAAAACAAGCCACCTGAAGAAAGTTCCAAAAATAGTATACATGTCAAGCTTTCTCCTATCTAGTCTGAAAAAAAACAAATAATCTAAAGAAAAACCATGCTTGAAGTGTCAATTAAAATGATCTCGAAATCTTACGTAGGACAAAAAAAACTAACTGGCTGAACCAGCATGCAGCTTATAAACTACATGATATTCGTTAAAGTAAAAAAAAAAAAACATAAATTTATTCATAGTATTATAGTTTCTACCATCAAGGGAACAGGCTTTTAGGGTTGAGAACCCTAGTGGAACTCCAATTAGTAGTTTTCATTTCAACAGACTGAAACTTACAGCTTGTATGCTTCACAAAGTTTCATTATTAAAAGAATTTGACATTATCCAACACCTATAAAACTCAGAATATAAATGATAATAAGAGATTATCACGAACCTTTCCTTCAAATAATGACGCATCATATAGCCTCTCGGAACAAAGATTGTATACTTTGTATTTTCCCTGAAGATAACAATGAGAACACAAAACATGAAAAATGAAAGCACAAAACTGCAATGCAGGTCAACCATGGAAAGACGGTCATTTGACAATGGAATCCAAATGCTAAATAGTAAAAATATGTATCTTTGAGAAAATTAAAAACGGTGTGAATGCATAGCAGGAACAGATCCATCCATACCTTGTGATGTGTTTCAAAGAACTTAATGACTTCTTCCATATGGTTTCTGTAGAAACCCTGCACCGGAACACAAAAACATTATAATATCATTCATATAAAAAATAATCTAATCAAGCCATACAACACGAGTAACAGCAAATAACCTCAACATATCCAAAAAACCCTGAGCTCATGTCACCCGCAGGGAAGCCCATTGCAATGATATTTTCAGTAATATAAGTCATGTCCAAATCAAATCCACCTTCCTGGAAAAAGAGCAACCATATAATCATAATAAATAAGAGCAAACACATAAAAGATGCAGGGAATAATTTAACCAGCACTGAATAGTAATCTCCACATATTATATCAAATTTGGGATGGCAAACAAACATACATCTGGTTTTTCCATTACCCATATTAACTAATCAAAAAAACAGAAAAATGAGACATAATGTACGTACTAAAATGTCTGCAGATTACACATACTGGTTCGATAAATGCTATTACTCATATAACAGCTGGTCTTATTCCAACAGTAATAACTGCTGCTTGAGGTCCAAAAAATTGTATTTTCTTCTTGCATCAAGAAATTAAACATGCCAAGATGCAACTAAAGACAACGTTATGCAACCACACCACCTATCCACAAAGACTGGAAACATAAAAGTTGCCTTCAACTGATTCTAAACTAATTAGGATCTGCCGAACAAAGTGTAAACCTCAATCCTTTTATAGCACAAAAAAACACCATGTACATATATCATTAGCGGTAAAAACTTATAATATGGACACATAAGAAACAAGCTGATTGTATGGTTCAAAAACCTGGTATCTTCGCTTGTTTTGGGAGACAACATGACGCGCTTTAACTTGAACAGCCTTTACAGCACTCTTTGAAGAGTCAACCAACCCTCTTGTAATTGATCCAACCAAACTGGGTTGGGCAGGTTTAGAAGAGGCATCTGGGGAATCATTAGGTGCAGCAGATTTTGGAGATAAATTCAAGCCAAAGCCACTAGTAAAACGAGCAAACGCTGACTTCCCAGCATTTTCAGTCGTGGCATCTGGTGAAGCTGACTGTGGTTGAGAAATTTTCAAGTTCTTAGCCCATGAAGTTATGCCAGAAGAAGATAGCTTAGATGGTGCCTCACGTGCCAGATTATCCATTCCAGAGGAAGCAGGAGCCTGAGGATGTACTTCTGGAAATTTAGTAGCCGAGGAATGAACAGTAGGTGACGGTGGGGAATCAGTAGATTTTGGATCCATTATATGAGTCGAGATATGCCAGATGAACACTGGAGATAGCGTCAAGAACCCCACATAAGCAGTACCCCTTCAGAAGAAACTAAATATAGGAACTGCAGGATAAAGCACAATTATAACATTTGAGTTCTCAATGATTGGGTACATCTCAAAATGATCATCTTGGATAGTTCGAAAGGAAAGATCCTCAACAAATAAAGAGAAAGAAATACATAACAAGCAATAAAATAATCGAAGAGCAATAACACTCCCTATGAAAGAATTCATTACACAGCAGACCCTCATACAAAAAGAAACCCAAAACAGGCGAACAAAAACAAAAAGTTGAAAATACAATTCACAGATAAATAAAGAACAGGGCAAGAAAGAAGGCATCGATTAAAGCAATAACATCTCAAGATCCAATAAATTAAGAACACTGAGGGAGTAAATAAGTAAAACCCTGAAATGAACCTATTAGAATCCAGCAGAGAGAACGGGAATCTAACCCAGAAAAACACCGGTAGCTGACCAATCCCAGCGTGATCAGGTGCAAAATTTTCAAGGAGAGATGTGGATTTAGGGTTTCGAATGTGGGAGGGGAGGGGGGAAGAGGGAGCTGGTGCAGTGAAACTGAAAATCGCCGTGGCTTTGAAGGTATGGGTTAAAGGGTCATTTCACTTTAAGATATGGTCCCCCAGTCAACGCATCGTGTGGTGACGATTTGGCGTTGGTGAAACTCGGTGAATCGGACGGTTGAGGAGAATGTGAGTGATAATGGAATGAAGGCCGTTGGATTAGATTACTGATGATTTTAACCGTGGGATAGCTTCGTTCTTTTTTAGGGTGTTCAGTTACTACATTTTCTTGCATTTATTTGTTTATGTTACGATTTAAATGCCATCATGTTTCAGTTTCGATTCCAAATTTGTCCCAACATTTTCTCTTCCTTTCTCCTTTATTATTATTTTTTAAAAAAAATTTCTCATCTTTTTGTATTTTACATAGTATAATTTTTATTTTAACTCGACCTTTAAGTCTACACGTATTTTGATCACGAGATGAAACTTTTAAGTCTACACGTAATTTGATCATGAGATCAGAGATTCAACTTAATTTGATCACGAGATCAGAGATTAGAGATTTAAATATTGACACGTAATCTTATCAAGAGGGCAGGGATCCAATATTGATACATATTGACAGGTAGGGATTCAAATTTCAGGAGATCAAATATTCAAATCTCTTTCAACTCTAGATGATTAACCGGCAAGAGATTCAAATCTTGTTCAAATCATTCAAATCTTGATCAACTATTGTTTAGGTCAGAGATTTAAATCTTGATCAAGAGGTCAGAGATTCAAATCTTGTTCAAATCTCGATCAAGAGGTCAAAGATTCAAATCTCGTTCAACTCAATTCAAATCTTGATATGTAATCTTTGATCAAACTGTCAGAGAAATCTTAATGGTTAGAGCTTCAAATATGGATCAAATTCAAAGTGTTCCAATTACAAATAGTAAAAATAATAACAATAATAATAAAAGTTTAAATATGCAAATTTGATTGAAAGCATATATCAACCACATGAAGAGATTGACATAAATATACAATTTATATTCGAAGCATCAGAGATGAAGTTTGTTGCAAGTTTTCACCATAAGAAACTTTTATGTACAAAGTCATCATGAAACGTTTGAAAGCAGAAGCGGTAATAACACAAAATCAAACTTCAATAATTTAAAAACAGGAAAAGCTCCACAAGAGCAAACGTATATGTAAAAGCTTCCAACTTGCTTCTCATCATCTTTCTGTACTCTCAACACCTTGTCCTGTCCTCTCTTTTCACAACAATTTCAGACCTCTCAAGCACCAGTGGACATCTTGCCAAGCTTCTGAGCGCAGCCCCTGTTATATTTAGCAGGAACGCGCTTCAGCAGTTCGACTCCGCTCGTGCTGCCTTTGCTCTGCAATAACATGTGCTTGGATGAGTTTTACACATTCAATTATGAGCATTCCCTACAAAACTGTGTCATTTGACTTACCTTCAGGCAAGTTCCTGCATCAAGGTCACAGATGGGGTATTCATGGGGGCAGCAACTGTAATGGTCGTCGCAACAGGTTGCAGACTCGAGCGGGCAGCATCCCCAACCAAAGCAGGTACTTCCATACTTATAGATACAGCAACAGGTAGTTCCTTCCTGGCACGAGAAGTATTCGTCGCATTGATTAGGGGGACTCACAGGGGATGGCGGAGAAGGGGCAGGTTTTGGTGGGTTCTTTCCTGTCTTGGTGGGGTATGAAGCCTCTATGGCTATACCACACTTGCCTGTGGTAATGTTGCCTACATTCCTCTCCAACTTGATATAACCATTCTCTCCCCAGTTTTTACCCCATGAATTCCTCACAATCCAATAATCTTTTCCATCTTCTGTGCCATATCCAACAGCAACAACACCATGATCCAGTTCGGTTCCACAAAGTCCGTTGAAGACACCCTAAATGATGCATAAACATAGATCGTCTTCAAAACAATCGCACACCACATCGAACTATGATCGTCTTAAAAAACACACACACACAGCCCTGAATGATGTAGGACTTAAAAAAATACACCCAAACAGGAGACAACACCATGAATGATGCATAAAGACAGATTCGAAGTGCTTAAAAATGGTTTCACTTGAAAAGGCATTCCAAACAAGTCCACACACAACAGAATATGATGCTCAAATAAGAATTCAAAACAGATCAAATTTCCCAAGTCAGAGATGTCAAAACCATGGATTTGTGAAGCAACATTGAGGAGGTTGTTCAAAGTTAAAGAAATTACCGATTGGTAAAGTTGGAAAGCCCTGCCGCCAGCTTCAATGGCAACACTAACAGGTTGATTAGCCACAGCCTTTTTCAAGGAGCTCTCATCATTCTCAGGAACATCTTCATATCCATCTATGGTTACAGCTTTAGCATTTTTCTGTTCAACCAACAAAATCAAATTAGGATGTTGGTTACAAAAAATGAATCAAACAAAGCAGTTCAAGACGAACCCGGATGGGATCGCAAGTGCCATCTCTGCCCTTGTAAGGGTAATCTTCCTCAGTGTCAATTCCACCATTGTCAATGATGAACTGGAAAGCATAGTCCATAAGACCACCGTTGCACCCCATGTTATATGATCTATCACAGTCTACAAGCTCCTGCTCCGACAGAGAGATCAATTCACCGGTGGTGATTTGATTTATTCCTTCCACTGCAGCAACTGTTGAGAAAGCCCAACAGCTCCCTTCATTCAAAACATAATCCAGTTACGTTAATGATCCATGAAAAGCTGTAATAGAAAGGCTATTAATAAAACAATCCCATGAGACAAAAGGTTTCTTGGAAAATAAGTTTTCCTCGAAAAGTTTATAGTGAGTTTTCTGATGTGATCGATGATCATCCACCAGATATCAGAGAACAAATCAAGCTGTTTTTAACAGATACAAATTATTATAAGCGTTATCTAAAGAATCTATTTTAGACAAATGTTTCCTATAAATATGGATCTCGTAACAAATTTCCTGCAAAAGTCAAAAGCTCAAAGACCAAATGAGAAGACAAAAGGAAAACACGTAATCCAATCATCATTTCCATCGGATCAGTTCAACAAAAATGGTGCAAAGAAAGGGGGGAAAATTAACTCACCACACTGTCCTTGATCTTTAACATCCGCAACAGCGCCCTTCTTCCTCCAATCAACATGATCCGGCAGATCATCGCCGAGCGCGATCGCATATCTACGACTCTTAGTTGCGGAGAGGCGGTTCTTTCGGGACAATCGACCGCTAAGAAACATGGCGCGATACTCCTCGTTGGAGAGATCGGCAAAACGGTTCAATCCAACCTTATAACTCCGCGATTCCCTGTTATGTTCATCAATGAACCTGAGATTATCCTTGAAAATCTCAAATCGCCTCTCCTTCTCGCCAAGAGCGTTGTAAGCCTTTCCATTGTGAACCAACCACGACTCGTACAGAGCCGCAACCTCCTCATCGGAGCGCTGCGAGGATCCGATTTGGATATCCAAGTGGTGTTTAGCGTTTTCATCGATGATGGAAAAGGTGGACGAATCAGAAGCCGATGAAGATGAGGAAAAACATAGGAACAGCGGTAGAAAGACGAAGATGGAGAAGGAGAAAGTGGTGGAAATCGCCATGGTTGGTGGATTTGGCAGAAAGGAAAATGGTTGTGAAGAGAAAGTAAAGGGGATTGGTGAATATAAATAGGAAAGTTACGAAGAAGAGATGGGATTGGCAAAACAACGCCCGAAATTACAGAGAATATTTGCAACTTCGAATCTGTTTCAAAAACTCCGCTTTTAGCCATTGGTGGGAGACAGACAGTCGCATCTTTGAAATCTGCTATTTTAAAATATTTTAAATTTTATCCCAAAAACTAAATTTTAATTTTCTAAATTTTTAATTTCCCAATTTTTTAAATTTATACTAATTTTCTTAAATTTATCACTCATTTATTACCCAAAATTAAAAGGGAAGAAATTGAATAATCCAAAAAGAATAATTAGAAAGAATAAATTTCAATTTCAATTCCAAATACATTTCAATTTAATTTTTTTTTTTCAGAAGAATCATTAGAAAGAATAAATTATTCCTTTAGATAAGAGTTTCAATTTCGTTTTTATTTTAAGAATTATCAAAAAAGAATATTATTTTTTATTAAAATTAAACTCATTAGCTTTTAATATTTTAGATTCATTAAACACTTAATTTAAATGGATTGAATTAATGATTTTTTTAAATTATAATTTTATGTTATTTGTTTAAATTTATTTAATTTTATGATGATTAAAAATTTGAATGTTTTAATTTTTTTTGATAGGCATAAAATTCTTATATGAATATATATTTGAATACAATGTTAATAAACTAATTTTTGATCAATTTTATATTCTAATATCTTATAATATAAATATTTATTTTTCTAATTTTTGTATCGTGAAAATTTAGTGAAAATAAATTAATAAAAATCGTCTATAAAAAAAAATTAAGAAAAAAATTATTTTTATTTCGATAGATATCTTATTCATGACCGATATGACTTAAAGAGATGAAAATAATTTTATGAAAAATTAATTGAGGATATATGCGTGTTCATCCAAATAAATGCTAATTTAATATTTTGTTAATATATTTATTTAAATATGTCTATCCAGACATTTTAGAATTTTTATTCAAAATATTATATAGTATGAAATTTATTATTCAAATATAGTTGAAAATCATAAATATATTTTAGAAAGTTTATTAATGCAAAATTGTTTAATACAATAAATAAATAAGTATAATTCATATATATATATTAAATTTTAAAAACACAAAAGGGAAATTTTTTAAATTAAAAGTAACGAAATTAAAATATTTTAAATTAAGAGATGGATAAACGCGTAAAAGATTATTTATTTTGTTAATCATATGCGAACTTGTCCCATTACTAGGAGTGAAGCCAATCGAATTGTCTCGTTCCGTGTAATCAGGGTATGATAGGTGAAGCGCAAGAGTGACGGCTCTATTTTGATTTTGTTGGCACGATTGGTTGCTCGTGGTTTCTCACATCTCACAATGGGGTGGGATTGAGAAGTTTACATCTATTAGAATTGTCGCTGCTATTGTCGTTCATTTGGATTTTTTTTAATCTTTATTGAAATATTGTTTAGTATGAAATTTATTATTTAAATATGCATTAGGTAACGGCCTAAATTTCTACCTACTCAGATCTCCGACTCTATCTCTTAAATGCATAATATAACTCTTAAATGTTTATTATAAATAACATAAAATTTAAAAACATTCAGAACACTTCAAACTTCTAGAAAACACTGTCGGTCTTACGTGTTTCAAAACATAATGTTGAAATTTAAAATTAAAACAAAACAATTGCAAATGAAATAATTTAAACAATGAAATGCAAACCTAAGACTAGGAATTTAAACATGCAACTATGTTATGCACATGCCATAGTCTCTATTTGCGATATCGCCGTCATTTGGGACCTATCTCTAGCTCATCTAGGGGTGGCCTCCAGTCTCGGACAAATTGAATGTGTATTACTTCCCTACACATGACCTACAAGTGCGAGTATGAATCCTCAAGGCGCTCACACAACCCCTAGACTCTCTAGTAACGACGTCCAGAGACTAGTGGAACCTCATTGTGTCATGCTCTCTATTGTGTCATACTATGCGCGTCCGCACTCATCATCCTAGGGCAAGTATTCCTATGCTTATGAACATACGAAATACATGAGATCTCTCTAAATCCATCTTATCATCTCTTCTGACACAACCCTCTAGTCTCATCTCTTTGTTACATTAAGTAACACATGCTCATTTGATATTTATATTAATATTATTTTCATGCTCTTAGGGTGGTGTCCTATATCGGTCTATCGACATGGTGCAATATGACACGCATCATCATATAACATGCTTAATATGAAAAACATCAACATATTAAGACAAATATCATGCGATCATCATACTCATCATATCGCCATAAAGTGCATATAGCATATCAAGTACGTCATACATCAACTATATATATTATGCACATCATCAAGCATCATAACTCATACATCATAATATACTCATACATCATCATATACTAGTATACGATATCATATGATACAACTCATACATCATCATATACTAGTATACGGCATCATACGATACAACTCATACATCATCATAACTCATATAATTTCTAGCCTATCCTACTTGGTTGGCCTTAGCCGAAGTACTTCTTAATTTAATTTAACGTAAGCTCTCATTCCTCGAGAGCTACTCTAAAGGTTGTCGGGGTTCGTTTTCTATCACACTGTTCGTCACCTTTCATTAGTATTTCACAATTGAACTAATGATCCCATTAATAATGTGAAATACGGCTCTAAATCGTCCTCAATTACCTTAATCAGGGCCAAAAATAGGTTTAGGAGGGTTAGAGTGGTTGAAATCGGGTTAAATATTGAAAGCCGAGGAAAATAACTGTTAGAGCCGTCGCTACGCCACCAAGCTGAGCCGAGTCGAAGGATTGCACACGCCGCTGGGTGCCATGTGGCGACAGCAGGGTGAGCCATGTTGCACGGTGCTTTGGGTCGAGGTGCGGGTTGCAGTTCGGGTGGGCTCGTAGGTGGGTCATTGGGCTTCGGTTGGCGGGCTAGGCTGCAGGTGAGTTGATGGGCTATTGGGCCGAGTGAACTTGTGCCTTGGGTTTGCAGAGCGAGCACAGGTCATGGTTCAGGTTTGCGGCGTGGGCCGCTGTAGCTGGACTGAGCTGGCGTGATAGGCTAGTGTTGGCCCTTAGGAGTACACGATGTATTTAATGTGTCGATGCTGAGAAAATACATGATGGACCCTATCCATGTAATAGACTACGAACCCTCCCAACTCAACGAAGATCTAAGTTACGAGAAAAAACCAATAAGAATCTGTAACACCCGCTCATCGTCAATGCGATTAACAGGAGTTACCATCATCAATGACAACATACTCTAACACCCAATCATAATCTCAAAATATTTAAAAAAAAACATCCAGTAAAACATTTAAAACCAGTGCTATTTAAACTTAAAACAACCGAAGTAAATCCTTGACAGCGAAAACATAAATACACAAAACAGACACAGACATGGATTCCCAGTAGTCTTCAGTCCGCTGGTCTCGTCCTCGGTTGGCCTGCATCATCTAAATCTGGAAAGAAAAGTTATAATAATTTTGATGAGTAATTAGATTACTCAGTAAGTAGCTAGCTTATCATTCAAGAGTTCATAACTAATCTTTCCAGGTGTTTTTAAGTTAGATTCATCATTGACTCCTAATTCTCTTACTAGGGTCATCTGTTCGTTAATGAGGTATCTCAGCTACCTCCAGCTAGGTTACTGACTCTCTCTCGATATGCTTATCTAGAATTTTCGGACTCGTATGTAAGACTCGCTCTCGGTCAAATACGGCCCGTCTACTAATTGCTCTGGCGGCCTGTTTATCTCATAAACCAATGGTCAGGAGTACTCATGCTCCCTGACTTAGCACACAGCGCGTTGGCCAGGAACTCCGCGGGAATTAGTAGACTATCATACTCATATAAATAAGTCATAGCTCAACAACCAACAAGCATATCTCAGAGTCATAACCTTTCCATTAACATGCATAACATACTCACAGTTACTGCATGCTTTCATACATGTATCATGTTCAACACATAGGACATTCTGACAATCATTTATATCATGCTTACATCACAGGCAAGCAGTCACAATATACAATAAACACTCAATATCATCATAACATACTAAGCTCTTAATCAGGTAAACAACATACTCACATGTTGTAAAACAAGTTAAGAACTAGTTCATAGATCGATACGCTACTTACTTGGTTTCGAATCCCTTTCTCTCTTGATTGTACATTTAATAGGGTATTTCAACACCATTCCTTCCAATTAGACCTATATTTCACCATTTTCAAGGTAAGTATAGGTCAATCTAGGTAGAACAGGTCAAAACAAATCGAACGGGACAAACCGGGAACCGAAATGATGCTTCAAGCACCCTCACGCGCCCTCACATCCTCGGTGTGTCTGTCCCACGCGCCAGGAGCACGCCCAGTCGCACGCCTAGTCGCGGCCTCCCACGCGCCTCGCGTGTCCTTCACGCGCTCGTCTTCAACCTCTCCTCCCTGCAATTTTTCCCAATCTTTTCCTTTAATACCCGTTGTGTCCCGAAGCAAAAATTTCATCTCTACAGCTCGAATTTCGTTCTGATTTCTTCTACAACTTTATAGATCTTCTAACTATGGTTCTAACAAGCCTTATTTCATAACTTATTATGCAGTATGAATCAAGATGTCAAGATTTAAAGGTTCGGTGATATGGGTTTTTCGTTACCTTCGAATCACCGTCCGATTCAGCTCGTGGCCGTATCCCCTTCCCCAAATGATTCCTCAGCAACAACTCCTCTTCCTTTACCCTCGATTGATGTCCAATTTTAAGCAACCAAAACTCGAATTCTCAAAAATTTCCTCCTCTGCTTTTCTGGGTTTTTCGCTAATCACCATTCTTCGTTTTTCTTCCTTTTTAAAGCCTAATCCAGCCCTAATACGCTTCCACATCCTCTATCTTCCTCTCTTTTCTTTCTTTTCCCTTCAACCACCTGTCCATTCTTCCTTTCTCCATGGCAGCAGCTTGAGCTGCTGCTGTCTTCTTCTTCTTTTCTTCTTCTTTTTTTTATTATTATTATTATTATTATTTATTTATTTATTTTTATTTTTATTTAATTAATTTATTAATTTATTTATTATTTTCGGGTTATTACAATTCTACCCTCCTTTTAAAAACTTTCGTCCTCGAAAGTTCCTAACTCTAGGAACAAATGTCAATATTCGAGTTTTAACTCTTCTTCTTGTTCCCAAGTAGCTTTCCAAAATTATTGCTTCTTTCATAAAACTTTAACGGAGGTAATGTCTCTACTACGCAAAAATCTCATCTCCCGTGTCAAAATTTTAATAGTCTGTTCTCCGTAGCTTAGATTCTCTTCCACGGTAAATCTTTATAACGAAGAACATACATAGGATCTTCAGTATATTTACTTAACATCGAAACATAAAAAGCATTATGTACAGCCTCTAATGCTAGTGACAATGCTAGTATGTAGGCTACTGGCCCAACTCTTTCGAGAATCACAAAGGTCCAATAAAACATTGGCTAAGTTCTCCCCTCTTACCATATCAAACTCTACATTTCAAGAATAGGTGCGATCTTCAGGAACACGTGGTCCCCCATGTCAAACTCTAGGTCCTTCCTTTTAACATCAGCATAACTCTTCTGACGACTTTGAACGATCAGAATTCTTTTCCTAATCTTTTGTATCGCCTCATTGGCCATTCGTAACAAGTTTGGATCCAACTACTATTTTCTACCTACCTCATTCCAATAAATCGAAGTTCGACACCTCCATCCATAACATGTCTAAAAAAAAATCATCGGAATGGTTGCCTGAGAACTATTGTTATAGGCAAATTTAACCAGATATAGGTAGGTGTCCCAACCGCCAGCAAAATCATGTACACATGTCCTCAAGAATTTGATTTAATCTCTCAGTATGTCCCTCTGTTTAAGGATGGAACGTTATCCTAAACTTCAGTTGTATACCAAGGGCTTCCTGAAGACTCTTCCAGAATCCAGAAGTAAACCGCGTATCCCTATCTGACACAACAGAAACTAGTACACCCTGCAACCTTACAATCTCCTTTAAATACAATTGTGCCCACTTGTCAACCGAATATGTAGACTTACCCGGTATAAAATGGGCTGTCTTAGTTAATCTATCCACAACCACCCATATCACTGTAAACCCTGACTGGGTTCTAGGTAGTCCTGTAATGAAATCCATAGTCACTTCTTCCCACTTCCACTGAGGCACATTTAAAGGTTGCAATAATCCAGCTGGTTTCTGTCTAGGTGCCTTAACTTGTTGACAAGTTAAACACCTACTCACAAATTCAGCAACATCTTTCTTCATCCCAGGCCACCAAAAGCATGTTTTTAAATCCTGATACATCTTTGTGGCACCTGGATGCACAGTATAGGGTGACTCATGCGCCTCAGATAGAGTCTTCCTCTTGATCTCTACATCGTTTGGCACACAAGTTCGGTTCTGCCACTTCAAACATCCATCACCCGTTATCCAGAAATCCTTGATTTGTTCAGTCTCAAGTTGCCTCACAACTTTTGAAAAATAAGGGTCCCTTTGCTGACCCCGAATAATTTGTTCCTGCAACGTCAGACAAATAGTCATAAGAGCTAGCTGAGCTGCCGCTTTCCTGACCAACACAGCTATCTGAGCTCGTTCAAACTCCATCTGAATGTTGTGTTGTCTCGTTAGCATTGCAGATGAGTGAGCTGTCTTACGACTCAAGGCATCAGCTACCACATTAGCTTTACCAGGATGATGTAGGATCTCCACATCATAATCTTTTACCAACTCCAACCACCGACGTTGCCTCATGTTGAGCTCTTTCTGGGTGAACAGATATTTAAGACTCTTATGATCCGTATATACTTGTATCCTCTCACCGTACAGATAATGTCTCCATATCTTCAGAGCAAACACCACAGCAGCTAATTCTAAATCATGAGTTGGGTAATTGCGTTCATAATCCTTTAATTGCCGAGAGGCATAAGCAATAACTCTCCCGTTTTGCATAAGTACGCACCCCAACCCATGCTTAGAGGCATCACTATAAATTACTAGGTTCCCAGTACCGTCAGGTACAATAAGCACTGGGGCTGACGCTAATCTTTCCTTGAGTTCCTGAAAACTACTTTCACAAGCTCGACTCCAATCAAATTTCTTCCCTTTTCGGGTTAACTGAGTCAGTGGTGCGGCAATCCTTGCGAAGTCTTTAATAAAACGCTTGTAATATCCGGCTAAACCCAGAAAACTTCTCACCTCAGTAACTGTAGTTGGTCGAACCCAACCTATAACTGCCTCCACCTTTGCTGGATCAACAGTTATACCATCCTTGGATACCACATGACCAAGGAATACTACCTTTTGAAGCCAAAACTCACATTTTGAGAACTTGGCATATAATCTTTGTTTACGCAGAACCAACAAAACCTTTCCTCAAATGTTCTGCATGTTCATCGTTTGTCTTGGAATAAACCAAGATATCATCAATGAACACAATGACAAAAGAATCCAGATAATCTTGGAATACCCGATTCATCAGCTCCATAAACACTGCAGGGGCATTAGTCAAGCCAAAGGACATCACGACAAACTCATAATGCCCATACCGAGTACGAAAAGTCGTCTTCGGTATGTCCTCTTCTTTGACTCTTATCTGGTGATAACCAAAACGAAGATCAAGCTTCGAAAATACCGCTGCCCCTTGAAGCGGGTCAAACAAGTCATCAATTCGCGGCAAGGGATACTTATTTTTAATGGTCACCTTATTCAGCTCCCTATAATCAATACAGAGACGGAGTGTACCGTCCTCCTTTTTCACAAACAACACTGGAGCTCCCCACGGTGACACCCTAGGTCGTATGAACCCCTGGTTCAACAATTCTTGCAGTTGCAATTTCAACTCTTTCAATTCCGTGGGGGCCATCCTATAAGGAGCTTTAGAGGTAAGTGTCATCCCCAGTTCAAGTTCAATGTCAAGGTTGACTTCCCGCTCTGGTGGCAAACCAGACATCTCATCCAGGAAGACATCCAGGAACTCACTCACTACAGGTACAACTGATACATCTGTGTCAACTCGTCTCACTTTTGCCACACTAGCCAGGAACGTCACAGCATCATGCCTAATCAACTTCCTAGCCTTTAGAGCAATTATTGTCTTGGAAACACTTCCCGGCTTCGTAACCTGAAACCGGAAGCTCTTTCCCATCGAGGGGTGAAAACTATCTCCTTCTTATAACAATCGATACTGGCATGATGAACATATAGCCAATCCATGCCCGAAATAATGTCACAATCATAGATATCTAGCACCATTAACAACACATCTAATGGTTGGCCAGATACTTCTACTTTATCTCATTTCACCTTTTCACGAGTCATCAATGACTCCTGAAGGTGTAGAGACCAAAACCTCATAACCTAAAGGCTCTACTTGAATTCGGGCTTAACAAACAACGATAACGATATAAAAGGAATGCGTTGAGCCCGAATCAAATATAGAATAAGAAAAGTAGCTATAAATAGGTAAAGTACCTGTCACCACCGAGCTGGCATTCTCCGCTACCTTGCTCGTCGTGGCAAAGGCTTTACCTCGAGACTGAGGCTATCCTCCAGCACTCGACTGACCTCCTTCTCCTCCTAGAGCCTCTCGCACATACCACACTAGGAGTCTTTGCATTACGACACTCTGGCAAGATGGTCGCTCTTACCACAATTATAACATGTCTTGTTTACGGCAGTACAGGGTCCCTCATGCATCAATCCACATTTTTCACATATTGTCTTCCTATCACCTAAAGTAGACCGATGATCTACTTGTCGTAGTACTGCCTGCTGTCGCAAACTTGAGAATATCTAAGTGAATTTTTGCTTACTACTTGGTCGTTTCTGACCGTTGAAACCCCGATTACTCTCCAGGGTGGCAGCATCTAATTCCACAGTAGTATTATAAGCAGTAACAAATTTTAAAAAGCATGGGTAGATACTAATCCCTGCATCTCTGTCCTCAAACCAAGGATAAGAGATCTGTCTTCTCTTTCTCAGTAGCATCCATATGAGGAACAAACCCGGATAATCGTGTGAACTCCACTTCATACTCCTCTATTGACATATTACCCTGCTCCTGCTGCATAAAGACCTTTCGGTTTCATAATTTTACTAGAGCAGGATAGTATTCCTCACAAAATTCATGTTTAAATGTCGCCCATGAAATTGGGACTCCACTGGCCTCCATCTTTGGCTTCTTTGGTTTCACCAAAAATGGGCTGGTCCCTCCAACATATACATGGCGCACAGCATCTTATGACTCCCTGGGCAGTTGAAGAATGTAATTTTGTTTCAGTACATTCCAGCCACCATTCAGCTGTCTAAGGATCAGTCCCCCTTCCTCCAAGAGTTGGCGGGATCAGTTTCATAAAATTTCATATGTATTCACTTTCCTTCGTCATACATCATCGCCCATAGGTTACTACCCGTAGTGGTGCCTCTGTCACTACCGTTGTACCAGGTAGCTCCTTCGAAATTGTTGGAGGTATTGCTACCTGAACACCTACTTGTGCTTCAGGCACTAGAGTCACATGGCTAGGTACAGGTGCTGTCGGAGCCGCCCACCTTCCAAAACCAGCAAAAGCTATCTGTACCACCTAATCCACTCGGCTCTGCACCGCTTGATTCACTTAACTTTGAATCAGCGATTGCAAGGCCTCCAGAGTAATAATAACAGTCGGCTGATCCCTAGATGCCGACTGAGAAGTAGGCTCCGGAACCGCCACTGCTGGAGCAGTTCCTTCTATAGGCTGCCCCTCAATCCCCAGGTCCACATTGGACATTCTAGGGTCTAAACATTTTAACACTACCATATCTGTTATACACATAATTAAGTATTCATAATCAATTCTTTTAAACTTTCATACTATTCTTTCATACAATTTAGTCATGCATCACTTACCTGACCGAGGTGAGATACCGTTGAGCTGGACTAAAGGGATCCATACTGTCTATTCTAGACTGTCTACAGAACCTATAACCTAGGCTCTGATACCAACTTGTAACACCCGCTCATCGTCAATGCGATTAACAGGAGTTACCATCATCAACGACAACATACTCTAACACCCAATCATAATCTCAACATATTTAAAAAAAAACATCCAGTAAAACATTTAAAACCAGTGCTATTTAAACTTAAAACAACCGAAGTAAATCCTTGACAGCGAAAACATAAATACACAAAACAGACACAGACATGGATTCCCAGTAGTCTTCAGTCCGCTGGTCTCGTCCTCGGTTGGCCTGCATCATCTAAATCTAGAAAGAAAAGTTATAATAATTTTGATGAGTAATTAGATTACTCAGTAAGTAGCTAGCTTATCATTCAAGAGTTCATAACTAATCTTTCCAGGTGTTTTTAAGTTAGATTCATCATTGACTCCTAGTTCTCTTACTAGGGTCATCTGTTCGTTAATGAGGTATCTCAGCTACCTCCAGCTAGGTTACTGACTCTCTCTCGATATGCTTATCTAGAATTTTCGGACTCGTATGTAAGACTCGCTCTCGGTCAAATACGGCCCGTCTACTAATTGCTCTGGCGGCCTGTTTATCTCATAAACCAACGGTCAGGAGTACTCATGCTCCCTGACTTAGCACACAGCGCGTTGGCCAGGAACTCCGCGGGAATTAGTAGACTATCATACTCATATAAATAAGTCATAGCTCAACAACCAACAAGCATATCTCAGAGTCATAACCTTTCCATTAACATGCATAACATACTCACAGTTACTGCATGCTTTCATACATGTATCATGTTCAACACATAGGACATTCTGACAATCATTTATATCATGCTTACATCACAGGCAAGCAGTCACAATATACAATAAACACTCAATATCATCATAACATACTAAGCTCTTAATCAGGTAAACAACATACTCACATGTTGTAAAACAAGTTAAGAACTAGTTCATAGATCGATACGCTACTTACTTGGTTTCGAATCCCTTTCTCTCTTGATTGTACATTTAATAGGGTATTTCAACACCATTCCTTCCAATTAGACCTATATTTCACCATTTTCAAGGTAAGTATAGGTCAATCTAGGTAGAACAGGTCAAAACAAATCGAACGGGACAAACCGGGAACCGAAATGATGCTTCAAGCGCCCTCACGCGCCCTCACATCCTCGGTGTGTCTGTCCCACGCGCCAGGAGCACGCCCAGTCGCGGCATCCCACGCGCCTCGCGTGTCCTTCACGCGCTCGTCTTCAACCTCTCCTCCCTGCAATTTTTCCCAATCTTTTCCTTTAATACCCGTTGTGTCCCGAAGCAAAAATTTCATCTCTACAGCTCGAATTTCGTTCTGATTTCTTCTACAACTTTATAGATCTTCTAACTATGGTTCTAACAAGCCTTATTTCATAACTTATTATGCAGTATGAATCAAGATGTCGAGATTTAAAGGTTCGGTGATATGGGTTTTTCGTTACCTTCGAATCACCGTCCGATTCAGCTCGTGGCCGTATCCCCTTCCCCAAATGATTCCTCAGCAACAACTCCTCTTCCTTTACCCTCGATTGATGTCCAATTTTAAGCAACCAAAACTCGAATTCTCAAAAATTTCCTCCTCTGCTTTTCTGGATTTTTCGCTAATCACCATTCTTCGTTTTTCTTCCTTTTTAAAGCCTAATCCAGCCCTAATACGCTTCGACATCCTCTATCTTTCTCTCTTTTCTTTCTTTTCCCTTCAACCACCTGTCCATTCTTCCTTTCTCCATGGCAGCAGCTCAGCTGCTGCTGTCTTCTTCTTCTTTTCTTCTTCTTTATTATTATTATTATTATTATTTATTTATTTATTTATTTTTATTTTTATTTAATTAATTTATTAATTTATTAATTTATTTATTATTTTCGGGTTATTACAGAATCTTAGCCCAAGAAGTAAAAGCATTACGCAACAGGGACATTGCGTTTAAGGTGTTGTGGCGAACCACCACACCGCGGAGGCTACGTGGAAGTGTGAAGATGAAATAAGAGAAAAATACCCTAAATTAGTATAATAATTTGAGACTTTTAAGGATGAAAGTTCTTTGAAAAAAAACCCATGTGAAGTTATCTGAGGACACGAAAATGACTTCATGAATCATCCCACACGAGCATGACTTCACGAATCGTCCACAGCCACACCCTTGCTCCTCTGGTCTTCAACAACGCCTCAAACTTCCTGCAGACAAGTGTTAGGATCGATATTAGTCGTTAGCTCTGATACCAGTTGTTAAGATCGCACAACAACGCACACGCTCGATCTAGGTGAACACAAAGAAAAGGATAGAGAAAATTGCAAGGAGAACTCTTGCTAAAAGGATTTCTTTGTATTGATGACTTCACGTATGTACAGAGAAAAGTACATTTTCAAAGCTCTACGGGACCAGATATATATATGGTATAGTTTACTATATATAGCTTTACCAGATTTAGCCATCTACTATATATAGCTATTTACCATTTATAGCTTTACCGGATATAGCTTTACCATATGTAGCTTTACTATATATAGCTTTACCAAATATAGCTTTACCGGATATAACCGTTGACCAAGCTATAAATAAGTATCAGGCTCCATAGCCTAACAACAAGAAGAAAGAAGGAAATCGAGAGAGAGAGATAATCGAAGTTCCGGTGATGCCCCAACAAGATACCCACGATCCCAAAACGTTGTATCTGATCATTACACTGAGCAAACCAATTCGAAAACACCCCTCTGGCCTAATATACACCCACATTGAGCAATTACACGCCACGAATCGCCGTTACCACTATTAGAAAAAGGAATCCAAAAACTAAATTTTTGAGAAAGCGAGATCTAACTCCACAGACATCCAACCACAGTGAAATTTCGTGGGAAAGAGGAAGAAAAAAGGACGATGAATGGAGGAGAGAGAAAATTCGTCGAAAAATCGCAGCCAAGCCGGGTGAGGAAGAAGGATGCATCGGATCAGGGTCATCCCGAATCGAAGATCCGCAACCCAAGATCCTACCGACAACAGCCAAGACTTGAGGCTCACACTTGTCTCGGTCCAGCGCACTCAGCAGCCCACGCCATCGACCCAAGGCCAGAACTCATTCTCGGTCGACAACTCGTAACCCGACCTGCAACCAATTCAGCCCAATAAGTGGAGGCCAAAAATCTAGTCCAGCCTAGTAGCCTAAACCCAATCCAGCCGAGTAGCCCACAATTCAGCTGAACCAACTTGAGACCAGACCCACGGACCAACCAAACCAGCCTACAGCCCAGTCTAGTAAGTCGAGGCTCAAAGACCAGTCCGCCCCAGTAGCCTTCTACAGCCAACAACCCGAACCGCAACTTGAACCTGACTACAGCCCACTCGTGAGGGACGTGGCTCACCTGTTATTGCCACGTGTCGTCCAGCGATGCGAGCAGCCCTTCGACTCGGCTCGGCGTAAATGGCTCACGGCGATGCTCCGACGGCTCCACAGCTTATTCGGCTCAGCGTCTCAGTTTTCGACACCGTTTTCGCCATTTCTACCCACTCTAACCCATTGTCGGCCCCGGTTAAGGCAATTGAGGCCATTTTAGAGTCGTATTTCACATTTATTAAATTATTATTACTTTAATTTTAAAATACTAACTGAAGGTGACAAACGATGTGATAGGAAACAAACCCCGACAATGCTTAAAGCACCTCTCAAGGAACGGGAACTTACATTTAGCTATTTAGGGAGTACTTCGGTCAAGGCCAATCAAGAAAGTGGTCTTACTATAGGATAGACTAGAATTGTTTGCGTTACAGTTTTATTTACGAGCATGATGATGTATGAGTATGATGATGTATGATGTTTATGATGATGTATGAGTATGATGTTTGAGTTGTGATGCATGCTATATGTACGTGATTTATGAGGCGCATGACATGAGGGGTTCCGCTGACCTCTAGACATCACTACAGATTAGCTTGACCAGAGGGTCTAAGGGTCGTTACAAGAAAACTAATTAATATAGTCTCGGATATTTCCAGTATGTCTTAGCTCTCTTAACATCATTCTCACTATTACCTCAACCTTCTAAGGGAAGAACTATGAGCGGAGTTTTGTTTTAAGATTACTAAGTATCTACAATAAATCAACCATTTTGAATATCCATGTACTTAGATCTCTACCACAACTTTGTATCATCAATTAGATGCATTGTTGTCAACGTGGCATTTGCTTCTTCTACAATGGTATTTGTGGCTCGAAAGTACTGTTCGAGGCTAATGATAAAGTTTTCTAGAGCCTTGGCATCTTGAACCCCACAGAAGGGTTTGGGCTCTAAAACATTTACCTTGTTATATTGGATTGCACCCCTAACTCGGGTTTGGTTCTCTACCACTCTCATGGTGAAGTTTAATCTAACCGTCATATCAACCACTCAGCCCTAACCACTCCAAAAGCTGCTCTTAAAAACTCAGATATTTTTTGGGGCATCTGAACAATGCTTGTTGGGCATTATCTAGGCCTTCAATATGTTCTTCCATATGAGCAACAAAGTCCGTTGAACTATCCCCATGCTCGAAGTCACCAGTAATTTTGACCTTATCTTCTAGGGTCTAGACCTTTAAGTTGATCCTGTCAGTTTTAATTTAGGAATGAGTATTACCTCAAGGCGACCTGCTATTTCATTCATCCTGTCAGTTTTAATGGCAATCTCGATTATGCGAGATTTCAAAAGTCCCATTGCATCTGGAACTTTGATCGTTCAGCCTGAGATTGACAGTTGTTTTGTAGTGAACATGTTTGCTTACCACGATTCAAGTAGCCAACCTGACTCTAATACCACTTGTCACAATCACACTCTTGTGGTAGAAGGACAACGATTGTAGGTTACTTTTTCTGACCAATGGAACAATTCAGCAGAAGTCATACTTTGCAAACAATCTTGACGTATGATCAAGTATTAAGTCACGTTTGAAATAAATATTTTGGGCGAGGAAATGAGTTGAATTAGTTTTTTTTTTTTTTTTTAAATTTTTAAGGACAAACATTAAAAGCTAAAAGTGAATAAACAAGAACCAGTTTTAATAGCATAAAACCCGACTAGAAAAAATTGACAACTAGTCACATTCATCCCCTATAGTACAACATGTCATGAACAAGTATGACTAGGACATCCAACATGTGGCCACAGATAACACATCTCAGACAACCATAATCATGACACAATACATGACAAAAATAGATGGTGGTAGGACCATTCAATACGTTAACAGTCCATTCCGATCTAGAATTTTGAACGACCCAATGGAGTACGAGCTTAACTTATCGTTACGTCCAAACCTCATAAGACTCTCCATCAGCACCACCTTATCACCTACATCAAATTTCAGATTCCTACTCCTTACATTGACCTAATTTTTTTTTTCAACTTTGGATCATACTTATCCTCATCCTAATCTTGTGCATGGGTGAGTGGTAGCTTGGACTAACCATGGTTATAATAGTTCACATTCAGCTACCTCATTTCAATATACTGGAGACTTAACCATGTCCGGTACAAAACCTCAAACGATGTCACACCAATAGTCCATTACAAAGATACATAGCATGCCTTCTAACATTTGATTTAGACAATCCATCTATTTGTCTGTTTGTGGTGAAACACTGTACTAAAATAATCTAACGAAGTTTATTCTTCCTTATTCTTCCTCTACCTTTTAGTTGGACTTATCTCTAAATGTTTGGATAAGCATTCCAATTTTAATTATAATATTTTTTAAACATTTTTTTTTTTTTGTCACTCTCGATCTAATTAAAGCAAAGAGGACAATGTACCCAAACTTTTGGTGGAATTAGTCTAATATTATATTCATTGAATACTTAATTATGTACTTTAATTTTTTTTCTTTTTTTTTTATTGAATTAGAGAAGGAAAAAGAAAAATAGGGAAGAGGAGGAAGAGGAGACCTCAGGGCAGGGTCGACTTGTGAAGCTTTGGGGTGTTCCGTCGCATCTAGTAGTAGGGGAAGGAAATACTTAACCTAAACGACCATCGGAAATGGGAGGAGAAATGTTGGAAGACGATTATGAGACGAGAGAGAAAATAGACAGAAAATTCACTAGCCGTCGGGCAAGGAAGAAGGGATTCGCGGGTCAAATTATGTAATCTCACCTGCAACCCACCAGACACGTTCGACACCAAGACACTACCTCCAAGAAAGGGCTAGGATGTGCATTGACGCATGCAACACGTTAAAGAATATGAGAAGAACTATCTCACACATGATCTAGAATTGAGTGCATTAATGTTCAGATTAAAGATTTGGTGTTACTATATATATGGAGAAAAGACCCAAATTTAGACCACAAGAGTCTAAAATACTTCTTCAATAAAGGTGATTAGAGTTGGTGAAAGATTACGATATAGACATTTAGTACCACCCTGGAAAGACAAATCCTGGAAAGACAAATGTGGTCAAAGATGCCCTATGTTAGAAGTACAAGCAGTGTAACAACCTTAGATTTTCCTATTTATTTAAGGTCACAAATGTGGTCAAAGATGCCCTATGTTAGAAGTACAAGCAGTGTAACAACCTTAGATTTTCCTATTTATTTAAGGTCAATTTAGTTTAAGGTCATTAATGTACTTCTAACCGTACATTTAATGCAAAATTAGTTTAAATGAGCTCGTTAAATGCAACATTAATTCATTCCTCATTAATTACCCGTGAATAAATAAATACAAGAGAAAGAAAAAGGAAAACAATGATTAATTAAATACCCTATACTGACCTATAGTTTATTGATGCAAATGTAATTTAACTGGTACAAACCTATATTATTAATGCAAATACAATTTAACTTACACTAACATATACTTAAATGAAACTCAACCTATACTAACCTAAACTATTAAATTGGAAAGCAAATATATCTCATGCATGTGCCACGGTCACGAGATTTACGATGCTTCCGTTGGTCTCACAGGGGTGTCTTGCCTTTATCTAAAAATGTAGTAGCACGAGGTTTGGGTGTTTTAAGAATAAGATGACGGGACCTATCATTCAATCTATTTTCCTACGGCACTATCTTAACGGGTAACTTGGATGTTTACTATATACTCTACGCATAGCCCATACGTGCGAGTATGGACTCACCAGTCAGTTCGCACACAGTAGGGCCACTTTCCTTGTCGGGCGAGCATACTTTGGGAGCTCCTTAGGCTAGACACTCGTTAGAACTAGTAACCGTCACGACAGCGTTATGTAAAACATTTTACATAACGATCATTTCCTGCCCTTGGGTGTATGCGCCCGTACCCTCGTGATGGAATAGAGGTATCCCCCAATGCATGAGCACACATAATGCATGAGGTCTCAACATTTCTATATTTAACATTATTAAATATAACCCGCCATCATTTTCATTCGTATCATAATACTTCTCATTATTCAATCCTCCTATCATGCATAAACCTAATGGGGTTATGTTTCATGTTATTTATTGTGATTTCATGTCATACATATCATGCAGTATACATACAATTTAAGAAACATAACATCACATTTCATGCTTTCATCATAACATACAATGATGTGCGATTCATATAGAAATTATCTCAACGATCACATAAACATTCTAAAACATTCTAAGCATAATACATGTCACATTATATCGCACATTGAGTCGTTACAAAACAACATCATTACACTATTAAATCGTACAATCTAAACACACAATTTGTAATAGCCCTCTCTCTATATATATATATATATATATATATATATAATATAAAAGATGGGAAGGATTGCAGCCCCTTCCTTAGCCAAGTGTAGTGTGGTGTAGTAGTAAGCACTTCTAGGCCCCTTCTCGGCTACAGGATGACTCTAGTGCTTTGGGTACTACGGACCCTCTGCCATCGATTGCAACAGAGCCGTTTCATGAGCAACAGAGCTGTTTCATGAGCGGGGGGCTAAGCGCAGTTCTTTGAATCAACTACTACACATTAACTTGAAATATGGCGTTAATACGAGTAGATATTATGCCAATTTTCATAACCGTATTTGTTGGTCGCCCCTGTAGTTCGATGATTTTGTAGGACTCATTTATCTAGATTACATTGAAAACATTACGCAATATTTTTTAAAACTTCCAATTTAATAAAAGAAAAATAATTGAAATAAAATTCGAAAAGACAAATCATATCAATCGATTATAATAAAAGAAAGACAATCCAATTTAACAAATTAGATCAATCCATTATAATAAAAGAAAACAATCCAATTTAACGAGACAATATAAAAGAAGAAAAAAATAATCAATATAAAATTCAAGGGGACCAATCAGATCAATCCGTTATGATAAAAGCAAGACCAACCAATTCAACCAGCATCAGAATTTTGCTTAATCGGTGAATCGAGCACATCCAGTGATGGCAGCGCAACCGCGACGATAAGGATTAATCCTTCTACGCTTCTTGCAATCATAGTAGGAGGTACCACGACGGCCGCAAGGGATATTATTCTTACTAAGTGCATAGTAGCTCAAAAACCTCTTGCGAGCTTCCTTATTATAGACGAATCCATATTGAAAAAGTTGTCGTCGACTATCTTCAGTCATAGCTTCGGAGGAGTCTCCGCCAAAGAAGCTATATTCAGAATTATCATCGAGGAGGGATGAACTGTGGGAGGCTTCATGGAAGGCAAAGGAGAGCGGAGCAACGACCGCAAAGACGAGGAGGAGAACGAGGCAGATCTTCATTGTTTCCTTGTTTGTGAAAATGTTTGAGATAGAAATTCTTGGTTTTGGATTCTATTTATCCCGTTCATTTATTGAGGGAAGGAATGTTTATTTATAAACTGTTTAAATAAAGACTCTCTGTACCTAAACAAACTCTAGAGTTAGTTATTTATAAACGGTGTAAATAAAGATTCAACTTTTTTTTAATCTAGCGGAATTTTATCACCCATCTAAATTATTTTAAAAAAAATTAAATAATATAAAAAATTGCACAAATTTAGGAGGATTACCCTATGAATAAATTCAAAAATTAAATAATTTTATTGATAGATTTCGTTTTATCTAAAAAATTAATATTTTTTCATTTCAATATTAATTAGACGTGTTGTAACATCCAAAAATAATAATAATAATAATAATAATAATAATAAATAAATAATAACTTTTTTTTAAAAAATTGGTAATCTATCTCTCCTCCTCTCTTCCAATCTCTCACCACTCCTCTCCTAAAAATAAATCTACCAACAAATTAGTAATTTCTTTTTCCTTTTCCAGTAAAAAAACCATATTACCAATATTAGAATTCCTCGTTTCCTACAAAAACAAATAAAAAAAAAGGTTTAAGCAAATTTAGTTTCACTAGAGATATGTCCGAGAGATGTCAGTAGTATGTTACATCTCCCTCTTATTTTATTAAATAATATTAATTTAGTTACAATTATTTAATTTTGAATTAAGAAAATAATTTTGTATGAGTGGTTGCTATTACTTAAAAGCTGTCAATAATCTTACATGAATTACAGTAAAATAATAGCCAAATGAATCTTAAATTAAAAATCAAGAATATAATTGTTAACCGAATTAAAGAAAGATAAAAGAAATATCTAGAAGACTTACATAATATAGAAAGAAAAATGAAATACAAATGTAAATAAAAAATACCGTTAAAAACTAAATATAGATGTAAATCAAGAATACTGTTAACAAAATAGAAAAAGGAATATCCAAAAAGGAAATACAATAAGAAAATTAAAAAAAAAAAAAAAAAAATAAAAAGAAAAGATGTGGAAGTAAGAATTAATTAAAAGAAAAATGCAAATTTACAGAATTAAAATAAATACTACATAGATGTAATTTAATAGAGTAAATGATGAACCTAATTAAAATTAATAACAATGGAACGTACTTTAGAGTATTGAAATTGATGTTATGGTTCATATAGATTAACTTGAATACAAATGACAAAATTGAACTCTCTTAAGGATAAATGGGTGACACCTAAGCTAATCGGTTGAGACGTGTCCTATGGCTCTACACGTGTCATATATATTGGTATGTGTGAATTATTCATGGATCGATATGCTTATGATATGATATGTGTATGTTATAATACGTGAATTGTATGATAATTACTTATGATACGATGTGTTCAATGATATGTTTGAGATATGATACGAGAAGAATGCACTAAACGTAATGTAATGATAGGAGTAAGATACCATCATGAAACGTTAAAGTTGGGTAACTTATCGAAGTGCTATGGATACGAGAGATTGATAAAAGAATATGGTTAGGTTATGAGTAGAAAGAGATAGGATTATGATAGATTGATAGAACGATAGCGTTAGGATACGTTCCTATAATGATATGACTAAGTACGTTCATATAACGTTATGACTGTAATAGATATAAAAATGTTAAGGCTATGACAAGTTAGAGAACGATATGACCACACAATGTTTATGATATGATATGATTATGATACAACATGTGAATGACGTGTGTGTATATATATATATATATATATATATAGGGATATGATATGAAAATGATATGAACAATGTTATGGTACGAGATATGTAATAAGTGACTGTTTATGATATGATACATTGTGATGTAATATGTTATAGTATGATATTTATATGATGAAAATTATTATGTCTAGAAGCATGAAATATTATGATATGACATAGTTTTGTAATTTGAATGATATGATGTGATTGACATGCAAAACGAAGAACCAGCATGAAATACAACCCTGACGTATGCATGAAATATAAGATAAATGATATGATAAACAAAATGTGAAATGATATGAAAAACGATATGATATAACGGGGTTGTATTAAATGATAATGAAAATGGAAAAAAATGTTGGGAACTCATGTATTATTGTGTGCTCTAGGATACCCCTACCCTTCACATATAGAAAATCCATACCCTTCACATACAGAAATTCTTGATTGCATCAGGAATCCCATTTTGTTTGAATTCGGTATGGATAAAAGATCTTCCTATGTTATACTATTCAATTCAAATCGATTTGATAGCTCCGATATTGTTATTCATTGTTGAATGATGGAAGTCCCCTATCGGCTAATTTAGGGAATGATCATGGGTTTATAAGTGAGGAATACTAACTCCATTGGTATGAGGCCTTTTGGGGAAGCCCAAAGCAAAGCCATGAGCGCTTATGCTCAAAGTGGACAATATCATACCATTGTGGAGAGTCGTGTTCGTCTAACATTCATGATATTTTAATACGATTCGATATCATACCATTGTGGAGAGTCATGTTCGTCTAACATGGTATTAGAGTCATGCCTTAAACTTAGTCGTGCCAATAGATTGGTAAATCCTCAAATATTGAACAAAGAACTCAAAAAAAAAAATGACTAAGACTCCAAAGGAAAGAAAAAGAAAAAAGAAGGAGTCGAGCCTCGAGCCTCGATTAAGGGGAGGCGCACTTTGTTCGAGGGGAGGTAAAATAAGGAGTCTTCCTTTTGAGGAAGCCCAATGCAAAGCCATGTCCACTTATGCTCAAAGTGGACAATATCATACCATTGTGGAGAGTTGTGTTCTTCTAACATTCATGATATTTTAATACGATTCGATATCATCGAGATGCAATGCAGCCCATTGAATTTACAAGCGAAATATTTATCATCTCTATGGAATTAAATATTCTCGCATTTCTCGCTACATTGCTACTGTTCATTCTAGTTCTAGTTCCTACATGCCTTTTTACTTCTAATATAAGTAAAAACAACCCGTCAAAGGGATTAATTTGAATTAATCTTGACTTTTTTATTCTTATCAATGATTATCATAATGTTGCCGGTCAAAAGGATTAATTTGAATTAATCTTGACTTTTTTGTTCTTATCGATGATTATCATAATATTGCTGTGACGGTTACTAATTCTGACGGGTGTCCGGCCTAAAAAGCTCCTAGAGTATACTCGCACAATAGGTCTCGTCATTGCATTCGCATGTTCTTGCATTTAACCCAATAGTGAAGTCAATTACTACATTTTTCAAATTAAGACAAGACATTCCGGTATGGTTGACGACGGCATCGAAACTCGAGACCATGATACATGTATAAGGTAGTCGTATTTATTTTCTTAAACCTAGGCTATGATGTTTTTAATTTAAACGTTTATTTTTTTTTTTGTTGTGTGGTCCATGGCTCTATGTATAGAATAGAGACCTTAAATTAATTTGAAAATTTCATGTCTATGTAATTTATGTCCTTTATTTTAAACCATATTTTTTATGAATAATTTATTAATTAAGAAAACCATCTTGAACCATCAATAATATATATTTTAAAATTAGCAAAAATTAAATTTGGAATGATTTGGTATTTTTTAGTTCACAAAAGCATATTAATTATTTAACTACATTAAAAAAAATAACTGAAATATAATTTAACTAGACAACAAAATCATGTACGGATGAATCGAGCTTAATCATTTCATTTGGTGATGGTGACATAACCACCCCGAGGATTTAAAATAAAAATAAAAAAATAAAAAAAATCACCCAAATAAATTTAAAAGGAGACAAATTATATCAACCCATTATAATAAAAGAAGACACCGAAATAAAATGAAAGAAAACCAATCATATCAATACATGATGATAAAAGTAAGAAAACCAATCAGATCAATACATTATGATAAAGTAAGAAAACCAATCAGATCAATACATTAGGATAAAGTAAGAAAACCAATCAGATCAATACATGATGATAAAAGTAAGAAAACCAATCCAATGAGACAACAACACTTGGTTTAATCTGTAAATCGAGCACATCCAGTGATGGCGGCACAACCGCGACGATAAGGATTGATCCTTCTACGCTTCTTACAATCATAGTAGGAGGTACCACGACGGCCACAAGGGATATTATTCTTACTAAGTGCATAGTAGGTCAAAAACCTCCTGCGAGCTTCTCTATTATAGGCAAATCCATATTGGAAAAGTTGTCGCCGACTATCTTCCGTGATCGCTTCCGAAGAGTTTCCACCAAAAAAACTGTATTGAGAACTATAGTCGAAAGGGGATGAACCGTCAGAGGTTTCATGGAAAGCAAAGGAGAATGGAGGAGAAACGAGAAGGAGAAAGAGGCAGAGCTTCATTGTTCCCATAGTTTGTGAAAATGGGTAAGATGAAACTCTTAGTTTTAGTTTCTATTTTTTTCCCCTTCTTTTATTGAGGGAAGGAAGGGTTATTTATAACCGGTTTAAATAAAGACCCTCTATATATATACACAAACTAAACTTGGTTATTTATTTTCTTACTTTAAAAATGTGAGGGATGACAATTAAAATATAATGTTAGAACATTAGTTGGAATTTTATCACGGAAGTAAATTATTAATAAAATTACTAATTTCAATAATATCCACAAATACCCCATCAATTAAAACTTTAAAAATAAATCTCTCCGCTCCTCCTTTAAAAATAAATTTGCCAACAGATCAGTATTTTTTTCCGATAAAAACAGATTACCAATCCTTATTTTCTAAGAAAAATAAAAATAAAATAATAATAATAATAATAAATAAATAAATAAATAAATAAAATAATAATAATAATAATATTAATAAATAAATAAAATAAGCAGATTTAGTTTCATAGAAGAAATAGCCATTGGAGGAGGTGGATAGTAGAGATAGGCATTGAGAGGAGGCATACAGTTTATTGTTGAAGCTTTGTCTATGAAAAACCCTATTCTCATACCTCACTGCAAATTGAACAATCCAAGATAGAGGTCAGTTGTTTTTTTTTTTTTTTTTTTTTTTTTTATTATCTCCTTTGTTGGCTCACTTTATAAAGAATTTCATTGATGAATTATTCTAAGTGATTTGTCTCTGTATCATCCTTTTTAATTTCTTTTTTAACGTAGTTCTGTGAGTTAGATTGAAGGATCGAACTACTACTAAATAATGCAGTTTTTCATTTACATTTAGTACACACTAATAAACTTTTGTGAGTTCAGTCCTTTGGTTCTTCATTAAGTAATGTACTTTACTTTTAAGTGTGTATTTTTCTAGCTGTAGAATTTTTCTTTGAACGTAGATTGGTGAGTTCTGTGAGGTAGATGTAGTTGAATGTAGTTTTGTGAGTTAGATCAACGGAATAAAAACATAATACAAGAAACTATCTTTATTTTTCATTGTGTTGGTTCAATCAATACATGCCCAAATTGAGGAACAACATGAAGATTACAAACAAAAAAAAAATAAGCCTAAGAGTACAAAGTAATTAAGTTTAGAGGAATTTGTTAATTCATAGGTTATTTCAAGCACATTCTACCGGTAGGAATGATTTATATTATTGATGAACTGCATATAAATTCCTTGAGCAAAATACCTATTGTATTATGTATAACTAAATTTTTGTGGCCTTTTCTCCTTCCTTGATTTTTTTTTTCCTTTGATATATTAGGTTTCCTCTTCTCCTTCCTTGTGTATAACTTATTAAATACATGATCGGCAAGATCACTCACTTTCAGACAACAACAACAAGAACTTGTGTGGCCCTGTTGTTATTGTTACTGTTATTTTGCATTTAGGGCTTCCAACAACACATTCTTCTTCTTATTTGATTTTGAGGATTTCTTCAACTGAGATCTTAGATAAATTAGAAGATCAGTTAGAAGAAGTTGTTCCTAATTAGAAGACCAGTTAGACTGATTTCAGTCTTTGACTTTTGTTTGTTAACTTGGAGTGACTAGGAGAGAATATTTGTAGACCCTTTAAAGACTACTTTTCTTTTTTCTCAAGAGAATTCATTAGTTTGTATGGTCATTTTCTTTGGTTAATAAGTTTTTTTTGGTTGGCCTTACTCGTCGTGATATCAATTTTTTTTTTTAATGGTTCTGTTTGGTTTATCATATAAGGACAACACTTCATCAAAAAGAGCTATTTGAAAGGATTGGGTTTTATTACAAAGTTATGGTTTTCATCCAGGGGAATCAAAAAGCGTAATGCTCTTTCTTTCCTCGTAAACTTTGAGTGGACAATGCCCTCCCCTTTCAATTCTAATTGGAAGCTGTAATGCAAGTATTTGAACTAATGTTTCTATGCTCTGTTTTTAAGAAATGAAACGTTCTTACATATATAAGATGAACAATAATGTTCTATTCTCTTTTTTACTTTTATATGATATTTAGATTTTGTCGTTATTTTGCACTTCTCTTCGAATCACCTTATGTCAAACCTTTTGGTACTATTTTGCACTTCTCTTCGAATCACTGATATATATGCTTTGATAATGTTGCAGGATTCCTTGAAAGCACTAATTGGCAAGAAACAACGACCAATTTATCAATTGACATTGTCTAGAGTCGGCCACAAAGATGCAACTTAGGCTCTGATACCAAATTGATGAGGCAACCCTAATCCTCAACCCAACGATCAAGTTTTTGTTGGAGCAAGGAAGCACTAATTAGCAAGCAACAACGAACAATTTATCAATTGACATTGCTAAAAGGGTGGAACATAGAAGACATTGATGTCGGTTCGAATACCTTTAGGATTGGTGTACTTGATTTGATCAAAATCAAAGATGTCACATATTGTGGATAGTGAGTTTTTGTTTTATTTATTGTGTATTGGGTGGGGAAGAACTGATTTGAAAATTGTGCTAGTGTAACGAGTATGATATTCTTATATAGATCGAGTTGAATACTTTATTTTGTAATGTGTTAAGTAGATTATTAAATTTCAATTATATTTTTGTTATAGCATAAGATTAAAAGTATAAATATAGCTTATTAAAAATAAATGATAGCATAAAATATAGTATAAATATAGCTTATTAAAAATGAATGATAGCATAATATTTTAGTTATGTTTACATATTTATAACTTTAACAAAAATGCTATAAAATGTTTTCATAGCATTGCATATAAGCTATATTTAGGTACTATATTATAACATTTATTATAGCTATACAAAAACGCTATAAAAAGTTCCAGACTTTTAATAACATGGGCTGTCACGACGTACGAAAAATGCTATAATATAGCATTTTTCGGAATATAGCATTTTTCGGAAGCTATCTAATCCAATATTTGTTGTAGTGTGAGTTTTAAGAAATCACAACTATTCATCTAAATTCTCAATAATTTTATATGAATTATAGTAAAAGAATAGTCGAATGAATCTTATATTAAAAACCAAGAATATAAATCTAGAATACTGTTAAAAACGAGATATAGATGTAAATTCAAATAATAATAATAAAAAAAAGAAATATAGTAAAAAAAGAGGGATACGGCAAGGAGAACGATTATTATGCTGCGACGTTCAGGCAGGAGAATGATCAATATGTTTAACCTAATGTTATCGTGACGGTTACGAGTTCTAACGGGTGTTTTGCCTATGAAGCGCCAAGAGTATGCTCGCCGATTGAACGAAACGAAAGATATTGTTGATAAATAGAAGCATGTCTTGTTCATTAACATCTCGAAAATATTCCGCAATAGTTAGGACCATGAAAAATGAATAAGATAAATAAGACTCGAAAACAACACAACAAAAGACTCGAAATAAAATAAATAAGCGTTTAAGTTTAAAACATCCTATTCTATCCTAAGTCTAAGAAAATAAATGTCACTATCCTATGCATGTGTCATGATCTCGAGTTGCGATGCCGTCGTCAGCCATACAGAAATGTCTTACCTTAACCTGAAAAATGTAGTAGCACATGGCTTGAAAGAAATACTCAGTAAGTGATCCCACTATTGGGGTTAAATGCAACAATCACATGCAATGAAATGATGGGACCTATCTTTCGTTTCGTTTCGTTTCGTTTTCCCTACAGTGTAATCCTAACAGGTAATCGTGGACGTGTACCATATACTCTACACGCAGCCCATACATGCGAGTATGGGCTCACCAGCTAGTTCGCACACCACTGGGCCACTGTCCCTAGCCAATGGGCATACTCTAGGAGCCCCTTATACCGGGACCCGTTAAAACTAGAACCGTCATGGCAGCGCTATGCAAAGCATAATGATCGTTGTCCTGCCATTGGATGTACGCGTCCGTACCCTCATGATGGGATAGGGGTATCCCCCAAATGCATGAACACACAATATGCATGAGGTCCCACTAGTCCTACAGTTATCATTAATGAACATAACCCCCTGTCACGTTTTCATGCTGACATGTCATTTTCATTCTCATTTCTTTACATATCATACATATTCCTAGCGAGGTTATGTTTCATGCAATTTACCGTATTTCATGTCATACAATTCTTGTAGTTACATTCAAATATTCATACAAACAAGCCATAATCGTTCAAGGACCACTCATCGTCACATGCATAACATATCACATCAGACTAAAAGCATACATAGCATACATTCACGTTCACATAACTACGTACTTAAGCATACATAGCATACATTCACGTTCACATAACTACGTACTTAAGCATACATAGCATACATTATCACCTCGAAAGTGCTTTAATCCTGGAATAACTCGAGTCCTTATTCTAAGGGTTCTTGGTTAAGTCTTGAAGTACAACTAAAGAAAAAATCTTAACAAGGATACTCTAATCCATATGAGTCATAAACATTTATTTGCATGCATAAAACTTTCTTAAGCCTATCACTTCGTAAAGATTTTTTTTTTATAACGTGTTTTGACGGATAGCTATGAATTTTAAATCTTAATTCATACTCCAAAATTTTTATAATTCCCTAAAGTCAAATTATATGAGACTTATTTATGATATTGAGTCTTCTAGGATCTTGAAAACGTCATAGAATTTTCGTAAGAGTCTTTTGGTCATTTACCACCTCAAGCCTTGGTTTAGTTTTTCCACATATTCCAATGGCCTTGTAACTTTGTGTAATCCCTTTACACTATGTCACAAGGCTCATGATCAAATTTCATGTCATTTAGAGGTCACTTTGGTCATAAACTAGTGGTACGTAATTATAGGGTATTTTAGTCATTTTACACCTATACTTGGTTTAGCTCGTTATCATAACCTAATGGTCACCAAATTTCGTACATAACTTTATCATGCCATATTGAGTCTTCGTCTAAAATTTCATGGACAACATAATTCATCTAAGGTTTGTGGCTCAGGCACTTTATTGAAATAAATGTTCGTGTGTACAATAAAGTTGTCAAACTTTGAATAGTTTCTCACTTTTTTTTTTTTTTTTTTCAATCTACTAGATCAATAGTTTTACTAGTTTTAGTTTCTGCTTTATATTGTTCTCTAAAAATCAAATTCTCTAAACTTAGCTAAAGGTTCACTCATTGACCTTTCTGTCCATACATTCTCAAAATCTCATTTTTAAATATCCAAAATGTCATTTTCTTTATCCAATTTTTTTTCTCTCCTTATCATTAAAGAAATACAAAGAAAAATTCCGGTTAGAAACATTCTCGAGAATTTCTCTTAAGATTTGAACTCATAGCTAATGGTAGAACTAGGATAGATATTTTCTGTTTCCTACTCACACGCGCTCATATCTTTGCTTCTCGATCTATCTCTAATTTTAATCTTCATCCCCAATAAGATATTACAAAACTGGTGTAGACCGAAATTTCGTTACAGTCCAATTCTGACCGGTAATAGATACCGGGGCTTTGCAATATTTGACTGATCACAATTCTGTATAGTCCATTTACTATAGGAGTTCCCCGCGAATTCATTAGAGGAATGTTTCCAATAAAAATTGTTGGTTCTCTATATTTTTAATAATTAAAAAGAAACAAAGAATTGTTTTCCTTTCCTCATTATTGTTTGTGTCCACTTGATTTGGTTCATCATTAATGTCTCATCTTTGTAGATGAATTCTATATACAAATTTGCCTATTTTCCCATACAAAATCAAGAAATTTGTAATACTTCTTCTTTTCTGGCTACCTACCCAATTCTAGTAAATTTTTGGAGTCAAAATCATGACATGAAACTGGTTAAGAACTCCACCTATCCCAATGCAAATAGAATGCACTAGTAAATCACGTGGATCTAGGAACGACTTCTGTATTTGATTTGCGGTCAAGCTAGAGTTTGAGGATTTTGTAACTTTCATAGGAAACATTGTCAAATAGGCTTTTCTTTTGGTATACCTTATCTACTACCGTCCAAAACTAATGTTCCTATAACCATAATGGAAAGACATCACAACTCTTTCAATGCCTTTGTAATATCGAGAATGGGCTTAACAAAATTCTCTTCTAAAAATTGGTATTATATAAGCACGGTGGATATCTTCAGATACCATAAAACTTGGGTACCTAAAAATCAAACTTAAAATGATAGTCTTGAAACTTTAACTATGGCAATACCTTGCAGAGTCAACCTCTGACCCGTAAAAGATCTCTACTCCTTATTCATTCTCGTTTACTCCTACACCAGATTGCCCAAAGTCAAAAGCAAAGAGACCTCAAACCGTCACCTCTCCAACTCGGTAAAGCAATTTCATTGCTAGCCCCTGACCTCTGATCTTCTCGTCTTTCCGTCTACTTCGCGCCTCATAACTATTACTTTGTCTCTCCTTTATTGTCGGTAAGATATTGAATTATTCTAACTAGGTTGACATTTCTAGGAAAAATTGTTCGGTAATTTTCTACAGCAATTTGTTTATGTTGAGCTTCCGGAGTGCATTCGTGTACCCGAAGGAGGATTACCACAAAACTTCTAGTTCATTCAGGAACAATGTCCCACTCTAATCCTCGTGTATCCCCCACCCAAGTTATCTTAAATCATGGTTTCTTAAATTTAAGGTATCTTGATAATCTCGTAGTCCATATACCTCTAAAATTTTGACCAGACCGTAATGTCTCGTCCAAACTGTGACTCTAATATTTTTAAATCATCTCACAACTTCCATAATTGCGGTTGTAATACTTTTTTTTTTTTTTTAATTTTCAACTCGTATTAAGGCAAGAAAGTTTTTCTACATCTAAGTACTTCCAAAGCTCAACTTCCATCAAAGGCACTTATGTCATTCACCAATCAATTTAAGTATACATGTTTTAAACTTTTATGGTCTTTAACTCAATTTTTTTCTTTACTACTGATACTTTAATTTCATCTTTACATACTTCAAAGTTATAAAATTTTCTTTTAGACGCTACCACTTTTAATATCTATAGTATACTATCGGATATTAACATTTATCAAGCTTCTTAGGTCATTTTATTTCATCTAAAACTACTTACTCTTCCGTATACATTGGTACAGTCCTCCCCATCTCTATGGTCATAAGACTGTGTAGTTTATCTATGTTCAAGACGTCTAACTAAAACATATGATCTTGCTTAGCAAAATCATTTTCACGCATACACTAACATTTAGTAGCTTACTAAAATTAAAGCTACTCATTCACAACAACAATCTCAGTAAATCTAAACATTATCAATACAACAATTTACATTCACATTAAAACGTAATCTAAATTAAAATAAATATAGAATTAAGCTAACATGAATGCAGTAAATTATAATACAATCAATAGAGTAAAAGTCAAATTATGAGTTATATTTTATAATGACCAAGCAATAACAACATACACAATCAACGACATTTCATTTTCTTATCTTACGCAAGACATACCTGATGGAGACGGGGCACCGACGGTGGGACCATGGAACATGCCAAGCCTACATCGTAGGCTAGTCTACAAGATCTATAACCTAGAGCTCTGATACCAACTATGACGACTGTGAATGTTTGCTGAATCACCACACCTAAATGGGGGTGAGAGTTCTCTTATTTATAATCATTTACAGGATACAGAAATATGGTAAATTACAGATAATATGGAAATAGTAATAAAAGGAAAGAATAATAAATGAATGCAATATATTTGCCTTTAATAAAAGGGCAAATATGGTAACCCGTAATGTAAGGCAAATATCTAAATATTTGCCTTATAATGAACGGTCAACTATCCTTAACACCCCCCCGCAAGCTGAGCGTCGGATTTGAACGAACGTGAAGCTTGGATCTGAAAAATTCAAAAAGAGGTCGAGAAATACTCTTTGTGAAGATGTCAGCAACTTGGAGATGAGAGGGTACATATTGTGTGCGAAGTTTGCCAGCGGTAACAAGTTCTCGAAGGAAATGATAATCTAGTTCAACATGTTTGGCCCGCTTGTGAGAAACGGGATTAGAGCTAAAAAAAATAGCACTTTTGTTGTCACATAAGAGTAAGGGCTGCTGTGAAATAGGGACCTTGAGGTCATGCAAAAGATGCGTAACCCAAAGAAGTTCAGCAGCAGTTGTGGCAAGAGCACGATACTCAGATTCACAGCTGGAGCGTGAGACAGTAGGTTGCTTTTTGGCGCTCCAAGAAACGAGATTGTTACCAAGATAAATAGAATAGCCGGATGTAGAACGACGAGTATCGGGACAACCAGCCCAGTCAGCATCCGAATAAGCGACTAGCGTACTAGGAATAGTGGATGGACGAAAGGTAAGACCAAAGTGGAGTGTTCCTTTGACATAGCGAAGAATACGTTTGACAGCAAGAAAGTGATCTGCAGTAGGGGCATGCAAGAATTGACTGACAGAATTGACAGCATATGCAATATCTGGACGCGTAATAGTCAAGTACTGAAGGGCGCCAACAAGAGATCTGTAGAGAGTAGGATCAGAGAAAGGAGAACCATCAGCAGTCAGGTGTTGAGAAACAACCATGGGAGTGTGAACTGGTTTGCTATCGAGCAACTGAGCACGAGTAAGAATATCTCGAGCATATTTTAACTGACTAATAAAGAGACCATCAGGAGTGGGTGAAGCTTCAAGACCAAGAAAGTAACTGAGAGAACCCAAATCTTTGGTAGCAAACTCAGAATGAAGCTTGCGAGTAAAGCTGTCAATAAGAGATGAGTTGTTGCCGGTAACAATAATGTCATCAACATAAAGAAACAAATAGATAATGTTAGATTGCTGATGAAAGACAAAAAGGGACGTGTCAGCGCGACTGCAAGAAAACCCAAGTGTGAGAAGAAATGAGCTAAAACGTTGAAACCAAGCACGAGGAGCTTGCTTTAAACCATAGAGGGCTTTCTTTAATAGACAAACATGAGTGGGAAATCGAGGATCAATATACCTAGGAGGTTGTTCCATATGAACACGTTCAATAAGAGTTCCATTGAGAAAAGCATTCTTGACATCAAGTTGTCGAAGAGGCCATTTATTTGTGACTGCAATAGAAAGCACAACACGGACAGTGGTAGCTTTGACAACCGGACTGAAAGTGTCAGTGTAGTCAAGACCAGGAATCTGAGTATAACTTTTGGCAACAAGACGAGCCTTGAAACGCTCGACGGATCCATCAGGCAAATATTTAATACAAAACACCCATTTAGAGCCCACGATGTTGGTGTTGGCAGGGCGAGGAACCAAAGTCCAAGTATCATTTTGTTGTAATGCTCGAATTTCTTCATCCATGGCAGCCACCCAAGCAGGATTCTTAGCCGCAGATTTGAATCCTTTTGGCTCAGTGGATGCAAGAAGAGTAGAAAGAAGTCTAGATGAGCCCAAAATACCAAGATTTGCTGGATGACGAGTCTTGAATATACCAGCTTTGGCTCGTGTGATCATAGGATGAGTGCCCAAAGAAGAGAAATCAACAGGAGGTTCAATAGAGGTCGAATTAGAAGTTGAGGGTGGCAAAGTGGAACCTGAAGAGAAGTATCAACTTGCACAGACTCATCTACAAGATCAGAACAAATATCACACGGGGATGAACTGGATCGAGGAGTTTGCGGTGATGAAGTGGTAGGGGGGGATGAATCAATATGATGAAGATGTGGTTCCAAGAAATTTGAAATAGGAATAGAGGAAAGAGGTTGGGTCTGGGAGCTAGGGATAGCAGGAAAGTGAGTTTCATCAAATTGAGCATGACAGGTGATATATAGCTTAGTGGTGGCGGGATCAAGACAGCGGAACCCTTTATGGACAGGACTATAACCCAAAAAAATACAAGGAATGCTGCGGGGAGAAAGCTTGTTTGGCATATAATCACGCAAATAAGGATAAACACGACAACCAAAGGGATGAAAATTGTCATAATGTGGAGTATAGCCATAAAGGAGTTCAAAGGGTGACTTACCTCAAAGAAGTGGAGTAGGCAACTGGTTGATAATATAAGCTGCAGTGCTGAAGGCGTCAACCCAAAAACGAGGAGAAAGATGAGAGTGAAAGAGAAGGGCCAAGCCAGTCTCAGTCACATGACGATGTTTTCTCTCAGCACGACCATTTTGAGCAGGTGTATATGGACAAGAGAGTTGATGGTGGATGCCAGAATTACGTAAATGAGTTTTAAAACAAGTACTAGTAAATTCGGTACCACCATCGCTTTGAAATACCTTGATACGAGAAGAATATTGATTTTCCACAAATTTTTGAAATTGAAGAAAAATATCAAAAAAATCATATTTAAATTTTAAAGGGTAAAACCAAGTGAATCGAGAATAATCATCAATAAAAATAACATAATAAAGAAACCCGAATTTGATTTGATGGGAGAAGGACCCCAAAGATCACAATGAATAAGATCTAACACATGAGACGACCTACGTTCATTGCGGGAATAAGGCAATCGATGACTTTTCGCAAGCTGACAAGTATTACATAATGATGGAGAAGGCAATAAAGACGTAAGAGAAAGATGACCTTTTCTATTTAAAAAAGAAATAACAGAATGATTCACATGACCTAGACGAGCATGCCATAAATCATATGAAGCATGTAAAGATTTGTTTCTAAGAGCTGAAATAAAAGCAGAGTTGCCGTGCTCCAGCACATATAGTCCTCCATCTCTTTTACCGGTTGTCACCACCCTTCCTGTTTGACGATTCTGGATAGTAATAAGATTATTAGTAAATGTAACGGAGAGAGGAAAATCAGACGTTAATTTACTTATGGAAAGAAGATTTTTAGTAAGGTGAGGGACAACCAAGACATCTAACAAGTGATATTTGGAACAGGAGAAAGAGTACCGGTGTGGGTAATGGGTAGGGATGCACCGTTTCTTACAATCACAGAGTCCTTACCCGTGTAATTTTTAGACTGATCCAGAATAGATGGGTTGGCAGTCATATGGGCCGAAGCTCCAGTGTCCAGAAACCAATCAGCAGCATCGGGTCCAGCAATAGAACATGATGTGTTAAAGGCTTCAGTAAGGTGAGCATGAGAAGAATCAGGTCGAACATACCGTTGGTTGCAGCGGGCAGCATAATGGCCCTCTTTGCGGCATATTTGGCAGTGAGGTGGTCGATGACCTTGACTTGAGTGAGTTCGTCCTCGATTAGAAGAGTTGTTTTTGTGAGAATAAGAACGACCTCGCTGGTTGGTAAAGGAAGCAGGGTGACTTCCATGGGTGCGACCACGATTAGTGACTGTGAATGCTGTAGGAGTGGAGTTAGAGGACTCAAGGGAGCGCTGGAACAACTCAAAACTTTCAGCTTTAGAGACTAAATCTGCAAAACAGGGGATAGAGATGAGAGCCATCTGAGCAGTAGAAAAGGCTGAAAATTCGGTGCCGAGTCCACGAAGGAACCAGTGCACTTTATCAATGTTCTCGACCGGTCTGCCAATGGCATGAAGTTGATCACAATTTTTTTTGAAGGCACGGGCATACTCAACAATAGGTTTGGTGCCACGTTTCATCAACTGCAAGTCATCCTTGAGTCTCAGTTCACGAGCTTTCGACTGATGGCTGAACGTAGTTTCCAACGCAAGCCGAACATCACGTGCAGTAGAGAGACCAACGACAACAGCCATGGCTTTCTCAGTGAGAGAGGAGAGCAGGAGACAGAGAATTCGTTGATCGGCTGCTCTCCATGCCAAATATTTGGGGTTGAGTGTTGAAGAGGTTTCTGGTTCAAAGCGAGGTGGTGGAACCATAGTTCCATCGACATAGCCCAACATGTCTTGACTCTCAAAGAGAGAGAGAAGTTGGCTTTTCCAAAGAAGATAATTGGAGGAAGAAAGTTTGATGGTGATCATATGGATTAGAGTATTGAAAGGAAGAAGATGATAAGAAGATTCGAAAGCCATAGAGAAAAAAAGGATCAGGGTTGTTAAACCGAAAGGGCTCTGATACCATGTGAATGTTTGCTGAATCACCACACCTAAATGAGGGTGAAGTTCTCTTATTTATAATCATTTACAAGATACAGAAATATGGTAAATTACAGATAATATGGAAATAGTAATAAAAGGAAAGAATAATAAATGAATGCAATATATTTGCCTTTAATAAAAGGGCAAATATGGTAACCCGTAATGTAAGGCAAATATCTAGATATTTGCCTTATAATGAACGGTCAACTATCCTTAACAACGACCCAAAATTTTCTACTTAATTTAAGGTCGCTACTGTATACATACCATAAACATTGAATGCGGAATACTTCATTTAAATTCTATAAAACATAACCTTTAACTTAAAACACAGCCATGGACTTACGTGTTTCGAAAACATCTTTAAAACAACACAACAAAAGACTCGAAATAAAATAAATAAGCGTTTAAGTTTAAAACATCCTATTCTATCCTAAGTCTAAGAAAATAAATGTCACTATCCTATGCATGTGCCATGATCTCGAGTTGCGATGTCGTCATCAGCCGTACAGGAATGTCTTGCCTTAACCTGAAAAATGTAGTAGCACATGACTTGAGTATTTAAAGAAATACTCAGTAAGTGACTCCACTATTGGGGTTAAATGCAACAATCACATGCAATGAAATGATGAGACCTATCTTTCGTTTCGTTTCGTTTCGTTTTCCCTCCGGTGTAATCCTAACAAGTAATCGTGGACGTGTACCATATACTCTACACGCAGCCCATACGTGCGAGTATGGGCTCACCAGCTAGTTCGCACACCGCTGAGCCACTGTCCCTAGCCGGTGGGCATACTCTAGGAGTCCCTTATACCGAGACCCGTTAAAACTAGAACCGTCACGGCAGCGCTATGCAAAGCATAATGATCGTTGTCCTGCCATTGGATGTGCGCGTCCGTACCCTCATGATGGGATAGGGGTATCCCCCAAATGCATGAACACAATATGCATGAGGTCTCCACTAGTCCTACAGTTATCATTAATGAACATAACCTCCTGTCACGTTTTCATGCTGACATGTCATTCTCATTCTCATTTCTTTACCATATTTCATGTCATACAATTCTTGTAGTTACATTCAAATATTCGTACAAACAAGCCATAATCGTTTAAGAACCACCCATCGTCACATGCATAACATATCACATTAGACTAAAAGCATATATAGCATACATTCACGTTCACATAACTACGTACTTAAGCACAATAATCTAGCATACAATGTATCATATCATAGACAAGTCATAACGTAAACACTTCATAGTCATATCATTCTCTAACTTACCATAACGCTATCGTTCTATCAATCTATCACAAATCTATCCCTTTCTACTCATAACCTAACCGTATTCTTTCATCAATCTCTCCTATCCATAACACTCTAGTATGTAACCTAACCTTAACGTTTCATGAACGTATCTTACTTCTATCGTTACATTTCGTTTTGTGCATCCTTCTCGTATCCTATCTCAAACATATCCTTGAGCACATCGTACCATAATTATTATCATACAAACCACATGTAATAACATAACATAACATATAGGAAGCATATCGATCCACAGACAATTCACACATATCAATATATATATGACACGTGCAGAACTACAGGGCACGTGTCAACATCAAATATAACCATGCCGATAGTAAGGTCACTTACCTGGTTAGCTTAGACAGATGTTCCGTAGTTATCCTTAATGAAAGTCCATTGAAATCCAAGTCAAGAGCCTAGTTTCAAGTTTGAACTCTATAAAATTATTTCTCTAATTTACATGGGTCATTCTTAAATTCTGATATTTACTGTTAGACGAAATTTGATAAAGTTCCTTGCCCTCTAATGTTTCTTGTTTTATTTTTTAAAAATGATGTTCAACAAAATCTTTTCTCAATCTTCATCTTCCATCTTGCACTAGAGATATTATTGGCCAATTTTGTTAATCTATCCTTACTTTCAAATCTTCTTACTTTCAAATCTTCCATTTTTATTTTTACTTTTATTTTTTTTTTTTTCTCTCTCATATTCTGGATTTCCATTTCTATTTAGTTTTTATTTTCTTATTTCCTTTGTCTTCCTTCAGATTTAGTTAACAATTATGCTTTAATTTAATCGATTCATTTGGTTAGGTTCTTTTTCTATAATTCATATAAAATTATTGTTTTTAATTTAATATTTAATATTCATTTGGTTAAGTTCTTTTTCTATAATTCATATAAAATTATTGAGAACTTAAATCATTGCAACAATTCACATTTATTTATTTTATTTAGTCATTTGTTGTGTTGGTGTTTTGCACCTAAGTCGTGTTTTAGCTGAAGGTTTTAAATGAAATGAAATATTGTACGGCATATTTTCACATCCGCATTCAAGACATATATACAGTATGACCTTAAAAGTAGAAATTCTAAATCGTTACATGTGTGTAATTTATAATTTATGTCATTTATTTTAAACCATATTTGCCATGAATAATTTATTAATTAAGAAAACCATTTTGAACCATCAATAATATATATTTTAAAATTAGCAAAAAAAAGAAATTTTAAATAGTTTTGTATTTAATTCAAATTACATTTTTGATCATTTTATTTAAATCTAAATTACATTGGAAAATTAAAAAACATAATATTTTATGTGATAAAATTAAAATCATTTGTCTAGGTCAATCAATAACATATTCAATTCAAATACAATTTAACTAGACAACAAAACTCCATTTAATGGAGAATCGAGCTCATTTGGTAATGATGACAAACCACGATGAAGATTTAAAAAAACAAAAAAAACCACCGAAACAAATTTAAAAGGAGACCCATTAGATCAATTCATTATGATAAAAGCAAGACACCAAAATAAAATGAAAGAACACCAATCAGATCAATACATGATGATAAAAGCAAAGACAATCCAATTCAATGAGGCAATAAAACTTGTTTAATCGGTGAACGAGCACATCCAGTGATGGCAGCACAACCACGACGATAAGGATTGATCCTTCTACGCTTCTTGCAATCATAGTAGGAGGTACCACGACGACCGCAAGGGATATTATTCTTACTAAGTGCATAGTAGGTCAAAAACCTCCTGCGAGCTTCCTTATTATAGGCGAATCCATATTGGAAAAGTTGTCGACGACTATCTTCAGTCATGGCGTCCGAGGAGTCTCCGCCAAAGAAGCTGTATTTAGAAATATCGTCGACGTAAGATGAATCGTGGAGGTTTCATGGTAGGCAAAGGAGAGTGGAGGAGCAACGACGGCCAAGACGAAGAGGAGAAAGAGGCAGAGCTTCATTGTTTCCATGTTTGTTTGTGAAAATGGATGAAATGCTTTGGTTTCTATTTTCCCCTCCTTTTATTGAGGGAATGAATGGTTATTTATAAACGGTTTAAATAAAGACTTCTATATATAAACAAAATCTAAAGTTATTTATAAAGGGTCTAAATAAAGATTTAACTTTTTTTTTTTTTTTTTTTTTAAGAGAATTAGTCTATAAATTAAATAATTTTATTGGAAGATTTTCATTTAATGACACAATTTTTTATCGAAAAAATTCATATATTTTCATTTCAATATGGTAATTTATGTTCTCTATTTTAAATAATATTTGTCATAAATAATTTATTAATTAGGAAAACTCTTTTAGATCATCAATGATGTATATTTTAAATTTAGCAAAAATTAAATTTGGAATGGTTTTGTATTTATTCTTTTTAATTCACAAAAAATGACAACTAAAATTTGTATGGATTCTTTTTAGTTCACAAAAACATTTATTAATTATTTAATACACTTGTAAATAGGATTTTATAAACATTAAAAAAAGAAAATAATATAATATTTTCAAATTTTTAATTTTTATAAACAGGAAAGAAAAGCAATTTGTGAGGTGCAGATTTGTTGGATGCTCGGATATATTACACGCAGACTTCACTTGTTGAAGTTGTTCAACAATCGGATGCTGGTCGCAGATTTGTTGGATGTTGGATATCTTGCATGCAGACTTCACTTGTTGAAGTCGTTCAACAATCGGATGTTGGTCGCAGATTTGTTGGATGCTAGATATTTATAACGATAAGGGTTTCAAAAAATAAAACGCCTTAAATCTCGCTGAAAATCGTGGGATTTTCGGTGGGGCATGCCTTGCCAGCAAGGGCGTATTAATGCCTTGAGTCCCCATATTAAACTCTAGGTAACTTAGTAGCCGTCTTTTCCTTTCGAGTCACTATCGTACCTGTGAGGGAGGAGTCGAAAGGTTAGGTGAGAGATCGAAAACGTCGCAAGACTTCGAACTTCTGTGAGCCCTTAGGAAGGAGCAAACCGACACCAGGGAACTTCGGGACAAGCAGGATAGACGCATCGCCAAGGACGACGGTGGTCCCATCGGCAACGGCAGTCGAACTCTGTGATTAGGGTTCATCGGGATCCTCAGGTGAAGAAGACGCAAAGTTGGGTTGGGTTTCGGCCTCTAAATCGGCCCACGAGACGAACGCGGGCCCTTGTGCGTTTCGACCCAACACGGACGCGCGCTGCAACCTTGGTCTCGGCTCCGCACGCGTGCTCTCGACTCGGCTTGACGTGTACGGTGGCTCGGCTCCGTCAAATCCCACAGCTCGGCTCCGTCAAATCCCGCAGCTCGGCTTGGCGGCTTGGTTGGTCGGCTCGGCAGCTCGGCTTGGTGACTCGGTATCACTATAATATATCGATTCCAAGGTTTTCAATCCTTCCGAAGCCGTTTCTGCCCTCAGTTTTACCATCCGAGATTAGTATGGTTTCTAAACGTTAAAGACAGATTAGGTCGAAGTTTATTTTGATAAATAGCATGAGGTTTAGCTAGGGTATGTTATGAAAGGTTCCAAAGTTTTTATGTGGTTATCATAGGACGTATTTGACTGCTGGGATTAGCTCGTTGTGAGTGACTTCAACCAAGACCATCGAGGTAAGTAACCTTACTGTTGGCGTTAGTTATGTATGTATGTTGGTGCATGCCCTGTGGCCCTTGCATGCACCATGTGTGTTGTTGATGTATGCTAGGTTAGATGATTCTTGCAGTGAAATGCTATGTATGTCATGTTTATGTATGTGATTCTTGCAGTGAAATGCTATGTATGCCATGTTTATGTATATGACGTTTGTGACACAGTTTGCTACCCTGTATGTATGAGCTTGATTGACATGTCATGATTGTAATTGAGAACCCTGCATGCCATGAATGAGATGACTAGTATGCTATGATATGCTTGCTCGATGTTGATCCAGTTATGCTATGTAATGCGGTGAGGGGATGGAACGTTGTATGTATAATGCATGGAGGTAACCTTAAGAACCTTATGCCCGCTATGGTTATGTACCTGGGGCACTCCCCCGTTATGCTACTGATGGTCTGGACGCGTATATTCGATATTGTGTTCGCCACGATATCATGCAGGCCCTCCTTTGTCCGTGGCGTTCAGTATTGTATGTCATACATATCCGAGTCAGGCCCAAGGAGCTCGCTTGCGAGCTTGCCTGGTGGGCCCACAGTCACACACGTGGGTCATGTGTGGGAAAGTACCATGCATCAACCCCTGCCCGGACAAAGCAAGGGCCTAAGGCCATGGCAAGAAATGGAGGGCAGACCCCTCTCTCAGTTTCTTTCTTTTGACACTGTGCTTATGTATGTGTATTGTATGCGATCACGTGTATCCTAATGTATGATTATATGCTTAACCCCAACAGTGGAGTGATTTACTAGGTATTTTATATAATACTCAAGCCACGTGCTACCCATATTTTCAGGTAAGGGCAAGGCCCCCATGTAAGGCTGACGGGGATGCTGCGAAGGCCATGGAAGTCTTAAGGCGGGTTCGTAGTGTCGTAGGCGTCTTGTTGGATTCTCACAATTAATAATTATTACAATTGTCCCTCTAGTTATCTGTTGATTATTTCTAGGTTAGGTTGTCATTATTGTTTTCCCCAGGTATGAACTACTTATAATAATGAACGTATTGTCATTTTTTAGGCTGTCTTACATAAACTATCGCACTTTCGTTATATGATTACAAGGTAACATCGCTAATTAGGATAGAGAAAATTAGGGGCGTTACAATATCTTACACGCAAACTTCACTTGTTGAACTCGTTCAACGCAGATTTGTTGGATGCTGGATATCTTACACGCAAACTTCACTTGTTGAAGTCGTTCAACAATCGGATGCTGGATATTTTACACGCAGACTTGTGCTGGATATCTTACACGCAGACTTCTTGTTGAAGGGACACTAGTAGATACATTTCTAAAGATAGAAAAAGTAGTAATTTGTTTAACAAATTTAGTTACTACGGAGAAGGAGGAGGTGAAAGCAATTTCATCCACATAAATCCCAACCAACTCCGAGAAGCAATGAAATCCCGTCCTATAAAATGACCTCCCTTTCAATCATTCAAATCACTCCTCTCAATTTCACTTCAATTTTTGTTGTCACCAACAACTGGTATCAGAGCGATCTTGCAGCAGCAAGAATGGTTGCAGAAAAACAAGTTGAGAGCTACGTTCAGCTCGTCATCCCGAGGTTCGATGGTCACTATGATCATTGGGCGATGTTGATGGAAAATTTTCTCAGATCAAAGGAGTTTTTTGATATGGCGGAGACGGGTTATGAAGAGCCAAATGAAGGCAAGGTACTCTCAGCTGGCCAACAACAACTATTGGCAGCATCGAAGTTGAAAGACCTGAAGGTCAAGAACTATTTATTTCAATCCAAGGAAATTTGGGATTCTATGAGGAGGAAGTATCAAGGCTCAACGAGAGTAAAGCGTGCTCAACTTCAAGCAGTTAGAAGAGACTTTGAAATTCTCCAAATGCAAAAGGGAGAAACAATGAATGATTATATTGGCAAGGTTATGAGTCTTGCAAGTAAAATGAGAATGCATGGTGATTCAATCACGGATGTTGCGATCGTAGAAAAGATTTTGTGATCACTAACTTCAAAGTTCGATTACATTGTATGTTCTATCGAAGAAGCAAACAATGTCGAAGAGATGCAAATAGATGAACTCCAAAGCTCCCTGTTAGTACATGAACACAGACTCAATCATACAAGTGCAATATAGGAGATGACAGCCTTAAAGAGATATCCACACCAGGTGAAACTTCAAGCCCTAGAGGTAGAGGGCAAAGAAGAGGCAGAGGTCGTGGGAGAGGTAGTCGAGAAAGAAGTGGAGATGTTGGCAGGTCAGCAGATCTAGTCAGAAACGATTATGACAACAAAGGCAAGAGACACTTTGACAAGTCTAAGGTGGAATGCTACAGATGTGGACGCCTTGGACATTACAAAAATGAATGCTATATCAGGCTCAAAAGGAGAAAAGAGATCAATCCAATTTTGTGGAGAGAATAGAAGAAGAAACATTGTTAATGTCATTCCATGCTATGAAGGTTGCAGATCAAGGTGTATGGGTCGTAGACTCTAGGTACAGCAACCATATGACAGGTTGTAAGAAATTCTTCTCAACTTTGGATGAAAATTTTCATACTACGGTTTCTCTTGGCAACAATTCAACTACCCAAGTGATGGGGAAAAGGAACCGTAGATATCAAGATTAGAAATGGCTTTGTAGAGTCTATTTCTAATGTATTCTACCTTCTTGATTTGAAGGCCAACTTACTTAGTATTGGTCCATTACAAGAAAAGGGGTATGTGATCACATTCCAAAATGATGAATGTGAGATTTATGATTCTAATAGAGGATCGATTGCTAAGATGAAGATGACCACCAACCGTCTATATCCGTTGACGTTAAATATCGTTGCCAAAAGATGGTGAAGAAAGAAGATACCACCTGGCTTTGGCATTTTAGGTATGGTCATCTACACTTTAAAGAATTAAAGACGTTGTCTTCAAAGAAGATGGTAACTGGGTTGCCAGATATTACTCCTCCAACAGAAATTTGCGAGAGCTGTGTAGTAGCAAAACATGAAAGAAATTCTTTTCCATTCGGAAAATCAAGAAGAGCTTAAGCAATTTTGGAGTTGATTCATTCAGACATATGTGATCCCATCTCTCCGGCATCAAATGGTGACAAGAAATATTTCATGACCCTCATCGATGATTTTAGTCGAAAAACATGGACTTATTTCTTGCACGCCAAATCAGAAGCCTTTGATTGCTTCAAAAAATTTTGTGCTACTATGAAGACGGAAAATGGAAGAAGAGTCAAGGTTTTAAGAACTGACAGAGGTGGAGAGTTCTTCTCGAACGAGTTTATTAAATTTTGTAAAGAGAAGGGCATAAGGAGGCAGTTAACAACAGCATATACACCATAACAAAATAGTGTGGCCGAAAGGAAAAACAGGATCATTCTCAACATGGTTCGAAGTTTACTAAATAAAGGAGAACTCCCGAAGGAATTCTGGCCAGAAGCTGTCGTGTGGTCCGTTCACATTCTCAACCGAAGCCCTATTTTTTCTGTTAAAGATATGACTCCACAAGAAGCATGGAGCGGAAGAAAACCTGTAGTAGACCACTTTAGAATCTTTGGGTGCATAGCATATGCACACATTCCTGATGAGAAAAGGAAGAAACTTGAGGACAAGAGTTTGAAGTGTGTGTTCCTTGGAGTAAGCGAGACTTCTAAGGCGTACAAGCTCTATGATCCTTTGACAAAGAAGGTGGTGGTAAGTCGTGATGTAATCTTTGACGAAAAGAAGACTTGGACATGAGAAGAAAAGATCACTGTGAATCAGCAGATTCCTGTAGATCTTGAAGAAGAACAAACTGAAGCCCCTATTCAGCCTCACTATGAGCATGGAGAGAGCTCATCACAAGCTCAACAAGAAGAACCAGTAGAAGAAGATCATGATCATAATCAAAGAAATCCAAAAACAAGAAAGAGACCAAATTGGATGGTTGATTATGAGATGGACTATGAATCAAGTGATAGTACTTATTTTGCATTCTTTATGGATAGTGATCCAATTGTCTATGAAGAAGCGGTAAAGGAGAAGAAATGGAAGGAAGCTATGGACTGTGAAATCAAATCCATAGAGAAGAACAAGACTTGGGAGCTCACTGATCTTCCTAGAGGGCAGAAAACAATCGGAGTAAAATGGGTTTTCAAAACCAAGTTGAACGAAAACGGTGAGGTGGATAAGTACAAGGCGCGACTCGTTGCAAAAGGATACAAGAAGAAGTATGGAGTTGATTATAAGGAGGTATTTGCACCAGTGGCACGTCAAGATACTATCAGGCTTATAATTTCTATTGCAGCACAGAAATCTTGTCCAATTTATCAACTTGATGTGAAATCGGCCTTCCTACATGGAGAGCATCAAGAAGAGGTATATGTAGAGCAACCAGAAGGTTTTGTTCAAAAAGGTAAAGAGGAAAAAGTATACAAGTTGAAGAAAGCTTTGTACGGTTTGAAGCAAGCTCCGAGGGCATGGTACAGTCGCATTATTCTCATTTTGAAAAGATGGGATTCACTAAATGCAACATACATTGTATGTGAAAACTGAAAAGGGAAGTAACATTCTCATTATTTGCTTATATGTTGATGATTTAATATTTACTGGGAATAGTGAAGAAATGTTTGAATTTTTAAGAAGAGCATGATGAAATTTTTAAGAAGAGCATGATGAAGGAATTTGAAATGACAGATCTTGGTTTGATGAGATATTTTCTTGGAGTAGAAATTACTCAAACTCCCGCAGTTAACCTTATCTGTCAGAAGAAATATGCTCAAGAGTTATTGAAAGATTTAAATTGGATGAGTGCACATTTGGAACTCCATTAGAATTGGGTTTGAAGTTGCACAAGGATATTAAAGGGCGAAAGGTTGATAATAGGTACTTCAAACAAATTGTGGGAAGTTTGATGTACTTAACTTCAACAAGACCAGACATTATGTATGCGGTTAGTATGATAAGTCGTTACATGGAGCATCCAACGGAAAAACATCTCAATGCAGCAAGAAGGATACTTCGTTATGTGAGAGAAACCTTTGATTTGGGGGTATTCTACAAGAAAGGAGATGATTCGAAGATGGTTGGCTATACAGATAGCGACTATGCAGGTGATATAGATGATCGTAAAAGTACTTCAGGAAGTATTTTCATGATGAGTTCAAGAGCTATTTGCTAGTCTTCAAAGAAGCAACCTATTGTAACACTCTCAACTACAGAAGCAGAATTTGTGGCAGCAACAGCATGCTCGTGCCAAGCAATTTGGTTAAGAAAAATGCTTGAAATTCTTAATAAGCAACCAGGTACAATGGTTATATATTATGATAATATGTAAACTATTAAGTTGTCTAAAAATCCTGTGTTGCATGGAAGGAGTAAGCACATCGTGTTCGATTTCATTTCTTGCGTGATTTGTGTAAAAAGGCATTATTGAACTCAAGTTGCCGAAGTGATGAACAAATCGCAGACCTCTTCATAAAACCCTCGAAACAACCATTGTTTGAGAAATTTAGAAGAAAGATGGGGATGTGCAGAATCCAAGATGTATATCAAAAAGATAAAGTGAAGTCCTAAACTGATTTATGCAAAATTCAGAAAGGAGGGTGTTGGAGGGACACTAGTAGATACATCTCTAAAGGGGTGGTGAAGGGACAGTAGATACATCTCTAAAGATGAGAAAGTAGTAATTTGTTTAACAAATTTAGTTAGGGGAGAAGGAGGAGGTGAAAGCAATTTCATCAAGCAATAAAATCCCGTCCTATAAAATTCAAATCACTCATCCTCTCGAAATCCCGTCCTATAAAATTCAAATCATTCATCCTCTCAATTTCACTTCAATTTTTGTTGTCACCAACACTTGTGCCAACACTTGTGCTTACATCATTCATCCTCTCAATTTCACTTCAATTTTTGTTGTCACCAACACTTGTGCTTACACGCAGACTTGTGCTAGATATCTTACATGCAGACTTGTTGAACTCATTCAAGTTAGAACCGATTGTGGAACCATCCAAGGGATTTCAGTGAGTCCCGAAAATAAGATGATTTTGGAAAAAAAATCTTATCCAAACATTAATTGGTCGTGTATTAGTAGACGTAGATATATATATATATATATATATATATATATATATATATATATGGGCTCGCGATGCATTGGGCATAAGAAATCAAGATATTGGTATTGGACTTATCAATTGATTCATAACCTTTCAAACACAATCGATATCTATTCCAACTCTCTTTCACATCCAATTATAATAATGAATAATATTTTCACACTCAAAATTACATTGGATAATTTTTATCCAAATTGCTATTGAAATAATTCAACTAGAAAATAGAACTCCGTTCAATCACTAAATCAAGTGATGGTGGCACAACCACGATAATAAGGATTGAGACCATACGAGGATTTAAAAAATAAAAAAAATAACCAAAATAAATTTAAAAGGAGACCGATTAGATCAATCCATTATAATAAAAGCAAGATACCGAGATAAAATTAAAGGAGACCAACCAGATCAATACATGAGGATGATGAAAGATACATGATGACAAAAGTAAAGACAATCCAATTCAATAAGACAACACAACTTCATTTAATCAGTGAATCGAGCACATCCAGTGATAGCGGCGCAACCGCGACGATAAGGATTGATCCTTCTACGCTTCTTGCAATCATAGTAAGAGGTACCACGACGGCCACAAGGGATATTATTCTGCCTAAGTGCATAGTAGCTCAAATACCTCTTGCGAGCTTCCTTATTATAAACGAATCCATATTGGAAAAGTTGTCGATGACTATCTTCAGTCATGGCTTCAGAGGAGTCTCCGCCAAAGAAGCTATATGCAACATTATCGTCGACGAGGGATGAAGCATTGGAGGTTTCATGTAAGGCAAAGGAGAGCGGAACAGCAACGACAAAGACGAGGAGGAGAAAGATGCAGAGCTTCATTGTTCCCATTCTTGAATGAGTGAGAGGAAGCTCTTGCTTTTCTTTTCTATTTTTCCTCTTCTATTTATTCACCATCCACTCTCTAAATATACACCAAAACTAACTAATCACCATTATGTTCGTTGACAACGTCATTCCCAACATTTTTTTTTTTTTTTTTCTTTACTTCAAATGAAAATTAGATTAATTTATTTTATCACCTAACTAAATTATTAATTTTAATAATATCAAAAATTGCATAAATTTAATTGGATTAGTTCATAAATTAAAACTTTGTTTAAATTCATATATTAAATAATTTTATTGGTAGGTTTTCATTTAATGACATGATTTTTTATCGGAAAATTTTATATATTTTCATTTTAATATTATTTGGATTTGTGTATAATTTATGTAGGTATATACATACATATTTGAAAAAATATATATTTAATTTAAATGTAGAAGTGTTTAAAATTAATATTTAATATATTAAGAAAAAATATATTTATTGTATTTCATATATTAAATATTAAAATAATTAATATTTACTAAATACATAAATATAAGTATATATTTGAAATTTAAGTATATGTAACGACCTTAAAATTTTTATATATTTAGAATCGCTACTAACGTCTCATTCTCTTCCATCTCCCTCTTACGTAATTATTCTCCATTCCTTTTCATCTTCGTGTACGTACTTATTCCCTTTTCCCTTCCATCTCCCTCTACATACTTATGCCCTATTCCCACTCTCTTCCATCTCCCTCGGCATGTACTTATTCCCCATTCCCTTCCATTTCCCTCTATATACTTCTTCCCCATTCTCTTACCATCTCCCTCTATACGTACTTATTCCCCATTCCCTTCCATCTCCTTTTGTACGTACTTATTCCCCATTCTCTTTGATAAATCAATAAGGACGCTGGCCCCAAAGGGGTAGATTCGATGGGGGTCCCACATCGATGGGAGAAAAGAACGAGTGTCAGCGAGGACGTTGAGTCTAGAAGAGGGGTGGATTGTGATGTCCCACATTGGTTGAGGAGGAGAACAAAACACCCTTTATAAAGGTGTGGAAACCTTCCTCTAACAGACGTATTTTATAGCCTTGAGGGGAAATCCGAAAGGGGAAGCCCAAAGATAACAATCCTAGGTCTACCAACTCACAAAAAGAGAAATGAACGGGCAAACTTGTGCACAGAGTATGCATAAAATATAGCCAGTTCTAAAATGTTATCCAGACTCTCAACGACCATGTCGAGTTCACAAGAGTTATTGGGTCGACCCTTAATCTTCTCCCTATCATAACATTATACATCGCAAGAACATTTTTTTCGTACCTAAATATGGATATCTATGCATGCTTTCCCTTCCATCCAATTTAGAGTTTGTTTTATTAATTTGGTAAAAATGGAGCACATCATGCCTTGAATCAGTCAAATGGGCTTGGTTTAATCCTAAACTTTAATAAAATACCTCTAATGCCATAGGAATAAAAGGGCAGGTCGGTGCAAGGTGAAAGAGATCAAATCTAGGCTGAGGAACAACAGAGATGACGATGGAACAACGTCAGAGACGTTCGAGAGGAGAGAAAAAATATCATCAGATCTAACATGATTCGGGCAAGGAAGACGAGATCCATAGATCCGTATCTAGGTCGAATAATCATTTGCACCGATCCATCAACCAACCCCGAAGACTAACGTGCCACTAAGCCTCGACTCACATCCAAAGTCCAATAACACCATAGCCATGACCCAACAGCTAAGACACGGCCCAAGCCCCAACCCTCACATGCAACCCAGTAGCACGTGTCGTGCATGCAGATGCCGACTCCTTCAACCCGATCGGCTTGGCCCGGCTCGCACGGCTTTAATGGCTGCAAAGCAGCTACTGGGCTCAGGTTGCACAATTTCACACCATTCCTTACATTTTTTTTACCTTTATGTAGCTGAATTTGACCTTAGTTAAAGTAATTGAGGTCAATATAACGTCCTATTTCCCAACTTAATTCACTTCAAGTTGAATTAAGTTAAAAATGTGAATTGTTAATGACACGAGATGAACATTCTAAAATTAAGTTAGAAATGTGAATTGTTAATGTAACGACCCTAAATTTCCACATACTTAGAGTCGCTACTAACGTCTCATGCTCATCTATAATGCGGAAATATAACTCTTACATGAACATAATTGATAATGAAAATTTTCAAAAAAAATTTAAAACAACTTCTCCTCTGAAAAACACTGCCATGGTCTTACGTGTTTAAATATGAAATACTGAAAATGTAGAGAAACAAAAACAAATACAAAATAATTTAAAACAATGAAATGCAAAACAACCTATTCTAACTTAAGACTAGAAATTTAAATATGAGTCTACCCTATGCACGTGCCACAGTCTCTACTCGCGATGCCGCCGTCCTCCGTACAAGTGTGCCTCGCCTTTACCTGAAAAATGATGTGGCACACGGCCTGAGTATTTCAAAGAATACTCAGTAAGTGGCCCCACTATAGGGGCCATGCAAATGCAAACACATGCAATCATGATTTAGGAACCTATCTCTAATCATCTTAGGGGTGGCCTCCAGTCTCGGATAAATTGGATGTGTAGTACTTCCCTACACACGACTCACACATGTGAATGTGAATCCCCAGGGCGCTCGCACACCCCTTGGACCCTCTGGTCAAGCTAATCTGTAGCGACGTCCGGAGGTGAACCCCATAGTGTCATGCGCCTCATGAACACCCTCATCTGTGTGCTTTCGCACATGTGCGCATTCGCGCTCATCATAAGGTGCGCGTCCGCACTCATCATCTCTAGGGGAAGTAGCCCTATGCTTATGAACATACAAAATGCATGAGGTCCCTCTAAATCCATCGTAATGTCTCTTCTAACAGAATCCTCTAGTCTCATCTCTTTGTTACTCTAGGTAACGCATACTTGTGGATATTTATATTAATATCATTTTCATGCTCTTAGGGTTGTGTCCTACGTCGATCTAACGACATGATGCAATATGGCACTCATCATCATCTGGCATGCTCAATATGGAAAACAACATCATATTAAGGTAAAAATCATGCAATCATCATGCTCATCATAATGCCACAATGTGCGTCAAACATATCAAGCGTCACTCAACAAAATATGTATATACCGCACATATCATCAAGCATCATAATCCACACATCATCATAACTCATACAATTATTTAGCCTATCCTATAGTAAGGCCACTTACCTGGTTAGCCTTAGCCGAAGTACTCCCTAATTTAATTAACGTAAGCTCCCATTCCTCGAGAGTTGCTCTAAAGGTTGCTGGAGTTTGCTTCATATCCCACCGTTCGTCACCTTTTGTTAGTATTTCACATTTTAATTAATAATCCAACTAACAATGTGAAATACGGCTCTAAAACGGTCTTAGTAAAAATCGAATTCCAAGTTTTCATTGTTTCTAAATTTTCTAAAACTCAAATTGAAAATATGTCAATATTATTTCATGCTGCTTTGAATCATTCCATCCAATTATGGTCTGTTATAATATTATATTCTCTGGATACAAACAATAATAATTTTTCACATTTTCCATTTTCTCTCTTGTACCTCTTTGTTCCCTTCTCTCTGTATTTTTTTTCTTCCTACACATGATTATGCAATTGTTATAAAACAATTTCAATCCATTCTGTTCTCCTCCGTTTCCTAATATGACTATCCAATTAACAGAAAGCCATTTTCAATCTATTTAGTTTTCTTTCTCTTTCGGAAATGACTATCAAATTCATTTACAATCCATTCTAATTTCCGGAAATGACTATCAAATTCATTTACAATCCATTCTAATTTCATGCATCAATCAATTATGATTTTCTTCTCTTTCCTAAAAACGATCATTCATGCAATTGACAAAACCATTTTTCAATCAATTTTGATTTCGATAAGAGATTCAAAAATCTAAATAATTGAAAAAATAGAGATCTAAAATAATTTTTCTATCTCCTGCAAAAATAAAAGAAGAGATCTAACTTACCCATAAATTTTCTATCTCTTCCCTTCCCATCAAATCTTCTTGGAGGGAAGCCATTCCTTCCCAGTGGCCATTTTTTTTTTTTTTTGTTTGTCTTCTATTTCTTTCTTTTGCAGATCCCTTTGCAGTTGGAGGTGTTGGGGAGATATTTGGGGAAGGTGGAGAGAGAGGGTCCATACTTTATTTTTTTTTTTTTTTTTTTTTTTTTTGTATAATAATTATTATTATCATTATTATTTTTTTCGGGGTCCTTACAGTTAACGACACTAGATGAACACTCTATAATAGGAAACAACTCTCAATGATACTTGGAGCAACTTTGAGGGACAGAATTCAAACATACTCGAGTTTAGGAGAAAGTTGGCTAAAACCAACCAAGTAAGTGGCCTTACTATCGATTCGGTCGAAAGACTTGCCTCGTGTATGACGACACGTGTCTAGTGACCCTTGCACGTGTCATTTATGCTTTATATTATATGATAATGCGACTATGCTGTATGGTGATGAGACTTTGTTATATGATGATGTGACTATGTTATATAATGTTATACGATGACATAATATGATGATGACATGATGTTGATGATGTTATGATGATGATGTATGATAACATGATGAAGAGATGACTTAATATGATGTTATTTCATATTAAGTGTGTGTATTAAATGTCATGATATATTATGACGACGAATTTTCTAAGGCACATACCTAAATGATGTTAATGACGAGGAACATATGAGAGCCAACACATGCACACTACCTAGAGTGATGTGTGAATGATGAATAAGGTTGTCATAAAGATGATTTAAAGATGAAAACTATAGGGACTTCATGCATTTTGTGTGTTCATATACATCGAGTTACTTTTCCATTTATGATGATGAGTACGGACACGTGTACTACAATGATCATCATCATCATCATCATCATCATCATCATGCCTCACATGACACTCAGGGGTTTACTAACCTCTGGACGTTTGGCTACAGATACCTAGCCCGACTATGATGGGTCTATGGGGTGCAAACCGTTTGGGGATTCACGCTCGCATGTGTAGGTCGTGTGTAAGAAAATACTATGCATCTAATTTTGTCAGAACTGGAGGCCACCCCTATGATGGTTTTAACGATAAGTCCCTAATCATGAGTTGCATGTGTTTGCATTCCCCGACCTCAATAGTGGGGTCACTCACTGAATATTCCTTAAAATACTCAAGTCATGTACTACTTCTATTTCAGGTAAAGACAAGACACGCATGTACGGCTGGCCACAAAATCGCAATTAAAGACCATGTCATGTGCATAAGATAGTGGTATTCCCTATGATGGTTGTACTTGTTTTATTTAATATTACATTATATTATTTTAAAAATGTTTTCGAACATGTAAGTCAATAACAGTGTTTATGATGAAATTTTAAATGTTTATTTCTGCATAAGAGAGTATATTACGATGACAGTAACAACTTTAGATTAATAGAAATCTTGGGTTGTTACAATGACATTCTCATCATAACATAACAATCGCCAGGTACGACACGTACAAGGGCCATAGAGCATGCTTCGTTCATACTTCTAACAATTCATTCAACCCAAATGATAGTAAAAACGCTTACCTAGGTAGCTTAAGTTGAAATCACTAACCAATCCTTGGAGCTTGGCCATGGGTTACGTGTGTGAAGTACTGGTAACATGGCATGGTTTTGTAGTCATTTAGCAATAATATCGAACCATACAAAGCTGTTGATATTAATTTCAACCAATCTAACAAGCTACGTTGGGTTACATCTTCCACATTCATTATATTTGGTACCTACTATTACATTTGTTTGTTAAACATTGCTTACATTTATGTTGAGCTACCTACTACCAGCCTTGAAATTAGCACAAACACTAATGAATGATCAATACTAAACTTTTAAGTTCATATATGTTTGGGATGATTGAAATTATATTCCTCCAAAATACTTAATGTTCATAAGAATGTGGTTGGCTAGTTAAGATAATGAATATGCTCACTATTCACGTACAAGTGGAAGAATTATAAGCTTAAATGTCATGGTTATGTTTATCTACAAAGTGTCGTTTTTCGCCGTTCATGTTAGTCCAAAGCGTGTTGTCTGTTCCAATCTCATTTTACTTCTTTTCAGGTTAGTTAGGTTCTTTTATGTCATTCGAGGGTGTATGATTGTTTGCCAAAATCATGTCTACATCAGCTAAGGTTAAAATGTCTCAAAATGTACTATAGGAGTATGTGACTAGTTGGCAATTCTTCCTACTCGAGTTATATGTTATTCCAGTCATTGTTGTTGTTTATTTAGCCGTTAATATTGCTTTCTTGAAATCGATTTCTTAACGTTTTTCTAAAACTTTTCTTAGGTCATGCAGTATATTTAGGTTTAAGCAAACAATTTATCCAATATATTTATAAACCCACTCGTGCTACTCTCTTTCAGTCGACGACATGGCCTGAGAAACCTCCATTGACCACTCTTAACTGTGTGAATAAGTTCTTAGGATGTATGGTCATTCTAGACGAGTCGTAATAAGTCGCTGGTCGAAGGTTTGGACCAATCGCAATTCATCACCATCTTGCCCGCTTCCAATTGATGATGGACTATTTATACACCCACTCATGCTACTCTCTTTCTGATTTTTTTTCGATTGCTATCGAATCTAATTCATTTTCATTTTCTTAAATAAAAGTCATTCCTCTAGGTAAAGACGTCTGATTGTTACACAAATGTCAATATAAGAGTGAGAATTCAAACATCTAACCTTACACGACACATAATAATGGGTAATAAGACCAATTATTGGTACCATACACACTAATAGAGTACACAAAATAAAAATAAATGCAAATTTAATGCGGGACAAGAGCCGCATACGTTCTCATCTCCGTCGTCTTTCTCGCCGGCCGACGGAGCACGGCTGCCGGATCTTCATTCAAGTACCAATTCCCCATACAAGGGATGTACTTCATCGACTTCTCATCGTGACAGTTCTGAACATTGGTGAAGAAATGGGTGCATTCCTCCTCCGATCTCTGCTCCGGCAGACCCATAATGCAGTTTCCAGAAACGTCTAGAGCCTTCTTCCAGATCAAGCTCCGGCAGACGGGGCCGAGTTGGGTGAAGAAGTTGTTGCGGAGGGTGAGGCTTTGGAGCTTTGGTAATTTGCAGATGACCTCTGGAACGGCGCCGTATAAGTGGTTGTCGGCGAAGTTGAGAAGCTCCATTTTGGCTAAGCAGCCGAAGGAGTAAGGGATTGGGCCGGTGAGGGAGTTCTTGCTTGCGTCGAATAGCATGGTGTTTTGTAAATGTCCGATCTCCATTGGTATGCAGCCGGTGAGCTTGTTGTTCGAGAATAGGACTTCGATTAGGGTGTTGCTTGTTTTTCCGATCCCGAGGCTTTTTGGGATTGCACCCGTGAACTCGTTGTTCGTGAAGGTGAGGTACCTTTTGGAAGAAAAGATCACGACTTTAGTTCATATTTTCATGCTTTATTAGGAATCACGACTCTCCGTAATAGTATATTAGGAATTTTGTATGAGATTACAAATCACGACTTTAGTTCATATTTTCATGCTTTATAGAGCCTCTTCTAAGGCCTATGGAGCCCTCGAACACTATAGAGCCTCTCCTGAGGCCTATGGAGCTCTCGAACAGTCTCCCCTTAATTGAGGCTCGACTCCTCCTCTAAAATCCTCGAACAAAATACACCCTTTATTCGATACTTGAGTCACTTTTGACTACACCTTCGAGGCTCACAACTTCTTTGTTCGACATTTGAGGATTTTATTGACATAGCTAAGTTAAGGGTATGACTCTGATACCAATTAGAAATCACGACTCTCGACAATGGTATGATATTAGGAATCACGATGCTTTATAAAGGCTCTCCAGAGGCCTATGGAGTCCTCGAACAGTCTCCTCTTAATTGAGGCTCGACTCCTTCTCTAGAGTTCTCGAACAAAGTACACCTTTTATTCGATACTTGAGTCACTTTTGACTACAAGTTCGAGGTTCACAACTTCTTTGTTCGACATTTGAGGATTGTAGTATTGACATAGCTAAATTAAGGGCATGACTCTAACACGTATTAGGAATCACGACTCTCCACGATGGTATATGATATTGTTCACTTTGAGCATAAACTCTAGTAACTTTGCTTCAGGTTTTTCCAAAAGATCTCACATGGTACGACTCCCTTCCAACAATTTTCAACCATTTAGTTATTAAAAATTAATTACAAACAAAAATTGTATGAACAAAAAAAAAAAAATGGAGGCGAAATACTTAGCAGGGGTGTTGCCGAGGTTGGCCGGAATGTCGCCATTAAACTTGTTATTGTTGAGAAAGATAGCGGTGATAATATCCATATCAAATAGCTTCGCGGGCACGGGACCGTAAAATTCGTTGAACCGAATGTCGAAGAATGTGAGATTGGTAGCGCCGAGGACTTGGTCGGGAAACCCGCCGACGAATTTATTGTTGCTGAGATCGAGCTCGTAGAAGAATCTAAGGTTGTAGCTGAGATCAGGGACTCTACCAGTGAAGTTATTAGAATTAGCATGGAAGAAAGTGATGTCGGGCAATTGATCAATGAAGCCATTGAGAGTGAGATTAGAACCACCAAAGCCGAAGTTGTTGAAGCTCACTCCGGCCACCGCGTCGGTATTGAAATCGGGAACTTTATCACAGATGAATCCTTTGTAGCTGCAAACGTCTCTCCCTTCCCATGTCTTCGTGATCTTATTTGGGTCATCCTCGATTCTGGGTCTCAAGTTTTTAATCGCATTGTATGCAATTTTGATCCTTGGGCTTCTAAATGGCGGCGGTGGCGGAGGCGGTGATGGGGTGGGGCAGACAAGTGGAGGGGGTGGGGGCGGCGGGCGGTGGTGGAGGCGTAGCACAGTAAGGTGGAGGTGGCGGTGGAGGGGTATGAGAATAGTAGGAAAAGAAAGTGTGGGTGTGTTTGAGTTGGGGGTCGGCTCGGAGCGTCGCCGGCGTGGAGAAGAGAGAGAAGAAAATGAGAGGAGAGAGAAAGAGAAGAGGAGAGGGTGTGGCCATCTTATTCCTTACTTCCGATCACCACAACAAGATGACATTCAAATTATATAGAAAAAGAAAGGTAAATAGATTGAAAGGACATGCCCGTCATTGCATTTTCATGTTCTTGCATTTAACCCAATAGTGAGTATTTTTTTTAAATATTTAAGTCATGTGCTACTACATTTTTCAAGTTAAGGCAAGGCATTCCTATACGGCTGACGACGACATAGCAACTCGAGACCACGGCACATGCATAGGATAGTGGTATTTACTTTCTTAGACTTAGACTATAATAGAATGTTTTTAAAATGCTTATTTATTTTATTTATTGTTTTATTGTGTCGTTTTAAAGATGTTTTCGAAACACGTAAGTCTATGGCGTGTTTTAAGATCAAGGTTATGTTTTATGGAATTTAAATGAAGTCTTACGCATTCAATGTTTATGATACGTATCAGTAGCGACCTTAAATTAAGTAGAAAATTTCATTACAAATAGGTCCTTGGTAATCTATTTTTTTTTTCATAAAGGTGTGAATAGGGTTTTAAATAACAAGATATTTATTATTTTCTTTTGGGTGTTCGTGTACATAATTAAGTTCTATGACTTGTTAGATCAACTTGATGAATTGTTTTAAATATGACCTCAACGGGTTGCTCTATTTAAAATGTTAGATTTGTATCTAATCTAATGAATGAAATGAATTGGATCGAGCTAGATTGAACAAACTTTAACTTTTGGTCGAACTTGCGGTATGTATGAATTGGACTTGAGTTGGTTTTTAGGCTTCAAATCCGTTCATGAGACTGGAACATTAATGACTATAATTTTATCGAAAACTATAATATAACTTAGGAGCATATTATTATAAATTTAATTATTCGTTTAATTCAACACTATTTGAAATACGAAAATTTAAACTTTTGACGTCTTCGTCAATAATAAATACAATAACGTACCTCAACTATATGCTCATTTCGCCACTGTGTAAGTTTTTTTTTTCTCAATTTAAGAAAGTTAAAAAAATTAATGTTAATGCTTAGTAGGAGTGTTCACAGGACAGGAGAACTTGATCAACCTGAATTTATCCAATCCAAACGGTCAAATTGGGGTTGAGTTAGATTTTTTTGTCAATTTGAGTTGGGTTAAATTTTTGGAAAATAAAAAATTTAGGTCAATTTATGGTTTTTTGTCGGGTCAACCCGACCAACCCGAAAATAGTCTCATTCTACCCTACTTTTAAGATAATTATTAAGATTAAGAATATTTTATATTTGTAACCTATATTAATTATGTGTTGTAAATTGTGTGACAATATTTGGTAAAACCACCTGACCTTCGTGTTAAAGTTCTTTATTTATAATCAAATAAATTACAAAGATATAGAAACAGTAATAAATGAAAGAGCAATAAATGAACTATGTGTAATAAAGATATTTGCCTGCCTTTCAAATCGGACAACCTAATCAAACTGAACTGAGTTTACTGACTATTTAGATTACTACCCATCTAACCATGCTGAAATTTTAGATTGGTCCAAAATATTGAGAAGCCATAAAAAAAAATGGAACAGTTATTGTCATTTAAAATTTAAAAATAAAAAAAAAAACATTTATTTATGATTAATGGCTACCTTTAAATGCTCCAAATAGTACCATTAATTAATTTTAACTACTTAAAACAATGAATGAAAATATGGGTATTTATATGCCATTCCAACCGTATTATTACAACTCCAAAATTAATACGAGAATAATGTCTGGTTGAGGATTGTTGAAAAAAGAGTCGAGTTAATTTAGAAAATATCATGAGTTTATAAGTAAGTAATACATCTCCATTCGTAAAAAGCCTTTTGGAGAACTCCAAAGCAGAGTCATAAGATCTTATACTCAAAGTGAACACAGTTGGATGTGTGAAAATTCTTCACACATGACCCATGATGCACACGTACATGGACCCACCAAACAGACTCATAGGGTGTCATTGATTCAAATTTTTATTTTAAATAAAAGCAAAATGAATTTCAAGAAAAGTTTTATTCCAAAAATTTATATTTTTTAAAGAAATTCATAAACCGACCCAACTCAATCCATCAACCTTTTAATTATTATTTTTTTATTCTAGCTTCAATCATACATGATCTTACAACGTATTAAGAATTTATAGAATTTTATAGGTCATATTTCTCGAGAAACCATAACCATCTCTTTAATTTTATTATTATTTATTTATCTATAAACCATCTCTTTAAAAATTAAAACATAGTTAAAAAAAAAAAAGTGTATGAATCAAAATTAAACAAATATAAAAGTGTTTTGAGAATTCAAATCCTTTTAGTTTAATCATTAAAAAATTATATGAAGTGATGGAGAATAATTCATGGAATGTTAGGTGCTACTTTCCAAAAACAAATAATTTTTAAAAATAATTTTTCAAATGAGAAGGGAAGGAATAAAGTGAGCTTCTAAACCTTTTTCTTTCCTTTTTTTTTTCCATTTTTTTAATCTAAAAAATAATGAAGAGATAAATAAAAAGTTCATATAAGTATAATTTATACGTTTTAATTGTATTATAAATTTATTTAAGTTAGACTGTAAAATTAAATTGCATAGAATCAAATCAACTCGATATAATTATCAACCATGATTATAATTCAAGATAATTTTTTAAAATATATATTGAAAATTGAGTTTTAAATCATGTTTTATGATTTAATGTTTTACTTTTATTTAAAAAAAATAAATAAATAATTCAAACCATTCGAAACTACGGCACTAAAAATATAATATTTGAGTTGGATTAGGTTAATTAGCATCGTTTGGATTAAAAAGAAATTACAATAAATATATGTTTTTTTTTTTCTATATTAATAAATTAAATTAGATAATTTTGAGAATTCATTAGTTATCTCACCGACAACGTTTACCGTACTATTTATTCAATTCCAATTCCCACGTCTAAACAACCACGTGAACTCCCAACAACCAATCATTCCATTCCACGTGTATTTTCAAACTAATAAGCCAACGCGTTTCATACCAGAAAATCAGATCGCGTGAGAATACTGTAAAGTATTTTCTTCTCGAGGTTCGGTATTTTTTTAAAATGGCGTTTTATCCCTGAACTACCCCTCTCTCCATCACAGACGGTTACCGATCCGGTAATTTAGCAAAGCCCCCCATCTTCCTAAGTCCACTAAATTACCATTTTGCCCTTCAACTTCATTTTTAAGAAAAGTGTGAAAATATAAATTTAAAAAAATCTAAAAAAAAAAAAAAGAAAAATATTCGTTCCATATCTCTATATTTTCTTGATCTTTCTCGAACACATAATACAACATCATATTTGGATGTCCTAAGATAAACACGCGCATAAAAATAAAAGACCTATGAAATTTTTACAAGAATATAATCACAATAATGATAAAAAGAAATTACATCACAGAGAGGAAGAACTCTTACAGAATGTTGGGGCATTCCCCTGAATTGGGTTCTCCACCACAAAATGCCCCAATGAATCCACCGATTCCACCAAATTTTCCGGGCAAAGAAACTCGTCGCTGTAAATCCGCTCAATTTCCCGACCCATCTCGTGAACGAAGACGTGGGTTTTGGAATTCGCTTCCCCAAATTTGCTTCTCGCTAACACTCCGGCGGTGAAGATCGCCGACATTCTTCCCGGCGATGAGGGGCTGTAGCCACGGGGTCCGTCCACCAGGATCACGTCCCATGGGACTTGGTAAATGTGATTCGGCATATCGTTGATGCCCAATTTGCATTCGGAGAAGAGGAGATTCTGGATGGGTTTGCACTCTTTATCGGCCTGTAATTTTGCAAGAATTAGAAGCTCCTTCATCTGGGTTACTTTGGTCGTGAATTGGATGTCGTACGCCTCTGTTCCGGGGTTCGATTGCTCGAATTTCGAGACCTGGTACTCGTTCTCGTCCAGGAACACGGTGGTGCCGCCGTGATTCAGGGCGTGCCAGAGGAGGGATTCGTGGGTCAGACCGAAGATTAAGAAATTACACGCCGGGGAGCAAGAGGAGATCGCGGTGGCGATGGAAGAGAGCTCGGCGGTGGACATGTGGGGTTTTGTGGAGTTTGTGTCGGCGGCCGCGTAGTGGAGGAGGGCAGTAGAAACAGAGTGGGGGAGGACGCCGGCGCCGGAGATTCCATCGCCGTTTCGACGGGCGGCGGCGGCGGAGGAGGAGAACGTGGAGTTGATGAGGGTGAGAGTGAAGGCGAGTGTGAAGAAAGTAATTAAGGAGAAGAGCCAGCGCGGGGTGTGAGGGCGTTGCCGGCGGTAGGAGCATGGAAGAGGATGAGCTTAGCGTTGGCGGTGGATTTCATGGCGGCGGGGATTGGACGGAGAAGACGACGGTGGAGGAATCACTCAAGACACTCACTGGAATGGCGCGTGAGGCTGAGGGGTGCCGAATTTAAAGCCAATGGAGAGAACGTGGGAATAAATAAATAAATGTTTTTTTTTAACGCAAAATATTTACGTTTCATTATTAAAATAATTTATAAAATTGAATATTAAATTTGACTAAGAAAAATAAATAATAATTTATAGTACTTATATTTTATGTTGATTATTGAATGTATAATATGATTAAATGTCAATTTTAATTTTTTAAATAATTTAATAATAAAATTTGTTAGTTTTACATATGGTATGCATAAAATAAATTTGGATATAAATAAAACGATATGTTTATTAAAAACAAAAAAAAATGAGACCAACCGTCCTTCCCTATAAACTAAACTAATATAACTAATTCACTCAAAGAATGCATTAATTCACCTAACACATAATCAACCCAAAAAAAAAATAATAATAATTTGGCCTAAATATCATAGTAAAAATATTAATTTCACCTAAATTAATTTTATTTATAATTTAATATTATTAATTATTTAAAAATTTTAAGGTTATTAGTGAAGTTTTGAACAAGTAATGTTTAAGTAATAACAGACATTATCCATTCAAATTTATTTTTTTAAAATTATAATTATTTAAAAATCAAATTTGTTTTGAAAAAAAAGGGACAAAAAGCGTAACACAAGCATGAAATTATGGTAAAAGTCAAACGAGTATACGGGAATCAAGGGAAGGAGTTTTGGGAGAGAGGGTATTATCGTAAATTCACTTGAAATTATTACTTTTGACTTTCAGAAAGTTATAAAAACCAAGTTTTAATTAACAAATTCTTTACATCATTGAAGATTTAAATTTTAGGTATTTAATCAGGTAAAATGACTAAAATATCCTTTACTATATCATCATACCGCTTCTTATTAGTGACATTATTGATTTTCGTCAACCATTCCACCAACAACTTTGATCATATATTGGCGACAATTGATAATTTACTGTCTATTGTCAAACTCCTCGTAGCAGCAAATGGTAATCAAACGATTGTAGTATTTTATATATAAATTTATAGTATTTTTATTAATTCATAGTAATTAATTAAATATTTTACCACAAAAGTTATTGGATAAATGTTGAGATTATACCTTGAAGGATAATAACGAAATTGAGGTGCATTGAATGGACCTTAATTTTATTTATGACAAGCTCAAGATGTAGTACGGAGAGTTAGAGCTTATTAGCATTTAATGAATTTACATATAGCTCGTGTTTCACTAAAAACAAGACAGCTTCATTTAAAGAGCTCGGTTTTCGTATTACTTAAAGTGGAGTGTCAATTATGCTATTTTCTTCGATGGTATAAAATCATTTAGATTTGAGGTTTCTAACATAGAATTAGAACAAAAAATGATAATAAAAGTGAAAAAATAAAATTATCTTAAAAAAAACCTTCATAAACTTTCAAAATTTTGGTTAATATTCTTAATTTTTTATACAAAAATAAAAAATACCCAGACTATCAATATTTTGTTTTAAAAATACATTTCGATTTTCAAAATGGTTTAAAAAATATTTTATAACTTTAAAAAGTGTTTTAAAAAAAAATGCTTGAATTTTTAAAACTTTCATTAATCTATTAATCTTTTTTTAAAAAACTTCAAAAAATACTCATGAACTTTCCGAAATAAAATTAAAATGTTCGTAGATAATTTATGAGGTATTAATAGACATTTTTGTCCATATATTGACGGTAAAGTTTTGTTTTCTGAGTTTTTTTTTTTTTTTTTTTTTTTGTATAAAATTAAAGAACGTTAATATTATTTTTAAAATTTTATAAGTATTTTTTTTAAATTTATTTATTTTTACTTTTAAAATATTATGGTAACTTATTAAGAATATTATAGAAACTTTGAATTTAGAAGGAATTTTATTAATTTAACTATAAAATTATATTTAAATAAAAAAAAAAAAAAAAAAAAGGAGACCGACACATTAAAAAAAACCCGTAAATAAAATAAATGAGAAAAGCGTTATAGACATAAATACACAAAAAAAAAAAAAAAAAAAAAAAAAAAAGGAAAATAATTGAGAAATAACATAATCCAATCATTTCATAATTACTAATTAAAAAATACAAAAATAAATAAGTTAAATTATTACTTTTTTTTTTTAATTTAATAATATTTATTTATAGCATTGAAGTTCCCCACATCTTTTTAGGGCTCCATTCACTCCTTCATCATTTCACTCTTAAATGGTGTGGGGAACTTCCCACCTACTCTCTCTCCCATCACATTTTTTTTAAAAAAAAATATAATTAATTTCTTGTTATTTATTTATTTATTTATTTATTTATTTATTTATTTATGGTGGCTAAATATTCAATTTTTTTTTCTATATATTGTAATAAAAATTTATATTTTATACACCAAACTATTCAAAGATTTTTAGGGTTTATTATGGTCTTCCCTCGATTGGATGAATTTAGGATGAGAATTTGAATATAGCTTAAAATTGTCGAATTCATGTCTTTCCGGGTTCGTTAAACAAACCTACTTAGTTTCTCTCTCCTCGATTGGATGAATGATGAATTTTTAGGGTTTATTATTCATGTCGAATTCATGTCTTTCCGGGTTTATTATGGTCTTCCCTCGATTGGATGAATTCATGTCTTTCCGGGTTTATTATGGCCTACAAGGCTAAGACAATAATGTTGCTTACTTGGAGGCATGATAGTAAACTAATAGGGTCGACCTGGTCCTAATAGCCTCACAACACGAGAGTGACACAAGAGGGAATAACTTTCTCTCTCCTCTTCAGTTATTTACGGTTTCTAGACCTGATTTTGGCCGAATTTTAACTAGAATCCTTAAGGAAAGTTAAATAACACATTACTATTGTTCTCGTTCAAAATGACCCACTATATAGAAACAATTTTGCCACTAATGAAAATTATCTCCGACTTCAAACAAAGCTTCGACCGACTCTTCTATGGTCGTTCTCCACTAAAATTGGCTTCACCATACATTTACCCACACATTAATAAGCAAAACCCTCGAACAATTTCATAGTTAACACAACATTATTATATATTAAACATCTATATAAGAATATAATAAGAAATGTATAGTGAAAGAGACATATCATGTCATATCTTAAAAAAATTAATAGTTTAAGACATTGTTAAAAAGAAGGGAAGATGGATTGAAATTCAAAAGTTTCCACTAAATCCGCAATTGACACTCAAAATCGACACAAAAGACAACAAAATGGGGTTTGAAAATGAGATACAAATTTCAAAGAGGCAATCAAGGGGAAAAGAAGAAAAAAAAAAGGTCAAAATACCATCTAAATCATCTTTTAATTTCGACCATTTACATTGCATTTGGATTTTCCCCAAACTATTAATTGCTTTTTTAGGAACATTACATACATATACGGGTACCGGCGTCACAGTTTGATTAGATTTGTTTCGCATTTAGTCTTGGTAAAGATTTGTGGGTAAATCCGATTTGATCCCAACAATTAAATTCTTTCCTAATTCAGCTCATTTGTCTCGAGGAATTGAAAAGGTTGAAGTGAAATATAGAAGGTAATTGGTGATGCAAAAACTTTTTCTTTTATTGACACCTGAATCTTTAGTGACGCTGAGTCTTATGATTCAGTCCCACTATAGTGACATCATTTTCGTGAAAGGAGGCTTAGCATTACTAGAGAGTAACAAACATTGGTATCCACATCGTTGGTACTCATGTCACTTTTCATGAGGTATGATGTTAGGATCAAACAATTGTGGGAATAAGTTAATCTTTCACTTTGTTCGAATTCATTAGTCTAAATCGATTTGATTATTGCCATGATTTTATTAATTGATATCACTGAGTAGTTAACTTTCTTATCACAAGCCGAGTTCTTGCTACCGTGGTAAAATGAGATTCCGGCACCCTAATTACTACATCATGGAGCTTTCGAGTGAATAGCTATATTCTTGGAGAAATGGCTCTAGAGGCACTGTAATGATTCAAACCCACCGCTAATAGATATTGTCTTATTTCAACTTTTCCTTTCAAGTTTTCTCTCAAAGATTTTAAAACGCTTCTGTTAGGGAGAGGTTGTCTTATTTCAACTTTTCCTTTCAAGTTTTCTCTCAAAGATTTTAAAACGCTTCTGTTAGGGAGAGGTTGTCTTATTTCAACTTTTCCTTTCAAGTTTTCTCTCAAAGATTTTAAAACGCTTCTGTTAGGGAGAGGTTTCCACATCCTTTCCACATCCTTATACGGTATACTTTGTTCTCCTCCCAACCGACGTGGGTAGTTTTTGTAGTGTTGTGAGTTATGGGAACAATTATTAGAGCCTATGAATTTTCTCATCTCTTTAGTTGTATCAATCATTTTTTCAAGTCAAATGTAAGTAACTCTAATCATACAAGGCGAGTGATAATGACATTCATACTAATCAGACTATGTATAACGGCCCAAACCCACCGCTAACAGATATTGTCTTCTTTGGGCTTTTCCTTTCGGGCTTTCCCTCAAGGCTTTAAAACGCTTGTGTTCGGAAAAAGCAGATATTATCCTCTTTGGGCTTTCCCGTTGAAACTTTCCCTCAAGGCTTTAAAATGCGTCAACTAGGGAAAGGTTTTCACACCTTTGTAAAGTGTGTTTCATTCTCCTCCCCAATTAATGTGGGATATCACAATATGGTAACACCATAAATTGAGAATCTCACGGTTATCTCTATTATTACGCAACAATACTAAAGATGATCATTTTACTTGTCCCGCGAGGACCCATCCTGAATGGAAAGGGATTTCCAGTTTATACGGAGAATGGAGAGGGAGTAAGGATCTCATTAAATAAATGGGGCTGAAAAAGTTATTACATTTTTCGTCTCCGTTCAATTCCGTTCAATTCCGTGCTTTGTGAACATCTCTAGATAGAACAACTCTAGACCAGAAACGATCTCGAAATTGTGTCAAAATGGAGTAAATGAATGAGTCAAAATTGGTATAGGCACAAAAAACATAGCAAAATAATGCATAATCTGTAACAAAAGCAGCAGCCATGTTAACTCTGGTGAGTGCGCTTGATGTGCAGCCCAGCTCTAACTATGTCTTCTCTTGTGATAACCCCCACCTTCCAAAAACCAACACAAACAACATTATTTGGCTAGCGTTCAAGGATGAAGAACAGCAAGTAAGTGTAAGAGGTAAACATGTTGGCCTTACCAGCTTCCCATCGCAGTCTACCACTGGCAAACGATGGAGCTTTGTTTCAAGCAACACCCTACAAATTTACGATGATAATGAGTACAGACACGTACACTAGAATGTATTATATTAGGAACACGCACCTGGCAGCACTTTCCAAGTTCGTAGCTTCACGAACAACCAATGGAGCGGGCGTCATCAAATCTGCTACAACTTCCCCGTTGGTCTTGCTCAACAACTTCTGTATCTCCTTGAACCTCTGCCCATATATATATACATGTTCGAGTTTTTTAAACAAAGACCTTTCTTTTTTTATGACTTTAAAGAGAATGAATGAAGATTTTGTGGGCTTACTTTCCAGCTACTGTTCACATCTGGGAATATATTCGTCTCCCCACCACCGCCCACACCTATCACAAACCAATATTCAATTAACGAGAGTTTATGTTGAAAGTGGACAATATCATAGCATTTGGAACCATACAGAAAGAGAATTGGTATGAAACTAAAGACCAACCTGAAATTGCGTGTAGAGCTAGTAAGTCGTAATCTGAGACAACACCGACCTGTAATGGAATTTTCAAGAACAAATACCAAGATTATTCTCCATTCATTACAATTCAACTTATTTTTTTTTTTTTTTTTTTTTTTTTTTGTTTTATGTAAAAAGAAGTTTACCAGTTTCCAGTCGTCGTCAATTACAGGAAATCCAGATAGACTCTTCTCCACCAGAACCTCCAAGGCTGTTTCAATACACACTTTATTTTACAACTCATGCCCACATTCAAATACAAATACTATAAATTATACACTAAATTTTAACTATTTTTCAAGGTTCAAAAGGTTAAGGATGACGTGCTTGTGGTCGAGTGTCAACTTAAATTGTGTTTATGTATTTTCTATGTGATTAAATTGAATGTTGTTCAATAATACAAAGTTTGCACCTAGACTAATATATATATCTGGAATGTCTCAACAATCCGTTCAAGAAGCCTGTATAATAGAGCCCTCGACTACACCAACTTCTTTGTTCATGACTCTACATAATAGTATGATATTGTCCACAAGCATAAGGTTTTGGTTTGAGCTTCCACAAAAGATTTCGTACTCGTTTAGATATATTCCTTATTTATAAATTCATGATCATTCTTTAAGTTACTCAACCTGTTACTCTCTCCTACCAATCCTCAACCCCTAACCTAATTTCCTTTTTATTATAATAGAGTATAATTCAATTAATTAAAAATATATTCGAAATTTTTTATGAGGCATATTAAATTTGAGCTGACATTTAATACCATTGATTAAATTAATAAAAATAGTTTTATATTGGGTACTTTTATCAAAAAAAAAAAAAAAAAAAAATTTACTAATACATTTAAACTTCTTTTAAAATAAATTAAAAAATACATTTAGACTTTTTAAAAAAATTAAAAAATATCTTTAAACTTTCAAAATAGTTTTAAAAATATATTTTCAACTCTAAAATTTATTTCAACAATACTCGTTTAATTAAAAAAAAAGCTTCAAAAATATTTTTCTTTTAAATTATAAAAAAAAAATGCCGTTTGTTAGTACTACATTTTAAAATTACTCCTCAAAAACGTTCTCGATAACATTAAAATTTGGTAAATAATCTTCTTGTAACATAATACTATAAAAGTATTTTTGAATTTTTTTTTAAGGTCGAAGAATAAAATACTAACCATTTCTTAAAAAAAAAAAAAAAAAACTAAGAGTAAGGATATTTTTAATTCAATCATGTTATTAAAAGTTTGAGACAAATAATTTTATTACTTTCTTTCCTCTTTAGGGCTCCTACTGCTGCGCCTGACCTTGAGAAGGCACATTAGCATGACGTACTTCTCCTGTTTGAACCGGGGTTTGAAACCAAACTACTCTTCAAGAGGATAGATGGGTCGATTCAGGTGAGATCCAATGTAGATCCAACTTTCTATTCACTCGTGGGATCTGGGCGGTTCGAGGGGGACCACCTCGGCTCCTCTCTTCTCGAGAATCCATACATCCCTTATTAGTATATGGACAACTATCTCTAGTTTTGTAGAAGATTATCGTTCAATCTTTGATCCACCAGAATTATTTGACCTTCAAATTTTTTGATTTAAATTACAAGTTTAAACTTCAAAAACTTAATAGTCGGAACTGACCTATAACTCGCATCGGGTGGCTTACAAATTGGGAACAAGAATAAATAAACACATAAAGAATTATAATAATTAAAATACCTTGGTCAATAGTGGTAGAAGGTTTCACAACTTGCAGATTCCCCTTCTTGGTCATAAAATCCCCAACCCTATACTGAAAAACCATACACAAAACATACTAATTCAATTCGCTGTTTATTAATTCAAACGCCTCAAACCAGACAGCATCAATTCAGTCATACCGCCGCAGAACTGCCCACATCGCGGCTACATACTGTCATGGCCACCGTCGGAGGCCCAAACCGTCTCGACGGCGATGAAATATATCCGCCGCCGGTCAAGGCCGCCCGGGATTGCGTCTGCCGGAATGATCGTGAATTAGGAAGAACAGAGGAGGGCGTAGAAATTGAGGCCATCTTTTTGAGTTGTAAACAAAATTTAATTTGAATTTTGGAATTAAATTGTGTATTTATAGAGAACAGAGGAGGAGGAGGGGAAATGGTGGGGACCGTTTGAAAACGGAATCGGAAACGGGGATGGAATTCTGATACTAATTTGCTTTCTTATGAGCTTAAAATCAACGATCGCGATTATGCCACGTTGTCGTCTGTAGCAGTTGTTGTTTGACTTCTCACGCGCGCGTTACGGAGTTTTGGCCCACACGCTTCTCTCCCTTGATTTTTATGAGAACAAAAATCATTCCAATTAATTAATTAATTCGTCTTTAGATTCTTTCAAACTAAATATATCTCATGCTTTTTAAAAATAATTTAGATTAATATCTTTTTTAACTATATATATTTTTTTTTTTGTTGAGATTTGAATTTATAACTGTCGATAATATATATTTTAACTAATTTATAAAATTAAAATTTTTTAATTAATATAAATAAGTTCGAATTTATTAGACTATTTTAATTGAATTTCGATTTAACATCGCTATCATATTAATAAATATGAAAAAAAGCAATTTCATAAGAAAGCAAACTAAATAGAGAGCTCTAAAAGAGGAGAATTTTCTTTTTTCCTTCTTTCCAATTTTAATTTCATATAAATAATTAATTAAGAGCGTTCAAATGACTCAAAAACTCGTTTTAACCCAAACCATAAAAATTAGGTTGAATATATATATTTTTCAGTTTGGGTTGATTTGAATTATTGAAAATTAAAAATTTAAGTCAAATTTTCAAATTAATTTTATGAGATTTTAAATATTAATATAACATTTATGGTGAAAAAGTAAGATTTTTTAAAAATAATTATAAAAAAAAAAAAAAAACTATCTAACCCAACTCAATTACAAAATAGATAGATTAAGATTTTTTTTTAATCCAACTCGTAATAAAATAAAAATGAGTTAATTTACAATTTGATTCTTATGCTTTTTGCGTATTTTTTTAATTTGATCCAAAAGTGAACAATATAATTTATAATCTCCAGCCATGTTTAGTTAACGAGAGAAGTCTTAATATATAGATGAGGTAGGATGTGGACGAAGATGAACAATATAATTTATGTCCCTAGCTACGTTTAGCTAATGGAGAAGAATCTCTCCCTACTCCCCCTTAATCTTCGTGGTGCCCCAACCAAACCAACAATAAAAACAACTTATCTAGATAGCTTAAATTAGGATGCTAGTTTATCCCTTGAAATTACGTCAACCTATACATATTTACAACACTGGATTAGAACACATTAAACGATTTAATTTATCTAAGCTTCACAATTAAACCTCTAATTAATTTATAATACTTTAATTGGGCCAAAAAATACGTATTTAAATGTCAAACATGGTAGAGAAGGACTCAAAGCAGTTTAGAAAGGGACGTGGGTCGCAACGTCGGGTCGGTTCGGGTCGGCGTGCGGGTACAAACACGTATCACGCGGTCAGGAGCGAGTCACGTCTGGGTCGGGCTACCGTCGGGTCCAGCACGCGGGTTATGAGGCTGCTGGGTCGGGCCGCCTACTGGGCCAAAGGACGCGCTCGTGGGCCAGACACTTGCTGGATCGACCCGCGACTAAGATGGCTAGGCTGCAACATCCGTGGGCCGACTGGAGTTGGATCTGGGTTGCTCACCAGTCGGTTGCGGCCTACTTGACGGTTCCAAACCTACTTGGTTCGGACATAAGTCTGAGGTTCAGGTTTGCGGTCCATTGAGACTTAGGCTCAAAGTTTGGCTCGGATTTCGAACCTCAGGCTTGGACATAGGCAGATTCCTTTAAATTTAATAAAAAAATAGAGATATATAAGTTTTTTTTGTAAGATCTAAATAATTTTAAACATGTATCTATCAAATGAATGTAATTCTCGTATCTATTACATGAATATTTCACTAGTTTAATATCAAACAAAAATCTCTAACTCGATTCAATCCAACTTGGGTGCATTCTTAATATGAATTTACGAGAACCCACCTAAAATAAAAAATAAAAAATAAAAAAAAAAAAATAAAAAAAGAAAATAAAAAATAAAAAAAAGAAAAAGAAAAAAAAAGCGATCGAAGGAAGTACCTTATCAAAAAAAGGAATTTACATTTAAAGCCTCTCATCCATTGAAAATAAAACTAATTAAAAAAAAAAAAAACCGTGATTATCCACGGTGGAATCTGATGTCCGATTTAGGGTTTTTACCCAAATCCAACCGACATATATAAGTCCCACAACCATGGAAAACCCTTTTTTCTTTCTGCAGTGCAGTTTCAGCTGCCCTCCAATTCATCCCTCTGAAACAATCTCCGTCTTCATCTCCGCCGTCGGATCTCGGACTCCGACCATCTATCCCTTCTTTATCCTTCCCTCTCCTCCACTATTATTTCGCCTGCACAACAAACCCCCCCCCCCCCCCAAAAAAAAAAAAAACTAAACTTTTGTTGTTAGGTTTTCTACCCAAATTTGTAAAAGAAAAAAAAAACACACACACCATTCTTGTTCTTCGTCGTCGTCGTCGTTCTTACTATCCATTTCATTTCGTCGTCCTGTAGGATTATCCTCCGCCGTCCTTATATTTTCCGATTCTGAATAATAGAGGAGAGGGAAGCGAGTCAAAGATCAAAAAAATTTAAAAAACTTGAAAACTGAAAAGAAAAGCATCCAAACGACACCGAGTTTTCTCAGAATGGCTCAGGTTCCATCTCCACCTCAAGTTCCCGGTACCGATCCAGCGGCCAATGGACAGCATGTCACGACGTCGTTGTATGTTGGAGATCTTGACGTGAATGTCACCGATTCGCAGCTCTATGATCTTTTTAATCAGGTGGGGCAGGTTGTTTCTGTTAGGGTTTGCAGGGATTTGACGACCCGCCGATCGCTTGGTTATGGCTATGTCAATTACAGCAGCCCTGTGGATGGTTAGTCTATGCCTGCCTTTTAATCTTTAGGGCTTAATTTTTGTTCATTTTAGGTCCTCCAAATATACATGTCGCTATATTGGGTCTTTGCTGGAGTTTTTTCTGTAATCATTGAGTTTTTTTGTTCAGGCCCCTTCACGTTCTAGGAATTAGGACATCTTATTGCTTCATTTTTGGAAAAACTGTGCATATTTGTTTTTGTTGGCTTGGTTGATGTCTTAATTTCATTCACATATGAGGAAAACAGCTCCAGAATATTGTGTCTGTTGGTTTTGATTTTTCATTTTATATTCTTGATGCTGTAGGATTCTTGTAGTTATTAAGAAATGCGATGGCTGATCATTTTGTTCTTTTATCTTTTCGTTTTCTTCACCTCTCCGTGAATTTTAATTTGAGCCGTTCTTAGGTTATTGTGATATGTTGATGGGAATAGAAGTTTTCCTGTTTGTAGTTTGATCAATGCTATCATGCCATCAACTTTTGCTTGATTTTGTTATCTATCGTCTGAAGAATTATGTTTGATTATATCTTTTTCCCGGACTTCATTACAGCAACAAGGGCATTAGATGCGCTAAACTTCACCCCTTTGAATGGAAATCCTATAAGGGTTATGTTTTCGCATCGTGACCCTAGCGTGCGGAAAAGTGGGTCTGGAAATATTTTTATCAAGGTAAGTGCTTTTGTAGCTAGAGCTTTGTTTTCCTCGTCTCTTTTGCTTTATTGCTGGATGTTTTGACTTAATGCTGCTCTTAAACGGTAGAATTTGGACAAGGCAATTGATCACAAAGCATTGCATGATACATTTTCTGCATTTGGAAGCATTTTATCCTGCAAGGTTGCTACGGATGCATCCGGGCAGTCTAAAGGCTTTGGTTTTGTGCAATTTGATAAGGAGGAATCTGCCTTAAAAGCCATAGAGAAGTTGAATGGAATGCTGCTAAATGACAAGCAGGTGTTTGTGGGACCTTTCGTTCGCAAGCAAGAACGAGAAAGTGTCAGTGAGAAAACAAAGTTTAATAATGTTTTTGTTAAGAATCTGTCGGAAACTACATCTGATGAAGATTTACAGAATATGTTTGAGGAGTTTGGACCAATAACCAGTGTTGTGGTGATGAGGGATGGGGATGGAAAATCCAAATGCTTTGGCTTTGTAAACTTTGAGAATGCAGACGATGCTGCAAGGTCTGTTGAAGCACTTAATGGAAAGAAGGTTGATGGGAAAGAGTGGTTTGTTGGAAAAGCCCAGAAGAAATCCGAAAGGGAAGTTGAATTGAAAAATCGGTTTGAGCAGAGTGTAAAAGAAGCTGCTGACAAGTATCAAGGTACAAACCTATATGTTAAGAATTTAGATGATAGCATTGACGATGATAAACTGAAGGAGTTATTCTCTGCGTTTGGAACCATTACCTCATACAAGGTTGTAAGGACTATATATGTTTTGTAATCTTACACTCTCCAGTTGAGTATTAACAGATGATTTAATACTTTACATGCCTGTAGGTTATGCGAGACCCTAATGGAATGAGCAGAGGTTCTGGATTTGTTGCGTTCTCAACTCCTGAAGAAGCTGCAAGAGCTGTGAGTTACATTATTGTGCACAAGAATATTGTTTAGACGATGCTTGTTATTCGGCTGACTGTCGTATTACGGTTAATTAGCTACAAGATTTTTATTATCTATTTTTGTCACCTGATAGCTTGGAGAGATGAATGGAAGAATAATTGTGAGCAAACCTCTCTATGTTGCACTCGCGCAGAGGAAGGAAGATAGGAGAGCAAGGTTGCAGGTATGTTTGTACTAATTATTATGTTTTGAAGCGTGGATGCTACCGTTCTTTCTCGTTTTCCAATATTAAAATGTCTGCTAATATTTGTTTATCCACTTCCTCTTTTGTTTGACATTGACTGTACTTCGTATATGTGCATCTCAGGCACAGTTTTCCCAATTGCAGCCAATGGCAATGGCATCTTCAGTTGCACCTCGTGGCATGCCAATGTATCCTCCAGGTGCTCCGGGTATCGGACAACAAATATTCTATGGACAAGCACCGCCTGCTATTATTTCCTCACAGGTAACTTCTTTCTTTTTCTCTTCGGAAAAGTAACCTGGATTGTTGTGGTTTGCATATAAAATGATTTCTTTTCTTTTCGACATCTCTTGTTCTTCATGGAAGGGGTTGTAAATTGTGACTGCATTTAAACCATACTATGAATTCTTGCAGCCTGGCTTTGGTTATCAGCAGCAACTCATGCCTGGAATGAGGCCTGGTGGAGGTCCCATGCCAAATTTCTTTGTACCAATGGTTCAGCCGGGCCAGCAAGGGCAAAGATCTGGTGGCAGACGTGCTGGTGCCATTCAGCAAACCCAGCAGCCCGGTCCAATGATGCAGCAGCAGGTTTCTATTGTTTTTTCTGCCTTCGTGTTTACCCATGACTATGATTGATATTTCTAGTTGACACACTAATGGCATATGTTTGTTTACCCGAAAGATGCTCCCACGAGGACGTGTGTACCGTTATCCTCCTGGACGTGGAATGCCTGATCTTCCCATGCCTGGAGTTGCGGGAGGTATGTTCTCTGTTCCATACGAGATGGGTGGTATGCCCCCACGGGATACTGTTCACCCTCAACCAATTCCTGTTGGTGCTTTGGCTTCTGCCCTCGCAAATGCAGCTCCAGACCATCAACGAACGGTAGAGTTTACGGTGCTACTAATTTATCCGTGTGGTTATTTGGCTTTGCGTTTACTCACACTGCAAAATGCAGGAACATAGAAACTAGGAAATGATTCCAAGCCTGCTGATATTCATATAACTTGTATGGTTGTTTCAGATGCTGGGGGAAAATCTGTATCCACTCGTGGAACAGCTAGAGGTTGATAATGCAGCAAAGGTGACCGGAATGCTACTGGAAATGGACCAAACTGAGGTTCTGCACTTGCTCGAGTCGCCGGAGGCTCTGAAAGCCAAGGTGGCGGAGGCTATGGAGGTTTTGAGAACTGTGGGTCAGCAGACAGGCAATGCAGCAGCTGATCAATTGGCTTCACTGTCCCTGAGTGACAACCTTGATGCCTAATCCTAATGCTGGCTGCTGCCTGCTCTGCCCCCCCGCCTGCTTTTCATGATCCTTTTTACTTGATGCTTCTATTTTGTTTGATACCTTTAAAAGTTTATCAACTACTTTGGTTCGAACCGAGTGATTTCTACTTCTGGCGATGTTTGTGGGAACCTATTCTAAGTTTTGTTATGATGCATTTTGCTATCATTAACACTTCAAATGCTTACCTTTTATGAATTATATTGAATGTCTAAACTCTCTCTTTATGATTGCTACGTTTTTAAAAATGGGTAACATGCTTTGTATTTTAGAGGTTAATTTTCAATAATTTAGTCCTCATATTTTAAGAAAATAATAAATGATTTGTTGAATAATTTCTTTACTATTAATATCTATTGACTTAGGTTGGAGCTACTGCTACTTAACGCTCTCTCTCTCTCTCTCTGAAATTTAGTTTTTCAGTTCGAATTAGAATTACTGGACCATGGAACTCAAATTTATAGTAATTATCGGAGTTAGAATTAGAATTATTACTCTCACTTAATTTTAATATAGACTAAGTAAAAGTCGTCGCTTTTTTTGCTTGCATCACTTGTAACACCAATTTCAATGTCTAAAATCTTGCTCTCAAAACTCTCTTTCAAATCTCTGTCCCCGTCTTCTAAAACTTTCTTCTTGAACCGAGGCCAAAAGCTCAAGCATAGGCGTTTGGCCGTAGGAGACGCAAGAATGAATTGACTTAACTCAATTCTTACTAAAGAATATCATCAAAAGTGCGATTGTGATAAGATTCTAAAATCTATTTAACTAGCGAAAAAGTGTATTTGACCCAAGTCGAATAAGTGGACCTCACTTCCAACTGAGTAAAAAAAAAAAAAAAAAAAAAATCTTAGTTTTTGGTTTCACCAATCACTGCCAATCTTTCTAATGAATAGGAAAATGGATAGAAAGAGACCGCTTGCTTTATCTCCCTACCTTTTTCTCATTTAGTCTCAACCTGCAATATATATATATATATATAGAGAGAGAGAGAGAGAGAGAGAGAGAGAGAGAGAGAGAGAGAGAGAGAGAGAGACTGCTTAGACGAGCTTCAGAAGTGCCCTGTATTTGAAACTTTATAGACATAAGATCCATACATTTCCATTCATTCACTTTCTAGCTACGATGTTAAACAGACAGCATATGCACATATCAAAAAACTGACTATACCCCACTTCGGGGCCTCAAAACCACATCTAACACACCCAATCATTGAAATAAAATACTTATCATTTCAGTTACCAACATGTCTCAGCCGCAGTCCTTCACCGCCCACTGCAAGGCCAGTATTTTGCGTCTTAGATGATGAAGTCCCTGCTGCATCGCTCGGCTTTTCTCTACTTTCTTCACCGAAGTTATGGAGTCGGCGACCGATGAGATAACGATCGTCGCGAATGGAGTTGTGAAGGTTGGAGAACCAAACATGAAATCTCTTAGCACAGAAATACAACATGCTAACACAAAGGCATCCAATCCAAGCAAATCGATAAACAGCCGAGTTGACGATCAGCGGGTACCCGAACACGGGAAATACTCCTCTAGCTAGAACGTAAGGTACGCATAGTGCTGTCAGTAGCTTCATTATAATTGGCACGACTATTTCCCGCAAAACCCAGAGTCCTTGAAGCCTGGAGAAGCCATCTTCTCTTACTCGTTCGAACTTTACTCTCCAACTGTCATCCACCAGTGGTATCATATGATCTAACATTACCTGCTCAAATGAAGGTAGATCATTATAATAAGTTTTGATATCAACCAACCAGAAAAGGAAAGTGGAATTGTAGGTTACAAATTTTGATTCCCGCTCACCAGTCTAGTCCAGATCTTAAGAAAAATTAAGCCCAATGCCCAGTCCTGGTACAAGAGGAAAACTGGGTTTTCATCCACTGGAACTCGCATAGGCACAATGACCAGAAGCTCAAATAACAAGCCAATCAGAACTGGAATGAGAAAGATCTGAAGACCAAGACTATATGTCAGATCATGGAATCAAGAAATCCCCCAAAACTGATATGAAAGTAAGGTTTCCCTCTTTTTCAGGTCCATTTTTTACAGCCATTCTTACCCATATTGATAGTAGTGCAGAACTCTTGACGACAATGGCAAACCATTTCCATATCTGGCTCAACAGAACTGTCACTCTCCTTGCTCTGACATATTCAATGGTATATCTAGCACCAGCTATGACTGTCCAGATAACGTAGCTCCCGATGACAAAAGCATACATATCTGTGGAAAGAATAAATATACAACAAATTATCATTTTCCGACAGAGTACTAGGAAAAAACATAGTGAAAAATGATTTCTGTAGTAGTCGCACCATTACACTTGATACCATGTGTGATGGGAAGAAGCGGAATAGCATTGAAGAGCGCCCGTCCAAGTGAAGTTGGTACCACTATCAGTGCTGAGTTGAAGAGAAGAAGAGTCATCCATGCCACAACCAACAAAAGGACAATGCGGAGAGCAAAGCTATACCTCCTAAAATTGAAGTAAATAAAGATTAGAAGTTTAAGCATGCCTGACTTAGCCCATATGATGAGATAATATACTAAATAGGCAAAACAGCATATAAAACCCAACCCCAGAGAAATTATTCAAAAGATGTAAATTAAAAATTGACAATGGCTTCACCGAGGTTTTTAAGTAGAAGAGAGTAGTTCATGCCAAACAAATGAGAAAGAGGAAAAAGACTGCAGTTGCAGTGCCCAACTCTCCTACAATAATGATGTTCATGCTTGGAGGAAAGAATTGGAACTTACTCTGGATCAGACTGCTCTTCATTATCGTACTCCTCGTTAGTCAAATTCCCAGATGCAGGACCGACTTGGTTTGGCTCGTTAGCTGCAGCATGAGCCACCAGAGCCTGATCCGGACCACCTAGATGATGTATCACTTGCAGATCTTGCAACCCAGGCTCTCCATTCCCATTTTCCTGGCCAACATTTTCTTCAGTTCTGGGAAGTAAATAATCTGTCAATCCAAGGGCCCAACCAACTACAGTAAACCAGCAGCGGAGAAGGGATTTGATTGTTGTTCTCAATTTAAAATGTTCTATAGCAAAAGGAATGCAGATTTGAAAGAGAAGCATGTCAGCTGGAATCTCTGTGAAGGGGTCCGATACCCTGCCACAAAAATGGTCAAGAAAATAAAAACATTGCCAAAGAATTCCAAGTTCAAAGTTAGGCTGCAGCAATCACAAATAAGCGCTGCTTGAGTATTATGAAATCTTACGATATATCAAGAGGAAAAATGGAGGGCACCATCCTCATAGCAAGTTTGACAGGTAAAAATACCAGCATTACAATTAAACTTCCATACACTGCAACAGATAGTAGAACACGGCGAGCATGCTTGTGCATAGGATCATCAATTAGATCTCGGAAAGGATTATAGTTCGGATCTGCAGGATCACGAAGGAAGTACAAAACTCCACTGCGCAAAACCTATAAAATTGTTGACAACACATGAGTAACTGGCATAACTATCATTGAGAAACAAATTTAACCAAAATTAGTCAGGATATCTACCCCACGAAGAAGGCTGACAAATATACTTATTTGTAGCATATACACAATGCCAACAGCCCAGTGAACCAATGAGCTTGCTAGAGGAGAAACGAAAAGAACTGAACACGCTGAGCCATCGACTTGCCAAACATCTTTACAGTACAAACGTCAAGCCACCAGCCACACATCAAGGGGAATACCCCAAGTTCTATGACCAGAAGGAAAGCAACCTTAACCATTGTCATCAAATGCCTCATCGCAGCCATGAACTGCCTAAGGAGAGAAGGGATGGCCTCGGCTACGGATGTAATGCCATACAACCTCCCCATTGTCAAAGGCTCGCCCCGTGTGTATCGAATCAAAGCAACAGTGCCAAGATAGAAGAAAACTAACGAAAATATAAATATGTAGCCTACAGCAAGAGTTGTAACATCAGAAAGCCTCGATGCAGTAGCTAACCCTTTCAAAACATCCACCGACAGTGAAGCAGTTATGTTGTTTGTGCCATTGTTTAGTGTACTGGAGTTGACTTTAAACATTTCTGCAACCTGATCGAGTAGACCACTTTCTTTACCATCTGATGTCAAATTTGCAACAGCTGTCAATGCATTTTTCAATGTAATATTGGCCAAGGAGAGAGCTGACTCTGTAAGTGGCATCATTGTCGAGAAAACTGGACCACTGGCTGAAGAGAAAATCCATGATACGTAATGAAGTATGATCCGACCTAGCGTAAAGGGCACGAAGATAACAACACCAAGAAATATCATATTGCTGGCCAAAACCTGCAAAACATTGGAACCAATTAGACATTACTACAAGGTAATGCTTAATTCTTTATTCGATGGAAAAATATGAGAATTGAATGATATTTTAAGTTATACCAGCAACGACATGGTGAATGAAGGAGGCCAAGATATCATCTCAAAAAGCCAATTTATATGCATGCAGTGTACATGACTCAAGAACAAATATACACATGAAACAATATTTAAACGGTAAACCTTCATTGTAACAATTATCAAAAAAAAGGATGTGCAGCACACTCAACTGTGAATGCATTTTCAACCAAATGAAACACAGGCCCCTGCATGCCAACCAGCTCATCAAAGGGAACATCTTCCGCACCATCAGCATCTTCCACATCAAACATCTGTTCAACATGAGCCTCAAGACGAGCAGCCTGCATTTCCAACCGAGCAGCTACATTTTCTGCATTCCTCCTAATCATTTGACCTGCCCCACCAAGTACCGGGGCTCCACCAGCATCTTCACCAATTGCATCACCAGCAAAATTTCTATTAGCTTGTCCAGGAGGTCTTCTGAAAGCACGAGCACCATTTCTATCTGCATCATCTTCTCGCTCACCATCCTGACCTCCAAGCTCCCGTAAATGCCTGAAGTAATCTCTCAAGGAGGTAGCTCCAAGAAATATAAATACAATGCTAGCAGAAAGCAGGAAGCCATGAAGACAATCAGTAAGAACAACGGTAGCAGACAAATGACTCAAGAATAATCTCTGGGCTTCCCCAAAACTCCTCACAAAAGCCAACCGCCATATCCAAAATGTAATGAAAGGTATGATGAGGAGCCAAACAGAGAGCACAAAACTGAGGCGTAAAAAGAATTGCAGGACATGGCAAGCTTTCATTGCTATTCCAAAAATAAATTCCTGAAAAGGAAGCCTTGATGGAGCATTCTCGGCATAAACAGGGGAGAAGGAAAATGCATGTTTGCAAACCTGCCACACGTGAAAATATATGTAAATTGGCATGACAAAGGCAATTATCAAATTTCTTCTTGGAATATATAAACCAAGAACAACAATTGATATGTTTCTTGACGTTAATACTAAAGATGCAAACAACAAATGATTTTGACTTAAAAGCCAGCTGACCCCTTAAGGAACATGAGTACTTACGGAATCGTACATCTTATGTACCCTAGCAGTTCTACACACCACACCATCACAAGACATTAACAACCAAAGTTCCAAATGTCTTCTTCATTTCAGAACTCCCAAGTGAAGAGAATATTACGAACATATTTCCCCAGAAAATGAACTATAAAAAGGGCACAAATTTTTTAATCTTTTGGGAGAACTAAAATATATATATATCCATCCAGACACAGAAGGAATTCCTTTGTAAAACATTTCAACGAACTGTCATAAAATTGCACCAATTCAGAAACCTCTTACACCCACAATGAAATAACTTTCTTTAGGGACTCGAGTAAGATTTCCATGGGCCTAAATCATATCCATGCAGGGTTTGGTTAATTGCTAGTGCATCTCCAATGCCCCTTCCTAAACAAGAATTTTCATGGGCCTAAATCATTTCCATGTTGGTTCGGTTAATTGCTAGTGCATCTCCAATGCCCCTATCTAACCAAGAAATTCCAATAGTTTCTCCACAAATACAATACAAAAAGGACCCTAAACCTCGCCCAAGAAACGCTGCTTAATTAAAGAACTAAATAGGCAAGAAAAGAAAATGAACCTCGCACTGACGGGCGTTGCTGTGACTTAGCCATTGAAGGAGACAGTCCTGGTGAACAAACTTGATACTGCCGCTGCAAGCGCAGGGATAACTTAGCGGGTTATCCGCATCTTTAGGGTTCCTACAGATCCGGCAGACGTCCTCTTCCTCTTCATCGTCGTCATACTTGGGTCCAGGAAAAGCCGTGGACAAGTTCGCTTCGTTCCCTGACACCGATGCTTGAACTGCATCAACAGAGGCCGCATCATGAGCAGCATCTCCATCGATCGAAGGCGCGGCCGCCGGCGCAATCTCCATTGCTACGTAACCGTGTAAACCAGGACCCGAATGTCCACCGCGAGTCACCAAAGTCAAGCAGCTGAAATGTCGTTGGAACCGACGACGTACTTCTTCCCCGTAATCCGCAGAGAGACCTCAGAACGGGAGGAGGAGAAGAAGATCCTCGAAGAGAGGTAAATGTCGCTTTATTCCAATCTTGCCCTCGTAACAAAGACTTTTATTACCATTTTACCCCTCATGGTCTTATTTAATTTCAGGTAAGGTCGGTTTGTCAAACCACGCCATGCCTTCCTTTATTTTTCCTTCCTAAACGACGTCGTTGTCAGCAGTCACCAACGAAAGTCAATTCATACCAAGTCAATTCAATTCTATAAATTGCTCCACCTAAGAGATAAAATCAAATACCTTCCATGATTATAATAGTTTTTTTTTTACGTTAGCTTTTCTATTTATTTTACTCGAAAGTCGAGTCAAATTTGAGTCGGATTGAACAAAGATTATTTTGTGTTATAGTTATTCACGCGGTTTTAGGTCTTCAAAAATTGGGTCGGTTATATACTAAAATGGGTTGCGATAAATTGTGCTGATAATAGAAATAAGATTATCAAAAAAAAAAAAAAAATTATAACCATGGACCAATGTAAATTAGAGAAATAATTTTATAGAATTTCAATTTGAAACTAATGCTCACATAGGTTGGCTTGGATTTCAAAAGATAGAATCGAACTTTCATTAAAGATAGTGCCCCGTGTTTATGTACGTGTCATATATATTGATATGTGTGAATTGTTTGTGGATTATATGTGTATGTTATAATATGTGAATTGTAGGATAATAATTATGATACGATGTGTTCAATGATATGTTGAGATAGAATACGAGAAGGATGCATAAAACGAAATGTAACGACAGGAGTAAGATACGTTCATGAAACGTTAAAGTTAGGTTACATACTAAAGTGCTATGGATATGAGAGATTGATAAAAGAATACGATTAGGTTATTGGTAGAAAGGGATAAGTTTGTGATAGATTGATAGAATGATAGCGTTAGGATACGTCCCTGTGAGGATATGACTAAGGTACATTCATGTTCATGTAACGATATGACTGTGATAGGTATAAGAACGTTAAGGCTATGATAAGTTAGAGAACGATATGACTATGAAGTGTTTATGACATGATATGATTATGATACGACAGGTGAATGATATATATATATATATTGTCATATGATATGAAATATGTTGTGGTTGACATGTTTATGATATGATACATTGTGATGCAATATGTGGTATGATATGTATATGATGAAATATTATATTAAAAGTATAGAACGTTATGTTATGCCTCTTAAATGGTATGTATACAACATGATATGAATGACATGAAATCACAATAAATGACATGAAATATAACCCCGTTAGAATTATGTATGATCTGAGAATCGAAGAATGAGAAACGATATGATATGAATGATGAACGATATTTGAAACAAGATATGAAAAATGATATGATACGTACGGAATGCTAATGGGGTTGTATTAAATGATAATGAAAACGGAAAAATGTTGGGATCTCATGCATTATGTGTGCTGCATTGGGGGATAGCTCTATTCCATCACGAGGGTACAGACGCGTACATCCACTAAGTAGGTGAAGTATAATTATGTTTTACATAATGCTGCCGTGACGGTTACTAATTCTAATGGGTGTCGACAGAAGGAGAGCTACCAGAGAAGACTCGTCTGACAGGAAAAGGGGTCTAGCAGTATGCGAACTGTCGGGTGAGCCCATACCCGCACGTATGGGCTGTGTGTAGAGTATATGGTACACATCCAAGCTGCCCATTAGAATAGTGGCATAAGAAAAATAGACGGATATAATAGATCTCATCATTGCATTCGCATGTTATTACATTTAACCCCCAATAGTGGGGTTACTTAATGAGTATTTCTTAAAATACTAAAGCCACGTGCTACCTCTATTTCAGGTTAAGGCAAGACATTCATGTACGGCTGACGACGACATCGCAACTTGAGACCATGACACATGCATAGAGTAGTATTATTTTCTTAGACTTAGGATGTTTTTTATTTAAACATTTATTTGTTTTATTTAGTCTTTTATTGTGTGAGTTTTAAAAGTGTTTTCAAACGCGTAAGTCCATGACATTGGAATCACCAGAGATCTCGTCAGAATCAAACGAGAATAATCTAGGGTTTCACTCTGCGATTTTGGGTGAGGAAGAAGGAACGTCTCGGATCTGGGTTCAGATCTCGACCCGCTTCCAATCTCCAATCCAGCTGTCTCAGCCCAATGGCCCAACCCTTTTCAATTGCCCAAGCCCAAACACGTGTGGGAAGGCTGACCTGTGCGACGATCCGACACCCGCGCCCGACCCGATTCTGACCCGCTCACTCTCTCCACTCAACACATGACCAACGCGTGCCCTAACTCAGCCATGATTCGTAAGCAGCTAGGATTCAGCTCGCGCGACAGCTTGCTCCGACTCGTCTTCTTGGCTTAGACGGCTCGGTATACAAATTCTAGATTTCTAACCCTCCTAAAGCCATTTTTGGTTTTGCATTTGAGTTTGAGGTTAGTAAGACTCCTATTTAGCCCGTTTAATTAGCTTAGAGATTTTATTGGAATTTAGTTAGGTTAAGTTATTATTAGGCCATAAATATGTCATATGAATTGTTATAGGTGAGAATTAGATGTTGGAATATAGTTTCGAGACGATTACCAAATTGTTAGTGACTTCGGCCAAGACCAAACAAGTAGGTGACCTTAGTATTGGAAATAGCTAATTGATTGATATATGATGGTACATGCCCTATGATTCTTACATGTACCATATTAAAAGTGTAATACTTATATTATGGGTTGCTTATATGTTCTTTGTATGGTCACGTGATATATGTGATGTATACAGGTTAAATCTGTTACATTATATCACGAATGAACTGAAATGTCATGTATGAAATGTTATGTTCTACAAGTAAAGTTATGTGATGGATTTCGTGATGTTTATCATGTGTACATGTTGCATATTTATGTTATACAAGAAATGAGAGAGGAAATGAAATAAATTTTATGTTATAAATGAAATACATGGGACCTCATGCATGTATGTATGTCATGTGCATCGAGATACTTCCCCATTATGTTATGTTAGTACAGACGTGTATGTTCGATATTTACATGATATCATGCGGGTCTTTCCTTTTTTTCGGCATCCGATAATGTATAATATGTTGTGTCCGACCAAGTCAGACCTAGGGAGTACATATACTAGCCCGCTTGGTGGGTCTATGTGCACGTATTTGGGCTATGTGTGGAGAAGTACCATACACCCAATCCTACCTGGAACTCGAAAGAGCCTAAGGTTGTGTTATATTTTTAAAAGATGGGTCACATTCATGTATTGTATGTGATTACATATCTAATCCCAACCGTGGGGTAACTTATTGAGTATTTCATAAAATACTCAAGTACGTACCACCCTTGAATTTTCAGGTAAAGGTAAAGTGAGACGACCCTAAATTTCCACATACTTAGAGTCGCTTCTAACGTCTTATGCTCATCTAATGCGAAAATATAACTCTTACATAAAAATCATTTATAACGTAAACTTCGAAAAACGCATAAAACAACTTCTCTGAAAAACACAGTCATGGTCTTACGTGATTAAATACGAAATACTAAAATTTAGAGAAAATAAAAGTCGTACAAAATAATTTAAAACAATGGAATGCATAACAACTTATTCTAACCTAAACCTAGAAATTTAAATATGAATCTACCCTATGCATGTGCCATAGTCTCTACTCGCAATGCCGCCGTCCTCCTACATGTACGTTTTGCCTTTCCCTGAAAAATGATGTGGCACACGACCTGAGTATTTTGAAGAATACTCAGTAAGTAGCTCCACTATAGGGGTCATGCAAATATAAATACATGCAATCATGATTTAGGGACCTATCTCTAACATCATAGGGGTGGCCTTTAGTCTCGGACAAATGGGATATGCAGTACTTCCCTACACACGACTCACACACGCAAGTGTGAATCCCCAGGGCGCTTGCACACCCACTGGACCCTCTGGTTAAGCTAATTTGTATCGATGTCCGGAGGTCAGTGGACCCCATAGTGTCATGCGCCTCATAAACACCCTCATATGTGCGCATTCGCACTTATCATCATACTGTGCACGTCCGCACTCATCATTTCTAGGGGAAGTAGCCATATGATTATGAATATACAATATGCATGAGGTCCCTCTAAATCTATCCTAATGTCTTGACACAACCCTCTAGTCTCATCTCTTTGTTACTCTTGGTAACACATATCATTTTCATGCTCTTAGGGTCGTCTCTTATGTTGTTCTAACGACATGATGTAATATGACACTTATCATCGTATAGCATGCTCAATATGGAAAACATCATCATATTATGGTAAACGTCACGCAATCATCATACTCATCATATTGCCATAAAGTGCGTCAAGCATATTAATTACGTCATTCATCGAAGTATATATATACTACGCACATCATTAAGCATCATAACTCACAAATCATCATAACTCATACATCATCATACATGCATACATCATCATATACTAGTATACGACATCGTAAGATATAGCTCATACATCATCATATACTAACATACGGTATCGTACGACACAGTTCATACATCATCATAACTCATACATCATCATAACTCATACATCATCACATACTAACATACGGCATCGTACGACACAGTTCATACATCATATAATTTTTAGCCAAGCAATCTGAAATGGATTCTAATTTTCTTTTCTTACCTAATTCCTCTCTTATATATATATTTTCCTTTTCATTCTAGTTTAATTCTATTCCCATAGTCAATTATTTTTTATTCGTACTTCAAAATCTTTTTCCCTTTTCTTATTTGTATTTTTTTTTTCTCTTTTGATTTGGAAATCTCTGTAGTTCTTTTTTTTTTTTTTTTTATCCTTTTCCAAATCTTCCTCTCTTTTCTTTCTCTTTCTTATTTATTTATTTACTTTTAATTTTGCTTAGAGTATTCTAGCTAATTTTAATCTCACTCAAATATTAAATCGCACACAGATTAATATCATTGAGAGAAGAAAAACGAAAATATGACTATTGAACAAAAATGTGACTACTGACCTTTTAAAATGACAATTCTCTTTTCTATCATCCGGTAAGCTTTCTCTCTTCTCACAAGATCTTTCTTCTCTTTTCATTATCTGGTCAGCTTTGTCTCTGTTCTCAGAAGATTTTCTCTTCCGAGATAATCTTTTATTTTTGTTGTGTTTGTGTTTATGTTTTTTTTTTTTTAACTTTAGGAACGACTGAGTGTTGTGAGAAATTGGTGAGTATTTTAGGGAAGAGTCTTAGATGAGATTAGTTGTTATTATTATTTTTCTATTTTTTTTTTATCCAATCTTTACATAAAATTTGTATGCTCGTGAACGCTAGAAAGGCCATTGAAGTCAGAATACGGAATGATTTGGCAATAGAAGGCTTTTGAATTTTAAATTAGTAGTTGATAGATCTCATTATATTTCAACTAGTAGCTAATAGGTTTTTATTGCCGTTTGAATTTCATCAAAATTATGTTAGGTTTAATTTCATGTTTTGAACTAAATAGGTAAGTCCATGGTTTAAGTTTAAAAGATATTTGTTATGAATTTTCACATGTGATTTAAGCATGTCTGGATTGACATCACTAATTAGGTTAAGAAAATTAGAGGCTTTAACGCGGACTTCCGACTCCAAGCTGCTCTATTTTGACTCCTTGAGTCTTTCTTAGTTTGGAAGCACTAGGGTTTAGACCCTCAAATCGTCGTTCACAATCATAAGGTGCTCAGTCTACTGGTGGCAACTTGACCTAGGTCATCCTGTAGCCAACCTAACTTTAATGCCCTAGCTTTATGCAAATAAACACGCCCTATAGAAAGTACACACAATCAAACACCTTGAAGCTAACACATATTGATATGAACCAAGAGACATAAATCATACAATATACTTCAATGAAGATGTGAAAGAAAATATTGTTGAAATTGTCATAAGATATTTCAATTCATGCCACATTGAAGAGTAATTGTATTTCATTAATGTATTTTAAGATTTTTTATATACTTTAGTTTACAATTACATAGTGGTTAATTATGGCCATTAAGTATGAATGTTACAACTCTTGGAATACCTTTAATAGTTTCATTTTGAGGCTATATAAAGTCATGTATGTTGTATTTGTAAGAGACTTGAAAAATATAGTAAAAGGAGCCTTTGTGCTTTTCTTTAGCCAATGGCTAAGTTTCTTTGCAATTATATGTAGTTTAGGTTACATGTAGAATCATTTAAGCTCGACATGATCAATCTTGCTTGTGGAGTGATTTGAATCTCAAACAAGTGTTCTTGCGTTGAGATATTTGATCAACAAGAATCATTCAAGTTAGACATGATCGATCTTGCTTGTGGAGTGATTCGAATCTCAAACAATGTTCTTGCCTTGAGATATTCGATCAACAAGGTAATCCGAATCTTATTCCCCTTGTAATGATTTCTTATCTTATCACATACTGTATCACGTACACATACAAATAAACAAGCTCAACTGGGAGATAACATCTACTAATCACCAAAGCACAGATCACAATAGTCCATCCTCTTTTCTAACACAACAGGAAGCATATAAAACATCATTCATCACAAATCTCATCATAAGAGCATTTTTTTTTTAATTTCTTACATCAAGCAATACCACACTCGTCCTTATTGCCCAACTCGTATTCTAGTCATGCATATTCTCTTTCTAACCTCATATAATACATAAAACACCATGGTTTTTGGAAATATGAACATAGGGGCATAACGGTAATTTTATCATAACATATATACAATAGATAATCATCCAAAAACATCCCTATGAAGTCCTTAACATGCATCTTCTAACCACTTGAGGTAAGGAATGCTTGAATGCTAGCATGTCCTAGCAACCCCTACAAGTATTACTTGCCTAAAGTATGTGTGGCTATTTACTTGGATGACGTGTGCCTTCTCGAGCTACCTTTCTCATGTGTTAGGAGCTCCAAAATTCTTGAAAATTTTCTTGTAGGTTCTAGTTCAACATCGAGCGGATGTGTAATAGATATCTCATGCACTTGCACACACAGTTGACATGCGCGCACCACACACACGCAATCAGTGTGGACATGTTCATACTTCGAGCCCTAGCAGATGCAACTTACCCTTTGAACTACGCGAAGATGACTTGCGGCGAGTGGTGAGATGTCTTTGAGGTCAAACGTGATCCGTCGGGTTTGACCGCAGATCGTGTGCGAGTTGGTAGTTCGAACTTAGATGATGTCAGGTTTAGATGATGCGGCTCCAATGGCGAAATTACGAGTTTATCCAACCGTTCATTGACACGTGTCCTGGGCCAACTTATACGCGCTTCCTACTCGTGTAACGCCCCTAATTTTCTCTAACCTAATTAGCGACGATACCTTATACTTGCATAATCAACAGAACAAGAGTTCATGTAAGACAGTCTCAATAACGACAATGCGTTCATTATTATAAGCAATTCATACCTGGGGAAATCAATAACGACAGCCTAGCCTAGAAAATAATCAACATAGAACTAGAGGAAACAATTGCAATAACTATGAAACCAAAAGAATCCAACAAGGCGCCTACGACACTACAAACTCTCCTCAAGATTTCCATGGCCTTCGCAGCATCCACCGTCAGCCGTACATGGGAGCCTTGCCCTTACCTGAAAATATGGGTAGCACGTGGCTTGAGTATTATATAAAATACCCAGTAAGTCGCTCCACTATTGGGGTTAAGCATATAATCATTCATCAGGATACAAGTAGTCGCACACAATACACATACATGTCGCACATAATACACCTACATGAGCACAAGTGTTAAAAGAAAGAAATTGAGAGAGGGGTTTGTCTTCCATTCCTTCCCATGGCCTTAGGCCCTTGCTTTGTCCAGGTGGGGGTGGATGCATGGTACTTTCCCACACATGGCCCACGTGTGTGACTATGGGCCCACCAGGCAAGTTCGCATGCGAACTCCCTGGGCCTGGCTTGGTTGGGTATGTATGACATACAATACCAGACGCCACGAAAAAGGAGGGCTAGCATGATATCGTGGCGAACACAATATCGAATATACGCGTCCATACCATCAGCAGCATAATGGGGGAGTGCCCCCATGTACATAACCATAGCGTGCATAAGGTTCTTAAGGTTTACCTCCATGGCATTATACATACAACGTTCCATCCCCTCACCGCTTTACATAGCATAACTGGGTCAAACATTGAGTAAGCATATCATAGCATACTAGTCATCACATTCATGGCATGTGGGGTTCCCATTACAATCATGACATGTCAACCTTATACATACAGGTAGCAAACCGTGTCACAAACATCATATACATAAACATGGCATACATAGCATTTCACTGCAAGAATCACGTACATAAACATGGCATACACTTAGAGGCATTTCACAACTAGTTCTTATGCGTAGCTACCAAGGTACATCCCTATCGCAAACTGTTTTATCAAAATAGAGTTATACTGACCTCAGATGGTTGGAAACAAAGGTAGGAATGGTTCCAGAAGGGTCGAAAACCTAGGAATCGGTTATTATATGTATGTCGCGCCGCCAAGCCGTGAGTGTAACGAAGCCGCCGACAACGTCGAAACCGATGGGCTGCAAAGGACACTGACAGAGCAGGGTTCCTAGATGCGTCTCTGGGTTGGGCCGAAAGGGAACAAGGTCCAATGGTGGTGTCCGAGCTCGGCTCGCAAGGTGCGGCCTGTGCACTGACTGAGACGAACTCGCGGATTGCCGAAGGGTCAACCTACGGCCGCCGCTTCGTCTTCCTCGCCGGAAAGCCTCAACAACCCTAATCAAAGAACTCGATTACTGTCGCCGGTGGAATGGTCGTCGTCTATTCGTCCGTCTCTGGTGGCGCGTCTGTCCCTCCTTGCCCGACATATCCTGGTGTCAGTTTGCTCCTATCTAAGGACTCACAGAAGTCTGAAGTCTCGAGACGTTTTCGATTCCTCACCTAAACCTTTCATCTCCTCCCTCAGAGGTACAACAGTGGCTTAAAAAGAAAAGACGACTAATAAGGTGACTAGGGTTTAACATGGGGACTCAAGGAATTAATACGCTTTACAACTCGGCCGTGCAATGCTTGTCCTACCGCCAATGTGACCTCCACAAAGATTTTTTCAGATTCATGTGAATTTACGCATTTACTTTCTTAACATTTTCGTAAATCTTTGCTCATAACTCAGATCAACACGATTTCTTCACCAAAGTTGTAAAGCTCAAATCAAATTTTACTAACATATTTTTCTCATAATTTATTTCGAATTACAACAAGAAATAATCGAATTCAAAGTCGATTCAAAACTATTAAACTTGCAATCTTACATATTCTTGACATTTGCTAGAACACCGCCTTCCGATCAGAATCAAGTTTCAGTTCCTTCAGAAAACTTGTGTGAAATCCTTCTCACAGTAGGAAGAATAATTTATTTATAAGCATTGGCGTGCCCTCTTAAAACTGAAATAATAAAAACTAATAAAAACAGGACTATTTCCTATAACAACTCTTGCCTTTCATCTATAACACTATTGGCCTCTCATTTTTTCACTAACTTTCACTATTTCCTACAACAACTCTAGGCCTTCCACTAATTTTCATTAACTTCTCAATTTAAAACCGGAAGAAAAACAACCTTTAATGTTTATTCAACAAAACTCTCCCATAAACTTAAATGCTTTTATCATCCGTCATGCCAATCATCTTCTTGTATTTGTCGAAAAATACTTTCGGCAGCGGTTTTGTAGAAATGTCCGCAACTTGATCCTGACTTGTCACATGCAACCATTCCACACTTTCTTCCTTCACATGATCTCGGATAAAGTGAAAACGAACGTCGATGTGTTTGCTTCTTTCATGGTTCACTGGGTTCTTTGCCAACTCAATTGCTGATTTGTTGTCAACTTGAATCACAATTGCACCTAGTTGCCTTAGCTCCATCTAGCTCAACAAATTTCTAAGCCATATCGCGTGATATACACACCAAGATGCTGCCACATATTCAGCTTCACACGTCGAGAGCATCACGATTGCTTGTTTCTTTGAAAGCCAAGTAAATGCTGCATTGCCCATAAAAAATACATAACACGATGCACTTTTTTGATCGTCTACATCTCCGCACCAATCGCTATCAGAGTAACCAACCAACTTGTAATCTTATGCTTTCGAGTAGATAACCCAAGTGACACCGTTCCTTGGATGTACCGTAGGACTCACTTCAATGCCGATACTTAATGAAAGATCTGACCTTGTGCATGTAAGATAACGAAGGCTTCCTACCAAACTTCGGTACCTATTTGCATCTACTTGTTCTCCTTCATCGTACTTTAAGAGTTATGCACCTGGTTCCATTGATATTGATAAAGGGTTGACATTTTTCATCTTGTACTCCTTCAAAATTTCTTTTGCATAGGTCTCCTGTGATATAAAAATGTCTCTCCTTGTTTAACCTCCAAACCAAGTAAAAACTTCAATAAGCCTAAATCTGTCATCTCAAATTCTCGTGTCATTGTGCTCTTAAATTCTTCTATCATCTCATCATTATTACCCAAAAATAATGAGCCCATCGACATAAAGAGCAACAAATTTCTTTTGATTGGGAGACATTGCTTGTACCCGTTCTCCTTGAAATATGTATCAATACGAGTATTTCATGCTTGGGTGCTTGCTTCAACTCGTAAAGCGTCTTCTTCAATTTTAGTACCTTCTTCTCTTCTCCAATTTTCATGTACCTGGGTGGTTGTTCGATGTAGACTTCTTCTTCAAGCACACCATTCAAGAATGCCGACTTGACATCCTTTTGAAAAATCGATCATTTGAATTGAGCCGCTTGAGAAATGAGCAATCAGATTGTCTCCATTCTTGCAACGGGAGCAAACACTTCGTCATAGTCGATTCTCGCCTTTTGCTTGTATCCCTTTGCAACAAGTCGCGTCTTGTACCGCTCTATCTTTCCTTGAGCATTCATCTTTTTCTCGAACACCACTTCACACCAATGGGCTGACTTCCTTCCAGTAACTCTATTAACTCCTATGTATTATTGCGATAAATCGCTTTAATCTCCTCATCCATTGCAGTTTGCCACTTCTTGTCTCGCACCGCCTCTTCAAAGCTGATATTTTCAGAATCTGCCAGAACATATACAAGGTGTACCTCATTTGTTGAATCATACAAATCTTGCAAATTTCGCATTTTGGGTTGTCGTGGTTCATCTTCATCATCGAAAATTCCAGAGTTTGTTGGTATACTTGTTGGTGCAATGACGGATGATTCTCCAACTTCGATATTAACTTTCGTCAAATTGTTCCAGTCCCATTCGCTTGCTTCATTTACTCGCACATCACGACTCATCATCACCTTCTTGCTTATCGGGTCAAGTACTTTGTATCCTTTTGTCTTCTCATCATACCCAATAAAAATATGTCGTTTGCTTTTGTCTTCGAACTTTGTTTTTCGTTGATCCGGTACATGAGCATAAGCCACACTCCCGAACACTTTGAGATGAGAAATTGTAGTCTTTTGTCTGCTCCATGCCTCTTGTGGTGTTTGATCATCTAACTTCGCATGTAGATATCGATTTTGCACATAGATGGCGCATTGCATGGCTTCTGCTCAAAATTTCTTTGGCATCCTTTTGCTCTTGAGCATTGACCGAATCATGTCGAGTATGGTCCGGTTTTTTCTCTCAGCCACACCATTTTGTTGAGGAGTGTACGGTGCGGTTAGAAATCGTCTTATGCCTTGCTCCTCGTAATACTCCATGAAAGTTATCGAAGTATACTCGCCACCTCTATCGGATCATACAACTTTGATGTGTCTACAAGTTGTCTTCTCCACCATCAATTTGAACTTTTTGAATACCTCAAATGCCTCAGATTTTTCTTTCAGAAAATAAATCCAAGTTTTTCGTGAGTAATCATCGATAAAGGAAATGAAATACCTTTTTACAGCTGAAAGACTCGGGGGTAATTGGTCCACATATGTCTGTATTAATCAACTTGAGAGGTTGTTTAGCCCAAAATTCAGCCTTCTTTTGAAATGAGGTTCTCGCATGCTTGTTGAGCACGCATTCTTCACAAAATTTTCCTTCGTAATCCATGTTGGGTAGCTCGTGCACCATATTCTTTTTCGCTAACTCTTTTAGGCCGCCATGATGTAGGTGACCAAAGTAGAGATGCCACAGAGATGCCTTGTCTTCTATGTCGACTTGCAAACATTTTTCTCGTATGCTTCTTAAATTTAGTTTGTACATCCGATTTCTTCCTATCTCGACTCAAGCAACCAAACGCCCTTGCTTGTCCTTCAAGTATAGCAGCCGAACTTTTAAAAATATCGAGTAACCTTTTTCTGTGAGTTGCTCCATACTCAATATGTTGGTCTTGAGATCTGGTATGTAATAAACATCTTGGATTGACCTTATTAAACCATCCTTTTGCAAGTAATATACCGTACCTCGGCCTTTGACCTCCACCTTTGCAGCATCTCCAAATGACACGTGACCATCTTCAATCTTTTGCATCTCTTTGAATAGGTACTCATGACCACACATATGGTTGCTTGCCCCTGAGTCGAGGTACAACAGAGTGTTGTTGTTGATGTTGTCTTCATTTTGAGCCATCAAGAGAAGACCTTCATTTGTTACGTCTTCCAATGCTAGGTTGGTTGTTCCTTCCACCTTTTTATCGGCTTGACAATCTTTTGCAAAATGCCCCACTTTACCACAATTATAACATTTGTCGGAGTTACGATCATTCACATAGTGACCAAATTTGTGACATTTGTAGCACTCAATGTTGGAAATTTGATCGACCGCCTCTTCCTCGACCGTGTCCTCTTCCATGCCAATTTGCTTGGCTCGACTGTCCCTTCTCCTTATAGTATCCTTCATGACCGCTGCCTTGACCACTGCAACCATTTGCACGACTTCCACAGCCACGACCTCTACCTTGAAAATTTTGAGAATAGAGTACCTTTTTATCTTTGATTGACGCCTTGGTTTGAAGTGTTTGATCGAGTGTTTCCTCCTTCTTCTTCTTACGTTGCTCGTGTGCCTCAAGAGAACTAGCGAGCTCGTCGACCATGAACATTACTAGGTCCTTTGACTCTTCTATCATGCATACAACGTTCTCAAAATTGTTGGTTAATGATCTCAAAATCTTCTCCACAACTCGCATCTCGATTAACATTTCTTCGTTTCAGTTGAGTTGGTTTACCACAGTCTATACACGCGTGATGTAGTCAAATACATTTTTCAACTCCTTCATCTTCATGCTCTCCAACTCACCACGAAGAGTTTGGAGACGTACTTGCTTGACTCAATCGGCTCCTTTGAACACTTTTCCTAAAATGTCCCACGCTTCTTTTGAAGTAGTTGCACTGGCAATCTTCTCAAACCCCAACTCATCAACAGTTTAGAACAACATGTATAGTACCGTCTTATCCTTTTATCGCACCTCTTTCAACGCCTTGTTTTGTGCCACTATATAACCCATGGTATCTTTTGGTACTTCGAAACCTTTTTTTACCACCTCTCATGCATCTTGAGAACCGAGAAGAGCTTTCATTTGAATGCTCCAATTTCGTAGTTTGTCTTCATTAGTCGCGGTAGCAGCATTTGACCCGTCACATTCGCCATTGGCTCTGATACCATATTGTAAAATGTAAAAAAAATCTCAGTTACACTATTTTTCTTTCATTAGTAGAGAGACAAAACACTCTATTTTTCTTAAAAAAAACACTCTTATATTATTTCTCTGTTTTATGCCTTTTTTTCTACTTCGTAGTAGTAAGAACAATGTATTTATAAGCATTCACGTGCTCTTAACTTAAATAATAAAAACTTATAAAAACACACTATTTCCTATAACAACTCTTGTTCTTTCATCTATAACCTTATTTGCCTTTCACTTTTCCACTCACTTCCACTATTTCCTATAATAATTCTTGGCTTTCACTAACTTCCACCTACTTCTAATTCAACCGGGCTCACTTGGACCGATTTTTCTAATTTTTCACTATTCTCTTTTATATTTTTCTCGAGTTCTTGGAGTTTTTTTTTTAAGAACTTTTCTCTTCTACCTCATCTCAAAATTCAGCCTCTAGGATGCCTAATAAGTCTCGAAAGTTTAACTTTAAAAGGAAAAATCGAATATTCAATTTCTTGTTGGGCTTGAGTGTTACAATCATGCTGACACATTAGGCCATCTGAAATAGTGCTATGTCATGGAAAATGTTATACCATGTTGTACACTACATTATGAGATGACATGAAATGGTTAAATTACATATGAAACGAACGAAGGTATAACTTGCATCATAGATACATGCCATGAATTTAAATTATGGGAACCTTGTGCATATTATATATTCACGTGTATTGTGATACTTCTCTAATATGATTAGTTATGACGCGAAACTAAGATCTTATAATACAGTATTGTATACACCACAATACTATGCGTGCTCCCTTCCCTTCATAATATACTGGTAGCGTGAGTGTATGCTAGTTGAGGGCCAAATCCAGGGGTACATATACGAGCTCTCCTGGGGTCCATGTGCGCATATGTGAGTCATATGTAGAGAAGTACTGCATATTTAATTTTGTTCGGACATAAAGTAGAGACCAAGACCATATTATTGTGTTTTCTGAAATGATATGTCACAAACATGATTGCATGTGATTATATTTCCTCGGATTACTTGTAGAGTATTTTTTAAAATACTCAACCCACGTGCTACTCTTATTTTTCAGGTAAAGGTAAGACACTTTTGCATGGATGACGACGTCATAGTGACAGCTATGAGACTAAACCTAAGGTAGATACATTCATGTTATTTGTAGCTCTTACTAGATTAGGGATTATTTTATTCTTTTCTTATTTTATTTAAGATTTCACGTAATTTATTTTTTGTTATATTATTTAAAAGATTTTATTATGAATATTTAAGTCTATGACATCATTTATAAAATATTTTAAATGAATATTTTTGTAATTAAATATAATTTTGTATTTGAAATTTCAAATTCATAATATGATACAATAAAACATAAAAATGTTTTTTTTTTTTTTTCAGAATTTAGAATTAAAAAAAAAAAAAGACACTTAGAACGTAATGAATCACAAAATAAAAAATTGAATCCAAATTGCTTATTAAATTGGCATTCTAAATTTAATTATTTGATAGTTTGGTCAAATTGGCCATGCGATACTTAGGTCAAGCTTTCAAATATTACAAATATTAGATATCTTTGAAGTTATGAAGATCTTGAAGTCGGAACGTGCAAGATATTGATCAATTCAAGTTGGTAGATATTGTCCGCTTTGATCCGTCACGTACCGCTTTCAGCCTCACGATTTTAACACGCATCTATTAGCCTTTATAAGGAATGTTCGTTCCTCTCTCTAATCGATATGGGTTCTCACAATCCACTCCCTTGGGAGACCAGCATCCTCGTTGACACACCCGGGTGTCTGGCTCTGATACCATTTATAACTGTCCAAACCCATCGCTACCATATATTTTTAATTTTGACCTGTTATGTATCGTCACTAACTTCATGGTTTTAAAATGCGTTTATTAGGAAGAGATTTCCACACCCTTATATAAAAAAAAAATGTTTACGAAGATAAAAGAGATAATTTTGAAGATTATGAAATATGGCCATAAGATTGAAAATTGGTATAATCAGTCCCATTTTTATAACCCTATGAAAGAATTTTGGCATGTCCCCGTAAGAACAAGTAAAGATAACATTTGATGTTATTTTACATTAAACGTCGTGGCAGCCATTTTCATTTCAAACAAAACATTCTCAAAGCACTCAGCAAGAAATTCAGGGTCAGGAATGATATCTTTAGCCACAAGAATTTGCATATCAGCTCTTCCAGCATAGCTCATCATGTGCATCGTTATTGCCTGCATCAAACCGTTATTAATCGTTGTTGTTAATTATGATAAATAAACTTACAAGAAGAACATGTGAAGTAAGTACATGGGGCAAGCTTGTTGAAGTGGCTCTAATATATGTAATGGGATTGCCTCCAACACTAATCTCTTCTTTTGGACCAATTACGTTTGAGATTGTGAAACTTGTGTTGCACATAATCCTATAATTAAGGATGCAAGCTACCTGCAATCAAAATGTGTTGGAAACATTAATGAAAGGAAACTAATGTTTTGAAACAAAATGAGTGTTGGTTTAGTCTTTCGAACATGAAATCCTTACCTTTGCTCCCAACCACGACATTACAAACTTACCAATTCCATACGAAAAATATGATTCAAGACTACGTTTCTTACGGTCAATCATCTTCTTTGTTCTCTTCAGATATTGAAGAGGGTCGGACGTTTTCTTATGATAGTATACTGGAAGGAGCAGGATCCCTAGCTTGTTTCCCCATCGAGATCCGTTATTTCCCTTCATCATATCAGCTAAATCCTACACCATTTACATCATGAAGAGTTAACGAACATGAACGAAAAACTCATCGAACAAGTTCAAAGGAATAACCAACATAACCTGCAATCCTGGTTGTTCTCTAAGATTAATCATGGCTACTCCTGTTAACTGAAGTCCTTCTTTCAAACCTATACATAGAAGGTCCAACATGTTCGACAATTAATCATTTCAATTCAGATTCCAACGAAAGTATGAGAATTTCAGCCTCCAACTTTAAGAAAAACGAGTACATATCTCGATAGTTTAGGATAGATTTAGAATTTTTAGAGGAGGGAACAAAGAAATTACTGTTGGGTTGCCTATGCTCCAAGTACCGGGATAAACCTGCCCCTATCACGCTAAAAAGAACGTCATTTATTGTCTGCAACCACAATTTAATATTATTAAACGGCTAGTTTTGCAATTTAACCATAAATCTTAAATTTATTTATCGAATTTTTTAGAATATATATTTTATTTTATTTTATTAAGAAAATTAATTTAGTTATAAATATTATTCCAGACAAAAAAAAAAAAATCTGGTTAGCTATCACTTTCATTTATAATTAATATCATATTACCTCAAACAAATAAAATTGTCATAAAAGAAAAATAAATATATAATTAATATTATTATTTTCCATTTTTGGGAGAAAAATAAATACATATTTTCTTTTATGTCAAATTTATTTCCATTATTATTAAAAGTAAAGGACATTGATATATACCTACTTATAAATAATCAAAATATTTGCTAAACTAAAATAAATATGTAAAGTTTTTAAAAAGTTTAAAATTACATTTATAATTAATATATTCCTAAAAAATATTCCTGCATTTTCTAAAAACAATAAACATTTTTTATAATTAAAATTAATAGTAAGAATATATATTTTTTAAGAATTTTATTAAATTAATCATATGAAATACAATTTTTTTTCCCTAAAAAAAAACTATTTTTTAAACGGAAATAAAAAAGTTATAGTCAACATACCATAAAATCAAATACAAAAAAGGAACAAAAAAAACTTATTATCGCTATAAATATAAAAAAAATAAAAATAAAAATAAAAGATTTAATTTAAACCACTCGAGAATAAATGGTTAAAATTGTTTGAAACAGAAAATAACAAACAGAAATTAAAAATAAATAAATAAATAAACACTTAATGCCAAACTTCAATTAATTCTGACTTACAGCGTTAGAAACAGCGTTCTTAACAGCTTTCATATCCTCCACCGCGAACTTGGCCGTCGCCACTTTCCTCGGCCAGAGCTCCACCCCATCGCCACCGGAGATCGGCGTTTTCCGGTCAGAAACCCAAAGCGCCCTCAATATAAACTCTCCCACAAACAAGAAGCTAAACCACACCGTCATCAACAACTCCAGAAGCATCTTCGGTAATTCCTCTGCCCACCTCTGCCGCCTCGATTTCCTCGCCGTCTTCGAATCCGAAACGATCGTCGGCAGCGCGTTCGGATCGTCGGCCCGCCGGCAACATGTCAAAAACAGCGACATCAACGAGATTCCATCGCCGAGCGCGTGATGGATTCGGAAAATAACGCAATTGTGCGCCAAAAGTAAATGAATCTCCCAAAGAGGCTTATTCATATCCATCGTCGAAGAAGTCGATAAATCAGCCAAATAATCGTTGACCGCGTTCTCGTTGCCTGTTCCGTCGTTCGATACAGGATCGGAAACGACGATGACGTGGCGGTCGACTTCTATTGAAGTCCTCCGCCAGTATTCGACGCCGTTCGGATCGCGAACTAGGAGACTCGAAAACCTAGGGTGCTGGATCATTACGGAATCGGCGATTTGAGATTTGATGGAATCGACGTCGATTGAGTTCTGAAGTCCGATGACGCAGTGGATAATCTGATTGATTTCAGGACGGAGAAAGAGGCGGCCGGCCGGCGTGAGCGGCTGGTCGCTTTCGAGCTTGGAGGAACTCGTCATTTTTGGGGGAAAATCAAATCGAAATCGAAACGGAATTGGAAGAGGCGATTTGAATCAAGTTTAGTGGAAAATCAAGTTTATCAGATAGAGAGAAGAGCTTGTTGAAGGTGGACGTTCCATGAAAATGGCGTTTCAGAGGTCAACGTCAGAGGAAGGACGTTAAGGCGACGATGCTCCAGAGAGGACCCGTGGACCTCTTTTATTTCTCATCTTTCTTTTATTTTTTATTTTTTATTTTTTATTTTTTCATTATAAATTTAATCAATACTTCCAGTCTAGGGACGTTCCTTTAATCGATTGGAAGGAGAATCAGTGTCAACGAGAACACTAAAGCATCGAAAGAGGTGAATTCTAAGATCCCACGTCTCTTGGAGCGGGAAACTAAGCAGTTTTTATAAATATGTAGAAACCTTATTGCATAAGTTTGAAGAGAAAGGGTAAACAAGACAACATCGGCTAGTAGTGGGCTTGGGTTATTACACAAACGTTATATTTCTTGTGTGAAATGATGTTGAGAATCCAAATCACTATGATAAGTATCATCAAGAACGATTCTCATCCACAAGTTCTGTAGGAGCTAATTGTGTTGTCATCTAAAAGAGACAACAAAAAAATCAAAGGGTCGAATACGATTGTGAAGATAGTTTATTACGTCTTGTCATGTGCGTCCAAGAATTGTTAGTTAGGATCGTATGCTAATAACAATCTCTTGCTTCATAACTTTCTGCTTGTCGTGATTCATTTGAATCTAATATCTGATTTAGGTCAATGTCATGAATGTAACATCTAATTTAGGTACATCTAGACGACCAAAAACTAACTAAGAAATGTTCTACTAAAAGACGTCAATAAATTAGATCACAAATGTAATAACTCTAAATTTTCTACTTAATCTAAGGTTGCTATTGTAGACATATCATGAACATTGAATGCGAAAATACTTTCTTTAAACTTCTTCATAAAACATAACTTTCATCTTAAAACACAGTCATGGATGTACGTATTAAAAAACATCTTTAAAACGACACAACAAGAATAAATAAAATAAATAAACATTTAAATTAAAAACATCCTATTCTAGTATAAGTCAAAGAAAATAAATGTGACTACTCTATACATTTGTCATAGTCTCAAGTTGTGATGTCGTCATCAATCGTACAAGGATGCCTTGTCTTTAACTGAAGTAGAAGTAACAAGCGACTGACTTGAGTATTTTAAGAAATAATCAGTAAGTGACTCCACTATTGGAGTTAAATGCAAACACATATAATTTCATGAATGAGATATCATATAAGTCTATATTCCTTAAGCGACCATACTAAGCGGGCTAATTGGATGTGTATTTTCTGTTCAACACATAGTCTACACGTGCAAGTATGGACCAACCAGTTGGTTCGCACACTCCTTATTATTCATTTATTTTATTTAGTCCTTCCGTTCACACACTTCCTACGCGTTTTAAGGTGAAAGTTTGGTTCGCACACCTTCATTTATTGCACAACTCCTATTGTTCATTTATTTTATTTAGTTCTTTGTTGTGTTGTTTAAACATGTTTTTCAAAGCTATAAGTCCATAACTCTATTTTAAGATGAAAGTTTGGTTCGCACACCTTCATTTATGTTATTTAGAACATCTCCTATTGTTCATTTAATGTTTCCAGATGAAAGTTTGGTTCATGTAAGTCGATATTTTTTGAACAAGTAAGTCTATGACTATGTTTTAAGATGAAAGTTTCCGCATTCAATGTTCATGATATATATACACTAGCGACCTTAGATTAAATGGTTGTTACACGTACTAACCTTAAATGTTTTCGAATAATTGAAAGCTCCGTCAAAAAGTGTACTCTCCAACTCACTCCGACCATTAAATTAGGATGATAAAATGAAGCGGGACCTCCCTAGTTAAGGCCAACCCCCTCCCCCCACTTACCACGTTTAGTAAAAGTATTATTATTATTATTATTACAACAAAATTAACCAAAATCTTGCAATAAATTAAATAGGAAGGAAAAAAAAAAAAACCTCGCCAAAAAAATCGGCGCCCACACCTATTTTCAACAAATGGGAGCCGATTAAATAAATTAAATTAATATCAACTCGATCATAGCACAACAAGATGTATATAATCAACATAATTCTTAATTGTTGAACTAAAAATGAATCTCATTAAATTAGTACGAAAAATAAATTCGGTTTCTATATTATCAAATTTGTGTCAGATAGATTAATGAACATTAAAAAGTGTCTTATATCATCGATTTTCAATTTCATGTTTAATAAATTTGAATAATTGTTTCTGAATAATTATGTCTTAAAAAGTGGTTGGTACCAAGTGAATACGACACACATATAATCTCATAGAATAGGCTTATTGAAAAAATTAGGTGGATATTTCTAGTATGGTGGAATACCTCCACATAGGTTGATACGAATTTCGAAGGACAAGTCAAGTAGATCTCATAAATAAGATAGAACGCTAACTTAGGTCAACTAAGTAAATGATCTTATTATCGGCTCGATCAGAAGACTTAATATATGTATGATGACACATGTCCCAGTGCCCATTGTACGTGTCATGTAGACTTATATATTATGATGATAATGTGAAATTATGTGATGTAATGATGTGATGACAATGTGACCTTGTATGATGATGATGTGACTTTTTATGATATGATGATTGTATGATATGACGATATGATGATGTACTATGGTGATAATATGATGATGATGCATTATGACATGATGACATAAGATATATGACGATAATGCGCATAATATAACAATATATCATGTTATGATGATGTGAACGCATGAGATGCCCCGTTGCATTATGATGATGGATTTTTTATACTGTACAACCTCTAAATGATGTTATTGATGATGAATGTATGAATGCTTATGCATGTATACTACTTACAGCAATATGTGAAGGATACGTGGGGTTGTATTACATGATGAATTTAAGATGAAAACAATCGAGACCTCATGCATATTATGTGTTTATTTACGTTAAGTTACTTCCCCATATATGAAGAGTTAAATTAATGGTTGTTTTTAGGCGAGTTAGGTCAATTAATGTGTGAAACTGGACTTCAAAGAACAGATTCAAGCTAGCGTTAAGGAAGTACAGTAACTTTAGTTTAGACCAACCAAATAAGTGGTTTTACTGTTATGCCCACGGATTTAGTTGGATGACTTGCATGATGTATGAATGACACGTACCCTATAACCCCTGTATGTGTTATATTTTTATGATGTTATGCTATGGTTTGATTATGCTATGCTATGAAATTACTTTATGATAGGAATGTTATATGATGCATGTACTTCCATCTGTTATGCCACATATATTATATGCTATGCCTATCCGACATTGATAAACCATGTATGTTAATCATGAAAGATATGCCAAGTATACGTATGCATGTATTATATGAAAATTATGTCACGAAAAGAATGGAAGTATGATTTGTATCATAAGAATATACCATGATTTGAAACTATAGGACCTCATGCATTTTGTATGTTACGTACGTCGGGATACTTCCATGCTAGGATTAGTGCAGACTCGTACATCATGATATTATACGTGCACCTTTCCTTCCATGGGTTCTAGCTGCGTGAGTTTCTGCTAACGCATAGTAAGGCCTAGGGGATACGCATACGAGCCTCCTTAGTGGGTCCATGTGCCCATACGTGGGCCGTGTATAAAGACGTACTACATATCTAACCCTCCCCGGACGTGAGACTTTTATCTAACAACGAGATCGAACGAGATCGAATCGAGTTTCAATAAATTCATTACTTCTAGAAAAAGATTCCATTGAATTATAATTTAACTCACATTTTTATGGTTTTCGGTTGGCCACCAAAGTTGATGTTCAACCACATTTTTTAAAACTAAATTGAAGCTCTAAAAGTTACTGTACTGATAAACTTCCAACCTATTTGGAAATGATTTTGAATCTTGAATCATCCAAAATGTCTATGGTTTAATTTGAAACTTGCATGTAACAATCTAGATCCACCGCTATCTAATATTGTCTTTTTTAGGCTTTTGCTTTCGAGTTTTCCCTCAAGGCTCTAATATTTGCTAGCGGTAGATCTGGGTTGTTACAAATGGTATCAAAGCTAGACACCGGACGATGTGCTAGCCTTCTCGTTGTTCCCCAAAGGGGGTAGACATGAGGCGATGTGCCAATAAGAACGCTGGCTCCAAATGGGGTAGATTTGGGGGCGGTCCCACATCGATTGGAGGAAGGAAAGAGTGCCGGCGATGACACTAGGCTCTGAAGGAGGGTGATTGTAATGTCCCACATTGGTTGGGGTGGAGAACAAACCACCATTATAAGGGTGTGGAAACCTTCCCCTAGCAGACGTGTTTTAAAACCTTGATGGGAAGTCCGAAAAGGAAAGCTCAAAGAAGACAATATCAGCTAGCGGTGGATGAAAATTTCTTTTCAGATTTATATTTCAATTGCGAACATATTAGCAAAACTCAGAATCTTTGGGACGATTGAGTGCATTTATTTCTCTTTTCATATTTCTGGGCTTTTGTTTAAGGTTTTTAAAAAGTCTCTATTTGGGAGAGGTTTTTAAAATTACTACCATCTCACAATCCACCCCCTTTTGGGCCAACATCCTTGCCCTTGCTGACAAACCGTCTCGTGTCTACCCCTCATTCGGGGTTCAGCCTCCTCACTAGCACATCGGCTGATGTCTGGCTCTGATATCATCTATAACAACCCAAGCCCACCGCCAGAAGATATTATCCTCTTTAGGCTTTTCCTTTCAGACTTCCCCTCAAAGGTTTTAAAACACATCTACGAAGGAGAGGTTTCCACACCCTTATAAAAAAATGTTTCGTTCCCCCCTCGAACCGATGTGAGATCTCACATATTGGATTTATAGTATATAAATAGAAGTTATACTTAGAAGAAATTGTTTAAGATAGCATATCCTCTTCTTTCGTGTCCTTCATCTTTAGCTTCTTACTCTTCTATTAAGCCAATTTGCATACTAGCAAGACTTATTGTAATAATGATTATCCTCATGTGAATTTGAAAGAATAATCTCATTTTTTAAAACATTATAATAAACATATATTTTTATTTATATAAGTAATTCTCACATACATTACAACATTATATTATATGTTTATTAAGCATGTCATTGTGTAATCTTGCTCAACGTTATATTACCCTAAAATATTTGATCAAATTATACTAAACTAATTATCCATGATTTTATTTTCAAGAGTTTTAAATACGAACGAGTAGACTTGATTTGGATGAGGAAAATAGAGTAAATATGTCTAGATAGTTCTTTATCCTCAATAATTGGACTTCAAGGTGGCTCATACTTGCAGACGTCTTGCTTTAACTAATGTCATCAAGATGATCTGAGGTTGAATTGAATTTTGAGGAGTAGATTCAGACTAGTACTAAAAATAATTAGTTGCTCCAGCCTAGGTCAACCAGGTAAGTAGTTCTACTATTGGCTTAGTTGGATGAATTGTTTGAAGTATGAACGTGTGTGTCGTGTGGCCTTGACACGTGCCACGTTTAGTGATTGACACGTGTCACGAATTAAAGCAAATAAAAAACTAAAACAATGAATTTTTTGGGTTAATAAAACAGGGAAGTTTCTCTAAAAATGGGCTGAGGTGGACAAATTATTGGATGAGGCCACTATAAGGCTGGTGGTTTTGGACCGTTGATATATTGGGCCCAGAAATCAAAAGTTCGGCCCAATATATTACTATTAACGAGTTTGAGCCCAATTTTAAATCCAAGCCCACTAGAGCAAGAGCAAAACGGTGCGTTTTGAGCCCAATAGTGTAGCGTCCCAAAGCCCTAATCTGTGTTTCCATATAAATAGTTCGCTTCGATTTTTGTATGCCCACTCTCAGGACTCTCTCTTCCAGAGCTCTAGGGTTTTTAGCAGGAGGCGAACCAGGTAAAGTACCAGAACTCGGATAAAATGGCTGCTCCGATCGAGTCGGTTCAGTGTTTCGGCCGTAAGAAGACGGCGGTGGCAGTGACCTACTGCAAGCGCGGTAGGGGTTTGATTAAGATCAATGGCTGCCCAATCGAACTTGTTGAGCCGGAGATCCTGCGTTTCAAGGCTTACGAGCCAATCCTCCTCCTTGGACGACACAGGTTCTCGGGAGTCGACATGCGTATCAGAGTGAAGGGTGGAGGTCACACTTCGCAGATTTATGCCATTCGTCAGAGTATTGCTAAGGCTTTGGTCGCGTTCTATCAGAAATATGTGGACGAGCAGAGCAAGAAGGAAATCAAGGATATCCTTGTCAGGTACGACAGGACTTTGCTCGTCGCTGATCCCCGACGCTGTGAGCCCAAGAAGTTTGGTGGTCGTGGAGCTCGTGCGAGGTTCCAGAAATCTTACCGTTGAATCAAATATGCATTTTGGAAAAGGCTTCGTTGTGGTGGTTTTTTTGTTTCGGTTCTTTTTTATGCTTTTGAATTTACATGAGTTTTTTGTGTTGCAACTCTTTTATCTGTTTTCTGATAAAATTAGATGTTTTATCGTAATTGTTTTTTACTCTTTTTTTCTATAATGTTATTGGGTATCAGAATGCTCTTAGTTAATTGGAAACATGGATTAGAAAAGAGGTCTTAATGAATGGCATTACTCTTCTTTCGAAGTTTTGTCACTCTGTGTTAGTTCGTGGGCTCATCTGTTGGTTTTGATTGGAAAACGCCTCCTGCTTGTTTCGCTTTATGATGCGTTTTTGTTCCATTTCACCACTTGGGCCATCTTCTTTTTCTTGAAATTGCATGTGATTTATGTTTATTGATTATTCAACCCTTATTTCTGATATCGTTGAATCATGAGTGATCCCTTTATATGTGAAATTTGGATCATTTCCACCTCTCTGGGCTAGGATTGATTTTGATCATTGTTAGAACTTGGCAACTAAGTTGTGCTCAGTTTTTATATTATGAGACATTTAGACATCTCTTCCTGCCATGTTGTAGCTAAATAATCATGTAGTATCTGTTCTTGTTTGGATAACCTTCTTGGTAGAGTAATGTATTAGTCATTAGGCAACACTGAATAAGATGGTTCACACTGCTTAAGCACTGAATACATGTTCTATTTAGTTTTGTGCTTGGATGAAGAAGAGTGTGGTATGCTAAGTTATCCGGTTGGCAGTAACATTTTAGGATGAAGGAAAGAAGATTTCAATAGAATGAAATCTAGTCTACTTATTTAGATCTATATACATATGATTATGTCTTATTTTATTCCTGGAACTTTCATGGTCTTCTATTTTTGTCTTTATACTCTTAAATGCTGCTTTTGAACTTGTGTAATTCTGCCTTGCATTACTTCCACCTATTTTCTGGATAATGGGTAACGTTGAATTTGGTTTTTTGTGTGGAGTTGGGTTGAATCTTTGGAAAATTGAAAATTTTGGGTCGATCGTGGATTGAATTTGGGTTAAGCAATAGAGGAGGAAGTTAGTAGACAGATCTCTGAGTGACTGAACTCGGAATTCATACCCGTTTCATTTCGGTTCAAACCTTTCTCATCCCTAAAGGAATTGCTGCCCTATTGATTCTATTCAATTACTTTGTTTAGGGTTTAGGGTCTATGAATGTACTTGTTTTCTTCCCACATTTGAATGATTGATTTGTATCCGTCCTAATATGAGTCATCACCATGTGTTCAAGTTCCTCTCTAGATCTTAATTCTCTGGTTCATATTTTTTTGTTTAAAATCCTTCTCTTGAATGTCTTTGATCTTTCAAGAGGGTTTCTGTGTGGTTTTTTTTTTTTTTTTTTTTTTTTGGGAAGTTTGATGGAGAACTTCACAGTTGAGAGAAATTGATTTTTTACTTCAAAAAAAAAAAAAAAAAAAAAAAAAAAAAAAAAAAAAAAGAAAGAAAAGAGAAGGAAATCAAAGAATACCCCAATGATTAAAGAGATGGGTAAACGAAGGAGTCTAAAAAATGAGGATGAGAAAGTGATATCCATGTTGCCATTAATATAAGCTTTGATTAAGCCTACAAGGTGTGCGCCCACCACAACTAGTGATCAGAGCTTGCCATGTGTGAGACTAATGAAAGTAACGCGGCCTATCTTGATTCGTCAAGCTAATGGAAAATTTTGCTATCGTCCTCGATTAGATAGTTGTATTGTGATCTTAAAATGGCTAAGAAAGACTAAATAAATAAAACTATCTATCTACACCAACATGATACACCTTCCTTTTTGGCTCAATTATAGAAATAATTATAGAAATACATGTTTTACTCGAAGTAATTCTAGGTTGGTTGACCTCTTCACTCTTTCAGAAGGAAGGAATTGATAATGTGAACATAATGGAGGAACTCATAATGGAGGAACGTTGAAGGCATTAGATGCCGAATTTGAATTCTGGAATCTTAGATTTTTTAAAAAGTTATAAACATTACTATATAAAATGTTTCAAAAATATAAATATTATCATTGACATTTCATAAACGTTTCATAATTAGTATATTACTAATATAAAAAATTATCGTGACGTAGATAAGCATTCAAGTCACCACCATTTTGCTTTTATATCACCCTCAAATTATATCTCTCTATATATTAAATATTATTCATTTATTTTTAATTTTGGATAACAAAAATAACTAATATTGATAGGATGAATTAAAAAAAAAAAAAAAAAAAAAAAAGAAAAAAAAAAAAAAACTAATGATTATTGCAGGGAGTATTTATTTTTATTTTTTAAAAAAAGTTGTCTTCCTTTTGTAATAATAATCAAAACGTTCACACAAAATACTTTGTTAGAAAAAAATAAAAATAATTTTCAATTCGATATAGGCAACACGTGTCATCATATTGTAGTGATTTTGGAAAATACAATCAAATCTAAAACGATGTAGAAATTTGACAAAACCACGTATAATATATAGGTCGAATCACGTCTACATTAGATACATTTTCTTTTGACTTGTTTTTTGCATCAACAATTGATATTGTCTGTCGAGGTTGAGAGTATTCAACCAAGAAACTTGCAGATCAACGTCATTATGCCTTTAACGAAGATCATTTTGATGAAGAACTCAATGACAAAGGAAGATATTATTTCTATTAGAAAAAACCCACCTTTTATCTCAATCTCGAGAGAGCCGACCTAAGGAATAAAATGTGATGCGTATTTTTTTTTTTTTTTTTTTTTTTTTTTTTTTAAGTTCGACTTGGTCGCTATTACATGTATGACTTAAATACTCATAGAACGTCATATTGGTGCGATCAGGAAAAACAAGTAGCAAGCCTTGATTCTCTGTCGGAGTAAGTGAATCCTTCATCTAACACCATTTTGACTGTGGAACTCCCACTAAAGTTCTAATTGAATATCTAGATACATATCGATCATGGATGAAACAACGTGGAGTACATTATGCAATAAAATGTAGAGTCTTCTCTTTTATCTCGGTAGGTGCAATAACATATTGGTTATAAAAGATTAAAATAAATCCCCGCGAAAACCAACAACTCACTTGCTCACTATTAAATAAGGGTTAAAAGAGACTCGTTAAGAATATATAACTCGTTTGAGTAGAGAGATCAAAAGTTAGCTTCTTCTTACATCATCGAGTTTGTGAAAAGTTATTTGACAAAGCCATCAACAAATCAAGTGGTGGAGGATGTCACGGTCATCCTCATCCAAAACATATTGTTTGTGGCCGTGTGTCGAACGTCCTGATCATACTTGTCCAAGACAAGTTGTGGTCGTATGTTTGTTCAAACCCATTTTACTAGGTCTTTTCTCTCCCAATCATGTCAATATGGGGGTGTACGATTATTCATCAAAATCATGTCTACACCCGCTAGGGCTAATATATTCTAAAATGTACTATATAGGGGGATGACTATTCTCAATTCTACCTACTTGGGTTATATGCTATAACGTTGTTTTCTTTCAAAAAAAAAAAAAAAAAAAAATCAGTACATTTCTCGCTCATGTAGTATGAAACATTTTCTATCAAATGTGACTCGAGACTTGATCAAACGTCAAGATTGTTTTTTAAATTTGATCTTCACACGGTTGACTTATTCACTAGGTTCAAACAAGTCTTACACCATCGTTATCCCGCTATCACAAGTGTGCGACTGTGACATCCTGCCTTCCTTTCTTTGCGAGCACGTGTCAACTTACTGATAAAATTTTTATTTACCTATTTTTGTGATAAGTTATCTTAAAAAGGTAAAAAGGTAAAATTCTTAAAAGATAATATCCATACAATCAACACTTTTCCCTTTTTCTTTATTATTACTTTTCACTCCTAATTTACTTTAATGAAAATTAACAACCGTTAATTTTTTTTTTAATTCCCAATTTTTTTTTAAAAATTATAATAGAATAACTTGTAAAAAAAAAAAAAAAGATTATTTGTTAAAAAGACATTTTAAATAAAATTGCTAAAGAACATATTTTAAAAAATAAATTTATCTTTTATCTATTAATTTTGATTACTTACGATATTAAAATTTATATTTTTATAAGAATTTATTCGAACAGAACAAAATTCTAACTTTTGAAATTATATTATTTATTCTCATTAATTAAATGGATAAAATTTTGTTAAATCTTAATATTTATTTTTTAAAAAAAAATTGAAGAGTAAAAATGTCAAAATTTAGAACCAAATGTTCATAATTATCCAAATTCATTTTATTTTTACAAAATTAAAAAAAAAAAAATAATAATAATAAAACAAAAAGAAGAGAGAATCAAAACAGTTTCTTAGTCTAAACGTCATGTCGTATATGGCAATTTGGCAACTTCTGATTGGGCAAAAGCAGCAAATAATGTCGTTTATTTACGATCGTGTCCTCCATGTCGGAAAGCTAAATTTCAAGGGTCCAGATTCCTCCACTTTGATGCTCTGCCTTGGCTCTGCTGTCACACTCAGCTTTCAGACCTTCAACGATTGGTCCACGTTGCGAAATCTAGATGGATCGCTTTGCTTATTAATTTTATATTTTCACCCATAAAAACTAAAAAAATTAATAAAGTCCAAATCTTTATTAAAAAAAAGGAAAAAAACCCAGAAAAGTAAGCTCCCAATTCTTCCATATAACCTCAGATCTCTGCTAGAGACACTTGTCGCCTCCACCTGCATAACACACAGAAGGGTCTCTCAGTTCAGGTCAGCCTATTTTCCCGAAAATATCCAACAATTTTTCAACAGGAAAAAGGGAAAAGAAAATCCCATTTTATTCAACTCCCAGTTCTTCGTTTTTGTGTGTTCTTTTGTCACTGATCCAAAATGGCGACTAGGTTTTTGTTCTTTTTGTTCTTTGATCGAAATGGGGTTCTGTTTTTTTGTGGGGTTTTGGAGTTATAATGGGTCTGTGAATTTGGATGATTTTGTGTGCTGTAGGGCTGTTTTTTAAGGATTTGTTCTGAATTTACTTTCAATTTTTTATTGATTTTGTTTGATCTTTTCTGATGCTTAGATTTGTAGAGAAACAGAATAGTTTCTTGATATTCACCGGCTGTTTTGGGTATATAGAGGTTGGAATGGATGATCCAAATGTTATGGATTTAGTATTAATCACTTTACGAATTGGTATCAAAGTGTTTAACTATAAATGGTGCTTGTTCTTGATATGGTATGAGTTTGTAGTATCAGCTTCTTATTGCTTTACTAAGCCTTCTGCAAAACTTGTTGAAGTTGAATCTTGTTTTCGTTGAAAACTAAGACAGGTCGAGCTAAAAAGGAACCAACTCAACCAGGAAGACGGCTGTTCTAGGAAGTTGTCGTGTCGACGCAGATCGAGCTGTGAAATGAATTTCAGGAACTTTGAGGATATGCCACCAGGAGAAGGCACGGTGGCTAAGACACAAGGAAATTTCACATTGGCTAGACAGCCTTCTATATACTCTTTAACTTTTGATGAGATTCAGAACACATGGAGTGGGCTTGGAAAGGAGGTCGGTTCGATGAATATGGATGAACTTCTGAAGAACATTTGGACTGCTGAAGAGTCTCAAGCAATGACATCTGGTGGTGGTGGTGTTGCTGGTGGTGGTGGTGGAGGTGGAAGCGCGTTTGGTGGGAACTTGCAGAGGCAAGGATCGTTGACTTTACCCCGAACGATTAGTCAAAAGACGGTCGATGAAGTTTGGAAAGGCTTGAGTAAAGAGAACGTTAGTGTTGAAGATGGCAGTGGAATCGAGGCAATGCCTCGGCGAGAACCGACGTTAGGGGAGGTGACTTTGGAGGAGTTTTTGGTTAGAGCAGGAGTGGTAAGAGAAGAACCATTTAACTGTGGATTTTATAACCAAAATGCTGGTTTGGCTGTTGGGATGCTCATGGAAAATCAGATGTCTGAGAACAAAAACATGGTTTCTGTTCATAATCAAAATGCTGTTCTTTTAGGGACAGGAGTGGTAAGGCCATCTCAGCAGCAGCAGCAGCAGCAGCAGCCACTTTTCCCCAAACCAGCTACTGTGACCTTTGCTTCTTCAATGAATTCAGTGAACAATCCCCAGCTTACTAATAACATGGTTTTGGCTTCCAAGCCTCCTTTACATGAAGCTTTGATTCAGGGCAGCGGGGTCGGTGCGATTGGTTTAGGCTCGAGAGGGGTAACGGTTGCTTCAAGATCTCCTACGAGTACAATATCATCTGATGTGATTACAAAAAACAGCATAAGGACATCTTCATATTCGCCGGTTCCAGTTCCGTATTCGTTTGGCCGGGGACGACGAAGCAATGGAGCTCTGGAGAAAGTTGTCGAGAGGAGGCAACGACGAATGATAAAGAACCGAGAGTCAGCTGCGAGATCACGAGCTCGTAAACAGGTAGATACATTACTGGTCATTATAGTACTGATACAATTTTTAACCATAGAATGTTGTTTCCTATTTGCTTTGGTTTTTCAAAGTAACATTAAGGTAGTGAGGCACTCAAAAAGCTTCTAGTCCAATGAAACTCCATAACTTTTTATTGATATGATCTCTGTGATATCTTCCATCTTCAATGCTATGAAAAGATTTTTGTGGGGTAGTGCTACGAGTACAATAGACTTGGAGTCGAGGTCCCACATCGGTCGAAGAGGGGAACGAAGCATTCTTTATAAGGGTGTGGAAAAGGGGAATCGAAGCATATAACTTTGCAGCTCGTGAGATCCCATATCGGTTTGAGAGGGGAACGAAACATTCTTTATAAGGGTGTGGAAACCTCTCCTTACTAGACGCGTTTTAAAACCTTGAGGGGAGCCCAGAAGGGAAAGCCTAAAGAGGACAATATCTACTAACGGTGGGTTTAAACTGTTACAAATGGTATCGGAGCTAGACACCGAACGGTGAGCCAGTGAGGATGTTGAGCCTGATATGTCAGTGCGAACGTTGAGTTCCAAAGGGGGTGGATATCGGGCAGTGTGCCAGTGGGGACACTGGACCCCAAAGGGGAGGTGGATTGTGAGATCCCACATCGATTGGAGAGGGGAACGAGTGCCAGCGAGGATACTGGACCTCAAAGGGGTGGATTGTGAGGTTCTACATTGGTCGAAGAAGGAACAAGACATTCTTTATAAGGGTATGGAAACCTTGAGGGGAAGCCCGAAAGGGAAAGCCCAAAAATGACAATATCGGCTAGCGATAGCCAGGCAATCACTATGGAGTGTTACCTAACAAATGTATTATCAAGCAATGGTCTAAAAGCATTCTTGGATCTGGCCAACATGTCTAGCTAATCACATAAATTTTTTTGAAACTCGAACTGTTCTAAGTGGCTAAAGTATCTTACAAATATTGAGCAAGTTTTAGATTGTTCATGTTTAATACCTTGATATCTCAGGCTTACACCATGGAGCTTGAAGCAGAAATTGCAAAACTCAAAGAAGTGAACCAAGAGTTGCAGAACACACAGGTACAATACATATAAGAACACGACTTTATTTGGTACATTTGGCTTAAGCAATGGTCTTGACCTCCATTTTTTGGCATCTTATTGTCTGCAGAGAGAGATAATGGAAACCCAGAAAGATAAGGTACATGTTTCGCCCTATTCAGTTATGTTTCAACACACAAGCTTTCATTTTAACAACCCTTCGCTTGACAGGTTCTGGAGAAGATGAAATGTCAGTGGGGTGACAAAAGACTCTGCTTAAGAAGAACATTGACAGGCCCATGGTAGAGGTACCAAGATGAACAGCCAAATTTAGTCCTAGTTTCTGTAACAAATACAAAAGCAGTGTGAACAAGCTTAGATTGTGTGTTTCTGATATGATTTCAGGCTTATAGGTAGGTTCGTAGCTGTAAATAACAAAGTTCGAGGTATCGATACGTAGATAACATATATCAAAAAGCAGAGATGAGCTCTATTATGTATAAATGAACTTATAGTATTCTAATGGTTGTATGCTTGGACTTTCTACCTCTTCGATCGTTTCCCTTGAGTATCCAACTATCAGAATCCAGCTATCAGGTCACTAATGCAACTAACTCGAAATTTTGGGTTGGTCTAAAAAAGTTTCAACCCAACCCGTACACATTCGATACAACATACAACATAAATAATTGGTAATTCAAGATGGGTGGAAACCCTGGTAGATTCCTAGAATAATGTGCAGATGCAACTTCAAAGAAAAAAAATGAGAGAAATTTTGTGTTCATGCTTTCATAATGAAACTTTGTCACAATTCACTTAGAGCGAATATGTCCCATCTTCTCAGACAAAGCAGCTGTCTGAATCAGCTCCAAACCGAATTTCCTGCAGTTGTAAATATACAGATTTACACAAAAGACTCAGTTAACGTACTCGTATTTTGACGTTTATACCTTCTCCCAGCCAACACGTTATCAACCTGCACGATGCTTGCAGCTCTCAATTACAGTGATCACTGACTATTTTTCAAAGGCAGTCTCGAGGCAATAAGACGGTTGAATATGATCCTCTCTTGGATAGTTTCCTTGATTCGATAGCAAGAGTGCAGGTGAAGGTAGTGTTAACTGTATGAACACTATCCGTTACTCGAAGATCGGAAGATCGCTTGCCTTTATAAGGACTTAGGACAGGTACATCATCCAGCTCTAGGATATTCAAAAACCAAACCTTCTGCTACACTTCTCGCTCTCGCATGGCCAAAAAGCTTGCTTACAATAGCCAATGCAAAATCTATTACATTGTAAAACCCCTTGCTCGTTATCAGTTTACCATCAATAATTACTTTTGCAGCATTTACTTCATAGGTCGACTCGGTTTCCAGAGATGGATGAGCAATTGCTCTTTTGTCCTGTTTGGCAATACAAATATTTGAGCTTTGCAATCATGTAGGAGCAGAAGGATGGTATAGGGCTTCCATATTACCTTCAGTAGACCCTGTTTGAACAGGACTGCAGGTGAAGAGCAGACTGCACCGTATATTCGTTTGGCGGAGTCTTGTTCTTTGAGCATTCTCTTAAGGATCCGGGATTTGCTAAGCCGCTCATCTGCTGCAGCTCCCCCCTGAAATTTTATGGCAGGAATTGTGTCGTTGAGTCGAAAGGAAAGAATATCTAGAAACATGAAGGACAAACAGCTACAAGATTACGAAAACTTATTAAATCGACAACGAAGCAAGAAACTTCTGTTGCTGATGGACAGATTATGGTAGCAAGGCATTCATAAAGTTACAAGATTAATAAATTATATTAAGAAAACGAGACGAATTTACTAATATGTGAAGAGAACACAACAATGGTTATGAGAATACAGCAAACAGGCAAGCAGTTCCAATGACCAGACAACACTTTGTGAAGCAACAAGCTGTCTGGAATTGAGTAATCAAAGTCAACCAAGTTTTTCAGAAATTTCAATGGCATTACCGGAAGAATAATTAGATCATATATTGATTCTGCAGCTTCTTTAATCAACTTGTCAGCAACTAGTTTTGTTCCCGTCGACGCTAAAATCTGACGTGACTTTTCAACTGAAGCAATCACGACATCCACCTTAGCTCGTCGCAAAATATCCGCAATGGTTACTAATTCAATCCCTTGAGAGCCATTTGCAATTGGGATAAGAACCTGTCCAAGAAAACAAAGAACATTTAAGGTTGCAAAATCTATGCACATAATATTCTCTTATGTGATTCAAGCAAATTGGAGCATTGATTTCGGAGTAACTTAGTTTCAAAACTTACAAATCAAACACAGTTTAAGGCAACTTACACGAGGAGTATGATCAACAGACCAGTCAACTTTGTTGAATTCTTCCTTGCGAGGGCAATCATTCTCAGAATCCATTAGCTGAAATACAATCATAAGAAAGCGAACTCAAGCAATTTAGTTACAGAACGTGCGAGTTTGATAATTTCTGAAAGGAAGGTTTCATGTGAGGGAGAATAATAGCATTGGAAAAAAAAACGTCCAGGTAAATTGAATGCTCAGCGCGACTATGAAGATTACAAGTGAAATAATAAGTAACCTAATGGGATTGTTCGAGTTTCACAACGACAGCCAAAAATAACCAAGAAAATATTATATAGAAGATCAACAATAAACCTCACCAAAGATTCTCCAAGCTCCTTAGCAACTGATTCTCCATAGAGCTGCTCAACTAAAGCTAAAGAAAATCCAAAAGTAGTTCCAGGGCCACGGCTCGTTGTGAGCTCTCCCGACACATGAATATTTGATTTAACAGCCCAAAATTGTGGGAGCTTGTCATTGAATGCAGGGTGACATGTTGTCTTGAATAACAAACTACACCATAATTAGCAAGCCTGCATAAAGTCATAGTTTCCAATGAACTAGATGAAATCAAATTTGACAACACTGAGCTACCTGTTTTCTTCTTATAAGTCCCCAAGGCAGAAGGGTGACTGCTGGGGCAGCACATATTGCTCCATACAGTCTCTTTTCTTCAGCTTGTCTGCTGGTAATTTTCCGCAGTATTTCACAATCTCTTAATCTTACAGAGCCAGGCATCCCTCCCTAACAATGAACACATAATTATCATAATCTTATGTGACATTGATATGTCATTTACAGCACTGAGATGCTTAAGGTAACAAATGAAAATCAAAACCCAAGTCCACAATTGTTACAGACTGAAATATAGCTAAATTATGCCAGTTCTATTAAGAAATATATCACTGTCATGTCCCCACAAAACCACTGAACAATATGTTTCAGAAAGAAAAACTTTCAGGAGGGTGCAAATCCTGGTTTTACCTACGAATTCTCATATACTTATTTCATGTTGGTTCATAAACTTTCAGTTGTTCTTTTTAATGGGGTAGAGAGATTCAATGGCCTCTTGGTTGATGGTACTTGTCAATTACCACGGAGTTATGCACATTTTGGCTTCAATAGTTCTATTTTCTAACCTCATCTTTTCAAATAATTTGTTTTAGTTTCTAAACCTCAATAGAAAAACTATTTTAGTCATAGCCAGTGTAATAGCCCAAACTCACCGCTAGCAGATATTGTCCTCTTTGGACTTTCCCTTCCGGGCTTCCCCTCAAGGTTTTAAAACGTGTCTACTAGGGAGAGGTTTCCACACCCTTAGAAAGAATGTTTCGTTCCCCTCTCCAATCAATGTGGGATCTCACAATCTAGCCCCCTCCGAGGCTAGCGTCCTCGCTGGCACTCGTTCCCCTTTCCAATCAATGTGGGATCCCCCAATCCACCCCCCTTCGAGGCCCAGCATCCTTGCTGGCACACCGCCTTGTGTCCACCCCCCCTTTGGGACTCAGCCTCCTCACTGACACATCGCCCGGTGTCTGGTTCTGATACCATTTGTAACAACCCAAGCCTACCGTTAGCAGATATTGTCCTTTTTGGGCTTTCCCTTCCGAGCTTCCCCTCAAGGTTTTAAAACACATCTACTAGGGAGGTTTTCACACCCTTATAAAAAATGCATCATTCCCCTCTCCATCCGATGTGGGACCTCAAAGCCAGTTTATTCATCGTGTTGAAAAAAACACAAAACCTGTTTCTAATTTGATATTGAGCCTACTAATGTGTTGTACACATAATAACAATAATAAAAACGCTGACAAAAATGGTTTCATTATGTTCGAAAGTTCATGAATCGAAATAGACGAATATGAAAGTTTAATGACTAAAGTAAGATTTAAACCAATGTATTAATACGACAGCTTTCCAGCCATTTTATGCTTCTAGTATCTGTTGTCTCACTTCTTAATTGTCCTCAAAGGATTCTCATTTCCGAAGCAGTCTAGAACTTGGGGGAAATTCTACTTATAAGTGAAAGTACTTACAGGCAAAGCTACAAGGTCGAAAACTTCGTTGGAACAAGCACTGATTAAGGTATCAGCAACCAATTTCATACCCCCAGAAGCTTCGATTTCAAGCTCTGGTTCCACCGACGCCACAGTCACGGCGGCCCCTGCTAGACGCAAAACATCAACTATAATAACAGCTTCCATTTCCTCAGTTCCAAATCCGATAGGAACCAGAACCTGCCCACACACACATGAGTTCAGTATTATTTTCCCTCTTCTAAACAGTCTTAAGAAAATCGATCATACAAGATTAGTTACTCGTTGATTCACCAAGAAATGGAAAACCCACAATGATTTTATAAGGTTAAGAAGAAATGGCAAAATGGATATCGTAGAAGGACCTTCTTGAGAGGCATAGATGGAGATGAACTCGCAGCCATCGTACTGGAACTCGATAGCGTTGAAGGAGAAGTCGGAGAGAGGGTTTTCGTGGCTGTCGCAGAGACTTTCGTGGCCATTGTTTTCCGCTGTTCGGATGCCGTTAGAGTAAACGACGGAGATGAAACAGTGATGGTGGCAGGTACCGCCATGGGAGAGAGCTTGAGCAGAGCAGTTGGTATCGAGTAAGTCGCCATTGAAACACCACGCTCTCAATATCTCGTCCCCTTCGAATCGTATCCAAAACCCCAATACCCTTAAAAATGGTTAATATTCATTTTAACTTTTTTTTATAGTAATTTTCAAATTATAAGTTTAGTGATCGTTAAAATGAGATCAAATTAAATACGGCAATTTTATTATTTTTATTTATTTATTAAGAAAAAGAACGAATCGGATAGAACTTACAGGTAAGATGAGAGCGGGATAAAACGATCGGACTGATCTTGGATCGAAGCTAACTCGGAGAGAAGATGTTGAGAACATTTTCGAGAAGAGCAGCTTCTTCTTCATCCTTTTTCACCTCCAATTCATGGGTATCGATTTCCGGCCAGATTCTTCCTCCTCGGAGGAGGGAATTCTGCTTGGGCGTCCTTCCCGATGGCGTTGATCGGAGCTCCGACGCCTTCGCTCGAAATTCTGAGGCCATGGGTGGATTCATTACCGAGCTTCGTTCCCATATCAACAAGGTCTACCACTACTCCTTTGGAAACGGGTTGTGTGTGCTTTCTATTGGGATTTCGGTTGATCTTTGGGTGATTATGTGCCTTGCAGGTTCTAGCTGGGGGCGGGCCGGAAGCTGTGAAGAGAAATGAAAGTCGAAATAAACTACTTCCCAGAGAGCGGATTGATCGCCTTCTTGATCCTGGCTCTTCCTTTCTTGAGCTTTCTCAGGTTTTTTGCTGCCAATCCATTTAATTTCTCCGTTGTTGTGAATTTTTTGTTTGTCACCAATTACCTTAGTATTTTCTTTCTTTGATGAACTTCTACGAACTGTTCTTAAACGCATGCCTTCATTCAATTTAAAATATGGGGTAGCTTGCAGGCCATGAACTGTATGATGAGCCCTTGCCATCTGCTGGGATAATCACTGGGATAGGGCCTGTTCATGGACGACTTTGTATGTTTGTAGCCAATGACCCCACCGTTAAGGGGGGGACTTACTATCCCATCACAGTCAAGAAACATCTAAGGGCTCAGGAGATTGCTGGTAGATGCAATTTACCCTGCATTTATCTGGTTGATAGTGGAGGTGCTTTCCTTCCAAAGCAAGCCGAGGTGTTTCCTGATAGGGATAATTTTGGCAGAATATTCTATAACCAAGCTGTTATGTCTGCCGAAGGTCTTCCTCAAATAGCTCTTGTATTGGGTTCATGCACGGCTGGGGGTGCTTATATTCCTGCCATGGCTGATGAGAGCGTGATGGTCAAAGGAAACGGCACTATATTTCTTGCAGGACCGCCATTGGTGAAGGTCAGTTCGTGTTTCTATTAGCTTGCATTTATCTCTGTGAATGCTTGTTAAATTTAAAGGACATTGAACTATTGTGGTGGCTTTGTCTCTAATTCTATTTCTTCTGGGTAAGATGTTAAAATAGGCTGCTACAGGTGAGGAAGTCTCTGCAGAGGACTTAGGGGGTGCTAGTGTACATTGCAAAACATCTGGAGTTTCTGACTATTTTGCGCAAGGTAATTTAGAACATTTGTGATTTGAGAATCAAGTTCATAACTTTTAAAGTTATTATAGTTTTGTTTCTCGTTCCTCGTTCCTCGTTCCTCGTTCCTTGTCAAGTTATACATTTCTTAATGTGTATGTGCTGTTTACTAGCGTCGTAACAATATTGTAAATCATATTGTATTACCTAAAAAACAACTTTTGGACCCTTTCCTGTGAAGTGGAATCATTTTTGTGCTTCCCACGCAAATTCATGTAAAAATTGGGTTAGATTAGAAAAAAAAGTGCACAAAAATCTCTCCTTGTTCATTTCTGTAATATTCTAAGTGTAATTTACAATTTTATGCAGATGAAATGCATGCTCTGGCTCTTGGGAGAAACATAGTTAAGAATTTACACATGGCTGGGAAAGAAGGTTTGATAAATGAACTGCAAAACGTAAACGAAGACTTCAAGGAGCCATTATATGATGTCAGGGAACTTCGGTCCATTGCCCCTACTGATCATAAACAGTCTTTTGATATTCGCTCTGTCATAGCTCGAATTGTTGATGGAAGTGAATTTGATGAGTTCAAAAAACTATATGGAACAGTGAGTGCATTCATAAAACTTAAATTGCTTACTTTTTACTTGTTCTTTCTTGATCTTTCTAAAGCTCATAATCTAAATTGTATGGATTGCAGACTCTTGTTACAGGCTTTGCCAGAATTTTTGGTCAGCCTGTAGGAATTATTGGAAATAATGGGATATTATTTAACGAATCTGCTTTAAAGGGGGCTCATTTCATCGAGCTATGCACACAGCGGAAAATTCCTTTGGTCTTTCTTCAGAACATCACTGGATTTATGGTATGTGACATCCGTTTACTTACCATGTTAGAATTCTCAGATGACTTGTTTTTAAGTTATGGCTAATATTCTATCGTTACAGTCTAGGATCATTCCTACTTAACACAAATATATTATCACATTAAACCTCCTTCCTATATATTCTGTTGGGCCTATAACCTCTAACACTTTTTGGACAAAAGACAGTTCAATCCTTACAATAACACTGCCTTAATGCCTTATTCTATTTGTGTGAGATCCCACATCGGTTGGGGAGGAGAACGAAGCATTCTCTATAAGGGTGTAGAAACCTCTCCCTAGCAAACGCGTTTTAAACTCTTAAGGGGACACCCGAAAGGGAAAACCTAAAAAGGACAATATCTGATCGCGATGGACTTGGGCTGTTACAAATTCTCACTCAACTTGCAGATTCTCCTTCTAGCATATGTAACATGGATAGAAGGCTTAAACTATCAGACATTTGCATACGCTTTTGTATGTATGTGCAGCATAGTGCCTCTTGATGGTGCACAAATCACTTTTGTAATTATAGCTTTCCCAAGATTATTAACAACTAGAAGGTCTTCCTTTAGTTGAGCTTTGGGGAAGGGTTATCTCTACCCCTTGTCCTTAGGTTGTTCTTTTGGCTTTATGTGAACATATCTCTATGTTTATTATCCAAGAAAAAGGTAGCTTAGGCGCCATTTTCATTTATTTAAAATTAGTACTGTTTTTTTTCTCTCAGATCCCTGAATAAAGTCCAAATTATTGTTAAGTAATTCTCTGTTTGCTCATCTTTGAAGTTTTGAGAATTGTTCATTTTGCCCATGTGTGTAAATAAATTAAACTATATGTTTGTCTTTTCTGGATAGAATGGTAAATTGTTCTTGTTATCGTTTTGTGTGGATTTACTTCTAGTTTCAATTGTATTTCTTATTAAAGAGAAGTTGTCGAGATTGGTGGAAGCTGGTAGGTGATGTTATTAGTTTGGCAGGTTGGCTCAAGATCTGAAGCAAATGGTATTGCAAAATCAGGGGCCAAAATGGTCATGGCAGTTTCTTGTGCAAAGGTCAGTCTCCAACCTTTTCTTATTGTCAAAAATTATTTGAATGCTGCGACTGATATCTACACATCCATTATGCTAGAACCCCTGAAAATAGGCTAGATATTGATGTGATGACCGGTGACTGGTACCTAGGAGGTGGTCTGAGATGAGGTTACTATGTTCTTGCGATTTTGTTGGTATTTGATATACCCGAAATGAATCAATAAGCTGAGAGTCAAATAAATCACTCATCTTGATGTCTCTCCGAGTTTCGACTACTAAGTAGCACATTGCTATTGAATAATGGAATAGATTTTTGTCAAGCTGAAGAAACCCATTATTATTAGTAAGCTAGTGCATCAAAGTCGACGTTTCTCGCTTATTAGTCCGACCTCCTCACTCGCGGCTGAGGAAAGACAAGTGTAAATTTGATGGTTATTCTTTTCATTATTCAATTGTTTGTGCTCTTGTAACTTTGTTTGATTGAATATATGGCCCCTTCAACTACCTAATTCTAGATATGCTATTTCGACTAGTAGGGGAGGCTTTTTATTGGTAATCTTCCTAATCACTAGATAGAGGTTGAAACAGATGCCTTTGTTGTCTTGTATATTACTGCGGCGCTACTAGATGTTCCCTGGCTGGAGATACTTGGTCTTGTCCAACTTTGTTATATTGGATATCTTATGGTCATGATTAAATACTGTTTTGTGTTTCATGAGATTTTAGAGAATATATATCTAGTTTAATTATAAACAATTTAGAACATTCGACCGTTGACGCTTGGACGTTAAAACTAGTGGTATCAAAATAATACTGTCAGCTAAAAAGCCACTGTATAGCATTTCAGATAGATGTCTTTAGCTACTCATTTGGTTGAATTTTCCCTGTGATTTGGTACTAAAAAAGAAAGAACAAACTAGCTATTGAAATGGTTTCTCCCTGATTTATCTTCTCACTAATTGAATTTGACGAAAATAGGTTCCTAAAGTTACTATCATCGTTGGTGGAAGCTTTGGTGCTGGAAATTATGCAATGTGTGGTCGTGCGTACAGTCCCAACTTTTTGTTCTTATGGCCAAATGCGCGAATCTCTGTGATGGGTGGTGCTCAGGTAGATTTTGTGCTGATATTTCCAATCTCTGCTCTACATTTCTCCTTTACTATGCTGGGAACCACAGTATATAAGAAGTTTCAATTTCTTTCTGGCATTTTTTTCTCTAAAATCTCAGCTTTCTGATTATGATGTTCTTATAGATGTATTTATAAAGGGATAGATAAGGTTGTCAATGTGTGGTGCATTCCTGGGGGGTTTATCTCGTAAAGTACTATATGTCTCGTTATTATGTTTATAACATAAGATATGGCATTATGTATGCTAAGTAATCCCATATTAGTAGACAAAATTTCTCACACTTGAGTATGAAAGTGAAAGATCTCACCTCGATTAGAGAAGGGAACGAGAGCCAACAAGGACGCTGGGCTCCAAAGGGGAGTGGATTGTGAGATCCCACGTTGGTTAGAGAGGGAAATGAGTGCTAACGAGGATGTTGGGTCCCAAAGGGGGTGGATTGTGAGATCCCATGTCGGTTGGGGAGGGGAACGAAGTATTCTTTATAAGGGTGTGGAAACCTCTCCCTAGTAGACGCATTTTAAAAACCTTGATGGGACGCTTGAAAGAGAAAGCCTAAAGAGGAGAATATCTGCTAGCGGTGGGCTTGGGCTGTTAAAAATGGTATTAGAGCCAGACATCGGGCAGTGTGCCGGCGAGGACGCTGGGGCCCCAAAGGAGGGTGCGTAAGATTCCACATCAATTGAAGAGAGGAACAAGTGCCAGCGAGGACGATGGCCCCAAAGGGGGTGGATTGTGAGATCCCACATCGATTGTAGAGAGGAACGAGTGCCAGCGAGGACACTAGGCTCCGAAGGGGGTTAATTGTGAGATTCCAAATTGATTAGAGAGAAGAATGAGTGCTAGCGAGGATGTTGGGTCCGAAAGGGGGGTGGATTGTGAGAACTCACATCTGTTGCAGAGGGGAACGAAGCATTCTTTATAAAGAGTGTGGAAACCTCTCTCTAGTAGACGTATTTTAAAAACCTTGAGGGGAAGCTTGAAAGAGAAAGCCCAAAAGAGGACAATATCTGCTGGCGGTGCGCTTGAGCTATTACAAATAGTATCAAAGCCAGACACCAGGCGGTGTGCCAGCGAGAACACTGAACCCCAAATGAGGGTGGATTGTGAGATCCTACATCGATTGGAGAGAGGAATGAGTGCCAGCGAGGACGCTCGGTCCCGAAGGGGGTGAAGAGGGAAACAAAGCATTATTTATAAGGGTATGGAAACCTCTCCCTAGCATATGCGTTTTAAAAACCTTGAGGGGAAAGCCCGAAAGGGAAAGTCTAAAGAGGAGAATATCTGCTAGCGGTGGGCTTGGGCGGTTACAAAAAGTAAGTTTTAGGTTGCACTACTAACATTTACTTGTTCCTTAATCATGTGTATGTCTTATTATCTGTCTTGTTTCTAAGAGCTGTATCTTGTTAACAACCTTAGCATACTCATATTAAAACTCACTAATTTCTTGAGAAAATGTTACATTTGCAATATAAAGGCTGCCGGGGTACTAAGTCAGATAGAAAAGAGCAATAAGAAGAAGCAAGGAATTCAGGTAATGCTTAGTTCAATCTGATGAACATGAGTACTCTTTCCTAAGATCTCCAAGTTCTAGTTTCTATAACCTTTGTTTGGGCAGTGGGAGAAAGAAGAGGAGGAAAGATTCAAGGCAAAGGTAGTCGACGCATACGATCGAGAAGGAAGTTCTTATTATTCCACAGCTCGGCTGTGGGACGATGGAATCATCGACCCAGCCGACACAAGAAAGGTTATCGGGCTGTGCATCTCGGCTTCCCAGAACCGTGCCCCCGAAGATACAAAGTTTGGTGTATTTAGAATGTAAAATTGCAGTATGCAACAGATATGTCTCTGTTATAGTAGTTATTAGCAACAAGGATGATTGCTGCCCATTTGTTTCAATGTGCTGTGTAACATTCAAAATAATCAAAGAATAAAAGCTCTTCTGCTATGGAAATTGGATGCTCCTTCCCAGGTTCTTTCTACTGTTACCTAATCTCGTATACTTGTTCATTGGCCGTGTTCGGATTTCACTAAATCAACCGTGTGATGTCCCACATTGGTTGGGGAGGAAAACAAACCACCATTTATAAGAGTGGGGAAACCTTCCCCTAGCAGACGCGTTTTAAAGCTTTGAGGGAAAGCTCGAAAGAGAAAATCTAAAAAAGACAATATCTGCTAGCGGTGGATTAAGGCGTTACAAACCGTCTCTAATTTTTTAGGCAATTCTCAAATTATTTATTTGATCATTTAAAATTTTTAAATTTCATTCGACTATAAAAAAAATTCATTAAATATTTTCAACAAAATGAAAAGTGTCTTAAGATTAGGACGCATTTTAACTATTTAAATTATAATTTTGTACCTTTTGAAATAAAGAAGTCAAGAAAAATATATTATAAACAATTAATAGTTAATGTTAAAACAAAAGCGCCCATGGCCTAATGGATAAGGCGTCTGACTTCTAATCAGGCGATTGTGGGTTCGAGTCCCACTGGGCGTGCTTTGACTTCATTTCTTTTTTTAATCTTGTGTTATTTATTATTTTGTTTCATTTGAAAATTTCATGATTGTAGGGACTAATTTAAAGGCGATTGTGGGTTCGAGTCCCACTGGGCGTGCTTTGATTTTTTCATTTTTCATTTATTGTTTTTTTATTTCTAATTTAAAGGCGATTGTGGGTTCGAATCCCACTGGGCGTGCTTTGATTTTTTCATTTTTCATTTATTGTTTTTTTATTTCTTTTATTTTGAATTTCATTTCTTTTTTTTATTTTATTCTTTGTTTATTTATTATTTTGTTTCATTTGAAAATTTCATGATTGTAGGGACTAATTTAAAGATTTACTCTAAGCACGGACAATGAAGATGGACAAGAGATTCAAATTATAAGGACGGAATAATATTTTAACCTTTTTTAGACGAATATTTCACGAACATATCTCAATTTTAGACATATAGTACTTAGTCCTTTTATAAAGTCAAATGTTCAAAATTTTAACACATATTTCCTTTTTTTAGACGAACATATCTCAACTTTAGAGGTTGATAAAAATATGAGAAAAAATGTATATGTCAAGGTCCAAATAAAACAATAAAGATCTGGACCTGTTTAATAACCATTTGATTTTTTATATTTAATTAAGAATTTTAATAACTTTTCAAAAAAAAAAAAAAAATCAAGTAGTTAAAACCGTGCCTATACTTTTATTTTTTGTTTTACAATCGGTAGACAAAAAAAAAAATAAAATAAAATAAAGTTATATGCAAAATATAAAATTATTATAACCCTTCAATTGATTAGGTCGGTTAAAGTATACAAGCGAAAATAGTGATGTTTAAACTTTCAACTTCATCCAATTAGACCAACGTTCAATAAGCTTAAAAAGATTCTCGTTATTGACTTAATATTGGAATAATTTTTAAAGAATATTCTTAATACTAAGGTTAAAAATTAAATTAAATTTAGAATTTATTTCTTATCCTCTTGAATTTTTATGAATACTTTGATGAAATTTGATGCTAAATATATAAACTATTCCATAATACAAAACTTATAATTATCTACGTTAATAATTAAAATGTTATAAATTTAAATATTAAACATTTATAAATAAAAATGTATGGCTAACATCAATTATAAATATTAAATATATATATGTTTTTTTAAAAAAATAAGATGAGATTGGATTGTAACAGGTTGGTCGGGTTCTCAACTAAAAATATGTTAACAATTAATTTTTTGATTTTTAAAAAATTTAAAACTCAAATTAAAAAAAATAAAATCTAACCCACTTCTGTTGAGTCGGATTATCATATCATATTAACAACCCTATCGTTAAAAATTTTAATATCTAAAAAAATAAAAAATAAAAATAAAAATATTATAATAACCACACGTTTCAGTCTTAAGGGCACTCATCGCTTTCAGCGAACTTACGTATCAGAAAACGTAAATTAAAAAAATTAATGAAAAAATTAAATAAATAAAATAAAATAAAATAAAAAAAAGACGCGTCAAATCTCCACTTCCCTTCCGTCTCTCTTTCTGCGGCTCTGCCCACTGATCTGTTTTTACTTCGCATGCCGTTTGATTCCCGATCTCCTTTGCTTCTCTGCTCCTCCTCCTTCTCTCTTGTCCATGGCCTCCTCCTTGCCTTTCTCCGTTCCTCAAACCCTTCCCAATCGCATTTCCTCCCATTCTAACCTCAATTCACTTTGCTTTTTCTCGCCTCCTTCCAATCTGCGTCTCCATCGCCGGATTAGGGCTCGAAATGCTTCTCTCACACTCAACGTTCAATGCGTCAGTCAGGCTAAAGGTTTTTCTCTTCGCTCTGCTTTTGTTTGTTTTCGCTTTACGTTTTGTGTTGTTTTGTTTGTATGCTGTACTCGCCTGTTTGGTACGTTTCTCTAATTTTCTGCTGAAATGAATGAGTTAGTGTAGGTTTTACTACGTTCTAGATGTTGATCTCACTCTTTCTGTCTTTGTGTGCGGCGGATGAGATCTTGATTGTTGTGGTTTTCTTATTTTAGATTTAGTACAATAAATGTGATTGTTGATGAGGATTTAAATGACTGAGCTACAAGGAGATTGACTTCGATTACATATGAGATGGTTTTCAATTTAATCTATGATTCCGATCATATGTTTTGCCTTTTCCTCTAATTATGCTTAGTTTACGGACAGTTAAAGTAATGTTGGTAATGCTCGTATTATTTCGAGGTCCAATCTTAAATTTGCGGTGTGAAGGAATGCTGCAATTGTCGCAAATTCCTGAAATAAAAGGATTTCAAGATCTGTTCAATGAGTTGCGCAACACGCGTACAAATCTTAGGAAAAAATTTGATTGTCTCCTCTGTGTAGTGTTTCAATATCTAAACGTTTTGCCTTTTTTTTTTACTTGGTGTATTATGATGCTTTTAACGAGAGCAATTCCGAAATTGCTACTTCATGGTAACTTTTTTTGGTAACTACGGGAAAGGAAGGGAGTAAATAATGCATTATTAGGGTTTTCAATCATGCCCTGCTTGATGATTTGAATAGAAACAGCGCATGGATGAATATGTTTCATAGCTATCAGATGTCCATTTACTTGTGGAAACCCTACTTTTTTTGACATAGAACGAACTGCACTTAGATACAAGTTAATGTTTTTTTTGTACCTGCTTAGTAAACTACACTTGCATATGATTTTTGTTGAGCTTGTCATGCATGATCACTCCTGTTATCAGCTTGAATTACTAGTTTTTAATGCAATGTTTAGAACTTTTTTTTCTCTGAGTTTGTTCTTCTTTTTCATAGTTACCGAAGACACTTAACATTCCAAGTATAGAGAGTAAATCTTTGTTCTTTGTTCTGACAAAGTTAGAATGTCGTTTCTGTCTCTCTGGACTACATCTTGATGAAGTGGTAGTATGATTATTTTTTCTCAGTCTTCATTCATTGTGTTTCTTACTTTTATAAAGAATATATATATAAATATAAGGTCTTGTTGTATGTTTCCCATCATTACACATAGACTTACCCAATTTTGACATTTGTTTCTGAATGATGTTATCTGGTGATATTACTACTTCATCTCTTTTCTTGTTTCAAGTATGTATGCAGTACACTGGGTTATTTTTTTTGTTTTTTTTTAATTTTTACCTGTGGAATCAGTATCTTGTATGAATATACTATGATGATGGTCTTATGTTTTTGCATCATTGAAACTCATCCTTTCTCCCTTGTTCAAGGGCTTCTTTATCCTATAAACTATTCTTTGTAATCCATTGGTCTCTAGTAATGGTCGAACCTTACTGTATACTATGGAAATTGCTAGTTGATTAAGGGTTTTCACATATAGTATGATTAGTAGTTACTCTCTGGCAAGAACTTTAGTATTAAAACTTTTGATGTCATTTTTCTTCAGTTTTTAATTGATAAAATTGGTGTAACTATTTGGATTTCCATCTCAAGAATTCCTCTCTGATAATCTTGTATTGGCATACACAGCTGAGGTGGTTACTAAAGAGTCATGGAACAAAATGATTCTAGAGAGTGGAATCCCTGTTCTAGTTGAATTTTATGCTAGTTGGTGTGGACCATGTAGAATGGTGCATCGAGTCATCGATGAGCTAGCTGCTGATTATGAGGGGAAGCTCAAATGCTTTGTACTCAATACTGACAAAGATTTGCAAATAGCCGAAGACTACGAAATTAAGGCTGTTCCTGTGGTCATGTTGTTCAAGAATGGGGAGAAGTGTGAAAGTGTCATCGGCACCATGCCAAAAGATTTCTATATTGCTGCCATCGAAAGGGTCCTCAAGCAGTAGGATGGATGCATGGAAATCAAATGGGACATCTTTTGCAAGGTTGACCTGACCCCCTTGATTGTTCGAGCTGGTCGGATATTTTGTCGTAAAGCTTTACACTAGGCTACTAGTTCTTGAGCTGTATATAAGAATATACTTCACTGTTAAGTTTCTTACTGTAGTTGATCGCATAGCCCTCATTAACCTATGATGATGGCTACATGGCAAATCCACACTTCACTGTTATGGCCTTTAGATGAAACTACTTGGGAGTTCTGAGCCATTTTCTTACTTAAGAATGCTTGCATTTTTCGGTTTTTCTTTATTATTTCGATGATGGAGGATTGAAATCTCTAACCTTTTTGTCGAAGGTATTTGTAGTTTCACTTTGAAATATTGTTTCCAGACATTTGATGGATGATTCTGATATGGATAACTTCAAGAAGTTTTATATTTTAATTATACCTTTTATGCCTAAGAATGTCTCTTTATAATACCTGACCCGAAACTAGATTGAGCCTAGATGAAGTTAGTAGCCCAAAGGCCCAAAAGCCCACCTCGAGTTGGGCTGAGGAGAGATGAGATCATGTAAGCATCCACCTCCAATGCCCACAACCCAATAAAAGGCTAAGACACTCGATTCAACCTTCATCTAATCCTATTAAGAAGAATGGAAAGAAAATAAGTCATAAACAATGCAAAATATTATTAAAGGCTAAAAAACATACTCATACTCGCCTTCTCCAACTTAATTATGTCTCAATAAAGTCTACCGTATTTTTTAAAACCTCCCGCGGTGGGATCTCACAATCTAATAAAAATTGTTTCGTTTTCTCTCTAATTGATGTGGAATCTCACAATCCACCCCCTCGGGTCCAGTGTTTTCATTGACACTCGTTCTCTTCTCCAAGAGATGTGGGATACCTTAATCCACCCCTCTTCAGAGTCTAGCGTCCTTGGTGGCACATCGCCTCGTATCATCCACTCTCCTTCGGGGCTCATCCTTCTCGCTGGCACATCGCCTCGTATCATCCACTCTCCTTCGGGGCTCATCCTTCTCGCTGGCACATCGTCCGATGTCCGACTCTGATATCATTTGTAACGGTCCAACCGCGAGTAGATATTGTCTTCTTTGGACTTTTTCTTCTAGGCTTTCCCTCAACGGTTTTAAAATGCATCTGTTTGGGAGATGTATTCACACCCTTATAAATAATGTTTCGTTCCCGTCCCTAAACAATGCGGGATCTCACAATAATACAATTAATTATTAAATAAATGAACCTAACCCTAAATTCAAGCAAATTTTTTAATCATATCAAGAATAAATTTAGTTCACTAATAATCTTAAAATTATATTATTTCAAAGGTTTCAAAATAAAGTTAAAAAATTATCCTAAATTCTGATCTCATTATGCATGTCACCTTGTAAATATGTCATTTTGCCATCAAATGAACTTATGTCATTGAATTATAAAAAATCATTGTTTTTTCCGAAGATAAAAAAACATTATTGGTTATGACATTCCCATCATATTATGTTTACATTTTTAAGAAACAAACTCAAAAAAGTGCATTTAGATATTTTATTTGGAACAAAAATGTCATGATAATGCATAATGCATTATTAATACTTTATTCTAAATTTGCTTTATCTTGTTCCATTATAGTATTTATTATTATTTTTTTAATGTTATTTTCTAGTCATATGCTTTTTATAATCATAGCTTTTGTTGTAAAATTAGAATGCCATAGACTAGTGCTTAAAGTTATATGATTTGGATGTGACATCAATTTTGTAGCTATGTGTGAAAACCACTTAACTGAATTTTTTTTTTACGCAACGGTAAGAACACGAAAGCAAAAAAGAGCTAAAAAGTGTGCAATAACGAAGTCCCAATTCTCTATCTTTAAGCTGCTCGAGTAAAATAGCAACGAATTCTTTCTAACAAATGAAAACCGACTTATGAACATGTTGCTCGAGTAAAATAGTAACGAATTCATGAGTTTAAGTTAAATGTTACAGTAGAAACAGTATTTATTGAGACCATTCAACCAAACACTTTTTTTTTTTTTTTTTTTTTTGCTGATCACCTCGAAAATTGGAAGAATGTCTCTTTGACTCGGGCAGTGCACTTTCATTAATTATCACCTTCCCCTTAGCTTAGATTGCCCTCTCCTATGTTGGAGGACTGATTGAGACAATGGATTCTCCAACTTGTGGGTCCCTATCTATTCCATTTCTCAAGCCCCAAGTTCAGATTCCTCCTGTTCAGCCAATTCCCAACCATTGAACGAGGTAAGTAGGTGTTTGCATCTTTTGGAGTGTTATCCGAGATGGCTCGAAAAACTATTTTGAAAAAGACTTTAACAATATAATTAGAATCATCGAAATCTTTCTAGTCCTCACGAGTTGGTCTCTCTTTTCTCATTTTGACCTAGATTAAATCAGTAGAAAGGTGATAAAATTTTAAAGAAAAATGAGGATAACGTTAAGATGAGTTTTGGTAAAGTTATTCGGTGATTAATTTATACGTTCATCAAAATAAAAAAAATTAAATTATAAAGGAAAAAAGTGATATCTTGATCAATCAATTATAAAGTAGAATTAGGATATGGATATTAAAATAAAATAATTTTGAACTTATGAAAATTAAAATAATGGAAGTGACAAAATATAAAATTTTAAATTCTTAAAGAAATCAAAATGGGAGACGGAATGAGCCTCCTCCACAAATACAAAACTACGCTCTCGCATGGAGCGTGTCTCACAATTTCCCTACGTCATGCTGACGTCATAATTATATAAACAAACTAAAATAAAATAAATATAACTAATTTTTATTTTATTTTATTCTAATAAATTCTTCCAATAAAATGAATTTTATGTTAAAGAAATATTAAAATTAAAGAAGAAATACGTACCCATTACTATTTGATGATAATTTATAAATTATATATAAAAATTAAAAATTTAAAGATTTATTAGACATAAAATTGAATTAATTAATTATTATTATTATTATTTTTAAGAAACAGACCAACTAAACAAAAATGATTTAGAAAAATAATTAAAATTTTATAATATAAAACGGAAACAAATTTATAATTAATATAAATTAAAAAAGAAGGAAGATATTTAAAAAAAATATTCCAAAAATTAATCGAAACAAGTTTTCAAAGGGTTAAATAGTAATTTTGACTTTTATTTTTTAAAATCTTTCTTAATGAATAAGAAAATGAGATGACGTGAAGCTCACGCGCGAAAAAATATCGGTTTAGCGCGTGGAGAAACGGCGGTGAGGGAGTCGTTTCTAATTTATAATTCTATCTCCAATGCACATCTTAATGTGTGCGGATAAAAATATCTGGCTGACATTGGGCCAAGATATTTATATCCGGATGACGTGGCATTAAGCTGACGGGTTTTACACGTGTAAAAGCGTAGCCCATGTGGAGCCTTTTATTTGGGTTGCGCCTCTCTCTCTCTCTCTCTCTCTCTCTCTCTCTCTCTCTCTCCCCGTTTCTGCACGACCCTGAATCCCGAGAGGGTTTCGGACCTAAATTTTCTCTCACGATTCCTTTTTCTTTGATTTCATTCCTTTATTTGCTTTTCTTCCATCTTTGATCCATTCATAATGGGCGACCATCTTCTACATCTTCCTCATACGCCGTCGTCCATGTCGCCGCCGGTTGTAGATCGACAACCACCCTCTCCGTCCTCTGCCAGCGACTTGACTTGTTTGAACTCCCAATCCTACTCTTCTTCCTTTACTGTTGATCGCTTCAAGGATTTTCCTTCTCATCGCTGTCTGCAACTGGATGCGGTAAGTTTCCGACTCTTTTGCCTTTTGTTTTTTTGCTGTTTCTTGGAAGTATGATGTGGGTTTTCCTCGGTATGAACGAGTTGTGTGTTGATTGTACTTTGTTTTCCCTTTCAACGTAGCACTTGGAGATCGTGTGGTGTGTGACCTATTTTTTGTGTACTGGAAACTAATATGTCTGATTATGAGAGATTTTTATTGTTTCTTTAGACATTTTTAATGCTGAAGTGGTCTTGGTGTACCTCCCATTTGGGTTTATTTTAAACCTGCAATACAGGGGTGGTATGTACTTGTATATTATTGCAGTTTCGATGCCTTGTGTTCACCGTTTTTCCCTTTGTGCTTCAATGGCCATGGAGGAGAAATTCTTTTGCAATGCTCGATTTTGTTATTACTCTAATTTTCTTTTTCTGTGGAGTATCAGTTTTAGTGTTCGGGCTTCTTCAAATTAAATCATGGATGAATTTTGAGTCAAGTCTTTTATAGATTCATTTTTTTTTTGAAATGAACCTTTGATTCTTTGAATTTCTCAAATTTTAGCAGTTCTGTTTATACAGGATTCATTTTGAATATCTAAGCCTAAGGATTGAACTCTATATTAGGGAACAATTTGAAAGTTTCATGTGAAAAAAATGGGGAATGGTTTCATTAATTGTCGATCAGAGTCATGTCCTTCTAATTTTAGTTAAAAAAAACTTTTGATCCAACTTTAGGGACATTTTTCTTTGAGGTGCAAATTTTCACAATTGAATGGAAAGGCGGAAATGGGGTTCTTAATTGGAAATTTATGAACAGGTGCAAACACATTGGACAGATGAGAAACACAGATCATATCTTGGTTCTTTAGAAGCATCTTTTGTTCAAGAGTTGCATCAATATAGACGCTTGCAAGCTTTGTCCTCAAAACAGAAAATGCGTTGCAGGCCGAGCATGCCTCATATATCTTCTTCAGAGGTGAGGCAATACATCCACAGCAAGAGTGGGAGTGAGTTCCCCTATCTCATTCCTCTACTTCCTTAATGATTTGCTCTTGTTATATATATTTTTTAGTTGATGGTCCTTCAAGATGCCTCCTGGCAGAAGGCTAACATTGGGAGGAATGATCCTTTATTGGAAAGGATAGCCGATTCTCCTGCTATTTTAGACGATGTTTGGATAAATCGTTTTCCTTCTGCAGGAAAACCGTGTACTTCGGAGACTCCTGATCTCCTTGAAGAATCTGGAAGTTTTAGTGATGGGAGACACTTAAGAAACACGAAAAACTCCTATCGATCTGCCAGAAGTTCACAGCAGATCCCTCCATGCTGTCGTGAGTCTTATACAATAATTACAGGTAATTTTCATTGATGTCATATGTTTTATATACTCTGTTATGTTAATTCTTAAATACTATTTTCTGTTGTGTAAGTACATTATATACCCTCCCAGCCTCTGGCAGTGACACACACCTGAACTCAACGATCATTGATTCTACCTTCTAATTTATACTCAAAATCTGTAACCTATATCCGCACTATGCATGTACATAGCGATAGTGATTGACTATATACTTCATGTTTTATTGTTGTTCCTTGAAATCATATTTTGTAATGGTGAAGGTTTTTGCAATAATTGTTCTAGTACTCACCATCTTTGGCACCCTTCAGGTGCACTCATTTTTTCTGAGTTAGTTTTGTGATTGATGTACCAATATGACAGATTTCTTCGTGGTGTTCCCACTAGTTTGCCACTTTGCTTGCACCACATGAAGTCCTGCAAATTTTTTTTCCAATCTTATTACGTGTTTGTTTGAATTTTGTGTTCATCAAATGTATTTCCTCTGGAGGTAAGAAGAATATGAGAGGGTTCCTGGAGTTAAATATATGACTTACAGCATGTGAGTTGTCAAATTGGTACATCAAGCTTAGGATATTGTATTATCTTCTTAGCAATGAAAATTTTCTATATTCTAATATATTAATGGGATAGTTTTAACATGGTGATCTTCTTACCACTGGAAATTATCTATATTCAAATATGTTAATGGGATAGATTTAATATGGTTATCTTCTTAGCAATGGAAATTCTTTATATTCTAATATATTAATGGGATAGTTTTAGCATTGTTTTCTTCTTAGTAATGGTATTAATGGGACAGTTTCGACATGATTTACAGTATCGTGATACTTTCTTCCCATTGCATGATTTTTAGTGTTTATGCTAGGGACACAAGATTTAGGGTCACAATTCTTCATGCAATTTCACAATTTATAATTCATGGATGACTGATTGCATATCTTTTCTATTTGAAGTTGCTTGATGTGTATTTATAAGTGAAAAGGTAGGAAGTATTTTATTTAAAGTTAGATGAGCATTGTTGTACAATGTATTAGTGGAAAAAACGAATAAAACCGAGTAGATGTATTATGATGGACTGCATTCTGGATATTGATGAACTGCAAGATGAAGCCAGAGTGATGGTGCTAATTCTAGGACAGTAGTCAGTTGCTGGTTCAGAATGAATAAGCAGATAATTCTTGGGATAATAACACTTTATTGGAGTTGAAGGAAGAGAAAAGAGCAGTCTTGGTGACACTCTAATGGGTCTCAATTTTCCTGTAGAGTAGAAAAACTGCTGAAGAATAGTTTCCCTGTTATGGGTCAAATGAACGACAAAATTATTTGAATCTTTGAGCATAAGGAGATTTAAAGCTTACCTTTGACAAAGCTGAATAACTCATTCATTCATAATTAAGCAGGAAATAACAAATAAATGTTTCTTAAGGGCACAATCCCGCTTGTTTAATTCAAGGATCAATCCCTTGGCTAGGTTGAATTCTTCCTGTCCCATCTCAAGTGCATGATGCCGTACTCTCTGTTAAAGAAGTCTCCTCGACATTGCCTGCTAGGAATTTAACACATATTAACTTAATAAGATTCATAATTTCTATGGACCTTATGAATTTTCTACGTTTTTTTGGGGTCATGTAGGATGAGATGTTAGATAATCAGTCCAGTTTAGTATTTTGGATTTAATTAGTTCTTTGGTTATTTTATTGTAAGGCTATGAATACCCTCCAGGGCGCTTTTGAATATTAATTTGAAATATAACTTCGTTTTTAGAGGATTTTCACTCAACTGTTGTCAAGCTAACTTGGTGTTCTTTTGTCATTGTCTTCTATGCAGAAGTTTCCGATCAAAACTTTGTGGATAATCGTCCAGGAGAGGTGTCTGGTGGCATGCCTACTGCAAAAAGATTAAAGAAAGCTTCTTCTGATTCTTCGGCCAATGACCAGGTACAACTCGGGATTGCCTTCGATTTTTTCTCTTTGGAAAACTTATAATTGCATTGTACTAAGTGTATCAGAGACCGAATTTGCTACTATTTGATCCTGCAGGTAGTACCATATAAAAGACCATCATTAGAAAGATAAAATCCAGACGCCATACTGTCTTCAGAACATCCTCAAAACTTAATGCCTCCAAATTCAGCTTTGTGTTACTTTATGAGATGGAGCTGACAACATTTCATTCCAACATGTGAAAAATGGTCTGTTCAAGCTCGCTAGCCAAATACGACATGGTTTTGTTTTCGATTCGAAAGAGCATTGTAAAGAAAATAAGGGAAATGGCGGCCATAATTCTTGACCAGAAGATGTGCAGCAAGAAGGAGAAAATATGTTTGTATATGGTACAAACTAAACTTTTTCCTAGTTCAAATATTGAGTTAAATATATGTTAACCCTTTCTTTTCTCCTGTTTTCCTTTTTCTTAGAGGTTGAAAAAATGGAAATTCTTATAGGGTGTAGGTTATTGAATATAGGTATTAGTTATACAGAAGCTAAGACACCCTGATAGTGAGATAGATACACACTTTTTTAGTTTGTTTCAAATACTCTCGTTTTGAAGCTCTGTTAGGAATCTCAAGTGTAAATTATTATTAGGAGTCTTCCAACTGAAATTTTCATACATGTTCATATAACACCCTATATACGTTATGTTACACAACTTGTTTATTATTATTATTTCATATTTCATTTTGACACTCATGTATAACACCATATATACCTCATATATACTATTTACTTCTTTTTGTTTGTTTTGCTCATTTGAACTACAATAACTAGGTTTATTTATTTTTTTTATCTTCCGTACATAGATAATATAAGTGATAATATTAAATACCAAACTATATACTAGGTTTTATATATGTTATTCAATTTGTATTGAGCTATGTATTCTACACCTATTACTAATTGTTTCATATATAATTTGTATTCCTCGTGTTAGTAAATATACCCTCTGGTCCTAATCATTTGTATTCACCCACCTTGTTCTAACAAACTGGAACCATTAGCGTTTTTGGTAGTAGGGCCTTTAATGGGGACATACTGATGCTTTCTTGATAACTGTTTGTTATAATAAAACTTTATTAGGTATAGCTTGGAGTCCAAATTGTCTGTGAAATCAAATATGTAGGTGTGCATCCCCTAAAGTTCGGTTCAATTGTTCAGTCTAATTATCTGTTTGTGGGTGAAAATCAGAAGTCCAATTATGTACCCAACACTTTTTTGGAGACTACGTTAGAAACTAAGATGTGAAGCAAAGGTCAGATCTGACACTATCAACACTGGCACCATGTGTACTTATTTACATTTGTGCTCAATTGTCCATAGTATAGGTAGCCTTTCTAGGCAAGAATTATGGTAACTTGGTGAGTTTATGAATGAATGATCACTCATAACTTTTCATGTTCTTGGCAGTTTCACGATAAAATCCATCTCTACTTCCACTCTTGGACACTTAGAGGTTGCAATAGCTTCGTTGTTTTCTGTCTTAACTCTTTTAGAAACCAACCATTTACTCATGAATTCTATAATGTTCTTTTTCATATTGCGGTCACTTGTATGATCTTCAAGTTTTGGTATATTTTAGTACTGTCTGAAAGCATGAAAAGTGAAGTGTAGGCCTCTGTTAATATCTTGTGCCTAAGCCCATCATCTACTAGTATGCATAAGCATCCTTGATAGAGAAGTCCACCATTCACAGATTGAAATGTCCCTCTATTGATCCTAGCGTGAGCTGGTTTAGAATCTTTGCAAGACTATGATCTCCCTGTTGGGGATCTATGATATGTCGTCTCAAAGTCGATTGAACTGTTAGTTGAGCCATCTAAGCAACAACTCTTCCAAATCATATGTTGAATTATGCGGATAATTATGTTCATAATTCTTTGGTTGGCGAGAGACATACACAATGAATTTCTCTTCTTGTATTAACATATCTCAATTCTTTCTTAGAGGTATCACTATAGACCACGATGCCTCCATGGAGTAGCACTGTGAGTAATGGTACCAATACTAGTATGTGTTTGAGATCTTGGAAACTCGTCTTACATGCCTATATCCCACACAAATGAGTTCTGTTCCAAGCCAATTGAGTCAATGGCATGGCTAATTTAGAAAAGCCGTGTACTATAGTAATTGTAGTGGAACGTATCCACTTGGTAACAATTTCTACCTTAGCTGGGTTTATGGTTACCTCATCTTTTAACATTACATGCCATAAGAAAGAGACTTTTTGTGGCCATAAGTTCAGTTTTAAGAACTTTGATGCATTACTTTTTCTCCCTCAAGATTGTTAAAAACTCTCTTGAGGTGTGTGTTTCATGCTCTACATCTATCTTGGAGTAGATTGGGATGTTGTCTGTAAACACGATCACAAATATATTGAGGCATTACTTAGATATTTGATTTATTAACTCCATGCTCAACCTTCAATGTTGACACTTCCTTTGGGACGGTCTGGTCCCGCCAAGTTTGAAGCTAGTTCATTTACGATAACAATCAATTAGCAAAATTCTTGGCTAAATCAATTTGAAGCTCTATGCTTAGAGTTTATAGACAAAGTATAATTTAGAGTTTTACTAATCTCCCTGCTAGTGAAGGCATAAGCCTTCCCCTTCTGGTTGGTCTTTGTTGACATTGCAACACCATCTGAACTTGGGTGTTGGCTATTATCTCCTCTATACCCTCTTCCTGGGTAATGACTGGTCATATGGCCCTATTTGATCAAAGCTGCAATTTTATCCCAAGGTAGTTCCTGGGTTTATTAGTATTTGAAGTTTCTCGGCCTTGTCTTCTCCCATCACCATGATTGCTCTGAAGGTTGTGGCAAAATCAGTTGGTGCCAAGGCTGATACAACACCTAAGGCACTTTCATGATTGCGGTTTTGGCCTTCATGTCAACTAACTTCCCCAGGTAAAGTGTTTTAATCATGTCACAGATACTTTATATTGTATTGTATGATAAAATTGTACCATACATGTCATATATGTTTGGATTTAAAGAGATTCATTCTATTTTTCAATTTTAGAGTATTATTTTAAGGTTTTAATTTAGGTATGAGTGTTACAACCATTCAACTGAACATAGGTTACTCTAAGGTCTATTTTCAAGGCTATTAATAGTTGTTTTAGCTGTTGTTTTAGTATGAATATCTTGGATAATAAAATGGAAGTCCCATATTATGCTCCTTAAGTCATGAGCTTGTTCCTTTGCATTTCTTGTGTTTAGATTCACATGTTAGTCATTCAAATAGTTTTGATCTTGCTATCTAGCTATCTTGTGGAGTGATTCAAATCATGAGTTTAGAAATTAGTTTTTGTTACTCTTGATCTTGATCATCAATGTAACTTTCACTTGAGTTGATTCTTAATCGTTATTTGGGTTTTTGGATAATTTAGATCTAAAGGTCTTGTCCTTCGAGATCAAATCTCAATAGATTCATAACCAACATCTAGCCTCTTGAACTTCCTTTCATACTTGTCCACCGATCACCATCCTATTGTAGGTTGAGTTGTTTCCTGTATCTAACGACTATAGGGTGTAATCATTAGATCAGAAGGTCTTCTTGAACTGAAATTACGTAACTGGTATCTCCTTGGGGTGATTGTCAACTCAGTAAATTAGTGTGATCCTACAACATGAACTAGTGTGATCCTACAACATGAACGATGTGCACACAAACTTTTGTTCTACTAGGCAGTTTATTAGTCGAAATATTGTCTCTTTAAATTGTCTCTATAGATGATTACCATAAGGCTCAAAGGTATCTCGCCTCCATGGTTGCACCTCCCGAGGTTTATCCTACCTGTGCTGCTTGATTATCCACCCCTGTCTGCACCGTTTGAAACATCTCCAACATTAGGGTCGTAACTGTGGGCTTTGGTTGCGCTACTACTGGTGCTACTAGTGGTTGACCTATCAATAGTAATACCATACCAGTCAACATTAACATTACATACAACTCAAAAGCTGTAAACTTAATATTTATACTTCTATCGGCGAAAATTGAAATCAAACTATGCTTAAACACGAAAATCAGATAAAATATCGTACTTTCTAAGTTAACAGAAACCATTATTCAACGTGGAAAAAAAATTATCTAGAAGCAAATGTCGTTCTACAGATGTGCAAAAGTTGTCATCCTACCTGTTGTTCCTTGCTTTTACCTAAAAAAAATGTTAGGAAAAGAATGAGCGTTTAAAAATATTCACTAGTGACTTTGATGTTTGGATCGAGAAATGCAAATATATATAATGTACATCATAATTTCAAGCCATAAACAACCAACAAACAACTAAAAAGAGGAAAAGAAATTTACCGGTTGGACTGATCTAAATCTTCTTCCAGCAAATATGCTCGAAAATGGGTTCAAATTCAAAATTAATTGAAACGGATTAAATTCGAGATTATACTATATTGTGGAGCGAATAACATAATTTAAGCTTCATTATACTATGAACCATTTACAAGTCCATTATTTTATGCCCAAAATTGGACAAAACTATATCTAGGGTTTATGGAGTGGATCATATTTGCAGATAGAACCATGACAACATGAACAACTCCATATATATATTTTATCTAGGCCCAGAAGTGAAGAGTTTCAAGATAGAGTAGCCATATTTATCCATGTTGTTGATGATGATCTAAGCTCTCTCAAACTTCATGCAACAGCTTTCATGGCAGAGAGAACATCCGACACTCCGATCAAGAAGACAACCAGAAGTTGATCTCCCCCGCAGCTTGCTTGAACATTTCTTCTGCCACCATCGCTGCCCCGAATTCGTCCCAACTTCCATTCACCTGCTCTCGTCAAAACAACTCATTTCAAATAACAACTCTTAGAAATTAACTCGATAAGAATCTATTAGAGTTCGGTTTCGATTCTCTTTTTACCTCTTTCGATAAAAAACTATTCCATTATAATTTGCACCATTCATTACAATTTTACAATTAGAAAATAAAGCGTGCAATTTTATAATTAGAAAATAAAACATGAAACAATGAACGAAATCTTTGTTCAAATCAAGAAAAGAATGGAGGAGATTTCTAAATGTAACCGTCCAAGCCCACTTCTGCGAGTAGATATTGTCTTCTTTGTACTTTTCCTTTCGGGCTTTCCCTCAAAGTTTTTAAAACGCGTATACTAATGAGAGGTTTCCACACCCTTATAAGGAATGTTTTGTTTTTCTCTCCAATGGACGGGCGATCCCACACTAAAATTCAAACTTTGTAAAGGAAAAAATGAAAAACAAAGATGCATAGAGAGGTCGCACTTACATGGCCTTGAATCATAAAGAACGTGCGATGGAAATCCGAGGAGACATGAGCCGAAACAACCTCGATCTGATGCTTATCAAGAATATAACAAACGGCGGCGAACAAGCCAGACTTCTTGACGGAGCAGATGCAGAAATGGGCTTCACCGCCACAAATACATAATACGAGGTGGGAGGAAGTCCAAGTCTGAAACGTCGTAGTAGTATCAGAAAAGGGAGGCGGCAGCGGCGGCAGTGGTGGCAGTGGTGGTGGAAGAAGAGTGGAGGACATGCCGTTGGAGGAAGAAGCTTGATCGGCCAAGAAAGCTTGGTGGGTTGTGGTGGTTGAGCTGAATTGTTGTTGTTGCTGTTGTTGTTGAGGATGATAATGAGCAGCCTTATAGCTCACAGCTGGATTGTTGTTTTGGAGCTTTTCGAGCTTTTGGTTGTAGAGTGTTTGAAGAGTTTGTTGTACAGTTTTTATGTAGTTTACTGCTTCGTCCACTATAGTTGATTTGTCTGCCTGCCATTTCATTCGTTCCCTTATTGAATTATTATTTCACAAAATAAATATCATATACATAACATAAATTTAAGATTTAAAAAAAAAAATTCAATCAGAGGTTAAAACCCAACCCTACCCTATTCTACAGATATTATAAACATTAAAAATATCTGATGTTTGTATCACTCATTATAACTTCTGAATATTTCATTCTTATTGTTTTTTTTTTTTTTTTTTTTTGAGATTTTAATGATTAATGTATCGTGTAGGGTAGATAAGTAGATTTTTTTAAAAAATAATTAAAAAAAATAACCCGACAACCCAATTTAACCGAGCGGTTGGTTTGTGAATTCTATGCAGAGTACTTGAATCACTAATCCAACCAATCCAAAAACTTTCTTCAACTCAACTCATGTACATGGCAGTTTGTTAGGTTACATCACTCTATATGGACCCAGAATTTTTTTTTAAAAAGTTAATAAACTCCTTGAACCATTGACTTTTTAATTAAAAATATATGTTAATTATAGTTCAACCAAGCTCATTTTGACATATAATATCACAATTAAACAATTAAAAAAAAATATAAAAGTTCAAAATTTACAAAAACAAGAGTTTTGTTCAATGGATGAGATGAACAAAACAAAAACAAAAACAAAAAAAAAAAAAAAAAAAAAGAAAAAGAAAAAAGTTACCTTAGGAGGAAGGTGAGGAATCAAAGCATGAAGATTAGAGAACATATTCCTCATCCTCTTCCTCCTCTCCCTCTCCGTCCAAATATGAATTTCATGTTCGGTCGACTCTCCACCTCCACCCGGTCTCCCCTCCGCTGCCTCCCTCTTCCTTCCCGACAAAGGCAGGGGAGGTAAGAGGTCGGTGTTGGCAGGGGATTTGTCGTTGCTATTGTCGTTGTCATTATCATCGTCAAGATCGATGTCGATATCGACATCACTGCCGGAGTTGAGGAAGGCCCAAATATTGTGAGGGGCAGCCATGGAGGGCGGTGGCGGCGGCGGTGGAAAGTGAGGAACAAGGAGGGAAGGGGGAGTTTATATAAGAAAGGTGGTGGAAAATGGAGAGAGTAGTTAGGAGACAGAGCATAACAATGATCATATGGTGGGCGTTACGGCGCTACAAAACAAAAACGGATGCGTCCTTAATATCCTCGACCTCGGGACCCACCTTCCACTGTCCCTGCCTTTGCTTTCTTCCCTTCTCTCTTACTTCTTAGGTAATTTTCAAATTTTACTGACTCAAAACAATGTAATTTTCTTAGTTTATTTGGATTCATTTACATTATTACACATTTAATGAAACAAAATAATGGATTCCCTTTTTATTAATGAACCAAATCTATTATTCTATAAATAAATTCCACTCGACTCAAGATTATATCAATAAAATAAAATCTCAAAATTTTGTTAATGTATGAATTTACCTAAACTACACCGCTTCATCTATAAAGTTTAAATTAATATAATTATTAATAAAACTCAATCTGTGGGTAGACATTAATTATGGTAATGAGAGGAAAAAAACACTCACAACAATAATTTTGTCTCGACTTACCTAATTTCCGGAGTTGCATGTAACCGTCGTTGCGAAAATATTGAAACTTTTGTTAGAATTAAATCATATAAATAAATAGATAATTAAAATTAAGGAGGATAATGATACACTGATTTAGAGATAATTAAACGTATTAAAATGTGATTTAAGGCTCGTAGTTAAATAATTAAATATGCTTAATAAATTAATATTAGCTGGTTTGGTATGATATAGGATAAAGAAATGCAAATGATGGTTCATAATTAGAACAAAAAAGTTAGTAATTTAATGATAATTATCCATTGATAAAGTAGAAAGAAGGGGTTGGAAATCCCAAGAAGTAAGTAAAAAGTAGGGACGTTTTACCTAACACAAAAGGGTGGTGAATGGCTAAAATTTTAAATTATAAACAAAAGTGAGGTTTGTTGCTTTGTGGTTGTGAGATTCTTAACTTAGGGGAACGTTACTAAGTAACAAACCTCCTTAATCTTTTTCAACTTTTTAAAATGTTTTTTTCTTTTTAATTTTTCTTTTTTCTTTTAATATATTATATTTTCTTTTAGCTAATTCGAGCCTAGTTTATCGAGGGTTCATGATGAACGAAAAAAATATAATTTCATTAGTTTAGATTGTTGGGTTGAAGTATTTGAAATCCTACCTTGATTGGAGAGGGGAATGAAATTTTTTTTTATAAGAGTGTGGAAATCTCTCCCTAGAAGACGCATTTTAAAATCGTGAGGCTGACGCGATATGTAACAGGCCAAAGTGGATAATATCTAGTTGCGATGAGCTTCAGCTATTACCGATATCTAAGATATATTAATAATATTAACTAATTACGGATATCTAGTTCCCCGTTGTCTCTTTCCGTCCTGCCCCCTCTTTCCCCCTGGCTTGGTCTGTTCTGGGCCCCCGGCTTGACTGTCTATGCCCTGTTTCTGCTTTCTCACACCTCCCCCCTTGTGGTTCGGGGCCGTGCCCCTTCGCTGCCTCCTGCTCTCCCCCCTTTCCTCTCCCCCCCCCTCTTTTCCCCCCCCTCCCTTCCCTCGTTCGCTCCCTCTTTTTGGCGCTCTGCCCCCCTTGTTTTTCGCCTTTCCTCCCTCGTTCCCTTTTCCCCGGTGTGCCTGCTGCGCCTCCGCCCCTCCTTGGCGTCCCCCCCCCCCCCCCTCCGCTTCACCCTCTTGTTGCTTCCTTTTTTTTCGCGTTCTTCGCCGTTCTTGCTTTGGCTTACCTTTGGCTTTCTTCTCCCTCATGGTTTTCCCCCCTTGGTTCTGTTCTGCTTCCCTTGGCTCCCAGCATTCGGCCTGGCTCTCCTGTGTAGGCCTGTCCCCGTTCCCCTATCTTCCTCTCTCCTCACCTCCTTATTTCCTCCCATTGACTATCAACGGCTGGTTACCCGATACACACAGCGTGTAACCATTTCCACGAGGACCTCACCTCCTTATTTCCTCCCATTGACTATCAACGGCTGGTTACCCGATACACACAGTGTGTAACCATTACTGGATAGTCTTCTCTAGAATCACCCCAAAGGTGACTAGTGGTGGCTAGTTACCCGAAACACACAGCGAGTAACTATTATCACAACCCCTTACTCATGGCTACCTACAAGCCCATTATGTCGGCAATAGACACATATCGTCAGACTGCCCAACCTAACCATATTACCCTACGATCCGAATACACAATATTCTGATTACACAACCATCTGATTTCACAACCATTCGATTACACATCCATCAAAATATACGACAATCAGAACATACGACAATAAAAATATACGACAATCAGAACATAGGACAATCAGAATACATAGCAATCAGGATACATGTCAACCAGGTTGCATAATATTACACACAGAAATCAGATTGTTCCTGGCAACGGATTACCCGACACCTAGCCCACAGACGATTCTATTCAACCCATTTTAAAAAACAAAACGTTTATTTTCAACAGGCGAGTCCCTTACCTGAGAAGCTGCGTTCTTGGTCCCTTACCTGAGAAGCTGCGTTCTTGGCGTTTCCTAACCAACGACGATCCGATTCCCCTCGAATCGAGCCTTCCTCCTTCGTAGGCGTTGAACCTTTGCTACGTCTAACCCTCTTGAGGTCGGTTTTGGCAACGACGATGTCGTTCCCTTGCAGCGGCGATGTGGTGCTGGGCGGATGTTGTCTAATATGGGAAGGGCGCGGAACGGTGTGGAAGCAGTCGATTGCGGGGTCGTGGCTGAAGGGAGAAACGTGAAACAAAAAAAAAAAAAAAAGAAGGAAAAGAGCAGTAAGGGTGGCGGCTAGGGTAATGGGTTTTCCTCCTACTGAACCCTAGGTTTATTTATTTATTTATTTTTTTTTTGTCGTGGGCCCAAAACGTGGGCCTTACAATATTCCCCCCAAAAAATAACTTTCGTCCTCGAAAGCTTCACTTAAATACATAAGGCTTGCGCTACTTACTTTCCGCTCTGAAGAGCATAGGGTATCTGCTCATCATTTCCTCCTCTCGTTCCCAAGTAGCTTCTTTCAGCTGGTGATTCCGCCATAATACCTTGACCAATGCGATCTCTCGATTACGTAAGGTTTTCATTTCTCTATCCACAATTTGCACTGGTTCCTCCTCGTAGTTCAAACTCTCATCCAACCGTAGAGGTTTGAAATCTATCATATGTGATGGGTCAGATATGTATAGTCGCAACATCAATACATGGAACACATTGTGGACTCCTGAGAGTATAGGTGGTAGGGCCAATCGGTAAGCTACTTGTCCCACTCGCTCCAAGATCTCAAATGGTCCAATGAAGCGTGGGCTTAACTTCCCTTTGCGCCCGAACCTAAGAACGCCTTTCATGGGACCCACCTTAAGGAATACTTTGTCTCCCACCTCAAATTCCAAAACTCTTCGTCTCACATCTGCATAGCTCTTTTGCCTACTTTGTGCCGTACGCATTCTAGCCCTTATTTTCTTGATAGCCTCATTAGTTGCTTGCACTAAATCGGTGCCCAACAACTTGCGTTCTCCCACTTCGTCCCAACACAATGGGGATCGACACTTCTTCCCGTATAAGGCCTCAAAAGTGCCATACCCAACGTCGCTTGATAACTGTTGTTATAAGCGAACTCTATGAGATGCAAGTGTGTGTCCCAGCTACCGGCAAAGTCCAACATACAGGCCCGTAACATGTCCTCCAGAATCTGGTTTAAACGTTCAGTTTGCCCATCCGTCTGTGGGTGGAATGCTGTACTAAACTCTAGCCGTGTACCCAACGCTTTTTGAAGGCTTTTCCAAAACTTTGATGTGAAACGGGGATCCCTATCTGACACAATGGATACCGGTACCCCGTGCAATCTTGTTACCTCTTTCAAGTACAACTGAGCCCATTTATCCACGGAATAAGTGGACTTCCTTGGGAGGAAGTGAGCTGACTTTGTGAGCCTATCAACCACAACCCATACAACTGTGTAGCCTCTGGCCATCCTCGGTAATCCCACGATAAAGTCCATGACGATGTTCTCCCACTTCCATTCAGGTACACTAAGTGGTTGTAATAGCCCCGTCGGCTTCTGCCTTGGGGCTTTGACTTGTTGACAAACCAGACACTTGCTCACGAATTCGGCCACATCACGTTTCATATTTCGCCATTAATAATGTCGTTTCAAATCCTGATACATCTTGGTACTGCCAGGATGCAGGGCGAATGGCGAGTGGTGAGCCTCGGCTAGGATTTCTACCTTTAGTTCTTCATTTGGCACACACAACCCATGGTACAAGAGCCCCCCATTAGCTGTCAATGAAAACTCCTCTGTCTGATTGACATCTATCAAACGTCTTTTTCCAACCAAATCCGAATCACCATGCTGTTTATCAATAAGACGTTGCCTCAAAGTCGGTTGTATCGTTAACTGGGCCAATTGAGCGGCGACCTCCCCCATGGCCACCGCTACCCGGCGCGTTCTAGATCCTGCTGGATCGCTTTTTGTGTAGTGATTAGGGCAGAAGTGTGTGCTGATTTTCGGCTCAACGCATCAACTACCACATTCGCCTTTCCCGGGTGATAGAGTATCTCCACGTCATAGTCTTTAACCAACTCCAACCACCTGTGTTGTCTCATGTTCAACTCCTTCTGAGTAAAGAAGTATTTAAGGCTCTTGTGGTCAGTGAAAATTTGGGTCCTTTCTCCATAAAGGTAGTGTCTCCAAATCTTCAATGCACATACCACTGCTGCGAGTTCTAGGTCGTGGGTGGGATAGTTTCGCTCGTATTCTTTTAGTTGACGTGAAGCATAGGCAATAACCTTCCCACGTTGCATGAGGACACATCCTAACCCCCTTTTTGAAACATCGTTGTATACTACAAAGCCTCCATCTCCTGACGGTACAGTGAGTATCGAGGCAGATACTAACCTCTGTTTGAGTTCTTTGAAACTAACCTCACACTGATCATTCTAGGTGAACAACTTTCCTTTCTTGGTCAACTCAGTGAGGGGGGTGGCGATCTTGGCGAAATCCTGCACAAACCGTCGATAATACCCTACTAGTCCAAGGAAACTTCGTACTTCCGTCACTGTGGTTGGGCGAGGCCAATTCGTCACCGCTTCAATCTTTGTTGGGTCTACGGTGATTCCCATGCTTGAAACTACATGCCTAAGAAATCCCACCTGTTCTGCCCAGAATTCACACTTGGAGAACTTTGCAAACAACTTTTCGTTCTCAGAGTGGTCAGCACTTTCCGGAGATGTTCCTCGTGTTGTTCCCTAGTCTTAGAGTACACCAGGATATCATCGATGAAGACGATCACGAAGTTGTCTAAAAACTCTCTGAACACTTTGTTCATCAGCCCCATAAATGCGGCTGGAGCGTTGGTCAAGCCAAACGACATTACCCTAAACTCGTAATGTCCATACCTTGTGTGAAAGACTGTCTTTGAGATATCACTCTCCTTTATCCTTAACTGATGGTAGCCTGACCGTAAATCAATCTTTGAGAACATAACTGCTCCTTGCAACTGGTCGAACAGGTCGTCGATTTGGGGCAAAGGATACTTGTTTTTAATTGTCACTTTGTTAAGTTCCCGATAGTCCATGCATAAGCACATAGAGCCGTCCTTCTTCTTCACAAATATCACTGGGGCTCCCCAAGGAGACACACTTGGTCGTATAAAGCCTTTGCTTAGTAGCTCTTGAAGTTGCAACTTTAGTTCCTTCAGTTCAGCAAGGCCATTCTGTATGGGGCTCTGGATATAGGGGTTGTTCCTGGCTCAAATACAATTTCGAATTCCATCTCATGCTCTGGGGGTAGGCCCGGGAGATCTTCTGGGAACCCGTCCACGAATTCTCTCACTACTGGCACTAAGTTAATGCTTGCCCTAATTCCACCACATGAGCTAATATCCCCCAAGCACCCTGAGATAACATCTTACTTGTCTTTAATGCCGAGACCATCCTCGAGACCATCCCCTCCCTGGTCCCCTTGAACTTGAAGCTTGGTTGACCAGGAGGTCTGAACACCACCTCCTTGTTGAAGCAATCGATGGACGCATGGTTTTTAGCTAACCATTCCATCCCTAAGATGACGTCAAAATTGGCCATATCTAGGACTATCAGCGTCACATCCATCGTGTGGTTTGACACACACAACTGACAGTCCTTTACCCTCTCGAAGGCTTCCATACTTACCCCTGCTGGGGTACCCACAGACAACCCGTACCCTAGCGGTTCAACTTCTACCCTTGTGTGTTTTACAAGATTAGTGGAGATAAAAGAGTGGGTTGACCCGGAATCAAATAAGACCCGTGCGTAATACCCAAGAATAAAGAGCGTACTTGTGACTGCAGTGTTGGAGTTTTCTGCCTCCTGACGAGTGGTAGCATACATTCGCCCCTGTTGCGGAGCTGGCCTCAGGTTTGAGGTCAGTTGGTTACCAGGGGGTCTGTTGGTACTAGCTACTCTCCCTTGGGTGCAGTGCGCGACAACGTGGCCTTCTTGATGACAGTTGAAACATACCCTGTTCTTAAACCGACACTGTCCTGGGTGACGTCTCTCGCAGTTTGAGCAACGTGGTCTGTCACGTGGCGTGTTCTGTGGGCAAGCCTTTGGTTGTCTGTGCTCTTGGTTTAAATTTGTCTTACCCTGGTGCCAAGACACCTTTGAGGAAGTAGGGGACGTCTGCTCTCTCTTTCTCTTTTGGTCACCCGACGTGTTTGGGTGGGTTTGGGCGTCTTCTGTTGGATATTCTTTAACATCGAGCGTCTCAGCCAGTCGGAGTGCCGTTGCGTAGTCAAGTGGATCGTGAGCTGACACCGCTCCTCGGATATCAAGCCGCAAACCCATAATAAAACACTCTACTTTCAGCTCCTCCGTTGAGACCATTAATGGGGCGAAACGGGACAGACGGCTGAACTCTCGCTCATACTCCTCTACTGACCTGTCTCCCTGCTCTATGCTTAAGAATTCGCGTTGCTTCTTATATCGCACCACTGGTTTGAAGTACTTTCGAAGAAACGCCTTTCTAAACTGTGTCCAGGTGATGTCGTCCTCGTCTGCAGCAATCGCCCGGGAGGCTGATTGCCACCACAGTTTGGCATCTTCGCGTAACAAATAAGTCACGCAACTCAGTCTATATTCCTCCGGACACTTCATGCATCGAAAAATTTCATCAATAGCCGACAACCATAATTCAGCTACGACAGGGTCCTTGGATTTTCCCTCAAATACTTCGGGGTCCCGACGTTTGAAAGCCCGAAAATACTTGCTTTTTCTGATGCATCAGCGTCTCCCGGGTTGTGATGGGTCGTCAGCCTGGCACTTGGCACCAAGGTCGGGATCAGTTGGGCCAATTGCCCATTTTTCTGTGCCATAGATTGCATCAGTTCCATCATCATAGTCATATTAGGTACTTCCGTAGTATCAATGTTTGCTCTAGGTAGACCAGATGGGGGAACTCCTATCTCCGGATTTGGGTTCACATTCACTGACTGTTCTTGAAGTGGGGCCCCCAAAGACGGGTCCTCTTGTACCCTTGCCGACCCGCTTCGAGCATGTTTACCTCCCCAATTTGTTACTTGGTTAGCCATCCTTTCGCTTGTTTCGTTCCTAATCCACAATTAATTACCGCATAATTTTTTTTTTTTTCCTTGTATTCTACACTACTTCATGACTGACAAGTATACAAAACCACATACGATAGTCAATCAAATATCACTACTTGACAATTCATATGCATACATTAGGCAACATGCATTATCCATTAATTTTGATTGACAAGCGCACAAAAATCATCAGGATAACCAATGTAATTTCAATTTTTGACAATACATATTTTATGGCTAAGCGTACCTGGAAGTGACGAGGTTTGCCGTTCAGTCATGGGCGACTCTTTGGCTTGTTTGGTATTACTAAGGTATTGCCAACACGATGGGTGACTTCCAAATCGTAGGAGGAATCAAGAAACTCAACAACAACTACAACATATGGGCAACATGCATGATGTCCTATTTACAAGGACAAGACCTTTGGGAGGTCGTTGGCAGGTGTGAAACTACGTCGCCAGAGGAGGATTCTAACAGTGACAAATGGAGAATTAAAGCAGGCAACACAATGTTTTCATTAAAGACCACAATTAGAGAAGAGATGTTAGAGCATATTTGGGATGACAAGACACCGAAAAAAGCATGAGACACGTTCATGATGCTGTTTTCAAAGAAGAACGATACGAGGCTGCAACTCTGGAGAACGAGCCGCAAAAAATTTTACAATGTGACACGACGATTGCTCAGTACTTCCACAAAGTCAATTCAATCTACCGAGGGATTACTGAACTAGACCCGAAGTGTGCAATTGGAGAAGATCGATTGAAGAGGATCATTATCCACGAATTGCGACTAGAATATAGAAGCTTCATTATTGCCGTACAAGGATGGCCCGCTCAACCATCACTTGTACAATTTGAAAATTGTTAGCTAGTCAAGAAGCCATGGCTAAACAAATGGGAGGAGTCACATTACAAGGTGAAGAAGAAGCACTCTACACAAGTGAAAGTCGGAGCAACAATAAGTCGTCTACCAAACGTGGATACAAAAATGGTGACAAAAGAAAAAGCCATTAATGAAATGCACAACCAGGAAGAGCTCAGAAGAACGACAACAATAAATCTCTAGTGAAGAGATTTGGAGGTATTTGCTACAATTGCGGAAAGAAGGGTCACATGTCCAGGGATTGTTGGTCCAAGAAAATTCTGTTAAAAGCAACGTGACATCCTCTAACATAGAGATAGAGGAGGAGTGGAATGCAGAATCACTATGTGCCATAGAAGAAGACGAGCTACCACTCATGGTGATGATGGGAGAACTTATCGATTACGAGGATGACTGGATCATTGATTCAAGATGCTCAAACCACATGACTGACGATCGGAGTGACGCAATAGAAGAAGGGTGGACCTTGGTGAAAGAAGTATTATCAAACTTGGACAACATTGAAGAAATTCTTCCAAAAAAAATGGGGGAGCAAACTGTACACATTTGTTTAAGTGTTGATGTGCCCGAAGATCCAAGTGACACTGGTGTTGGTAAGCATGAAGTGACTCAACCAAGTAATCGCAGTAAAAAACAAAGGACACCTCAACAACTCAGATGATCAGAAAGAATCCAAAAGCTAAATTCAAAGAATGTCAATACAGTTATTATAAAAGACGAAGTTAAAGGGCTAGAGGCGTATGAAGAAACATCACAAAATACGGCTTGGCAACAGGCAATGGAGGGAGAAATTATAGCCTTGGAGCAAAATCAGACTTTGGAACTAGTGCCAATATTAGGAGATGTTAAATCTATCTTTTGCAAGTGGATTTACAAAATAAAGTGTACCCCGAACAGATCAATCGTGAGATACAAAACTCAGACTGTAGATCCAGGGTTCTCTCAACAATATAGACTAAACTATGACGAAACATTTAGTCCAGTGGCGAAGATCACTATTGTAACGACTCGGGAAAGAAAGAAATATATATATATATCTATACACATATAATAAAAATAAATAAATAAAATAATAAAATAAAGTAAAAAAAAATTAAAAATTAAAAACTCAGTCACCGGAAAACCCGCGAGTTTTTCGGAGACCGCCTAGTTTCGCGGAACCCACGTGAAACGACGGCCACAGCACGCCCAGCCCTCAGCCCACGACACCCAGCATCTTCAGAACACCTGCAAAGGGAGAAAAGATAGAAAATTTCGAGAGAGAGAGAGAGATTTCGGACAAACGTCGGCGAGTGTCCAGTTTCTCCGATGAGCCCTCAAACCACCCTCAAATCGACACCAAACGACCTGTTACCACCATAAGAGGGATCCCTAACGAAAGCACAATAACTCAGGGTGCGTTTTGTGTTATTTCGTAAGCGTCGTCGTCGGTAACCGAGGTCGAAAAAATTAGGTTTCTTAATTGATTCTTAGATCTATGGCTTTTAGGAGCTTTTAGGCCGCAAAACTCCCAGAAAAGAAAGAAGGACGACGAACAAAGAGGAAAAGGGAAGGAAGAGGATCGAAATCGGCAACGGAAACGCCGCGGGAAAGAGAGAGAAAGCTCGCCGGAAAATCGACCAAAGTTGGGTAAGGAAGACAAGATCCACGGATCCGGGTCAACCCGAACCCAGAACCTGGGAGAGCCAGCCCATTCCTCCCTTGGCCTCTACCTCCGGCCTAGCCCAACTACAGCGGCCCAAACCTCAGACCGGCCCAGAAGCTACGGTTCAGTTGTACCAACCCAGACTAGACCCATGGTCCAATTGAGCCGGCCTGCAAACCAAACACTTGCGCCCCAGCCCAGTAAGCCGAGGCCCAACGATTAGTCTTGGCCAGTAGCCTTCCACAGCCCGCGATCCGAACCACAACTCGAACCGGACTGCGACCCGCGCTTCGACCAGACACTGTCGCCAAAGTGGCCTTCTCTGCTGCTGCCACGTGTCACACAGCACCGCAGGCAGTCCCTCGGCTTGGCTCGGCGCAAACGGCTCGGGCTCCCTCCGGCGACGCTCCGGCGGCTCCAACGGCTGTTCGGCTCGGCTCACTTGTTTTCAGCCCGATTTCCACTGTTTCGACCCTCCCGAATTTGTTTTCGACCCCGATTAAGGTATCTGAGACCGTTTCAGAGCCGTATTTCACATTTATGAAATTATAGGTAAATTAATTGTGAAATACTAACGGAAAGTAGTGGACGGTGTGATAGGAAACAAACCCCGGAGACGTAGGGAGCAGCTCTCACGGAACGGGAGCTTATGTTTAGCGATTTAGGGAGTACTTCGGCCAAGGCCAACCAAGTAAGTGGCCTTAGTATAGGATAGGTTAAATAATTGTATGAGTTATGATGATGTGCGGATTATGAGGCTTGATGATATGTGCGGTATATACATATTTTGTTGAGTGACGCTTGATATGTTTGAGGCACGTTGTGGCATTATGATGAGCATGATGATTGCATGATTTTTACCTTAATATGATGATGTTTTCCATATTGAGCATGCTAGATGTTTATGAGTACCATATTGCATCATGTCGTTAGATCGACGTAGGACACAACCCTAAGAGCATGAAAATGATATTAATATAAATATCCACGAGTATGCGTTTTCTAGAGTAACAAAGAGATGAGACTAGAGGGTTGTGTCAGAAGAGACATTACGATGGATTTAGAGGGACCTCATGCATTTTGTATGTTCATAAGCATAGGGCTACTTCCCCTAGAGATGATGAGTGCGGACGCGCACCTTATGATGAGCGCGAATGCGCACAGGTGCGAAAGCACACAGATGAGGGTGTTCATGAGGCGCATGACACTATGGGGTTCCGCTGACCTCCGGACGTCGCTACAGATTAGCTTGACCAGAGGGTCCAAGGGGTGTGCGAGCGCCCTGGGGACTCACACTCGCACGTGTGAGTCGTGTGTAGGGAAGTATTACACATCCAATTTGTCCGAGACTGGAGGCCACCCCTAAGATAATTAGAGATAGGTCCCTAAATCATGATTGCATGTGTTTGCATTTGCATGGCCCCTATAGTGGGGCCACTTACTGAGTATTCTTTGAAATACTCAGGTCGTGTGCCACATCATTTTTCAGGTAAATGCAAGGCGCACTTGTACGGAGGACAGCGGTATCGCGTGCAGAGACTGTGGCACGTGCATAGGGTAGATTCATATTTAAATTTCTAGTCTTAAGTTAGAATAGGTTGTTTTGCATTTCATTGTTTTAAATTATTTTGTATTTGTTTTTATTTTCTCTAAATTTCAGTATTTCATATTTAAACACGTAAGACCATGGCTGTGTTTTCTAGAGAAGAAGTTGTTTTAAACGTTTTTTTGAAGTTTACGTTATCAACTGTTCATGTAAGAGTTATATTTCCGCATTATAGATGAGCATGAGACGTTAGTAGCGACTCTGAGTATGTGGAAATTTAGGGTCGTTACAACTATTGTACAAGTTCCTCCAATACTTATGGTAAATAAAGATTGGAAATTTTGACAGATGGATACGAAGAATGATTTCCTAAACGGAGAGTTAAATAGAGAGTTCTACATGGACTAACTGAAGAAATTCAAAAATGAAGTTGGAGTCATTAGTCAGTATATGCAAAGTCCGAAGAAGCCTCATTTAAATGCGGCTCGATGGAACTTGAGATATGTCAAAGGTACAATCAATTATGATCGTTTGTACAAAAGACGCGAAGACTACAAGCTAGTCAGATAGGATGCTGACTATGCATGATATCAAGATACCTGAAGATCAAGCACTGGGTATGTGTTCAAACTTGGTTCGAGAATATTTTTTGGGTGTAGCAAAAGACAATCAACAGTATCATTGTTAATTAGAGAAGCAGAGTACAAAGCAGCAGCTGGAGTAGCTCAGGAAAGTACACGACTAAAACTCTTAATGGAAGACTGACACCATAAAATTGACTATCCAATACCACTTCATTGTGACAAATCTGTGACTCGCCTAGCAGAAAATTTGGTGTTTCATGCTAGAACAAAGCATGTGGAGGTGCACTACCATTTCATTAGAGAGAAAGTTCTAAAGAAAGAAATCAAGATGCAATAGATCAGGACAGATGACCAAGTGACAAACTTATTTACAAAAGGGCTGAATATTGGCAAACATGAGAGCTTTCACTATCAGCTTGATCCCTTGTGGATGTATATAATAAAATGATATAAAATTCACAAGAATCAGTGCAAGTATACACTATCATAAGTAACAAGTAATAAGTAAATTATCGATTCCATAGAGAACCTATCTTTTTGGTTAATTTTATCGCTGGAAATTAAGTGAGTTTTTGGGTAACATTCAAATGAGTGTTGGTGATTTTAACTAGTTAAACAAAACTTTATGGTAGATTTTAGTTCATTTTAATAGATTCTCAAGCCCACTTCGGAGGGTCATGCATAGTGATTACTTCCACAATCCTTTTTTTTTCCTATTAACAAGGATCTAGGAGAAGAATTATTCCTAACCGTTCTATTACCTTCAAGTCCTTGCAATGGAACTAGAGTATTAACTAATTAAAATCACATGTAAATCCTTAACAACAACTCTTTAATAAACTAAAATCATACCATCAACGTACTTAAACTATAAAAAAAACTCTCTTGCCTCCCCTATAAAGTTAGCTCTCCATACAAGCTGAATTAAACAGAGGAACCCACGTCTCAATCATATTAAATTGATAGAATAAGAAAATAGAGTATGGAATAAGAGATTTATCCAGTTTTGTTGCTATTTTTCAATAGAAGTTCTCGTTCTTTGAGCTCTCACGTCCACCTCTTTGCCCTAATCTATCATTCTTAGTTTTCTTTTCCTTTTGCTATCAACAAGCTGCCGAATTAGGATTTTTCTTCTTCTCTAGTTTCACAGTAGTTCACACACAACAGTAGAGACTCTGTTATCTAATCCGATTTTCTTCCCAAAATGTAGCTCTCCTCCTTTTTAGGTATCATGTTCCTTTTATAATGTTTGATTCTTCTCATTTAGGGCTGAGAAATGATAAAATCTTCCACCTAGGATGTTTCTAATTTGGTAGTCAATGTGGATTGCTGATGTGGATTAAAATTTTCATGTCATCCTCGAAAATTTGCTTTTCGAATTGCTTCAACATCAAGATCAACAATTTATTTCTAGATTTGCAATAAATGTTATTTACAAATTTCCTACTGTATCATAGTTCAACATAAATGTTTTAGAATTTTACCAAATAACTTAATTAAGTATATAATTAAGCTCAATTTATGCAAATTGATATTCTTTTCATATTAAACAACAATGGACTATCTCATGTATACTAATTAGAATAAATTGAGCAATTAATGAGAAAATGGTGAATATGAGTGCAAAGTTAACTCTAAAACTGCTTGATATAACTTCTTCTTTTTTTTTTTTTTTTAGAGTTATTACACTCCAAACTTGCCATCATTCTCTCCCCTCTTCATTTTTTTTTTCTCATTAACATTTTTTTTCTATATATATTTATGTTTGTAGAGTATTCAAAGAAGCATGATTTAGATCATATTACTTATATTCCTCCCCCAACTCAGGTTTTTCTCCCCAATTCACCATACACTTATAACCAAATCTTACAAGAAAAATAACACATTCCTAACTTCTACCGTATTCCCCAAAATACTTTTGTGGAATGATTACCAGTTCTTTTACCTTTGCTTTTGTGACTTGACTTCATAATTTAGTTCATTAATTTTCTGTTATCATAATTTTTTTTCTGTCACATGAATCCTCTAAGTCATCCCCTATTCTCCAGGTGTCTTCTCTTGTGCGGCAAATCACCCTTAGCACTCATTCTCCCTTAGCTCGACTCTCTTGCTAGCATCCTGAAGTTTTTAGTATGACCACATTTGTGATGCAGCTTACCAAAACAATAAGGATAATTTTTTTTTTTTTTTTTTACATCTCCATTACATTCGATTTAGACACCTCAATTGGTGATGCAGATTGACAAGCAATTAAGACATTTTTTTTTTTTTTTTTTAGAATTGCTTTAATACCCTCAAACTTAAACTAGTCATTGTCCTCAACGAGCATTAGTGTGGGTGTGAAATCATTCTTAGAAGTAGAATGAGGTGTGAAAGAGCTCTTGTTTATTGTTTTTGTTGGGAAAATGGTCTAAGATTTGGTGAATTATGGAAATTCTTGTTGATTAAAATGAATTATAATAGATTGAATCCTCACCTTAACTTTAATGAATAGTCCTTTTGATTTGAGCTTTAATTTTCTTAACCCTCCATTTTTTCTTCGAGTTATGATTTTTTTAGAGAAACACATCCCTCACCATGTTTTATTATCCTATTGAAACATTTTACAATGGAGAGCTCTTGTTTATTGTTTTTGTTGGGAAAATGGTCTAAGATTTGGTGAATTATGGAAATTCTTGTTGATTAAAATGAATTATAATAGATTGAATCCTCACCTTAACTTTAATGAATAGTCCTTTTGATTTGAGCTTTAATTTTCTTAACCCTCCATTTTTTCTTCGAGTTATGATTTTTTTAGAGAAACACATCCCTCACCATGTTTTATTATCCTATTGATACATTTTACAATGGATCCCTAGTTTTATATAAAACAACTCTACTGCATATTCGAAAATGCATGATATATTACCCTGTCTAATAAAACTCATGTTTCTAGGGTGCATGCATGTACATCATTCAAAATTATATGCAATCAACAAAACAAAAACAAAAAACAAACAACAAAATATGGATGCATGGTTCTAAATAAGATAGTAAAGGGTGTGTTCAGAGAATTTATCAACCTTTTTCTTACCATTTCAAGCTTACCCGAGAATGCATTGTTAGACGAACACAACCCTTTTCTTACCATTTTTGACTGCCTTCGAGGAGGGGCTTAGCTCCCTTTTCTTTAAGAGTTCTTTATTTGATATTTGAGGATTTGAGGATTTACCAATCTATTGGCACGACTAGGTTTAGGGCATGGCTCTGATACCATGTTAGAGGAACACGACTCTCCACAATGGTATGATATTGTCCACTTTGAGCATAAGCTCTCATGGCTTTGCTTTGGGCTTCCCCAAAAGGCCTCGTACCAATGGAGTTAGTATTCCTCACTTATAAACCCATGATCACACCCTAAATTAGTCGATGTGGGACTTCCATCATCCAACATGCATAAGGATTATTTTCTTTTTATTTCTCTTTTCCATACGAATTTCTTTCCTCAGAGGGATTAGAAAATCTTTTAGGATGTCTTAAACAATTTCTTCGATGGTGTGCCTTGACATGTAGTTGGATGAGAAAGTGTACAACATTTAAATAAAATAAAATCACATGCAAATAAAAATGAACAAGACAACTATGTGGCCACGTGCACTACAAGAGAATAATATTTCTCATCAATCACATCCTAGCATGCAGTAAGTGTAGTTAGTCTCCTGAATACAAATTAACATTCCTAACCACATCTAAATCTCCCTAATTCATGTACAAAAATTGGCTAACTTCCTTGGGGCATGCAAGTCATTCAAGAAAAAGAAAAAAAAAAAAAAAAAAAAAAAAAACTATTGTGACTAACTCCCTCCTTCTCTTTTTATTTTTTTTAGCTATCTATTGTCAAATAAATGATGTCCCTTCGAATCTCTCAATCCTTCGGTGGGTGGGAATAATTTTGTGAAGTCTATCTCCCATATATAAAATAGTTATTCTTCTAAGATGTAGTTCAAGGGTGTGTCATTAATAGATAACTTCAGTGATGAATTTATTATTTCCTTTAATTCTAGTGATTCAAGAACTGTTACGATTTCTCCAATTCTGCTTGCTGTGTAGTGCAATTATTATAGTTGTTGTCTTCTTCTTGTTGCTATTTCAACTATCAGCAGCTGAATTCTCTGTCAATTTATAAATTGTGTGAGCATTCCTCTACTACTGCTGGATATTTCATGTTGTCATTGATATTAAATTCTATTTGTTGATCATTCATTCTCAACATTATAGTTCCCTTGTGGACGTCTACCAATGTTTTTTTGGTTTTAAAAAATGGTCTCTCCAAGATAATTGATACATCATGGTCCGCTTCATAATCCAAAATGATAAAATCTACTGAAAAAATTAACTTGTCCACTTGAATTAGGATGTCTATAATTTTACCTTCTAGGTAAGTGAAAGATCGGTTTGCTAGTTGAAGAGTGACTGTAGTTGGTGTAGCTTAACCCATACCCAACATTTTGTGAAATAGATAGCAACATTAGATTAATGCTTGATCCCAAATCACATAATGCTCGACATAGCTTCTTCCCTTCTATTGATATTGGAATTGTATATGAGCCGGAATATTGTTTTTCAGTATTGCACTACACTCTTCATTCAATGGTACTACCTATGAATTTCTTTAAATATATCCATGAACTTCTCAAAGTGGACTTCTTCGTTGTTACTTTTTATTCTTTGTGAAAAAGAAGGTGTATGTTCTGCTTTCTTGTTCGCTGCTGACTGCTGTTTGCGTTTTAGGAGGCTTCATAGTTTCTGCATAATTTTTGTTGTGTCTTTTATGTACAATAGCTTCTGCATAATTTTTTATGTGCTCTTCCTACACAGCAGCTTCCTCCTTTTTCTGCTGTGTATCAGCAACTTCTTGAGAGTGACTATCACTGTGTTCTTTAAGTTTTTCTCCCCTGCTGGGTACTTCTTTCCTACTTCTTAATTCTATTGCTTGACATTGCTCCATGCCCTCTCTTTTTGGCGTTTCCGTGTCTGTTGACAGCTTACCAAGAGGTCTATTTTGTAACTCATTTGCTAATTGACCTACTTGAACTTCCAAATTTCTCAAGGATGCTTGCTGACTTTGTATCACAACATCATTTTTAGCCATATATTCCTTTATTAGGCTCTCAAGCAATGTTCCCGGTATGTGTTGAGCTTGACTAGTTCCTTTCCCTTGGGTGTTTTGTTGAGGACTATATGTCAATTGATTTTGTAATCCAAGACCTAGAGGATAAATCTTTTTAGGTGGCATTTGTTGATTGTATGAGCCTTGTCCCTTCCCTGAGAAGTTTGGATGATTTCTTCACCCTGGATTGTAAGTATTTGAGAAGGGATTATTTTTTGTGTTGCCTTGACTAGCTTGATTCCCCACATAAAAAATTGAACCCGATTGCTTGGACATTGATGAAAAGTGTGTTCATCTCCACAATATACACAAAATTCAGCTGGTGACTGGGTCATTACAGCAGTTGTATGGACTGGTGCTTTGGTCATTGAGCCTTGTCTGAACGCTAGATTTTGTAAAATATTAGGCACCGAAACTAGTTGAGCGTTGATAGAGGAGAAAGCATCAACTTTAAGTACTCCTATAGTCTTCTTTCCTGAATTACTTCTCACATTTGTTAGATGCTATTCTCTTTAAAATTTCATATGCTTCATTGTATGTCTTTGACAAAATAGTTTCATGGGCGGAAACATCAACTACTTGTTTAGTGACAATATTTAATCCATTGTAGAAAGTCTCCATTTATATGTAATTCATGGTGAGGACACTTTCTAAGCATCTGTTTAAATATTTCCCAAGATTCACTTAATGTCTCATCTTCAAACTGTTGAAAAGCAACAATCTCATTTCTAAACCATGCGTTTCTAGTGGGTGATTAATACTTGAGCAAATTTTTTTTTTTGTTAGACTATTCCAAGAATCAATTGTTCTCGTTGCTAAAATATTCAACCATGATTTAGCACCGTCCCTCAAAGAATAAGGGAATTTCTCAATGGTTTGCAACATTTGAAACATCACGGGCTTTATCTCAAAAGTGGTTGCGTTTCTAATGGGTGGAAAATACTTCAGCAAAATTTTTTCTGTTAGACTATTCCAAGAATCAATTGTTCTCAGTGCTAAAATATTCAACCATGATTTAGCACCATCCCTCAAAGAATAAGGGAATTGCTCAATGGTTTGCAACATTTGAAACATCACAAGCTTTATCTCAAAAGTGGTTACTTGCATTTTGGGTCTTATAATGCACAAATTTAGCTCTTCCACAGCTGGGTGTGCCTATGCTCGAATTGCTCTTTCTCAATCATCTGCTAAATGAATGACATTAGCAGTAACTCTCTCTTGATTAGCCATCATAGACTCAAAGTTCTATTTGCTATATATTTTGTTATGTCATTTTCTTTTTCTCCCTCAACCTTTGTCTAAAGGTTCTCTTTATTTTTGGATCCAAAATTAATGACAAACCCATAGGTGGGTTCATGCATACAATTCTGCAGCAGTAAAGTTCATGCAAAAGATTTCATGGTGGAGAGAATGTTGGAGTCTCCGATCAAGAAGACAACCAGAAGATGATCTCCCACGCAACTTGCTTGAACATTTCTTCTGCCACCATTGCGCCCCAAATTCATCACAACTTCCATACGCATGCATCGTCAAAAGAACTCACTTTAAATAACAACTCTCGAAAATTAACTCGATAAGATTTCATTAGAGTTTGTTTTCGTTTCTCATTTCTTGTTTTTGTTCTTTAAGTTTTCCATTTTTGTTAAAGAATACAAAAATATTCAAAGAACAAAATCTTTGATCAAATCAAGAAAGAATTTTGGTTTTTTCTTTCGGGCTTCCCCTCAAGGTTTTAAAATGCATCTAATAGGAAGAGATTTTCATACACTTATAAGGAATGTTTCGTTCTCCTCTCCAACAAGCGTGAGATCTTACACTAAAATTCAAACCTTGTAAAGGAAAAAAATGAAAAACAAAGATACATAGAGAGGTCGCACTTACATGGGCCTGAATCATAAAGAACATGCAATGAAAATCTGAGGAGACATGAGCTGAAACAACCTCAATCTGATGCTTATCAAGAACATAACAATTGACGGTGAACAAACAAGGCTTCTTGCCGGAGCAGATGCAGAAATGGGTGTTGCCGCCACAGACCTTTAATACGAGGTTGGAGGAAGTCCAAGTCTGAAACGCCGTAGTAGTACTAAAGAAGGAAGGCGGTGGTGGTGGTGGAAGAAGAGTGGAGGACATGTAGTTGGAGGAGGAAGCTTGGTTGGCCAAGAAAGCCTCATGGGTTGTGGTGGTTGAACTAGATTGTTGTTGCTATTGTTGAGGATCATAATGAACAATCTTGTAGCTCACAGCTAGATTGTTGTTTTGGAGCTTTTCGAGGTTTTCGTGCTTTTGCTTGTGGAGTTTGTGGTGAGTTTGTTGTAGGGTTTTTATGTAGGAGATTAAAGCTTTGGGGGAAAAAAGGTTTAGAATATTCGTTAGTTTCCAACAAAAAGGAAGGTTAAGCTTTTGAAATGAGGAAACGTTTTACAATTTGATAGAGTAGCAATTTTGTCCATGGTTCTCGTCACGACCCAATTTTCGAGGCTTCGAAACTCGGACCAGGACCCAAAAGACAAAATTGAAAACAAACAAAAGGAAAGAGAAAAGAAGAGTAAAAGATCAAAAACGAAAATCTAATAAAATCAAAATAGAAGAAGGAGAAGTGTAAGTTTCAAATGTTTGAAAAGAGGATTCAAATTTACAAAATAAGAGAAAATACAAATACAGATGAAAATTTACAAAAGACTCAAAAAAATCGAAAAGAGACTGACCCTCCAGAACAACCCCCTCTGTGGCTGTACAGCTCTTGAATGCTCCTTTACCTCGACCGACAGTCTACGAACACCTGAAAAAAAAATAGGAAAAATGGGATGCGTAAAAGTTATACTAAGAAAGCCACCTACTTGACGTCTGGTTCTAATCTTAGTTCATTTGGGGCTCGCCCCTTGGGACTTGCTCTTTGGAGCTTCACTAGTTCTCTGTCCTTTCATTTGATACCTAAGAGTTCCTTATGCTAAGCTGGACTAACCGGTATCTCTCTACGAGGCGCTACCTTTACATGGCTAATTGAGACTACATTTTATCTTGTCTAGGGGTTTGTTGAATACCTCCTAAGCCTGTAATAGTCCCCCTGGGGGGCGCAACCCAATCCGTTCCCATGCAGCTAATGGGCTATACTACGTAGGGACACATTTCCCATGTGAAACGACTTGGAGCAGTAAGAACTGATTAGGACCTCTAGTCCTCCCACTAAACTACAGACACAGTTCAGCAGTCTAAGAACACTCATAAGGTACTTCTTCACCGTGGTAATTTGTTAGGTTCCTAGAGGAAGGTTGTATCTAGACTTAGTGACTTGTCACTCCTAACTAATAGTAATGGGTTATGGAAAATAACAGAGTGTGCATGCAACCGTCGTCTAATATTATCATATATAATTCATGCAAATTAGATGTGCATACTCCATGGGGTGATGGCCTCCATCATACACTCGGAAAGCGGAGTTTGCGCTCAACAGGGCGAGGTTATCCCTCAAGTGCCCGAAACGCTAAGTTCACTATTTCAACATGAATTAAACATATGCATACATATAATGGAAGATTAAAGCAGACAAGCAACACCCAGATAATTCACCCAATACGCTCATAAAAAAATTAATCTGATGAACACCTTAACAAAGTGTGGAGTCAGACTGGGGTGGAAACGCCAACTAGGTGTTCTATCTCCTCAGACGGGGTCCTGCACGGGCAAGACTGCCTGTATGTTCCCTGAGACGAGGAAATCCTAAAAAACATTTTAGCTGAAGCCACAATACATCTGATATGTTCCACCTAGGATGTACGAAGTTATCTGAAGAGATATTATGGGTGGCTTGGGAATGAAGAGAGACATGGCGGGTTTCGTAAGATGATGCTGCTAGCAGGTTAAGGCATCAAAATAGTGCCCAACAAGATTGCTACAGTCCTTAAATGGGAAGTAGTGAGTGTGGGTTTTGTCTTGGGTTTGCCAAAGACTAAACAGACTCGTAACGTGATTTGGATAGTTGGGGTAGACCAACCAAGACAACTCACCTCATCTCAGGTAAGACCACTTATCGAGTAGATCGATGAGATAAGTTATATGTCAAAGAGGTAGTACGCCTATACGGGTACCAGTCCCTATTGGGTCAGACCAAGACGCGAAGTGTTGGTATGAAAGAGCGACCACCTTAGTAAAAGTCCCGTGGGAGTAACTAGCTTAATGAAGAGGCAACCCGTGAACGTAAAGAAGACGTTAGAGATGCCTGTCTCAAACTCTTCCAAGAGATGCCAACTTTCGGGGACGAAAGTTTCTAGGGGGGGGAGAGTTTGTAATACCCGAAGAAAGAGAAATAGAAATAGAAAAAGAAAAAAAATAGGAAAAGTTGAGAGGGGCAAATAGGTAAGGGGTCCAAATGAAACCCCATCCAGTGTCCTGCAAAAGAGAAATAGTGAGAGAAATGGGTAGAGAGAACCTAGAGAGAGGAGAAAGAATGAACCGCTGGAAGACTCACCGAAAACTACCGTCGGAGTTTATTCTGGTGAAGATCATGATGCAAGGAGCCTTTCTTGGAAGGGTGAAGATCATGATGCAAGGAGCCTTTGTTGGAAGGGAAAAGAGAATGTGGGTGGCCGGAGTCCCATTTTTTATCAAGAAATTGGAAAACCCGCAAGGTAAGGATCTTGAACGTTTTCTCAGATCTACGGTTTTCCTTTGTGAATCAAGATTTGAAATCTTGATATATTTATCTAGGAACAACTCTAGCATGATCTGTGAAGAAGTTTGGCCGAGATCTCAAGTCGAAGGCGGAGATTCGAGAGTCGTCTAAGAACGGTGAGTGAACTTCTGACGTTCTTAACTCGTCCGATAGTCAAGCAAAAATCAAAAAAATACTAGGACGTAGGCTTGTAACACGATCTAGAACTTTTCAGAAGGAATCATATCGATCCGATCTACGGATCAAAAGATATGAAAATCGGAAAAGGGGATTGTGTTTCGGTTTTCAGAGGACAGAGAAGAAAGAAGAAGGAAAAAAAAGAGAAAAAAAAAGAAGGGCGGCCGGCGAGTGGCGGTGGGCGGCGACAGGCGCTGGACACGCGTCGACCATCGGCTGGAGCAATGCAGCTCCAGCGAGGCGTCGACACGTGTCGCCTGCAAGCCGGGCCGAACAGCAAACGCGAGCCAATCGGACCGGACCGGACGACCCGCGACTACGCGGAAGCGGGCGTGCGTGCAGCCTGCAACTCGCGCTTTCCCGCGCGCGTGGAACGGCCAATTTGGCCCGGTTGTTTTCTGTTTGCCTGATTTTTGTCCCGGTTCCAGTTCTAATACTGTTCTTACGTAAATAGGGACCTAATTTAAAGAAATCAGCACTTTTAGACACCTCACGGGTAAAGAAACGCTAGGAAAAAGGGCACGCGTCAACCAGGTAAGTCACCACCCGATATTTATGAAGAAATACTTGTAGGGTTCACTTGGATTGTATGTATGCATGTTAGTAATTTTTCCTTAAATTAGCTCTCAATGAATGAGATTAATTAGATGGATTGTTATGATGTGTTGGGTGAATTATCTGAGTGTTGCTTGTATGCCTTAAGCTTCCATTGTACGTATGCATGCGTTTAATTTATATTGGAATTGTGTATTTCGTGTTCCGGGTGCTCGATGGATGAATTCGCCCCATTGAGCGTGAACTTCGTGTTATGGGTACTGGATGGAGGCCATCGCCCCGTTGAGCCGGCGTGCCTAGTTTGCATGAATATTAGGATGTTAAAAGACGATTGCATGCACACTCCGTTATTTTCTAGTGCCCATTTCTAAGATAAGCTTAGGGGATTACCGTTAGGAGCGATATGTCGTTTTAGCTAGACTTAACTTTCCACTAGGAACTTAGCTGATTACCATGACAACAAGGTACCTCAGGAGTGTTCATAGGTTGCTAGTGTGAGAACGGTATCTATAGCTTCGTGGGAGGACCAAGAGTCCCCGATCAGTCCTTACTGCTCTTAGCCATTTCGCATGGGAAATGTGTCCCCACATCGTACAACCCATTAGCTGCATGGGAACGGGTTGGGTCGCGCCCCCCATAGGAGGACTATGTGGGCGTAGGGGTATAGATACCGACCACATTAGCTTGGCATAAGGAACCTCTAGGTGACTAATGAAAGGATGATGAACCGGTGAAACCCAAGGGGCAAGCCCTAAGAGACTAAGGTTAAAACCCGATGTCCTAGAACCGAATTAGGAAACCGTGGGAGTTCTGTTAAATTAAGATGCGAAGAGAGCCTATAGATGGCTTACTGAGTATAATTTTTATACTCATCCCGTTCTCATTTATTTTTCTCAGGTGTTCGCTGGCTGCTAGTCGAGGTAGAGGAGTGTTTGAGAGCTGTACAGTCACAGAGGGGGTCGTTCCGGAGCGTCAGTCCCTTTTCGGTCTTTTAGAGTCTTTTGTATTTCATTTATATTTGCAATTTCTTTTGTAATAATTAACAAACAAAATTTCTCTCTTTTGTTTTAATTCAATAATATTTTTATCTTTTTACTTTGCTTTTCTTTTATTTTATTTTCCTTTTGTTTGTTTTCGATTTGTCTTTTTAGTCACGATTCGATTTTTCGAAGCCTCGAAAATTGGGTCATGACAGATTCACAACAGAGAGTTCCAGATTTGAGAAAAATGATCAAAATCTTACCTTGCCGATTTTCTCGATCTCATGATGGAAAACGGGACTCCGAATACCAACATCTTCTTCTTCCTTCCAAGAAGTCCTTGTCATTAGATCGTGGCTGGCGGCAACTTTCAGCCGTGGTCCGATGAGTTTTCGGATGGTTCTTTCTTTCTTCTCTCTAGGTTTTCTCTCAAAACTCTCCTCCTCTCTTTTCCTCTTTTGTCACACAATTGCTAGGGTTCCATTTGGACCTCTTTAGTGGCTAGAGGGACAAAATTACCCATGGACCCCTTTAGTTGATAATAACACACCACAACTCTCTCAAAGAGTAATTTACAATTTAGGACACTCACAACTATTTTCTCACAATACAAGATGAAGAGAAATAAACTTGTAAGCTTGGAGAGAGAAACAAACAATGGAGACTTTGAACAAATGAGGATTGGAGAATGTATGTAAGTTGTGTATTTTAAAATGTGGGGGAAGATGAGTTTATATAGAGGAGAAAAGTGGCAAAATGTAGGAATTAATATTGACCATTGGATTCTGTTAGAAATAATGGAAGGTGGAGATCAAAAGTAAATAAATAAGAAAATTTTCTAAATTCATTTATTTAAAATTTTTAATATAATAATAATAAAAATTTATGTGAGTAACGATCAAACCAAAATTCAAAAGTTATTATAAATATAATAATATAATAATATAAAAACTATGTGAGTAACTACCAAACTTTTAAAATATAATAATATAATAATATAATATAGTAATAATAAAAATCGGTGTGAGTAACGGTTAGATTCAAATTTATATTTTTTAAAAATAATTTTATTTAGAAATATAATAATAAGAAAAACTCCACCAGTTACTCTTCCAACATTATAAATGTCATACTTTGATATATTTTGATTTGTCCATCATTTTGATTTTGCTGCCATATCATCACGTCGGGTATGTTGCCTCGACTCTAATTTCTTCGTTTTAGCTATGATTTGAGTAATTGAAAAGTCGTTGTAATCGTTATTCCCGACCTTATACTGTGGACAGTTCAAAATACTGAAAATAGTTAATAATTAGAAGTAGATTTGTTATCATCAAAACATCAATCAATTAATTGATTGAAATTAGTTAAAGTGAGATCAAAGGCAAAGCCAACATAATTGTCCAAGCATTGGTAAAGTTTCACATCTTCCACTAGCGTAGATAAAACTCAAACAAGTTTTCAACATACCACTAAGTAGAAGTTCAACTATAAAGTTTTCGATCCTCAAAGCTTGAAATTTTTTGTGTAGTTTAAGCCCTTACAACACATTCAAATCATTGTCATTACATGTTAAAATATCATGACTAGCTCGATAAGGTCAAACTCAATTATTGTATAAGTCCATTGTCTACTCATCTTAGGAAAATGATTTACGTATTTTAGAAATAAATGATTAGATATTTTAGGAATAAATTATCTAGCCTCTCCTGTAAACACCCCTCCACCCGACCAAGGTTTTCATCCCAAAAAATCACAGGCAGTCTCAAGTAGAGCCAAGTGAAGTAGTATTCTATAGAATACCTTGTAATCTCTTCTCAAGAGTGTCTTGTAATATCTTCTTGATTGGTGTTAATAAATAGTGAATGTTTCCCACAAAGAGTTATGTTCATCAATCCAGTATGAGAGCGAGGTTTGTGTGGGTTGTCTGATCTATTAGAATTTTTAGTATGATCTGTGGTTGCAGTTATGTCTAATCTTCTACATCGAACACAATTTTTTGAGATTATTAGTGTTTGAGTTTCTTTGTGTCATGAGCAGTTCGTGACTCTGTAAGTTTTATGTTGAAAAAAGCTCGTTTGGTATTACTGAGGTATAACTAAAACGATGAGTGATTTCAAAATCGTTGGAGGAATCAAGAAACTCAAAAACTACAACACGGGGGCAACATGCATGATGTCTTATTTATAAGAACATGACCTTTGGGAAGTCGATTGCAAGAGTGAAACTACGCCGTCAGAGGAGGATTCTAATGGCGCCTTGCGCAAAGAGAGAATCGAAGTAGGCAAAACAATATTTATCTTGAAAACCACAATCGAAGAAGAGATCTTAGAACATATTTGGGATGACAAGACATCAAAAGAAGCATGAGACACGTTCGTGATGTTTTTCTCAAAAAATAATGATACGAGACTACAACTTCTGAGAACGAGTTATTATCAATTTCACAACGTGACATGACGATTGTTTAGTACTTCCATAGGGTCAAGTCGATATGTTTGGAGATTACTGAACTAGACTTGAAGTTCATCATTGGAGAAGCTCGAATGAAGAGGATAAATATCCACGGATTACGACTAGAGTATAGATGCTTCGTTATTGCTGTACAAGGATAGTCTTCTCAACCATTACTTGTAGAGTTTGAAAATTGTTTAGGCAGCCAAGAAGTCATGGCTAAGCAAATGGAAGGCATCACGTTGAAGATTGAAGAAGAAACACTCTACTCAACTAAAAGTGGGAGCAACAATAAGCCACATGAATATAAAAAATTGTGACAAAGGAAGAAACCACTAAGAAACTGCACAACCTTGGAAAGCTTAGAAGAACAACCACAAGAGTTCTCAAGGGAAGAGATTTGAAGGTATTTGCTAGAATTGCAGGAAGAAGGGTCACACGTCCAGGTATTATTGGTCGAGGAAAAAGTCTATTGAAAGCAATGTGGCAACCTCCAAAAAGGAGATGGAGGATGAATGGGATGCAGAGGTACTATGTGCCATAGAAGAAGATGAGCTAGCGCTCATGTTGATGATGAGAGAGCATATCGATTATGAGGGTAAATGGATCATTGATTCAAGATACTCAAACCATATGTTTGATTATCAAAGTGGTGTAATGGACGTAGGGTGGCCCTTGGAGAACGAAGTATTACTAGACTTGAACAATATTAAAGAAATTCTACCACATAATACAAAGAAGCAAACTAAACACATTTGGTTAGGTGTTGATGTGTTTGAAGATCCAAGCGACATTAATGTTGGTGAGCAAGAAGTGACTCAATCAAGAGAACTCGGTGAAAATGAAATGACACCTCAACAACTTATCAGAAAGAATCCAAAAGTCAAATCCAAAGTATGTCAATACAACTAGTATAGAAGATGAAGTTAAAAGAGTCAGTACTAGTACTAGTGATGGGAGAAGTGTTAAAATATCATCACTAGCCCATAGAGTCAAACTCAAAAATTGTATAAGCTCATTTGTCTATATATTTTAGGAAAATGATTTAGATATTTTTAGAATAAATATATTTAGATGTTTAGAAAAATGGTTTAGGTATTTTAGAAAGGATGTTACCTAGATACTTTAGTAAAATTATTCAAGTATTGAGTAATATATTGTCTGGTCACGCTTGTTAACAACCCTCCACCCTACGAAGGTTTTCATCTCATGAAATCCTCTCTCAAGTAGAGCAAAGTGTAGTAGTATTCTATAGAGGATGTTAACAAAAAGTGCGAGTATTTCCAATAAAGAGTTATGTTTAACATTACAATATTTTCTTTCATATCACAAACTCTAATGAAAACATGCATCAGAGGCAAGAAATGTCAAGAACCTTGAGTTTGGAGATCTGTCCAAGCATTGGTATACTTGCACAACTTCCACAATAATGTAGATAAAACTCAACAAAAATACTACTAGGTATAAGTTCACTTATAAAGCTTTCGATCCTTAAGGCTCGAAAGTTTTTGTGTGGTTGAAGCCCTTCCGACACATTCAAATAATTGTCATTACTCTTTTCTTTCGTATCTAAAACTCCACTGAAAACATTCATCAAGACAACGAATGTCGAGAACATTTAGTTTGGATAGTTGTCCACCATAGTTTCACATCGTCTGCAATAGTGTAGATAAAAACTCAAACAAATGGTCAACAAAAATATCACTATGTAGAAGTTCACATACAAAGATTTCAATCGTTAAGGCTCGAAAATTTGTGTTGTTAAAGTCCCAACAATACATTCAAATTATTGTCATTACAATCTTTTCTTTTAGATCTACAATTCCATTTAAAACATACATCAGAGGCAACAAATTTTAAGAACCTTTAGTTTGAAGAACTATCCAGACATTGGTAAAGTTTTATATCTTCCGTAATAGTGTAGATAAAATCAAACAAGTTGTCAACAAAAACTTTTCAATCGTTAAGGCTCGAAAATTTGTGTTGTTAAAGTCCTTACAACACATTCACATTATTGTTATTATAATCTTTTATTTTAGATTTAGAACTCCATTTAAAACATACATCAGAGGCAACAAATGTCAAGAACCATTAGTTTGGAGAACTGTCCCAGCATTGGTAAATTTTCACATCTTCCATAATAGTGTAGATAAAACTCAAACAAGTTTTCAACAAAAATACCACTAGGTAGAAGGTCACCTATAATGTTTTCGATTCTCAAGGCTTCAAAATTTTTGTGTGGTTGAAGCCCTTCCAACACATTCAAATCAATGTCGTTACAATCTTTTCTTTCATATCTAGAACTCCAACAAAAGTCGAGAACTTTAAGTTTGGAAGACTGCTCTAGCATTTGTAAAGTTTCACATCTTACACAATAGAGTAGATAAAACTCAAACAAACTTTCAACAAAAATACCACTAGGTAAATGTTCACCTACATGGTGTCTTTTGACTGAGGAAATCAACGTTGGTGATAGAAAATCGTTGACGGAGGAAAAACAGCTGAAGAAAATTTGTTGGAAGAAGAATGAAAACAGAAAGTTTAAGAAAATAACAGAGAGAACGAAAGCTTGGGATTTGACTTTGTTGAAAAACACCGTACGAATGTTTCTCAAATTTTACCTGCGCTAAAGACTTGGTGAAGATGTCTCCATATTGTTCCTCTGTTCGGATGAAGTCAATCTTGACAATCCCTTGATGTGCACACTCTCGGATGTAATGGAACCTGATCTCTATGTGCTTGTTTCAATCGTGCAAAATTGGATTTTTGATCAGGGAGATCGTAACTTTGTTGTCCACATAAAGCATTGGTGGATCGCCTTCTCTTCCAATGAGTTCTTTCATTAACCGCACAAGCCAGATCCCCTGTGTTTTCGTTGTCGAAGCGACGATGTACTCTACTTCGCAAGAAGACAAAACAACTTCCTTTTGTTTAGTTGATTGCCAGCAGATCGCGCCGCCTGAGAGGAAGTAAATCATCCCGCTGGTGCTCTTACGACCATCAACGTCACCGGCTATGTCACTATCACTGTAGTTGACCAACTCAAGCTTTTCCTTTCCTCTCCCTGCAAAGTATTTCACATCCCAGCCTCTGGTTCCAGCCACATAGCGCAGGATGCACTTAACAGCCACAAAATGCTCCTCCTTCAGTGCTTCCATAAACCTACTCACGTATCCAACAGAATAAGCAAGGTCAGGGTGTGTGTTTACCAGATAACGCAGGCTCCTGACAATGTTGCGGTAATTGGTGGCATCGACTGCCGTCGTAGTGCCGGCTTCCTTAGCTGGAGCCGGGCCTCCATTGGCGTCCTTGTAGGGTTACTGTTTGCTAGCCCAACTGTGTCCAGTGGCTTCTTCGCATATGCACTTTGGCAGATCGTGATGCCGGCAGTACTTTGTTGCACTTCAATGTCGAGATAGTAGCTGGACACGTCGAGATCGCTCATCTTGAAGTTCTTTGACATCTCCCTCTTGAATCTTCCAAGAACTTCCATGTTTCCTCTAGTGATTATATGGTCGTCGACATACACTCCCACAATTAGCCGCTACTCGTCGTGGCCATGCGTGTACATGCCATGCTCAGAGGCACAGCGCTTGAACTTCACCGACAGCAGGGTACTGTTGAGCTTCGCGTTCCAGGCTCGTGGTGCTTGTCGAAGCCCATAGAGTGCCTTGTGCAGGCACAGTACCTTGATGGGGTTATTGTTGTCTAGGAAACCAGTTGGTTATTGGACGTAGACGGTCTCCTTTAGCTCTCCGTTGAGTAAAGCAGACTTCACGTCCATGTGGTGGACCTCCCAAGAGAAATGTGCCGCGATTGTCAGCAATAGGCGGACGGATTCCAACCTTGCCACCGGCACGAATACCTCTTCGAAGTCCACTCCTTGCTTTTGGACGTAGCCCTTCGCCACCAGACGAGCCTTGTGCTTCACAACTTCTCCCTCTTCGTTCCGCTTTAGTTTGAATACCCATTTGAGCCCTATGACTCGGTGTCCTGATGACATATCCTCCAGACTCCACGTCTTGTTCTCAGTGATGGACGCCATCTCTTTCTGCATTGCCTTCAGTCAGCATTGGTTCCTTTCTACTTCGGCGAAGAGTTCAGTTCATTGCGCTAATGGCATGTAGTTCAGCCACTTCTTCTTCGAGCTTGCACACTGCTAGTCCCAATGGTTCACCTCCTCCCAGTAGGTCTTCAATCCTCCGGTATCTGGCCGCCAGACCATCATCGTGATCGGCATCCAGCGTTGAGTTTGTAGTATGTGGTGTTGCGAACTCCACTGGTTCAGGGGGCGTAGCAGGAGTTGTGATAGGTGTTGATGTAGGCGTGCCTGGTGTAGCTGCTGGTGGCGATGATAGTGCCCGATGCTGTGCTCCTTCTTCTCCCAGCTCGATGATGAGGTACTCCACCATGAATTGATTTGTTGGAAGAAATGAAAACAAAAAACGTAAGAAAATAAAAGAGAATGAAAGCTTGAGATTTCTCTGAAAACCGGGTGCAAATGTTTCTCATTTAATTAGGGTATTTAAAACAAACTAAATTCTAAAAATGACCCAAGTGACCAACAAATCTTGTGCCTAAAGATTGCCCAAATGGCCAGCTAAAAATAAGCTATTTCATTCTACCTGTGTGCATAGATTCAACTATCTAATTTGAAGGAAAATGTGAAAAAAAAAACTAAATAAAGAAAACTACATGTGTAACGACCCGAAATTTTCTATTTAATTTAAGGTCGCTACTGTATACATACCATAAACATTGAATGCGGAAGACTTCATTTAAATTCCATAAAACATAATCTTTATCTGAAAACCGGGTGCAAATGTTTCTCATTTAATTAGGGTGTTTCGAAAACATCTTTAAAATGACACAACAAAAGACTCGAAATAAAATAAATAAACGTTTAAGTTTAAAACATCCTATTCTATCCTAAGTCTAAGGAAATAAATGCCACTATCCTATGCATGTGCCATGATCTCGAGTTGCGATGCCGTCGTCAGCCGTACAGGAATGCCTTTGCCTTAACCTGAAAAATGTAGTAGCGCAAGGCTTGAGTATTTCGCGCAAGGCTTGAGTATTTAAAGAAATACTCAGTAAGTGACCCCACTATTGGGGTTAAATGCAACAATCACATGCAATAAAATGATGGGACCTATCTTTCATTTTGTTTCATTTCGTTTTCGTTTCGTTTCGTTTCGTTTCGTTTCGTTTTTCCTACGGTGTAATCCTAATAGGTAATCGTGGACGTGTACCGTATACTCTACACGCAGCCCATACGTGCAAGTATGGGCTCACTAGCTAGTTCGCACACCGCTGGGCCACTGTCCCTAGCCGGTGGGCATGCTCTGGGGGCCCACCGGGACCCGTTAAAACTAAAACGTCACGGCAGCGCTATGCAAGACATAACGATCGTTGTCCTACCATTTGAATGTACGCGTCCGTACCCTCGTGATGGGATAGGGGTATCCCCCCATATGCATGATCACACAATATGCATGAGGTCCTACCTAGTCCTACAGTCATCATTTAATGAACATAACCCCGTGTCGCGTTTTCATGCTTACATGTCATTCTCATTCTCATTTCGTTACATATCGTTCATATTCCTAGCGGGGTTATGTATCATGCAATTTACCGTATTTCATGTCATACAATTCATTCAGTTACATTCCAATACTCATACAACAAGCCATAATCGTACAAGGGCCACACATCGTCACATGCATTCATATCACATCAACTATGCAGCATAAATAACATACATTCACGTTCACATGATTTTGTACTTAAGCACAATAATCTAGCATACAATGTATCATATCATAACCAAGTCATAACGTAAACACTTCATATTCATATCGTTCTCTAACTTACCATAGCCTTAACTTTCTTATACCTATTACAGACATATCATTACGGTACCTTGGTCATATCGTCACAAGAACGTACCCTAACGCTATCGTTCTATCAATCTATCACAAACCTATCCCTTTCTACCCATAACCTAACCGTATTCTTTCATCAATCTCTCCTATCCATAGCACTCCGGTATGTAACCTAACTCTAACGTTTCATAAATGTATCTTACTCCTATCGTTACATTTCGTTTTGTGCATCCTTCTCGTACCCTATCTCAAACATATCCTTGAGCACATCGTATCATAATTATTATCATACAAACCACATATTATAACATAACATAACATATCGGAAGCATATCGATTCACTGACAATTCACACATATCAATATATATGACACGTACAGAACCACAGGGCACGTGTCAACATCAAATATAACCATACCGATAGTAAGGTCACTTACCTGGCTAGCTTAAGTCGTTGTCACGAATATATCCTTAATGAAAGTTGGATTCCGTCCTTTGAAATCTGGGTCAACCTATATGAGCCCATGATATTAGTTTCGGGTTTGAATTCTACAACATTATTTCTCTAATTTACATTGGTCCATTGTTAGAAGTCTTGAAATGTTATATATCTATAATTATGTTTTTATTAAAAATCTCATTTTTCATAGTTACTGTGGTATAAAAAGTAGATATAGCTAAGTTATTCTGAGCTTTACTGTTATCTGTATTTACCCTCTGTATTTACTTTTCCCTCGGTATGTAGTTTCTGTTTTTAATTCCCTAATCTCTTTTTTTTTTTTATCTGTTGCCTTTTAATTATGTTCTCATGTATTCCAAATTTGTTATCTGTATTTACCCTCCATATTATATTTAGTTTCTGTTTTTAATTCCTAATCTTTTTTTTTTTTTTTTTACCTGTTACCTTTTAATTCTGTTCTCATGTATTCCACTTTTAATTCTCTTCTATTCATTAATCTATTCATTTGGCTACTAATAAAAATTTAATCTAATATTACTAATATGACATGATTGACTAGAATCGTACCAATGATTTGACATTAAATTTCTAACTAAAAGATGGATCATGGTAATAATTCAACAAAGATCTAACTTGGATGTGATTTCTAAAATAAAATAGAATAAAAGAAAATGAAGATTTAATACATACCTTATTGATCAGATCTATCTCGGGCAAAGGTCATTCTCATCTTTCTTTTTTTACCATTATTATTTTTCTTTTTCTGTTTGCAGTAACTGTTAATTTCTGGCGTGAGGATAGGTTGAGGAGAGATAATTGTGAAAAGGATGAGAGGTTACAGAGAGGAGTGGGGAAAGATTTTGTTTTTTTAAAATTAATTAACTATTATTTTTTTATTATTATTTTAACTATTTTTATAATTATTTTTATTAGTTTATTTCTTTATTTATTTTTGGGCTATTACAACATGCTTTTATCTAACACCGTAAACTGCCAGATTCAAAGTCGAAACCACCCAATCTCGCCACAAGAAGGATTCACGACGACTGTACATTCACTTAAAGAACGTTTCATGCCCTTTTCATCTGAGTTTTCATCAGTAAACGGAGTTGGGTTTTGGCTTTCCTAAATGCTTATGGATTTGTGATTTTAGGTATTTTCAAAGCACAAAACTTCGAGGAAGAGAAGAAGAGAGGCAAACAGAGAGGAAAAGGAAGAAAAAGGACGGAAATCGGCGTAAAAAACGTCACAAGAAAGAGAGAGAAAGTTCACCAAAAAATTGCGTTGCAAGTCAAACAAAGAAGAAAGGATCCGACGGATCCAAGTTGGACCCAAATCAGTAACCTGAGGCCCAGCCTACGAACTAAATCCAGTCTGAAGCCCAATACCCGACGTGATCTGCAAGCTAACCCAAACCGCGCCTCGACCCGAGACACCTGCACACGACGTGGCCGGCTCCTAGCCTGCCATGTGTCCACCCGCGACGCAAGCAGCCCTTTGGCTTGGTCGGCTTAGACAGCTCAGCTTGTCTTTCTAACGACTCATTGGCTTACTTGGCTCGAGTTTTAAATTTGTTTCTACCATTTCGACCCTCTCGAACCTATTTTTGGCCCCGATTAAGGTAATTGAGGTCATTTTATAGTCGTATTTCACATTTATTAGTTAGATTATTAATTAAATTGTGAAATACTTATGAAAGGTGCCAAACGACATGATAGAGCAAACCTCGATGATATTTGGAGCAGCTCTCGAAGAGCAGGAGCTAACGTTATAATTAGGGAGTACGCCGGCTAAGACCAACTAAGTGAGTGGCTTTACTATAGGACAGGCTAGAAATTGTATGAGCTATAATATATGATTGTTCGCGATGACGTACGATGATGCATGTGATATTTATGATTTATGATGTATGAGTTGTATTGTATAATGTCGTATGCTAGTTATATGATGATGTATGAGCTCTATTGTATGAGCTATGGTGCATGATGTTGTACGCAGATTTTATGATGATGTATGACGTACTTGATGCATTTAATGCCAGTATGATGATTATGATGTTTGCAAGATATGTACCTTAATATGATGATGTCTTCCCATATTTTGCATATTGTATGAGGATGATTGTCATATTGTATTGTGTAGAAAGATTGACCTAGGACAAAACCTAAGAGCATGAAAAACGATATTAATATAAATATCTAATGAGCATGTGTTACTAAGCGTAACAGAGAGATGAGACTAGGGTTGTGTTAGAAGAGATGTTAAGATGAGAATTAGAGAGATCTCATGCATGTTGTGTGTATATAAACATACGAATATTTCCCTTTGAGACGATGAGTGTAGACGCACACAATATGATGATGAGGATGATCATGGCGAGCATGACACCAGGGGTTTGTTGACCTTCGAACGTCGCTACAGACAGCTAGCTTGACCAGAAAGGGTCTAGGGGATGTGCGAACCGCCTAGGGATTCACACTCGCACGTGTGGGTCGTGTGTAGGAAAGTACTACACATGCATAGTAGTCCAGACTGGAGGCCACCCCTAGTATGAGAAAAAGATAGAGATAGGTCCCTAGAGTATGATTGCATGTGTTGCATTAGCATGACCGCTAGAGTGGGGTCATTACTGAGTATTCTTCGAAATACTCAGACCGTGTGCCACATCATTTTTTAGGTAAAGGCAAGACGCCTATGTACGAATGACGTCGGCATCGCGAGTAGAGACCATGACACATGCATAGGGTAAATGCATATTTAAATTCCTAGTCTTAGGTTAGAATTGGTTGTCTTTCATTTCATTGTTTTAAATTATTTTGTATTTATTTTTATTTTTAAATTTCAGTATTTGGTATGAATCACATAAGACCATGACAATATTTTCTAGAGATGAAATTGTATAAATGTTTTCGACATTTATGCTAGAAATGATATTTCTTTAAGAGTTATATTCTGCATATTAGCTGTGCATGAAAAGTTAGTAGCGACTCTAAATAAGTAGAAATTTAGAATCGTTACACTAGGAGTCCTATATGCACAATGAGCTTAAAATATAACCTATTAATGTCATAACTATCTCATTATCAATTAAATAATTTAGAAATTTATTTATGACCAATGAATGAATATTTAAAACATACCGGTAGATGTTAATGTGATCATCAAAGATTACATTTTCATTGCAACAGTAGTCCGCATCTTCACAGACATGTATATTTCACCGAGCCTACGTGCTTCTTTATAGAATAGATTACCATCTTCCTTATAGAATAGAAAGTCATATGGGAAATTTGAACAATAGGTAAAATATTGTTTCAATGAGAAAGATGGTAGATGGTCCACACTATTTTGATTGTGGATAAAATATGTGCTTCCTATAACGTGATTCTCATTCGATTTTTCAAAGTCGATCGCAATCCTTCATAATTCTTGCCTAATTTCTCCATTCCTCTAAACACTTTCACAACCAATGATATGCTACCAAATTTTTTTAACAAGCTCTTCTCGAACTACATCAACTGCTTTTGGAATTATTCGTAATTCACTTTCAATTCAACAAAGACCAACAAATAATCATCGGGTAACTGTCTCAAATAATGCAAATACTATATTGGGCCAACACAGATAGTAAAAGACGAAAGCTAGAAGAATGATGGAATTAGATACCCCGATAACTGGTTATAGCCAATTACTTGAGCTCGAGTTCAAGACAAGACACTTTCTTGCTGGTTTACTCCCTTTTTTTAATGTATTCTTGTTGGTGGACTTTGATGGACAAAGATATATATATATATATATGTTATTGTTTGGTTGTTGTTGGGCGTTGTGTATTGCTTGGACTTAAAGAAAATTATTTGGCATCCCCATCTCACCGACCCTTCTAACCTACTTCTATAGGATTTATCATCACTTTAAATTATTCAACCCTTTTTAATTAATTGCTTTAATTTTAATTCTTATTTTTAAAATATTAGATAGTCAAATATTTATTTGTTTGCAAGTCGATAAGTTTTGTTGACTTTTTTATACAGTGAGTCAAAGAGTTTTCTATCCCCTAACTTAAGGAAACATAAAAGCTTTTATCAATTTGAGATGTACGTCTTGGATTACCTTAATAAGTTATGAGATAATTTGATGTTCATTGACAACCATGAATGATTTGTATTCCAAGTTTGTTGACTCGTGATAGATTATAGCACCCACACTAAAGACAACATGATACGTTATAGGTAAGGGTAGAGGAGCCCAAACTAACTACAACCCCACCCACTACCGTTCCAAAAGAAAGGCACTACGAGAGTAAGTGCCCGAGCAAAATAGTGTCACTGTCATGGTGGCATTTAAAATTGAGGCCATAATTTTAGGCCATCGTAGCCAATCAAGTCCTGACCCTCTAAGCCATGTCGATCTTGCCATGATCATGTCCAACCATGCCATAGGCCAACGCTACTCAAACGCCCATATCAAAGCCAACCACCCACTATAACATTAATATAGGCCAAACATGCATCATACACTCTTACCATAAAGGCAACCTGACATTGTACAATCATTTTATGCTTTCAACACATACATAGTGCACAGATCAGTCGAATACAAAATGTATATTGGATGAGCATGAGCCACGATTGAGCACAACTTGATAGGTTAGAACGATTGAAGGGACTTTTGATAAAAGAGTTGTTTGACATGAAGCCTTCATTGAGTGTAGCTAGTCACAGAAGGAACTTAGAAGCAACAACTTAACTCGAACACATCCATGAGAAAAGAAATCATAATAAAACTAAGACATCACTAAGCTTACCAAGTCAAGGTAAACAGGCTAATATGAACAAGTCAAATAGGAGAAAAACATCACTAGGTCGCCAAGTTGAGTCAAGCAGGTCGAGCTGAGCAGATATAAGTCAAGCATTTTAAACCAAACAATGCCCAATTTAAGATTTGTGTGGCCAACCTTACCGGACTTAAATCAAACAAACTCCATTAGTTCTTGAACCACCTCATAAGCAAATTCAAACAAGTACAACTTACCTAATCTCAAGGACCAGATCAGGTGGGATCAGACTTAATACAAAATCATACTTCACCAGCTAAATTTGTTCAAAGTGAGCAATACTTCCCCATTAATTTGTACCTGCTAAAAATATCAATAATTCATAAGAAATAAAAGGTTTTTTTTTTTTTATTTATTATTATTATTATTATTATTTCAGTATTATTAATTCAACCAATGACCAAAAAAGAAAAAAAGGTTCCAAGGTGGGGTCCACGTTCTCACCAATAGCAATAGGTTCAGCCTTCCACCAATCCCCGACCCATTCCGGTTCAAACCGGGCCGTCATCCCTGTATATAACAACCCTCCATTTCCCCCACTTCTCACCGGAGCTCATCGGAATTTCAAAAGAAAAAAAGGGGGAAAAAAACCAGAAGAAAGTTCGATAATCTCCGGCAATGGCTTCCACTACCGTCGCACAAGAAGATCAGAACCAAGCCGGAAGGCACCAGGAAGTCGGTCACAAGAGCCTCTTACAGAGCGATGCTCTGTATCAGGTAACCGTCTCCATCGCCATCAAATTCTCACAAATTTAAATTCCTATTTCAATTCTTCCCATCACTGGAAACTTCTCCTCTCCGATTCTCGCAGTACATTCTCGAGACGAGCGTTTATCCGAGAGAGCCAGAACCGATGAAGGAATTAAGAGAATTGACTGCCAAACATCCCTGGTTAGTTCTTCAGATACGATCTCAATTTAATTTTTCTGTTTTTCGATTTGCTATTAAAATTGATCCGAAATGGAAATCGATTCGGAAATAGGAACATCATGACGACATCGGCCGACGAAGGACAGTTCTTAAACATGCTTTTGAAGCTAATTAATGCGAAGAAGACAATGGAGATTGGAGTTTACACCGGCTATTCTCTTCTAGCTACAGCTCTAGCTCTTCCTGAAGATGGACAGGTACGTCAGTCAAAAATATTTAGTACTAAATTATAATCTATAATATATTTATCTTTTATTATAAGCAAATATTTAGATATGTATCCATTTGTTACGGTTTACCATATCTATCATATTTGTTTTTTTTATTACAGGTAAATATCTTATATCCATTTATTACTCTTTTGTTTGCTTGCAATTTACTGTCTAAATGATTATAAATAGAAAACTTTTACATAAATATATTCTCACGTGAGTTTTCTAAAATATAATAAAAATGATGGTGGTAGATTCTGGCTATGGATATTAACAAAGAAAATTATGAGCTTGGTTTGCCGGTTATTGAGAAAGCGGGCGTGTTGCTCACAAGATCGACTTTAAGGAAGGCCCTGCTCTCCCTGTTCTTGACGAGATGGTAGCGGATGTAAGAACGTTAATTTTTTTTTTATTTTCTAGTTATATAATTGGATTTATTTGGATATTAAGCTTATGTCTATATATTTGTAAAGATATTGTTGAGCTAACATAAGATTTGTTATTGAAATATAATATTTAAAAATTTAAAGCAAAAAATAATATTGTTTGGAGTGTGATTGTGTGCATTAATTCACAGAAGAAGAATCATGGAAGCTACGACTTCATTTTTGTGGACGCTGATAAGGATAACTACATCAATTACCATAAGAGGTTGATCGATTTGGTTAAAGTTGGAGGAGTAATTGGGTACGACAACACTCTATGGAACGGGTCTGTTGCGGCCCCACCTGATGCACCAATGCGCAAGTACGTTAGGTATTATAGGGACTTCGTGCTGGAGCTCAATAAGGCTCTTGCTGCTGACCCTAGGATTGAGATCTGTATGCTCCCAGTTGGTGATGGAATTACTATCTGCCGTCGGATCAACTGAACATTTTAACATTTGTTGCATTACCATCTAAAACATTACTTTGGTTGTTGGAAAGGAATGTTTTCCTTGAATTTACTCGATTTTTCAATGTCTATTTGATATTATCTTTTTTTAATCTCAATTTTCTATGGTATGTAATTCATATGAAAAATTTTAATAAATAATATTACCTTTTTCAGAGTTTACATTAAAAATTTATAATAATTTATGGGATTTGATTTATAAAATATTTAGGTAAAATAGAGTTTTTAGTACACTAAATTTAAATTTAAATTTTATTTAATCTTGATTAACTCTTTTCGTTATTTAATATTTAGTTAGGTTTTTTAGATTTAAATTTTATTTTAAATAGTCTATAAAGAATGAACAAATAGAAACAAAATCTAAATTTCCAATACCCGTTAATTTTAAATTTCATTTACCATTAATTTACAATTAATTATAATTATAGGTCATTTCTTACCATGATTCATTAAAAATGACCTAATTTGGATGATTATCATTAAAATTCATGAATAATTTTGTAGTTCATAATAGGAAAAAGACAAATCAAACCTATTATATATATATATCAAGTAGAAGAATATCTTACAAGAAAACTTTCAAAAATTTGAGGGAAGTTTAGCAATAACGTTAAAATTACTAATTTAAAAAATTTGTGGGACCAAATAGAAATTTTAAGTTTTGGTTGGGTGGATTGATGGAATGATGGATAGATCCGACCACCTAACCCACCACACCAAACCAAGATTGGAAGTGAAATATATATACTTATAATATCATTTAATAAGTTTAATTATTGCTCGCCTAAGTTATAAAAAAAATTAGTTCATAGGGATTAGGATCCACATTGGCCCCGAAGGAGGGTGGATTGTGATGTCCCGTTGGAAAGGAGAACAAACTACCATTTATAAGGGTGTGGAAACCTTCCCCTAGTAGACCGTTTTAAAGCCTTGAAGGGAAGCCCAAAGAGAACAATATCTGTTAGAGGTGGATTTGGGCCGTTACAAATGGTATCAGAGCCAGACACTTGACGATGTGTTAGCCTTCTCGCTGTTCCCCAAAGGGGGGTACACACGAGGCGGTGTGCCAGTAAGGATGCTGGGCCCCAAAGGGCGGTGGATTTGGGGGCGGTCCCACATCGATTGGAGGAAGGAAAGAGTGCTAGCGAGGACGATGGGCCTCGAAGGGGGATGGATTGTGATGTCCCACATTGGTTGGGAGGAGAACAAACCACTTTATAAGGGTGTGGAAACTTTCTGCATTGTGATGTCCCACATTGGTTGGGAGGAGAACAAACCACTTTATTAAGGGTGTGGAAACTTTCCTCTAGCAGACGCGTTTTTAAAGCCCAAAGGGGAAGGGTGCGCTTTAAAGCCTTGAGGGGAAAGAGTGCCAAAATGTTGGACCCCGAAGAGGGATGGATTGTGATGTCCCACATTCTTGGGAGGGAAGCCCAAAGAAACAATATCTTTATAAGGGTGGATGAAACATCCTGTTGTTGATATTCTTAGGTAAATCTTTTGGCTTTTTTTCCTACTTGGATTGGTTATTGGCTTGTTGATTTACTTGAATCGACCTTTAGGCTGTTTTGATATGCTTAAATAAGCTTTTGGCTTTGTTGATCTTGTTGGATCATTCCTTGGCTTGTTGATCTATTTAGATTGTCCATTATCTTGTTAATCTTCTTGCAAGAACAACCCTTGACTTGTTGGTCTTCTTGGATGATCGGTCATTGTTTTGTTGATTTTCTTAAATGATCGTTTATTGGCTTGTGGATCTTCTTGCAAAATAGTGTTTGACTTGTGGATCTCTTTTTGATGATTGACCCTTGGCTTGCTGATCTACTTAGATGATTGGTCCTTTTATTGTCAATCTTCTTCGATGAACGACCATTGACCCGTTCATCTTCATGATTGACCGGTCCTTGGTTATTGATCTTCTTGAATGAACAACTTGTCTAGGTTGAGCAAGACTGTATTGTAGAAGTTAAGTTTGTTTTGTGGTCTCTTTTAAGGTAAGTAGCTCTCTTAATGGACGATATTAGGACTCGGTTGTATACACATGAATTGGGTTGTACGATAAGATAAATGTGTATAATGATTGTGGTATCTTTGCATGCATTTGATATTTTCTTTTAAATATCAATTATGGGACCTCATGTTTGAATATGAATGACATGTAATTTCATGATAACTGCGGTGGCAATTATTCATCTATTATCATCAAGTGCTATGACAGGTGAAGTTCGACTCTATTGATTGAGTGTCAACTTTTATCAGGTGAAATAAAGTCGGTTAGGATCGCACAATTCTCTTCCTCAATCTAGATGAATAACATAAATAACACAAGAGAGAAGACACAAATAATTTAGCACTGGGATGAAAATCTTCATGGTGGCCAATAGCACTGAGATGGAAATCTCCCTAGTGGCTAGAAGTTTATATACTAATACTTCACATAGTTAGATATAATTCATCTTAAGAACTTCATAGGATAATATATAAGAATCCATCTTAGAAACTCAGTAGAAGAACATAATTTTATTATATTAAAATATCTTTACTAGCCCAATATACTGTGTACTATAAATAATACCCTTCTTAGATTTTCATCTTAATAAATACAAAGCACCGAGTGAAGCAGTAGTTTCCACAAATGTCTTGTAATCTCTTCTCAGTTGGTAATCTCTTCTCAATTGGTGTTAAGAAAAAATGTGAGTGCTTCTCACAATTTTTATCCACTAAAATTGACAATGGAAGTGCTCTTTTTATAATTTGAATGGTCCTAGATTGTTTTAGGTCTGTGTGCTTGTGAATGACTAATACCTATGGGTCCAACTAACGTTTTGTTTTGTTTTTTTTTTTTTTTTTCTTTTTTTTTTTCGAGCAAACTAATGTGTTGTTGTATGTGGTTATTCGATATTGATTTTGGACATTAAAATCTATTTAAGAAAATGAATATAAGCAAGTATATCTATGAAAATATAACACATTCCATTTGAATTATAAATATAAACTAACTTTATAATTTGTACACCAAATATCTATTTTTGTTGCTACGAATGTGAACTTAGCTCAATGATAAATTGATACATAACGTGTACTTTCAATCACGAGTCCAAATCCCAATAGATGTTGTTGGACTCGAAGTAAAAAAAAAAAAAAAAAAAATTGTGGTAATATGGGCCTTATGATGGATCAAAGAGAGTGGAGATAAGTTGGGCATTTTGTTATTTATTTATGCAATGTTGGAAGTTTGGTTGGGAGATACTTATCATCTACTCAATAGGTCTATTTATCCTAGGGGTTAGAGGGTCCTTAAAGGACCTTTGAAGTGGAAAGTTTGAGAGTGGGGAGAGATATTTAGGGCGTAGACTAAATTCGATAGTTTGAATCTACTCGACTTAAATTATAAGGACTGGGTTGGGTTAGGTTAATTTTTTAGATCTGAATAAGTTTGGTTCGAATTTCGAGTTCGTTAGAAAAAATTTTGGATTCACCCGAATCGATAAAGTATTATTAAACTATATTGAGATATGTATTTGAAGATTTGCGGGAGTGGTTATTGAGTTTAATTATTTTACTTTTTTCTACTATCTTGCAAAATTATGATAGGTCTAGGGGTGCGAACCGTCTGAAGGCTCACGCTCGCATGTGTGGGTTGTGTGTATAGGGAAGTACTACACATCCAATTTTGTCCGGACGGGAGGCTACCCCTACTTATGATGGTTTTAATGATAGGTCCCCAATCATGAGTGCATGTGTTTGCATTCCGTAACCCCAATAGTGGGGTCACTTACTGAGTATTTCTTAAAATACTCCAGTCCTGTGCTATTTCTATTTCAGGTAAATGCAAGACACGGCTAACGACGACATCGCAAATAAAGACCATGACACATGTATAGGATAGTGGTATTTCATTTCTTAGACTTTAAGGCTAGTGCACGGTGTTTTACTTTTAATGTTTATTTTTTTTATTTAGTATTTTATTACATTGTTTTAAAAATGTTATCGAACATGTAAGTCCATGGTAGTGTTTTACGAAGATGTTTTAAATACTTATTTTCACATAAGAGAATATGTTATGATGATAATAGCAACTTTAGAAATCTAGGGTCGTGAGAGATATTTACATAAAAAATTTGTCCATAAATATTATTAGTCTCTTTAGGTGTAGCATTACACGTGATAATGTCGACCACAATTTTTTTTTATTTAAAATTACAAATATTTTTAAAATAAATTTAGAAATTATTATATTTTTAAAATAAATTTAAATTTTTTTTTAAAAAAAATGCATTTTTAGATTTTAAGTTTTGAATTATTTCAAATTTTAAATATTGAACTGTACTCTCAACTGGCTTGAACTACTACGTTTATAGGTCCGAGTTATTTAGGTTTTGTCTTCAACGGCTTTCTCTTGATTGGGGTGATCAGTGGGTTTTGGGTTGGTGTTTGTAGAGGGTATGGTGTAGAAAATTGATTACGTATGTTGACGTTATTCAAACATGCATAATGAACATTAATGTCACTAATGTATGATGTTTGGGAAGATATTTTCCAGATTTGGTTATTAATATATTATAGCTTATATCCTATTTAATTTTGTGAATATTAACGAATATGGGGATTGGAATTAATAAGATTGAGATGTATAATCTTTTACCGACCATATTTAATATATAAAAATATTAAATTACAAATTTAGATTTTATGAGACAGGAAATTAGTCTCTATAATTGTAAAAGTTAGAATTTGAAGTCCTACAGTTGAATGAACTCTAGTGAATAGTTTTTATGATTTGAAAAAACTCTCCTACATAGTTTGAACAATCATATGGACTATTTCTAAAATCACATGGACTAAATTCTAACGTTCTCCAAACCATAAAGACTATGTAACAATCAAATGTCAGATATTACAAATTAGGTATCAAAGTCAGACATGGAACGGTGTGCCAGCGAGAACGCTGAGCTTCAAAGAGGGAGACACTGGGCAGTGTGCCAGCGAGGACGCTGAGCCCCAAAGGAGGTGGATACTGGGCGGTGTGCCAGCTAGACATTTGGACCCAAAGGGGAGTGGACCGTGAGATCTCACAACAATTAGAGAGAGGGAGGAATGAGTGTCAGTAAAACATTGGGCCTTGAAAGAGGTGAATTGTGAGATCTCACATTGGTTGAAGAGGGGCACGAAACATTTTTTTTAGAATGGTGTGGAAACCTCTCCTTAACCGACGTATTTTAATATTTAGAGGAAAACTCCTAAAGGGAGAGCTAAAAGAAGACAATATTTGCTATAGTGGGTTTGAGCTGACATACTAACTTTCTAATTCAACTCGAAAAATGTCGAATGTATATGATCAATAATGTCGAACATATATGATCAATTCAATCTATAAAAGATCAAATTTTGAATCAAACCCGAACAATCTTATAACTACTAAAACAAGCTCATCGACAAGATTCTAAACAAACGAAGACGACTTCCACAAACATTACAATGCCATCACTTCATCTTTATCTAAAAGATCTCATTCCGTATTCAAATCTCCCTCTCCCAAATGTACTTTGAAAACAAGTCCATTGACAAAGAGAAAAGGATAGAAGTTGTTTGGATAACATGAAGCAACTCAACTCATTGGGTTTGAATAACTGTGTTTACCGCCGTATATTCCAAAAATGGCAAAGAAATTCAAAGGGGAAAACTTCATGATTTTGTTTGTGTTTGTTTCCTGGGAAAATTCCAAGTGGGAAAATTCCAGGCTGGGGATTTGGTGGGTGGGTGTGGATTTTGATTCCCGCACCCACTTTTTTCTTTCATTTGCTCCACTCTTTAGTCACATCCTCCTACTCAGATACCAAAATTTTGCAATCTCTTCTTCTATCTGATTCCATTTTGGTGGATATCGATTTGCTTGTTCATACTCATACTTCTTTCTTTTTCACAGTGTTTCTACCAATCATTCATGTCCAACCATTCTGTGCCTATTGCTTCCTTTTCTACAAATTACTCGTACTATACGTGTCGAGGAGAGCGTTCTTGTAATAATGAGTAGAAATTGTTTTAATCCTTTTCAACAAATTACTCGTACTATACGTGTCGAGGAGAGCGTTCTTGTAATAATGAGTAGAAATCATTTTAATTCTTTTTAACAAATTACTCGTATCATACATGTCAAAGAGAGCGTTCTTGTAATAATGAGCCGGAATCGTTTTAACTTGATTATAGTTATTTTATGTTTAAAATTTTATTTTGATTGATGTGCTTTCAAGTTGATTCATAATGTTAATGTTTATCAAGAAACCATGCAATACAAACATAAGTTTGTTCTAGAAAAGTTAATAATAAATTAATGATAAGGACCAAATTTAAGTATTATTGATAGTACAAAGATTAAATTTAGGTATATGAAAGTATAACTACTAAAATAGAATGAAGTTGAAAGTATAGAAACTTTTTGTCGAATTCCCTTTGATACCTAAATTCACGACCCCGAAGTCTAATTGAAGAGTAACCGAAATGAAATTTATAATCCAAACTAACCCGAACAATAAAAAATAGTAAATATTGAAATAATAGACACTACTTTCTATAGAAAACAATAATGTAATGGTCTTAGATTTCTACTTACCTAAAGTCGATACATTCGGTCATAACATAATCATTTTTGTGTATTTAAACTTCATCTTAAATCATAAACTTCATCTTAAAACACTGTTATGGACTTACGTGCTCGAAAACACATAGTCTCCTAGGTTGTGATGCCACTGTCAGCAATACAAGGGTATCTTGGGTTAAAATAAGAGTAGCACATGACTTGAGTATTTTAAGAAATACTCGATAAGCGACCTCCTATTGGAGTTAAATGCAAGCACATACAAATCATGAGTGAGATCTATCATATCAGTTTTTTTTTTCCTACTGCGGCTATCTTAAGCGGGCAATTGGATGTGTATTTACTTTTCTACACACGGTCCACACGTGCGGGTATAAACCCACCAGTCGGTTCGCACACCTCATGGACCGCTTTCTGGGCAGATGAGCATTCTCTAATAGCTGTTGATCTCGGACACCCGTCAAGAATAGCGGCCGTCATAGCAACATTATTGTAAACATAATGATCGTTTCCTTGCCTTGTAGCGTACGCGTCTATACTATTATAAAAGGAGAAGGGGTATCCCCAATGCATGAACACACAATAATGTAGGAGGTCCCAACATTTTTTCTTTTTCATTATCATGTATTACAACCCTTCTAGCGTTTTTTCCTTCAAATCATAACACTTTTATCATAGTTTTCCATGCGTATATCGGGGTTGTACACTATGCCAATTGGTCATTTGCTTGTCAATCATATCATATATCATTCATAATGCACATATGTCATATCATAAACTTATGATGTCTTCAAACGTATCAATTCATATCATGTACATATCATATATCATAATAGTCACATAACATAATCCGAGCATGTCTTCAAACATATCAAACCTTAACATATTATATCATAAACACATCAATTCATCAAATACAACATCATATTCACGTATCATCTCATACACATCATTTCATAACAGTTTGTATATACGAGTATACAACACGTACGAAGCCACGGGCATGTGTCATCATTCAACATACAATTATAAAGAACTCGAGCGTATCAAACCCAAGTCGGATCAGCCAAAATGTTGGCCTAGAGTTTTCAAAATACGTATTTTCTACTAGTTTCGAACGGTTCAAGTGGGATATTAAAAAAAAATGTATTTTTGGTTATTACAAATAATTCATGTCGTTTGTGAGGAAGAAAAAGTTTGCTTATGAAGCACATAGATGATATTCAAAGATGAGTAGAAATCTTAGAAAATAACGATCATAATCTAGACCAAAACAATTTGAACAAAAGAGCAAACGTCAAAAACCAAAATGAGGTCGACCAATACCTACTGATTGAGGTCGACCAGGCTCATTATAGCTACAACACAACTCCAACTAGAAGAACACTCTCCACGAGAACGATTGAGATCATTACTTATTGGTTGCAAGACAACATTTATTGGTACGCTCCAACTAAAAGTACTTGTTATTGGTACCTACAAGACAACACCTATTGGTACCAATAGTTAGGGTCGGCCAAGCTCCTCCATTATTCCTACAACTACAAGACAACACCTATTGGATGAGGTCAACCAGACTCAACATCAGAGTCTTGTATGCAAGTTAGGTGTGCTACCTATCTAAATTTTGACAATAACGCTATTTTTCTTCCATCATATCATTCATCGTGCATACAAATAGGGTTCGTGTCATTTATTTCGTTTGAACTAATTAAAAAAAGGAAAGAAAAAGGGAAACATCCTCCCCTAGATTAGGTCATTATTATAGATTAGCTAATGATTATGATGGAGAATAAGAACTCTTTTTGTTTGGTTTGTCTTATTATATCACTCTATTCTTTAGCCACGTTGTGGCAATCCCAAATTTAGGGTAAGATTGTAAAGGCACAAGTTCTAATAAGTGCATGAAATAAGAATATCCATTTCCCATGAAACAAAATGAAAGTTGAAAGCAAATTGGTTTTCTCTTTTCCCCTTCCTTCAAAACAAACATGTTGCTTTCAAACATGTTCAATGCCCACTTAGAACAATGGAATAATAATAATAATGAGAAGAGGATATGCATAAAATTTTAAAAAAATAGGGTTTTGGAGATAAAGAATGAGGCACTATCATATCACTTGTAATTTTCTAAAGGGATTTTGAAGATCACAAGAGGATCTAACACACAAACTTCAAATGGAATATTACTTTAAAAGCTAACAACATTAGAATCTATTGTCCTCAAATATAGAATGTGGGGATCAACTCAACGTCTTATTCATCTATGCAGTAATGATTGTTTGAATGGATTTCATTTTTTATTCTTTTTGTATGTAGAGATAGTATGACACATGTAACAAGATGTGAAATTACATATGAATGAGAGCGATCTTTAGAATAAAATAGCAACGAAGACTTAAAAGCATTGAAAATTGCTACTTATACCAACAAGAGGCATGTTTCTTTTCGATTGTCTAATCATAGAATGTAACAACCCAAGTCCACCGCTAGTAGATATTGTTCTCTTTGGGCTTCCCCTCAAGGCTTTAAAACGCGTCTCAGAGCCAGACACCGGACAATGTGTCAGTCTTCTTACTGTTCCCCAAAGGGGGTAGACACGAGGTAGTGTGCCAGTAAGGACGCTTGGCCCCAAAGGGGGGTGGATTTGGTGGCGGACCCACATCGATTAGAGAAAGGAACGAGTGCCAGCGAGGACGCTGGGTCCCGAAGGAGGGTGGATTGTGATGTCCCACGTTGGTTAGGGAGGAGAATAAAATACACTTTATAAGGTGTGAAAACCTTCCCGTATAGCTGATGTGTTTTAAAGTCTTGAGAGGAAGCTGGAAAGAGAGCCTAAAGAATGCCATATAAACTCCAAAAGACTTTTGTACACATAAGCTCATAATTTCTAAGTGGTTTATTTGGCTAGATTTCATGTCTCATCTAAAAAATATTGTCCCTTGATTTTAGTCACACATGTTCATGATACATTTTTTTGACTTTCCTTTTTTTTTTTTTTTTTTTTTTTCCATTTTTCGTTGGCCGAGAGGAGGTAATCGTCGTTTTATAGCCGCTCCTCTACAGCTACTTTTTGCGCTTTTGCCCTCATTGCTATCTTGAATAGAAAAGAGAACGAGAATTGCAATAGCTCCTATTTTCGCTCTCTACCACATCAAAATCTTGTCATATTTGAGGTGGAGTCCACCTTGTTCATAGTCAACAGTAATTGTAGCGACTCATGCCCAAGATTCATATAAAATTCAAAATTTACCCTACAGACCCTACGACATGGTAACGTTACTTACTCCTCGTTTGTAAGAGTGAAAACTATCTCCATAGACCAACAAAACGAGTTATTCCAACCTGTTTTGTCTCACTCACATGCATGTTAGAAAACTTACCAAGAAGTCACCCAACTGACATAGAATTATTTCAAACAAAACACGCTTAACTATGAAATTTGTATGATTGATCTACCAAAAAGGAAGGTACACCTTATTGATATAGATAGTAATTTTCAATTCCTCTTCTTATTCACCATTTTTTTTTAGGCGGTCAGGATTCATTCATATACCATTCCTCGCCCGGAGTGCCACAATACCAATAACAAATTTGAAAGAAAGAAGTATATTAGCACAAGAAAAGGGCATAATAATGTAGAAAGATATGTAGAATCAAAGGAAATGTTCTAAAGTTATTGGAGTGATGTGTGAGTTGGGCATTAAAGTAAAGATTGTTCAACCCTCCAATGATGGGCAGAGTGCCCTAACAACCTTACTTCTCTTTCTTCTTTAGGGAATGGGCTCCCGCCGACCTTTTTGGGTTTTCTATCTCTATTTTACCATTTCAACACCTTTTTTTTTTTTTTTTTTCTTTTTTTACATTATATCCTATTATTAAATTTTCATCTTATATATATATATATATTATTTTTAAATGTTGATTATAAATTTTAAATTTTAAATCGGTATATATTCAAAATATGAAGTTGGTGGTACTTCCAAGAACTTAATTGAAAGTCTGATTTAAGAAAATATAATTTAAATTTTAAAAATTGCAAGTTTCCTTTAAAAAAATAATTTCAAATATTCTTAAAAGTACATTTAAATTTTTAAAAGGGTTAATAATATCTAACTTTTTTTTAAAAAAAATTAAAAATAAATTTACCATGAAAATAGGTTTAAAAAATATTCTTTTTTTATAAACTTTAAAAAATAACGTTAAGAAGTTTGAAGATGATCTATAATGTATCAATAGACAGTTTTTGTCCATATATTGATAGTAAAATATTTTTTTTAATAAAATTTAAGAGTATTAATGCTACTTTTAGGACTTTATAAGTATTTTTTAATATTTTTTAAAAAGTTAAAAGGATATTAATGAAATTTTTAAAATTTAAGGGTATTTTGTAAATATTATTAAAAAAATTAATATTTTTAAAACTTTTAAAAAGGTTTAAAGATTTTTTATTTTTTTTTATTATTATTATTATTATTTTAGATAAAAAAAAGTATAGAATTTTGGAATAATTTGATTAATTTAAGAAGAAATAATGAAAAGAGGGTTTTGTTTTTGTTTTTGTTTTTGTTTTTGTGGGTATGATAAAAAAGAGGAAGGGGGGTGGTTGTTTGTATGCGACGCCGTTTTCAAGGCAGATTAAGCCCACAAAGCCACAAAAAATGAATGTATGTATTTGTGTATTTGTATTTGTTTGGGTTCTTAGAATCTGCCGCGTTTCCACACTTCCCCAACTTGCCTTTGGACGCTTTGTCCTCTCGATCATTGCATGAAATAATATTCAAATAATTTTTAATTTAAGTTTCATTACTGAACCGAATTTAAAAACAACGAAAACATTCGAATTTAGGTGAAGCCTCGACATAAGTGAGAATAAATTCGAAAGACAAAAGTAAGCAAATTTGGAGCTAAATAGAACTTTGACTAAGGCCAACCAAGTAAGTGTTATTACTATCGACGTGGTTAGAAGTTATATTATGTATGATGACACGTGCCCAATGGCTACGCACGTGTCATATGTCTATTATGTGTGATGTGATTATAATGTGTTATGCCTATAATATGATACATTTATGATATGATATGATACGTTTATGAAATGATATGATATGTTTTGGGATATGATACATGTTGTGACATGATATATTTTATGATATGACACGTGTATAATATGATACAATGTGGCATGAAGTAGGATATAAATGTTATACAATAAGATGTTTCGACATGATGCACAACTCTAATACATGTATTGAAAGCTATGATAAAAATGATATGATACGATGGAAGATGGAAGGGGTTGTTTTAAATGAATGAATGAAAATGTTCGGAAACTCATGCATTATTGTATGTTACATGCATCGGGGAATTTTTCCTTTTACAATGGTAAGAATATGTACATTATGAAACATGAAAAAGATCATTATGATTATCATAATACTGTGACGATCACTATTCCTACCAGCTGTCTTGGCAATAGCACTAAAATGCTAGCCTGAATAGGAAAGGGGCCCAGGAAGTATGTGAACCGACTGGTGGGTCCATACTCGCACGTGTGGACCGTGTGTAGAATAGTAAATACACATCCAATTACTCGCTTAGGATAGTCACTAAGAGAATATGAATTTAAATGATAGGTCTCGCTCATGATTGTATTTGTCTAACCTCAATAGTGGGATCACTTAAGGAGTATTTTTTAAAATACTCAAGTCACATGCTACTCCTATTTTTCAAGTAAAGCCAAGGTTTTCCTATACTGCTGACAGTAGCATTGCAACTTAAAAGACCATGACACATGCATAAGATAGTTGTATTTAATTTCGTAGCATATAAGTTAGTATAGAGTGTTTCAGTATTATTTTATTTAGATCTATTTTAATTTATTTTTTAAACATCTTTTAATAAACATGCAAGTCTACTTAATTTTAAGATGGGTAGAAGAGGAAATAAATATTATTAAAAAAATAGGTCAAAGTCAACATGGATGAGCAAAGTCTTTTTTGCCCCTCCCTCTCTCTATTTAAAAAAAGTATGGGTTACCCTATGTATGCAAGCGATGCAACAAAGACTAGGAGTATTGGATATAGCCGACCCAAAGGACAAATGTTCGGCATTGGTTGGGCCACATGTCGGTGGCAGAAAATAGAAGATAATTCGAGTCATGTTGCGTCATCCCAAGTTCGAAGGAGTATTGGATATAGCCAACCCGAAGACCTGCCCCGAAGCCACCGACCCGACCCAAAATCGACTTGCTAGCTCGACTACCAATTTGTAGAGAGTGTGACACGTGCACATGAGCTTGCGTGAGGGCACTTATAGGGCATGTAGGCACATGTGAAGATCGTGAATACTGTTTTTTTTTTTTATTTTTTTTTTACCTGTTTGACTTATGTTCGATAGCTTTCTCTCCAACCTTGATTTCAGTTGAATTAGGACCTATCAAAGAATTTTTCAGAAAATTCAGAACTCATAACAAGCGATAAATCAAGCTCAGTAAGACATGCTTCACCCATGTAAGTAGTCATTTGGACTTTATCAAGTAATACCGGTAAGAATCACTAGTATATACTGGCGTGCAAGCATAACTTGCTTTATATGTATAGAATATGTATGATTAGGAACTTAGGGAGCAAATTTGGATGAGAGTGTTCGGTACGTTACGTGAAATTATGATAATGCCCTTAGGGTGTGACGTACATGATGCATGATATTTTAATGTTGTCTTTTGTGCTAGAAGGAGGATGATCATGTATTCTGTGTTTTAAGTGATTTATACGATTATCTCCTTAACTAAGCATGCATGAAAATGTAGGATAGCTTTAGGTGATGGATTTAGTATTCTCCCTGTAGAGCATGGTTTTATGCATTGTGTTAAGAATACGACGCTATAGTTCGGCTGGTTAAACTATAACCTAAATCAGGATGCCTCTAGTAGATCGAACACCTTAGGTTCATGAGCCACGATCAAGGGTTTAGACACTAGTGCTCCAATACTCCAAGATGATCAGCGGCTTAGACCCTAATGCTCCAAGACCAAGAAAACTCAAGGAGTTAGTATAGAGAGTTATCGAGTAGAAAGTTAACGTTTTAAGCCGCCTAAATACCCTAAGAACTTAGTAGACCTCCACGACACTCATGAATGCCTAGGGTAGCTCTACAGGGTGTTAGTAGTGTGAATAGTATCATCAGATTTTCCACCATGCTTTCCATTTCAGTACCTCAATAGCGTTATCCAGTTACCTAGGTTGAATCCAATAGGTTTAGACCGAGTTATGGCAGTGCGTCGAGGTGACTAGGTGTCATCACCTTGTGGAAATGGCCATGGGTCCCCTAGATAGAACTTTTGGATTGTAAACCCGTACTAGGAGGAGGTGAGGGACACACATGTGAATTAGTACTTGGTCGGCACATAAAATCAAACCATTACTTTAAGCCATAACAAATTGTTCATGAGTTTCTTATAACCGATCACACCTTTATGAGTAGGTAGTGTCTTTATATGCTCGTTAGAGTCAAGCTAGATGATCTTAATCCATGTTAAGTCATGAACGGTTGGCCTCGTTTTAAAAAAAGAAACTAGTTTCTTGATTTTGCTTCATATCATTATATGTATGTATACATGTCTAACCTCAACCCCGGAGATCCTTAATGGATGTTTTTAAATACTTTAAGGAGATGGAAAATCTGTTTTCTTTTTTTTCTTTTTTTTTTTTTTTAGTTAATTAATTAATTAACTTATTTTGTTTTATTTTATACACAATGAAGTACATAAACATATGGGATGGGCCCCACAAAATGTTTATCAGATGGTGACGGTTGGATGGGTTTACTGGTGCGGACCCACAGAGTACCAGCCCCTTCGCCAACCATCCAGATATTGACACGTGGCAGAACCAGGCACGAACGATAAAAAATCTAAAAAGTAAAGGAAATTGGGTGCCAGCTTGTAGGGGATTCCACGTGGTGGTTTCTCCGTAAGTTGGGGCACCGACTGGACCCACAATGGAGGGGTGACGTTGGCTTCACCATGGGATCTGTAATATCAGGAGATCACAACGGGACGTCCATGATGACAACCTTGTGAGCCCTAATGCACCGCCGTTTTATTTTTGGGTCCCATTCCACGTGACGCATTGCCCCTCCCACTAAATTACCAACTAATCTTTTCCACCAATTTTGTAGGTTCGTTTAATACATTTATTAATAAATTATTCCATTTCTCATCCTATCAAGCCACTCTCTTGGAAATCCAAAGAGGTGGAACCACTCGCTCGAGAATCGATAAAGTCAATTATGTCGTACAAATAGTGCTCAGCAGTTCTAGTCGAGGCTGACCTTGTAATGACAATGTCTCGAATAGACAAAGCGATAAGATCAGGCTTGCAAATTTTGATACTGAAAAAGTGGAAGCGACAAGCCATGGCCGATGAGGGGGATTAGGTAAGAAGCCCTCTGTAGAAAACCAACCTAATCAAGCCGACCAGTGATGTTGAAGGATTGGATAGGTTAGGTCATGGAAGTTCTCAAGAGTTCCAAATATCAAGGCTTATGATCGGAAGATGGATCTAGTGGCACACCTAAACACCTACAAATCGTGGATGGAACTCCATAAAGTTTCAGATGCAGCTCAAAAAATAGAGCATTCATTTATTCATTGATGGGTTCATTTGGAAAATGGTTTTAGAAAGATAGAACGAAGGTCGATTAGCTGTTTCAAAGAACTAGTACGTGCCTTTGTGATTCAGCTCTTAGAAGGAAAAGACTAACAGAAACCTCACGTTCACGTGTTGATAATCGAATAGAGGCCAAAAGAAACTTTTCTAGAATATGTTTTACATTCCAACAAAAAAGTTCCACACAATCGCAATACTCGCTTAGACTGTATGATAAGAGACTCCTTCATTTAAAAGGTAAGAAAGAATCAACCTCATTGAACATTAAGAAAGAATCTCATTTATAGGAAAGATACAAAAATACATTAGTATTAGCAACCTTAAACAAATAAGGAGAGCTAAGGAGAAGAAGGGTCGAGGAGCAATTCTAATTCTCCTCCCAATAATCCAAGCTTTTGTTGAATAAAAAATCCTTAAATCAAAGAAATTAACACATTCTTAAACAAAATTCAGATCAGAGAATGCTACGATTAGATTACCTCTTAAAATCAAATATCTAGAAACAAGATTTAGAACATTTTTATAAATGGAATCACTCCAGTTAAACTTGATCAAGACTTTATTGACCCACTTGGATGCAATCTACTACAAAAATTGCTTAAAATCTTAGAAATGTCAAAGATAATATTCAAATTTCTAAACATCAAAAAGTCTCAACTCGAGTCATTCATTTAAAATCTGATTTTTACATATCAATTTTATGAGTATTTATAGCATTCCTCAAACCTTCAGTCCTTTAAATGCCCACTAAAAGAAGTTATGATCATGATTGACACGTTTGATAATTTCCCGCTACCTTTCAAATGTCCACTACAAGATGTTATTCCATGATTGGCAAGTAACTCCCCACCAAACTCCACACTATACTTCAGATTCCCTCGACAATAAGTTATGAAATTAAAATAATAAATAAAGTCTTCAAAGAAATTATCAATCAAGTGCTATTTATTTCAAACTCGTACTCTACTTCAGCCTTGTAAATGTTGGCTTCCAAAGTTTCAAATGATCCTTCCTCACCCGAGCCAATTTGTAACACATGAAATGGAGGCTAAATTGAGTCTTTCGAAGTTAATAGACTAAGAATGAATGTTTTTTTAAATTTCTTCGCCTTGGATCATATAATAGATCGAGTTGAAACATGTAGAACATTGTAATCCTTACTATTAGGACTCCTCAAAAAATAAATATAAAAATGACAAGAACAAGTATGGTCTCTTTCATAGAAGCCACGACCACGCAACTACAGACTTTCATTAATTGAGATCAAAGTCGTGATTTATTAAGGATATCTAAAGAATACACTAGACACAAAAATCTAGGGAGCAGAGACCGACTAGAGCGTGAATCTCCATGTGAGAACACGACCATATTTGGGAGTTAAGCCAGGGAGAATCAAGCAAAAAGCGAACAATTATACCCCGAGAAGCTTGATTCCACAATTGTTTTATTTGTGACAACATCTAAAGTTATGAAGCTCTTGAAAGACTACACAGAACTTCCAATCATCTTTATAGAGAATAGTCAGAAAAAATGGTTACTTCTCAATTGTAGACTATACGTCACCCTACAATACAATACTAGGGACATGACTTTACACGAACTCATAGCAGCGGCTTCCACCTACCATCAAACTCATGAAGTTCTTAACGAATTGATTTTGATCTTTGTAGAAGAGATTATCATAAAATCAATAAAAATGTCTCAAGAAAGTGACAACTAAAACAGACGTATTAGCAGTGAGTTAGATAGCACTAAAGCTCGAGTTAAACTTTAAGGTGGAACATGAACACGTAAGAGAACAATTAACTTTATATATATACTCCATATTAACTCTAATTTAGATGTGTGATTTTTCTCGATAAAAATTAGGTCGTTCTAGAATTTACGAAAGAAAACGAAGTTATCCAAATAAAGAAACCGTAAAAATGATGAGCAAACACAATAACATTTAGGTTAAAAGAAGAAAATGATGTTGCAACCAACCTAAGCTTTTGAGCAATAAATGCAAGGAGGGTATGCTATAGGTTGTCTTCTTATATTCCATTTCCTCCCTCCTTTGGGCAAAGGACATGAAAAAGGTCCCATTTTGCTCATCCATTCTTTTTCATTTTTCCATGTGCATATTACTCTCTTTTCTCTCTCCCGACCACTCTCGACATCCGCTAGATAATATTTCTATATCTGATACAAAGCTATCTTACTCTTATACCTGACAGATGTTCGAGAGACTTCGCAACGTTATGAGCTTTCTTTTTCTCTATTTTCTGTCACTCTCATATCGGTTAAATTTACCATCTCTCCATTGTCACTTTCATGTAACTATTAACTATTGAGATAAAAAAAAATTGTACTTTTTTTATCATGTAAAACCTATATCTAATTTCTATAAGAAATTATGAACATTTTGCATCCTTCTTCTGTGTCGAGATTTGAATCTGTAATCTTTAGTAGATATTATTAATATCGTAAAAATTTGAAGTGAAAAAATTATTTTAGGATCAATTCGCATACCTTTCAAAATCTATTACGTAAGACATAGGAATAATTGTCTCTTCTTCCTAACAAATAAGAGAGAACAAAAGAAAAAAGTTCACATTTTTTACATAAATATTGTCAAACAAGCCCTTAATTATGGTAATTATGGTCGATTTCCGGTAAGAAGGTGACCCTTCGACAAACGTAACAATCCATTTTCAAGATTTGGATCATGATTTAGCACTTGATAGCCCTGACATTCGCCTACAAACATGGTCACGTTGTTTACTCTTCGTTTTTTTGAAGACTATCCTTATAAACTAACATGAGTCAGTTCAAAATACTTTTTCCTCATTCACATGTTCATGATTGAGCCAACGAAAATAAAGGTGCACCTTGTTAGTATAAGTAGTAATTTTCATTTTCTTTAAACATTTTTTCGACGTCTTATCTTCACGATGATTTGTTCATTTATATAGTCACTTTTTAATTTATTCTTAGGTGCAAAATCACGTAGATAGTTGCTTTTAAAATCAACTTTTCTATAAATTTGTGTTCTTATTCTTAGAATATTTTATGAAATAATAATTTGCAACCTAAATTGGATAAAATTTTAATTAATCGATCTTCGAACGAGTTTAGTATCCTTCACTCAAATTTCTTTTTCAAATTACAAAATTAAATTTTAGTTATGAATTGGAGGAATAAAATTTGAAGATACAAACATTCAAATGTAGAGTCTATATTATCATACCATGTTAAGAATGATGCTTTGATGTCATGTTAAGAATGAGAAACAGAAGTGGGATCGAAAGTCTGAAAAATATAGGTGGAATCCAGTGGGATCTAAAGTCCAATTTTCATTAATGTTCCGAAACGTTTAAATAGAATATATTCTAAAGATAAAATAAAATATATCAAAGATAAAATCCTAACAGATTACGGCTATATAAAATATATTCCAATACCCATTAATGTCATTTATCCTCTTCTTAAATTTCGGGTAACCCTGATATTTTTGAAATTTATAACCGAGTAGGCTATCAAGAAATTAAGTTTATCGTTACCAAATGTCAGGTGAAAATCAACCCTTCAACGTCATGAAAAGTAATAGTTATATGTTACTCAATGATATATGTTTTGATTTGTTGAGTTATATTCAAATTGATTTCCTTCTCGATTTAACTATCACAAATTATTAGATTTAATGAATTTTTTCCGGCGGAGGATTTCAGCCTGGACTTGTTCTTCAAGGACTTCCTCCCCTGTCCTAACGCTTTTTGAGCGACCCTTTGCCCTAATGCTGACTGGATCCATTTCCCCTTCACATCCAGATCGGGTCCAAAAGCTTCCTAGATAAACGAGAACTTCTACTTCTTCTCATGGAGGCAGATCGAGATCCATGTCTCACGGAGGGAATGCGTTTGAATCTCAAATCATCTTGACCTCAACTAAGTCTAGGAAGCTGCTTATCGTGTACACTCATCCCAAGAATCAAAATCAAAAGCTAAAAGAAAGATCTCAATAAGAGTTTTTGCTATTACAAATGTGTCGATGGTCGAAAACTTCCCTAAAATAAAAATAAAATGGTAAAAATGTGATTGGTAAGGATTATGGCTGATGGGGGAGGAAACACCCAAATCCCTTGGGAAAAGTGCTGCGGACATCCCCTTTTAATTTGGGAATTGGATTCTCAATGGTTGGACACCATTCATGTTTCTCTTGGATCATCTACATTCATCCATTTTTGTCTTTTATTATTATTATTATTATTATTATTATTATTATTATTATTATTATTATATATATTTATAAGTGCTCTTATTTACTACACAATATATATTCTTTATATTTTAGTATTCTCATATTTATTATTTTATTTAACTTGGACCCACTTTATATTTTACAGAATTTTCTCGAAAAAATATCTCCTTTTTTTTCAACCTTTTCAAAACTTCAACCTATTATTTTTCTTGATTTTTCTAGATTATTTGTATATCATTTAATGTCGGAACTATTTTCTTCCCTCTTAAATCAATCCATTATTAAAATATTAAAAAAAAAAAATAGACCCTTCTCCGATCACGTGTTACATATTCTTCTACAGTTACATAAACGCTCGAAATTTTAGTGTCTCTTGTTGGATGATAAAAGTCTCACATCGGCTAATTTAGGGAATGATTATAGGTTTATAAGTGAGGAATACTAACTCCATTTTGATAAGGTCTTTTTGGGAATCTCAAAACAAAACCATGAAAACTTATACTTAAAGTGGACAATATTATACTATTGTGTAGATAAACGCTCGAAATTTTAGTCGGAGTTGACTTAATGATCGTGCAAGATGCACGGAGGCATTTGGGCAGATTTTGTCTTAAAAAAACAAAAAAATTTAAAAAAATTGTCTTTTTCTAATTCCCATATCCTTCTTCCTCTTCCACACTCTCTTATTTTGTTCTATATAAACCCTTAGCCCTCAAACTGATTTCCCTCACAAAAAAAGCTCTCAACTTTGCAACATAAAACCATCACTTGCTCTCTCAATCTTTCGTTTTTTACCTTTGTTCCAAGAAAAAAAAAACCCTCAATTTCAAGAGGGAAACACAGAGAGATTGCTTCATTTTTGTTAATGGAGATTCTCTCTTTCACTCTGTATTTAATAATATTCCTCATTTCTTCTGCTTTTTGGCTTTATTTCAAGAGAAATGAAACCACAAAACCCAGAAAATCTCTTAGGCTTCCTCCTGGTTCCATGGGATTGCCATGGATTGGAGAAACTTTGCAGCTTTATTCTCAAGATCCCAACATATTTTTCTCCGAAAAACAGAGAAGGTAAAGAAAAAACACCAGAAAAATGTTTTTTTTATGAATTTTATCGACTAAACAAGTGAAAAAACTCGAGATTTTAATTGGGTTTTGTTTCTTTTCATGTTTTCTTGTGGCAGATATGGAGAAATTTTTAAAACCAACATTTTGGGATGTCCTTGTGTCATGTTGGCCAGCGCCGCCGCAGCCCGGTTCGTTTTGGTAACTAATGCTCATTTATTCCGACCGACTTACCCCAAAAGCAAAGAGACAATGATCGGTCCGGCGGCGCTTTTCTTCCACCAGGGAAATTACCATTCTAACATTCGGAAACTTGTTCAAAATTCTCTCTGTCTCGGAAGCCTCAGAAACCTTGTTCCTCATATTGAAACCGCCGCCATTTCCGCCGCCGAATCATGGGCTGCCGCCGGCCACGTCATCAACACCTTCCTCGAAATGAAAAAGGTCCGTAACATTTCTCAAAATAAACACGAAATTATTCATAATTTTATCTAATCTCTGTTTTTTTTTCTGTTAAAACAGTTTTCTTTCGATGTGGGAATTCTAGCAGTGTTTGGGAAGCTAGAAAGTGATTACAGTGAGAAACTCAAAGAAAACTATTGCATATTAGACAAAGGCTACAACTCTTTTCCAACCAGATTACCAGGAACAGCATATTCCAAAGCATTATCAGTAAGAACAATGAAAAAAAATTAAAAAAAAAATTGAATCTTTTTCAAAAAAGACACGAACTTTCTAAATTTCGGAGATACCCAGAATGTTCTTTTGACATATTTCATTGAATTTTACAGGCAAGGAAGAAACTGAGAGAGATTCTGGGAGAGATAATAATGGAGCGGAGAGAAAAAAGGGTAACAGAGAGAGATTTGGTGGGTCATCTCTTGAGCTTCAGAGATGAAAATGGTGGAATTTTAAGTGAGGAATCAGATCGCCGACAACATCATCGGAGTTCTGTTTGCGGCGCAGGACACCACCGCCAGTGTGCTGACGTGGATCCTTAAATACCTCCATGATAATTTGAAGCTCTTTGAGGCTGTTCGGGTAAGGAATTATACAAATATTAGTTACTCAATTATCCATTTAATTGGAATTTTGAAGCAAAACGTCGTCGTTTTCTAATAGGCAGAGCAGATGGAGATTTATAGAAGAAATGGTGATGGGAAGATGCCTCTGTCTTGGGCACAGATTAAGGATATGCCCTTAACTCATAGGGTATGTTTGTTTTCAAGCCATCCCGGTTCAATTTTTACGAAGATTTGAACTTTCGATCTCATGCACGTAGTTTATTTTCAGGTTGTATTAGAAAGCTTGAGGATGGCCAGTATCATATCCTTCACTTTTAGGGAGGCAGTGGTAGATGTGGAATATAAAGGTATATTCCAAGGGCTTTTTGGTCCTTTCACATCATTTTTATTTTTTATTTTTTAAAAATTGAATTAAAATAAATAACTAATAAATATTAAATATTAAATAATTTAGGGTTCCTAATACCAAAGGGTTGGAAGGTGATGCCTTTGTTCAGGAATATTCATCACAATCCTGACTACTTCCCGAACCCTCAAATCTTTGATCCCTCCAGATTTGAGGTATGCTTTGAATATTCATATTTTTCTCTTTTATTTTAATTCTAAAAAATAATATTAAAGCATTTTTTATTGTGGATTATCCAGGTGGCTCCAAGGCCCAATACATTCATGCCATTTGGCAATGGAGTACACTCTTGCCCTGGGAACGAACTTGCCAAGCTGGAGATCCTCGTCTTACTTCATCACCTCATTACCAAGTTTAGGTAAATCCCATCCGTTCCATTAATGTTAAAATGGAATTCTAGGTCTCGAGCCGTTGTTTTACGATAATAAAAAGAAATAAAAAAATTAATTATATTTTTTTTTAGTTTAATTAATTGAACTATGTTCAAATTGGTAATTATAAGTCGAAATAATAAGTAAATGGGAAAATAAAAATGTGTGTTACGTTTGCAGGTGGGAAGTTGTGGGATCACAAAGCGGGATTCAATATGGGCCATTCCCAGTGCCTGTCAACGGGCTACCGGCCAGATTTTTCAAACAAACGACAACCAACCAATAGCCTCTCATTTCTCTTTCAATATACTTTTTTTTTTTAATTTTATTTTAAATCTTCCGATATATATTTTTAGATTATGAAATTAATGCTCTTCTTCGATCAATGCTCGTATTAATTTTATTTCGAGTATTGAAAAAGAAGCGGTTTGTATTTGTTGTCTCTTATTCCTAAGAATGGTATGAATTGTATTATTATGAATGTAAGATGCATCGAACGAGACAATAAATCTCGAATAATGAATTTTATTTCCCTTCTCAAGAAATAAATTTTCAATTTCCTCGTAAATTCATATGAACATAATTAGGGTTTTAATTATGATTTGACTGGTCATTGAGCTAGTTAAAAGTAATTGCTCAAATGTAAACACGAACAGATGACTATTTTAAGGGAGATTTAATGATCTTTCGCTCGAGGAGAAGATTACTAGGAATACGACCATAAGTGCATAATATGTAACATAATATGTAACATCATTTTAAGGTTTGAATCGAAAGAATATGAGTTCGAGTATTTTGGAATATAAATTAAAATTATTTCATTTTTTTAAAGAGATATTTTTCGAAATAAATTATTGGGAAATGGACTCTAAAAGCCGACTTACCACCCATTTCCATTTAGGCAAAATAAAGGACATCCTTTTCTGACGTGGATCGCTGTCTGTGGATATCTTCGCATGGGGTCCACTGCTTATGGTCCTGAAACTGCCACGTGTAAGTACACTATTTGATAATTTACTTCCTTTATTTATATAAAAAATTACTGCGTTTTAGCTAACTTAGTTTATCTTACACAAAATTATTAATTACTTTGGTCTCGGTGTATCTAGAAATGCCTATGAGGCGGGACAGGACGAAGAAGGCTTCTCCGTCTCCATCCATGTCACCTATTTCATTTTCTGATCCCCGTGAAATTTTCCATTTAGTTTGGTTTGAATTGAAGTAGACATTCACACATGATCTGTTCGGATAATTTTCTCCGTTTATTATTATTTTTTTAAAAAATAGTTATTTTAAAATTTTTAATATAACCTTTATTTAAAAAATTGTAAAAAAGAAAAACCCATATATTTCATATAAGCAATACCAATATTTTTTAAAAAATCAAAATTTAATATTATGACATGGATTTTAATAATTAAAAAAAATCTAAAATATAATTTAAATATTAAGTCTCAAAATTAATTAATTTAGTTTTTTTATAAAAATATATCAATTTAAACAGGGCGAGGATTAGGACGGGTAATATAATCTCATCCCCGACCCCATTTATCTAACGGAGAAATGTTCTCCATTCCCTCCCTCATTCCCCATCTAAATCGAGAATCCTCTTCCCGTTTTAGGTAGGTCCTTACGGCTAAAATAGACATCTCTAGATGTATCATACCCAATATATGAATTATGTCAAGAAGTACGAGAGTTTTAATGTGTCAAGGATATGGTTTCTAGACATAAAATGTACTTTCAAGTCAAGATATTATCGGTGTAGGTCCTCTTTATACTAACTAGTTCAAATAGATTAACCGACGTCTAGTTTGGCTAGACAAATCCAGCATTGTCGCATTTGTTGTCAAGTTCACATATTGACATATGTCGATTAATGGATGATTGACTAATGTGATCTAGCTAGTCTTATGTCCTATTGGACCTATTGAGCTAGTTTGTATTCATTTGGCTATCATGTTTCACCGATAACTCATGAGCGTGTCTCTCTTAGCTCAAGAGTCATTTTATTGATTCATATTAAGCCCGTGTTCTCTATTTTTGCTCGAGAGTCATGTTTGGGCCGACTTCTAGTTGGGTTACATAACTTCTTGGTTTGATTTTGATTAGCTCTCGTGTGATTGTCTAGTAATACCATGTTCTTTCTCGATTTCATAAATATCGATTACTTAAAGACACATGTGAAATCATTATAATAGAATATAAATATATAGCTTATATACCATGCTATGAAAACATTTAATAGGGTTTTATCCTAATTTTATATTGAAATAGAGCTGTTACTATATGCATGACGTGACCTTTTTATGTGGAAACATTCATTTAAAATAATTTACGAAATGGTGCCAAGGACTAATACGTTTACATTAAAACTTGTAAAACAAAGCAACTAAATATAACCAATGTGAAATATAAATAAATCAAAGAAAAGATTGAAAACGGTACCCTATTCTAATAAGATCTACGAAAATAAAATGCAACTACCCTAACACATGTTCCATAGTCTTCAACACGATGCCGTTGTCAATCATACGTATCTTGTCTTTACCTGAAATATAAGAATAGCACAAGACTTGAGTATTTTAAGAAATACTCATTAAGTGACTCCACTATTGGGGTCGGTGAAAGCAAACACATGTAACGTGAAAGAGACGTATCATTTAAAATCGTCTTCTCTTAGGCAGCTTTCTAATCCGAGCAAATTGGATGTGTATATACTTATCTACACACGACCCACACGTGCGAGCATGGGCCTACTAGGTGGACTCGCACACCCTCTGGGCCTACTGGTCGGGCTAGCATCTCTGGTGCTGTTGCCGGACACTAGGAGGGAATAACGACCGGCTTATTATCACGACATACATGATGATCATTTCCATTTCATAATGTACGCATCCATACTCATCATAAAGGGGAAATATCTTGATGCACGTGAACATACAATTATGCATGAGGTCCCAAATTTTTTCATTGTAATTAAATCATGCAAGGCAACCCCCATTCCTTTCTCACATATCATTCTCGGTAATATGCATACGTAAAATCTTACAAAATCATTTCATTCATACAACATTGAAAGACAATGTTGAGTTTTTGAAGAGTCGGTTGTAGAGACATCAACCAATTGAGTGGTGAGGATGTCACGGTCATGCTTGTCTAAGGCGTGTTGCCTATAGTTGCATGTCAAATGTCTCAACCATGCTTATCTAGGACGTGTTGACTATGGCCCCATGCCCGCTCCAAACCCATTTTACTTGCATTAATGTTAGATGAGCCTTTACCAATATTGTTGTATCAGTACGAGGGTGTATGACTGGTCACCAAAATCAAGTCTACATCCGCTAGGGCTAAAATGCTCCAAAATATTCTATAGGGGATGTGACTAGTTGTGAATTCTACCTACCCTGGTCATATGCTATCAAAGTCGTAGTTGCTTATTCGCTTTTAGCTCATAACATTGCTTTCTTTAAACCTTTTTTCAATGTATTTCCTTTCTCATGTTTTCTAAAATACTTCTCTCCAATGCGATCCGAGTCTCGAGCATATGCTACTATTGTCCACACAAACGAAATTTTGCTCGGCTGACTTTTTCACTAGTTTAGAACAAATGTTGCACAATCGTTGTTCCATTGCCGCAATAGTGCGATTGTAGCTCCTGACACCCGGGCAGCATGTGGGAGTGGCGTGGCTAGGAATAGCAGGCCATGAAAGGTTTTTGACCACAAATGGACTTTGGGCTAGTGGATTCCTTACCTGACTCGCATCTTCCCACATAGGATTGTGACCTATGTAAAACTAGCATTGCAAAGTGAAAGATGACAACAAGGCTGTAAAACTAGCATTGCAAAGTGAAAGATGACAACAAGGCTTTACCTACTCGACGGTCATCGCCATCAGAGCAAAAATCAACACAAACACGTTGATGGTATTGGGAGAGAAGACATACCACTAGACCAAATGCCCTTGTAGTAGAACTACAAAGATAACAGAGATGACAAGGCGAGAATCATTGTGTTGTGGAGGGGCATTTCGAGAATCGAACTCGAGACCTCTCGCACCCGAAGCGAGAATCATACCACTAGACCAAATGCCCTTGTAGTAGAATTAGGATTGTGTTCCTTACCTGACTTGCATCTTCCCACATAGGATCGTGACCTATGTAAAACTAGGATTGCAAAGTGCAAAGATAACAAGGCTTTACCTACTCGACGGTCATCGCCATCAGAACAAAAATGAACAACACAACACATTGAGTGTATTGGGAGAGAAGACACCCGTATATGCAATTCTAATATCTTGTAGCATCATTGATATAGATACAGAGGGGCATTTCGAGAATCGAACTCGAGACCTCTTGCACCCAAAGCAAGAATCATACCACTAGACCAAATGCCCTTGTGGTAGAATAAGGATTGTGTTCCTTACCTGACTTGCATCTTCCCACATAGGATTGTGACTTATGTAAAACTAGGATTGCAAAGTGCAAAGATAACATAGATAACAAGGCTTTACCTACTCGACGGTCATCGCCATCAGAACAAAAATGAACACAACACGTTGAGTGTATTGGGAGAGAAGACACCCGTATATGAAATTCTAATATCTTGTAGCTTCATTGATATAGTTACGAAGAGGCATTTCGAGAATCGAACTCAAGACCTCTCGCACCCGAAGCGAGAATCATACCACTAGACCAAATGCCCTTATAGTAGAATTAGGATTGTGTTCCTTACCTGACTTGCATCTTCCCACATAGGATTGTGCCCTATGTAAAACTAGGATTGCAATGTGCAAAGATAATAGAGATAACACGGCTTTACCTACTCACACAACACGTTGATGGTATTGGGAGAGAAGACACTCGTATATGAAATTCTAATATCTTGCAGCTTCATTATTGATATAGTTGTGGGGGGCATTTTGAGAATTGAACTTGAGACCTTTCACACGCAAAGCAAGAATCAGAGAGAAGACACTCGTATATGAAATTCTAATATCTTGCAGCTTCATTATTGATATAGTTGTGGGGGGCATTTTGAGAATTGAACTTGAGACCTTTCGCACCCAAAGCAAGAATCATACCACTATAAATCAAATGACCTTATTATGTAGACCTATCATTTTTAGTGGCTAGTCCATGTATTTTTTGAGCCTTAAGATTTGAACATACTATTATGATTTTCAATGGGTAAGATACATTTTGAGCACATTTGACACTCTTGAGATTATTAAAACATAGGGGCATTTCGAGAATTGAACTTGAGACATCTTACACTCTAAGCAAGAATCATACCACTAGACCAAATGCCCTTGTAGGAGACCTATCATTTTTAATGGTTAGTCCATGTATTTTCTGAGTCTTAAGGTTTGAACCTACTATTATGATTTTCAACGTGTAAGATACATTTTAAGCACATCTGACACTCTTTAGTTAGTGTAATACCTGAAGAAATAGAAATAGAAATAGAAATAGAAATAGAAAAAAAAAAAAAAAAAAGTCGAGAGAGGGGCAAATAGGTAAGTTTGCCCCTCCAACCGCTAAAGGGGTCCAAATGAAACCCTATCAAGAGTCCTGCAAAAGAAAAATAGTGAGAGAAGGGGTTAAAGAGAACCTAGAGAGAGGAGGAAGATTGAACGGCTTTAAGACTCACTGAAAACTACCGTCGGAGTCTACTCCGGTCAAGATCATGATGCAAGGAGCCTTTCTTGGAAGGGAAAATAGAATGTGGGCAGCCGGAGTCCCATTTTCCATCAAGAAATCAGAAAAACTCGTGAGGTAAGATGTTGAACGTTTTCTCAGATCTACGGTTTTCCTTTGTGAATCAAGATTTGAAATCTTGATATATTCATTTAGGAACAACTCTCTACAGTATCTTTGAAGAAGTTTGGCTAAAACCTCGATCCGAAGGCAGAAACCTGAGAATCGTCCAAGAACGGTGAGCGAATTTCCGATGCTCTTAACTCGTCTGGTAGTCAAGCAAAAATTACAAAAAAAAAAAAAAAACTAGGACGTAGCCCGTAACACGATCTGGAACTTTGCCGAAGAAATTATATTGATCCGATCTACGGATCGAAAGATATGAAAATCGGGAAAGGGGACTGTGTTACGGATTTTAGAGGACAGAGAAGAAAAAACAAAAAGAGGTTGGCCGGCGACAATCGGTAGAGGGCGACATGACAGGCGGAGGGCGGCGTGATAGGCGCTGGACACGCGTTGAACGTCGGCTGGAGCAACGCAGCTTCAGCAAGGCGACGACACGTGTCGTCTGCAAAGTCAAGCCGAACAGCATACACGAGCCAAACCGGACCGGCCAACCCGCGACTACGCAGGGGCTACCGCACATGGTAGGCGCGCGTGCAGCCTGCGACTGGCGCACGTCCCCGGGCGTGGTTAGCGCTTTGCTAGCGCGTGAGCATGCGTGAAACGGCCGTTTTGGCCCGGTTGCCCTCTGTTTGCCCAATTTTTTTCCCGGTTTCAGTTCTAATACTGTTTTTACGTGAATAGGGACCTAATATAAAGAAATCAGTATTTTTGGACACCTCACGGGCAAAGAAACGCTTGCAAAAAGGCACGCGTCAACCAGGTAAGTCACCACCCAGTATTTAGGAAGAAATACTTGTAGGATTCGCTTGGATTGCATGCATGCTAGTAATTTTGCTTCAGATTAGCTCTCCATGTAAATTATTAGTCAGACTAATTGTTATGATTGTATTGGATGAATTATATGAGTGTTGCTGTATGCTTTAAGCTTCTGCCATATGTATGCATGCGTTTAATTTATGTTTGTATTGTGTATTCCGCGTTCCAGGTGCTTGATGGATGAATTCGCCTCATTGAGCGCAAACTTCGTGTTCTGGGTGCTTGATGGAAGTCATCGCCCCGTTGAGTCGGTATGCCTAGTTTGCATGAATTATATATTATGATGTTAGAAGACGGTTGCATGTACATTCTGTTAATTGCTAGGGCCCATTTTTATGATAAGCTTAGGGGATTACTGTTAGGAGCGATATGTCGCTCTAGCCAGACTTAGTTTTCTCCTAGGAACTTAGCGGTTTACCACGACAACAAGGTACCTCAGGAGTGTTCATAGATTGCTAGCGTGAGAACGGTATCTATAGCTTCGTGGGAGGACTAAAGATCCTTGATCAGTCCTTACTGCTCTTAGCCATTTCCCATGAGAAATGTGTCCCCACGTCGCACAGCCCATTAGCTGCATGAGAACGGGTTGGGTCGCGCCCCCCATAGGGGGACTATATGGGTGTAGGGGTATTCAGCACACCGCTAGGCTAGATACCATGTAGTCCCAGATAGCCATGTAGAGGTAGCACCTCATAGAGAGATACCGACCATATTAGCTTGGCTTAAGGAACCTCTAGGCGTCTAATGAAAGGATGATGAGCCGGTGAAACCCAAGGGGCAAGCTCCAAGGGACTAAGACCAGAACCAGATGTCCTAGAGCCAAAGAGATGTCGAGGTGGAGGAGCGTTCAAGAGCTGTGCGGTCACAGAGGGGGTCGTTCCGAAGCGTCAGTCCCTTGTCGGTCCTTTAGAGTCTTTTGTATTTTTCTTTATAATTGTATTTCCCGTTTGAAATATTTGATGGAAATCTGTTAAACTTATGATGCGATATTTATACTCATTCCTTTATGCTCTTTTTTTTCAGGTGTATTTCCCATTTGAAATTTTTGGTGTGGATGACTCTTTTTCTTGTTTTATCTCTTTTTCTTATTTTAAATTTTATCAAAGTATCAGTCCCTTGTCGGTCCTTTAGGGTCTTTTGTATTTTTCTTCATAATTGTATTTCTGGTGTCCAGGACTCTTTTTCTTGTTTTAACTCTTTTTCTTATTTTATATTTTATCAAATTTTCATCTCCTATTTTATCTTCTTTTTAATTTCATTTGTTTTCGCTTTCGTCTTTTTAGTCGCGATTCAGTTTTTCGAAGCCTTGAAAATCGGGTCGTGACAGTTAGAGATTATTAAAACATAGGAGCATTTCGAGAATTGAACTCGAGATCTCTTGCAACTGAAGCAAGAATCATACTACTAGACCCAATTCAATGAATAACTGAATATACAATCCACATCCAGAATATTTGGTCTACTGATATGATTCTTGCTTTGGGTGCAAGAAGTTTCGAGTTTCATTCTTGGAATGCCCTTTTATGAAACTTGGAAGTAACATGTTACTAGCCACCATTAGAAAACAAGGTGCCAAATGAGCCTAGCATTGTTTCCTTTGTGTTCAAATTTTTATTTTTAATTTTTAATATTTGTAACACAATGCCTCGTAAGGAAATAAATTTACCATTATCCTTCAAAGTAGTTCATGATCTAAAAGCTGAATAAAGCGTTTTTAGCCCCCTAGAAAAAAACATATCCAGAACGACGATGACTTTGTTAGCATATAACGCGAGTATGAAGAATTCCCAACTAGTCGCATTTCCCTATAGTGTATGAGTATAGAAGACACAACAATAATGGTAAAGGTCCATCTAACATGAAAGCAAGTAAAATGGGTATGGAGCGGGCATGCGACCATAGGCAACAAGTCATGGACAAGCATGACCGTGATATTCTCCCTCACTCAATTGGTTGATGTCTTTGTTAGCGGACTCTTCATGAACTCAGGGTTGTAGGATGAAGTTGATTTCAAGTCTCTCGATGCTCTTCAACCTGATCTCAAAATTGTGGAGTCTCTTCCAATCTATTAGGGTTCATTAAATTTTTGCTTCTTCAGTGTAGGTGTCTCTCCTACTTTCTTGACTTGGAATTTTTTCTTCTTTGCATGAGGTCATACCACCTCCTTGTGATGTCTTGTTGGTTGGGATAGTAACATTTCAAGTTACTGATGTGGATAACAGGGCTAGGCCGAATCCATGGGAGCATTTGGATCCTATATGATGTCTTCCCAACCTTGTGGATAACTTTAATTGGACCATGGTATTTTCGCACCAATCTTTGGTTCTTGTTGCTTTAAACTCAAAGTTGATTTGACCTCAACTTAATCGAATGTTTCTCTTCATCTTAAAACTTTTGTGGCTGACGCTTCCAACTAGCTCTTCTCTAAAATTGTCTCGATGATATTTCTACGTGAACATGTGTTGCTTTAGAGGTTTGTCTTTGTCTCTCCTAACATTTGGCTGATCATTGAAAAGAATCTTTGTGGGTCTAATAAACCCAACTGTCAACAAGTAATTTAGTTGTTAATAGAATTCAATTAGCTAAGGTTGAGTCGTATGACATCCATTTGGGGCAAGTAAACTTGGCTACGACATAAAACAAATCTTGTTCACCAATTATTGTGTCGGATAACTAGTAGTGGATCGACGATGACCCAGATCACCAGCATACCCGAGTCACATGTGTCGTAGTTTCAATATATCTTGTTCTTTCGAACTTACCACAGCAACATGCCCCATTATCATGGTTCCATTGAAGTAGTATATGCTACCTCTTCTAGACCGTCTAATTACCACCAAAGCTCCACGAGCTACTTTCAAATTCCCTCCTTCCAAAGTGACATGATAACCATTTGCATCCAAAACACCAAGGAAAATCAAATTAAGAAATCTTAGTTAAGGACATACCTTCATCATACAAAGATTTCTTCCATCAACATATCAAATGTTGTTATCCAACTACTTGAAAACCAACTGGCTGTGTTATATATATTTCTTCTTCCAAATCTCCAAACACGAAAACAGTTTTTCATACCAAGTTGTGCAAGCAAACAAAGCCAACAAAATTCGAATGGAGGGTGATTATCACAAATCTTGAAAATATGATTTCCAAGAACAACCAAGGAAGTTTGCAATGAGAAGCTTATTTTCAATAATTGATGGTGAGTGTGAGCACGTTTTGTGGTCAATGATGTTAAGTATTCAGAATACCCCAAATACCTCAAACTTGGCACTCTAATACCACTTGTTGTGCCGTAATGCCACAACCTAAATACTATGATAGCAATTGTTGTACCCGAATGCCACAACAAAAAATGTTATGATACTCAATTGTTATAGTTGAAGCAAAAGCAAGATCGATTGCATTCACACACCCCGAAACATAAATTAAACAAAGAGACACAAAGGTTTACGTAGTTTGGAGAGAAGAAATTTCCATACATCCATAGGTGGTAGCCAATCACTTTAACCAAAGTGTTTACAAAGTGAAAGTAAAGAGACACAAAGATTTATGTGGTTTGGAGAGAAGAAATTTTCATACATGCAGTGGTAGCCAATCACTATAACCAAAGTGTTTACAAAGTGTATCTCACACTCTCACACTACAAAATCTCAACAAAAGTTCCTCCCATTGTCTCTACGCAAATACAAAATAACAATGATGACTCCACATCTCGGAACAATGCTAGAATAACAATACTAATTTTCATACCTGAACCAAATAAACAAGAATATTAATCAAAAGAGCTATGAAGTAAGTGAGAGTTAATAACCAAAATAAATCAAAATATTAATCAAAATAGTTCTAAAATAAATGAGACTAGGTGGTGGGCCTTGATCCATGGTAAAAAGCCAGTAAATCACTAGATTCCCCTTGTTTGATGGTAACAAACGAGGAAATCAATAGATTATCCTACTAAGTATAGATACGAACTATTCTAGGTTTAACACCCCCCAATCTAGACATATACAACTAAGTTCAGATTGTGCCGAAAAATGCTAAAAGAAGGAGCTGACAGTGGCTTTGTCATGATATCGACGAGTTGATCCTTGAAAGATATGAGCCGCACATCAAGCTGACGAGTCGATACTTGTTCACGAAAAAAGTGATAATCAACCTCAACATGCTTCGCCCGTCAATGAAAGATTGGGTTGGTGGACAAAAAGGTGACACCAATTTTGTCACACCACAGGCTAGGTGCTCGCGCTTGCAAGATCCTGAGTTCACGCAAGAGGACTTGGATCCAGATTAAGTCAGCAGTAGCATCAGCAACCGCCTTGTATTTAGCCTGCGTACTAGAACGAGAAACTGTCGATTGTTTCCTTGAACTCCATGAGATAAGGTTGCCACCAAAGAAAATCGCATAGCCTCTAGTGCTTCGACGGTCATCAGGATTTCCGGCCCAATCAGCATCCGAGAAGGTACTAATCAAATCAGTGCTGGACTTTGTAAGACACAAACCGATATCAATAGTGTCATGTAGATAACGGGAAATTCGTTTGACTGCCGCCCAATGTACAGAAGTCGGGGAGGACATGAAATGGCACACTCTATTGACACAGAATGATATATTAGGACGTGTCAGAGACAAATATTTGAGAGCACCAATGATACTCCAAAAGCAAGTAGTATCCTCAGGCGAAAGCTTTTCACCATCATCCAATAACAACTTCTCACTAGGAAGCATAGGTGTGAGCACAGCTTTGGAGGTGAGCATATTGGTTCCGGACAATAAATCTTGAATGTATTTATGTTGTGTTAGAACAAGTCCATTGGAAGTATGGCGAACCTCAATCCCAAGAAAATAACTCAAAGTGTCTAGATCCTTGATGGCAAAATCATCCTGAAGTTGCGTATGAAGTTTCTCAGTAGCCGTAGAAGATGAGCCGATGATAATAATGTCATCAACATAGATGAGGATATACATCCGAATACCCGTCTTGTTAAAAATGAAAAGAGAGACATCAACCTTTGAAGGTGTAAAATCTAGCTGAAATAGTTTGGAGCTAAGGCGAGAAAACCAGATACACAGAGCTTGTTTGAGACCATAAAGCGACTTATCTAGTTTGCAAAGATAACTCGGATGTTGAGAATACACAACTGAGGGGACAGTCGTGCCAGCCGTTGCGAGGGGAGCAACCAGTGCTACAGTAGTCGATCGACCAGCGGCCGAGGATCCGACCAGGCATTGTGCAATATCATCTACAGGCGGAGGATCCGAGACCCCAATCATTGGAGAAAGAACCGATACCGATTCGCACGGTAGCGACGCAGAGGATTGCGGCGGCAATCCCGAAGCTAATGTGGGCACTAGATTTTCCACATCCAAAGAGTTAGTAGGCACAGGTATATGTATATGATTATTCTCCAAATTACTATTGTTGTTACCTAAATGCAAGGTGCACAAATTAGGGGCATTTTGTGTTGGCGGCAAGGTTGGGGAAGAACTGGGTAGAGCTCTCTTGAACGGAAAAAGATTCTCATCAAATATGACGTCTCTAGAAATATAGACACGACCAGAATCGTCCTTATACCCTTTATGTAAAGAATTGTAGCCTAGAAAGATAGATTCTTTAGATCCAAAAGAGAGATTTTGTTTGCTATAAGGGTGAAGATGAGGCCAACAAGCACACCCAAAAACTTTTAATAAGGAGCAATTTGGTAGGGTATGAAAAAGACGCTCTAAAGGCCGTTTGTTATCGATGACACAGTTTCTCTCGTCTAATAATTTAAAGTTTCTCTCGTCTTCAATGAAGTTTTAGTTCTTAGTCAATATACTTCTTACCGGCTTGGCTTTGCCTCACATTTGAATGTAGCTTTGAAGCTTGTTTTTTTAATAAAAAATTAATTTCCTACAAAAATTAAATACATAAAAGAAAGTACTTTGGTTTAGGTAACACCCCTTAGAAAGCAAGTTCTTTCAGATGTAAGTTCTTGTATGTGTCCTTTTGAATGTAAAACATTGTTCACCTCCCAAACTTTAGAAAACGAACACGCCTTGGATTATCACTAATGTTGTTCTCATAAACATCTTTGTGCATGAAAAAAACATAGATTTGGTTGAATTTCTTTTTAAAACATGTTGCAAAACAATGCAAAGTGAAGATAAAAGGAACATTTTCACGCATCCTTACATGTTTTTACCCAAAGATAAACACACTTTTAATCTTTTTCCCTTGCACATGGATTTCTTTAATGATTGAGCAGAGTAGATTATATCAACAATTTCTATGAAGCCCAAAGAAAATAAATGAAATAATAATGATACATTCAATGAATAACTGAATATATAGTCCACAACTAGGGTATTTAGTCTAGTAATATGATTCTTGGTTTGGGTGCAAGTGGTCTCGAGTTTGATCCTCAGAATGCCCTTTTCATATTACTAGCCACCCTTAGAAAACAAGGTGCCACATGAGCCTAGCGGTCATTCTGAATAAAACGAAACGTGGTTAGGTTCAAATTTTTATTTTGAATAAAACATTTTTAGCCCCCACCCCAGAAAAGATAGATTTCAAACTTGAGAGGAAAAAAATATATCGAGTAGGAGCTAAAAATGATAGGGGTTGATGGAAGGGCATTTGGTCTAGTGGTGTGATTTTTGCTTAGGGCGTGAGAGGTCCCGAGTTCAATTCTCGGAATGCCCCTATGTTTTAATCATCTCTTATACAAGATCTATGTCAATATTACAATAATAGGTTAAGTACAAATTTCAAATTTTGAGGCTTAGAAAATACATGGATTAGCCACTAAAAATGATATATCCATTGGTTTGAGTCATGTAGGGGGTGTGAGAGGTTTTGAGTTCAATTATTAAAATTGCTACTTTAAATTGCATCATCTAATATACCAAATGTGTTATTTTTAAAACCTTGTACCAAGAAATCACTCCATGGATATGAGAAAACTCCCATGTGTAGCCTTGCAATTGTTTTAACCTACCCAACAAGTCAGCGCGGTGTAAAATGTAGATTGTGTGAATAATAGTGGCATATGCTCTAGGCTCTCTCATGTTTGAGAGAAATATTTAGAAAACGCGAGTAAGAATATACATTGAAAACAATTTTAAAGAAATCAATGTTATAAGCTAAAAGCGAAGAAGCAACAACGACTTTGATGGCATATAACTCGGATAGGAAGCATTCACAACTAATCACATCCCCCTATAGTATATTTTGGGTCATTGTAACACTGGCGGGTGTAGACATGATTTTTCGTTCATACGCCCTATATTGACACAACAATAATGGTAAAGGCCCATCTAACATGAAAGGAAGTAAAATGGGATTGGAACAAGCATGCGGTCATGGACAACACATTTTGGATAAGCATGATTGATACATTTGACATGCGACCAGAGGCAACATGTCTTGGACAAGCATGAATGTGACATCCTCTCCCACTCAATTGGTTGATGCCTCTATCAACCGACTCTTCACGAACTCAGCGTTTTCGAATGAGGTTGACTTTAGGTCTCTCAACGCGTTTTCAACTGATCTCAGTATTGAGGAGTCTCTTTCAATCTACTAGGAATTTTTGAAAACCACTTCTGAATTGATTTGCGTCTTCTCTGTTGATGTCTCTCCTACTTCCTTGGTTGGAAATTCTTCTTCTTTGCATGAGGTCATACCACCTTTTTGTGCTTGATGTTTTCTTGGTCGAGATAGCAACATTTCAAGCTACTGATGTGGATAATAGGGCTAGTCTACATCCATGGGGGCAATTGGATCCTATATGGATAACTTTGTCTAGTGCTTAGTATTTTCACCTTAATCTTTGGTTCTTGTTGCTTTAAACTCGGAGTTGATTTGACCTCAACTTAATCGAAACTCTCTTCTCACCTTGAACTTTTTGTGGTCAATGCTTTTAAATTGGCCCTTCTTTTCATCCATGGATGATATTTCTGTGTAAACATGTGTTGCTTCAGAGGTTTGTTTTATTTTTTTGCATAAACATGTGTTGCTTTAGAAGTTTGTTTTATTTTTGCATAAACATGTGTTGCTTTTGAAGTTTGTTTTATTTTTGCATAAACATGTGTTGCTTCAGATGTTTGTTTCTATCTCCCTTCTCTAGTGGTGGTGTTGGCTTGGTGTCTTCTCCCCCAACATTTGAATGATCACTGACAAGAGTCGTTATGGGTCTAATAAATCTAACTGTCAATAAATCTAACTGTCAATAAGTAATTTAGTGTTTGTAGAATTCAATTAGCTAAGGTTGAACCGAATGACATCCGTGTGTGGCAGGCTATCTTGGTGCAACATAAAAAAATCTTGGGATTTATCTCAGCGGGTGGAGATAAACTTGTTGACTTCTGGCAATTGAGAGGAAAACGTCGACGGAGTAAAAACCCACCGAAGAAAAAAAAATAACAGAAAAGAGAAGGAGTGAGAAATATTTGCTGAAGACTCCATGGATGGTTATTTGATTGAGTTTCACATATTTAAATAACAAACCTATCTTAAATTTAGCAGCAGTGGCACAAAACATTTCTGCAAAAGTTGGCCAAATGGCCAGCAAAAAATAGGCTATTCCATGAAAGGATAGAGTTAATTCAGATATTCAAAAGTCAAAAACAACTAACAAAATTTAAGGAAACGTGTTAATAAAACCATAGCTTTTATCTAACAATCTCCTCCTAAAAGCTGTGGTATATCTACCTTATTATTTGAACTTCGATTTTTTAGCGTAGTTCTTCAAATTTTACCCGCGTCAGGGACTTGGTGAAAATGTCTCCAACTTGTTTCTCTGTTCGGATGAAATCAATCTTGATGAGCCCTCGATCTGCACATTCTCGGATGTAGTGGAATCTGATTTCTATGTGCTTGCTCCGGTCATGCAAAACTGAATTTTTTATCAGGGAAATCGTAGCTTTATTGTCCACATATAGCATTGGTGGATTGCTTTCTCTTCTGATGAGTTCTTCCATCATTCGCGCAAGCCAGACAGCGGCGATGTATTCTGCTTCGCAAGAAGACAAAGCAACTACCTTTTGTTTTGTTGATTGCCAGCAGATCGTGCCGCCTGAGAGGAAGTAAATCATCCCGCTGATGCTCTTACGATCATCAACGCCACCAGTCATGTCACTATCACTATAGCCGACCAGCTCAAGCTTCTCCTTTCCTCTCCCTGCGCAGTATCTCACACCCCAGCCTCGCGTCAGGGACTTGGTGAAAATGTCTCCAACCTGTTTCTCTATTCGAATGAAATCAATCTTGATGAGCCCTCGATCTGCACATTCTCGGATGTAGTGGAATCTGATTTCTATGTGCTTGCTTCGATCATGCAAAACTGGATTTTTGATCAAGGATATCGTAGCTTTGTTGTCCACATATAACATTGGTGGATTGCTTTCTCTTCCGATGAGTTCTTCCATCAGTCGCGCAAGCCAGACCCCCTGTGTTGCCGCTGTCAAAGCGGCAATGTATTCTGCTTCGTAGGAAGACAAAGCAACTACCTTTTGTTTTGTTGATTGCCAGCAGATCGTGCCGCCTGAGAGGAAGTAAACGTCTTGCTGGTGCTCTTACGATTATCAACTTCACTAGCCATGTCACTATCACTATAGCCGACCAGCTCAAGCTTCTCCTTTTCTCTCCTTGCGCAGTATCTCACACTCCAGCCTCGCGTCAGGGACTTGGTGAAAATGTCTTCAATCTGTTTCTCTGTTCGAATGAAATCAATCTTGATGAGCCCTCAATCTGCACATTCTAGGATGTAGTGGAATCTGATTTCTATTTGCTTGCAACGGTCATGTAAAACTGGATTTTTGATCAGGGAGATCGTAGCTTTGTTGTCCACATATAGCATTGGTGGATTGCTTTCTCTTTCGATGAGTTCTTCCATCAATCACGCAAGCCAGACCCCCTATGTTGCCGCTGTCAAAGCGGCGATGTATTCTGCTTCGCAGGAAGACAAAGCAACTACCTTTTGTTTTGTTGATTGCCAGCAGATCGTGCCGCCTGAGAGGAAGTAAACGTCTTGCTGGTGCTCTTACGATTATCAACTTCACTAGCCATGTCACTATCACTATAGCCGACCAGCTCAAGCTTCTCCTTTCCTCTCCCTGTGCAGTATCTCACACCCCAGCCTCTAGTTCCAGCCACATAGCGCAGGATTCGCTTGACAGCCACAAGATACTCCTCCCTAGGTGCTTCCATGAATCTACTCACGTATCCAACTGAGTAAGCAAGGTCACGGCGTGTGTTTACCAGATAGCGCAAGCTCCCAACAATTGTTCGGTAATGGGTGGCATCGACTGCCATCGTAGTGCCGTTGATTGCCAAAAGATCGTACCGCCTGAGAGGAAGTAAATCATCTCGTTGGTGCTCTTACGATCATCAATGTAACGACCCGAACAAAAAAAGAGATAATAATAATAAGTAAATAATAATTATAAAAAAAATAAAATAAGAAAGTAAATTATCGACTCTCTCTCCACCTTCCCCAAATATCTCTCCAACCTCTCTAATTGCAAAATGATCTGCAAAAAAACAAGAAAGGAAACCGAAACAAAAATGGCAGATTTTGGGAAGGGAAAATGGGAGAAAGAAACATAGGAAAGATCACAGATTTTGGGAGAGAAGAATTGGAGATGGCCTCCACTTCAAGCAGATCTAAAGATGGCCTTCACTTCAGGCAGATCTAATAGGAATGGAAATAAATAGAAAAGTCATCGGTAAGTTAGATCTCATTTTCTTTTATTTTTGCACTGAGATAGAAAAGTTATCTTAGATCTCTCCTTCAATTATTTAGATATTTTGGATATGGGATTGAAAATCAAAATTGGCTGTGTCAATTGCATCTAAATTGAATCATCATTTTGAGGAAAGAGAAGAAAATCATAATGGATGGATGCATAGCCATTTTTACTCAAGGAAAAATTAAAATAGATTGGAAATGGTTAATGACAGTAGTTTTAGAAAAGAAAAGAAAAAAAATTCAAAATCATTTATGGAATTAATTAGAATCAGATTTCCACCTACATCACCCAGTTATTTAGATGTTAATTAGCAGTTAGAAATCATGTCAGATGTTAATTAGCAGTTAGAAATCATGTCAGATCTTTGAATGAGATCATAGATCTTCTCCTTTGTACCATTATTGAGAATTAGATCAACCCTTCATTTACTAAACTGTTAGAATTAAATAGGGAAGAAAAGAATTAAACAAGAGGTTTGGAAAAGAATTAAACCGACAAAGGTTTGAAAAGAATTAAACAGAGAGAGGTAAAGAAAAAAAAATATATTTAATTAAGTACAGGAAAGAAGAAAAGAGAGAGGTAAAGGAAAGGAAATTATATATATTTAACTAATTAAATACAGGAAAGAAGAGAGAGAGAGTGGGGAGGAAAATGGAAGATTTGGTGAACAAAAACAATTTTACAGAGTAAATACATAGAGTAAAAAAAAAAAAGGATATATATATATATTTTCAATACTCAAAGTCTTTAATGCTCGCATGAAGTTTAGCACATGAACCATTGTAGGAGTTAGAGAATTAAACATGAAATTGAGGTTATGGATTCTTATAGGTTGGCTTGAATACAAAGGGGAAAAATCAAACTTTCATTAAGGATAAATTGGTCACACCCGTATAAGCTAACCAGGTAAGTGGCCTTACTATAGGATAGGCTAAAAATTGTATGAGTTATGATGATGTATGATGTATGAGTTATGATGACATGTGGGTTATGATACCTGATGATGTGCTCAGTATATATATATATATTGATGAATGTCGTACTTGATATGTTTGATGCACTTTGTGGCAATATGATGAGTATGATGATTGCGTGACGTTTACCTTAATATGATGATGTTTTCCATATTGAGCATGCTATATGATGATGAGTGCCATATTGTATCATGTCGTTAGATCGACATAGGACACAACCCTAAGAGCGTGAAAATGATATTAATATAAATATCCACGAGTATGTGTTACCTAGAGTAACAAAGAGATGAGATAAGAGGGTTGTGTCAGAAGAGACATTATGATGGATTTAGAGGGAGCTCATGCATATTGTATGTTCATAAGCATAGGGCTACTTCCCCTAGAGATGATGAGTGCGGACGCGCACCATATGATGAGCGTGAATACGCCCAGGTGCGAATGCACACAAATGAGGGTGTTCATGAGGCGCATGACACTATGGGATTCCGCTGACCTCCGGACGTCGCTACAGATTAGCTTGACCAGAGGGTCCAGGGGGTGTGCGAGCGTCCTGGGGATTCACACTCGCACGTGTGAGTCGTGTGTAGGGAAGTACTACACATCCAATTTATCCGAGACTGGAGGCCACCCCTAAGATGATTAGAGATAGGTCCCTAAATCATGATTGCATGTGTTTGCATTTGCATGGCCCCCTATAGTGGGGCCACTTACTGAGTATTCTTTGAAATACTCAGGCCGTGTGCCACTTCATTTTTTCAGGTAAAGGCAAGGTGCACTTGTACGGAGGACGGTGGCATCGCGAGCAGAGACTATAGCACGTGCATAGGGTAGACTCATATTCAAATTTCTAGTCTTAAGTTAGAATAGGTTGTTTTGCATTTCATTGTTTTAAATTATTTTGTATTTGTTTTTGCTTTCTCTAAATTTCAGTATTTCATATTTAAACACGTAAGACCATGACTGTGTTTTTCAGAGAAGAAGTTATTTTAAACGTTTTTTTTTTGAAATTTTTGTTATCAATTATGTTCATGTAAGAGTTATATTTCCGCATTATAGATGAGCAAGAGACGTTAGTAGCGACTCTGAATGTGTGGAAATTTAGGGTCGTTACAATCAACGTCACTGGCAATGTCACTATCACTATAGCCGACCAGCTCAAGCTTCTCCTTTTCTTTCCTCTCCCTGCGCAGTATCTCACACCCCGAGCTTCTCCTTTCCTCTCTCTGTGTAATATCTCACACCTCAGCCTCTTGTAGTATCTCACACCCCGAGCTTCTCCTTTCCTCTCCCTATGCAATATCTCACACCCCAACCTCTGGGTCCAGCCACAAGATGCTCCTCCCTAAGTGCTTCTATGAATCTACTCACGTATCCAACTGAGTAAGCAAGGTCAGGGCACGTGTTTACCAGATAGCGCAATCTCCCGATAATGCTGCGATAATAAGTGGTGTTGACTGCTGTCGTAGTGTAGCAAGCCCAGTTGTGTCCAGCAGCTTCTTTGCGTACGCACTTTGGCAGATGGTGATGCCGGCAGTACTCTGTTGCACTTCGAGCGGAGGTAGTAGCTAAGCATGCCGAGATCGCTCATCTTGAAGTTCTTTGACATCTTCCTCTTGAATCTTCCGAGGACTTCTATGCTTCTTTGCATACGCACTTTGGTAGATGGTGATGTCGGCAGTACTCTGTTGCACTTCGATGCCGAGGTAGTAGCTGAGCACACTGAGACCTGTGTGTTGTTAGGTCGACACTCTAACCACTGAGCTATTCAACTTAACTGTTAATAAAGTTGGCTCCTCCGCAATGATATACCACTGGTGGATCAAGTCAGACTCTGATACCACTTGTTGACTTCTGACAATTGAGAGGAAAACGTCGACCGACTAAAAACCGGCCGAAGTTCCTTCGAAGAAAAAAAAAATAAGGGAAAAGGAAAGGAGAGAAAAATATTTGTTGAAGACGATGCTTATTTGATTCTGTTTCACGTATTTAAATAACAAACCTATCTTAAATTTAGTAGTGGGAGGAAGACAAAATTGGCCGGCAAAAATAAGCTCTTCCATTAGACATTAGACGGGAGTCTTAATTCATACATTAAAAAAAATTCAAAAACAACTAACGAAATTAAGGAAACATGTAAATATATTTAAATAACAAACCTATCTTACAAAGTTGGCCAACAAAAAAAGACGCTCTTCCATTAAATGGGAGCTTTAATTCATATATTCAAAACTCAAAAACATTTATCTAACAAAACCCATTATCTGACCTTCTGCCTTCCGCCAGCAAAAAATACGCTCTTCCATTAAACGGGAGCGTTTATTCAAATATTCAAAAGTAAAAAACAACTAAGAAATTTAAGAAAACATATGAATATTCCATTAAACGAAAGCGTTAATTCATATATTCAAAAGTAAAATCATAGCTTTTATCTAACAAAACTCATTATCTTACCTTGTGCCTTTGACCAGCAAAAAATACGCTCTTCCATTAAACGGGAGCGTTAATTCAGATATTCAAAAGTCAAAAAACTAACGAAATTTATGGAAACATGTGAATATTCCATTAAACGGGAGCGTTAACTCATATAGTAAGAGTAAAAAACAACTAACGAAATTTAAGGAAGCATGTGAATAAAACGAAATTTAAGGTGCCTTTGGCCAGCAAAAAATATGCTCTTCCATTAAACGGGAGCGTTAATTCAGATATTCAAAAGTAAAAAACAACTAACGAGCTTTTATTTAACAAATCCATTATCTGACCTTTTGCCTTTGTGTCGTTGTGTTCTTATAGTGATCACGAGGTTTCTATTTGGGTTTCTGCCTTTGTGTCGTTGTGTTCTTATAGTGATCACGAGGTTTCTATTTGGGTTGGATCACTCGAGCTCCCCTTAACGAGGGTAATAATGGGGTATAACCCGACGATCATTCAGACAAACACCCTTTGTAAGGGCCCAAGCCCACCGCTAGTAGATATTGTCCTTTTTGGACTTTCCCTTTCGGGCTTCCCCTTAAGGCTTTAAAAAGCGTATGCTAGGGAAAGGTTTACACATCCTTATAAAGGGTGTTTCGTTCTCCTCCCCAATCAATGTGAGATTCTTACACCCGTCAACCAAGAGGTGTGAAAATGATGTCGACACTACGGTTGAGAAAGTAGAATCTTGCTAGAGGCATGGAAATGACTTTGTGTTCTAGTAGGAAGTTCATCTCTAACACGATGTCGAAGTCATCCATTTTGACTATCACAAAGTCGGTTTGCCTAGTTCAAGTCCCCATTTTCATCGAAGTTCTCTTTGCAACTCCTAAGACAGGTAGAACTTCCAAATTGACGGCCTTCATATTTCCTGTGTCATGATGCCAAAGGATGTTCAAGCATTTTGCTTCATCTTTATCATCAAGTTGTGAGTGGCTCTAGAGTCAACAATGGTGTTCCTTTTCGCTCTATGATTTACCCAAACCTCGACATACATAAGATTGCGTTCGCTGGTTCCTTTACCTCTTCCACTCTCTTCTAAAGAGTGAACAAGTATTTTAGTGCCTCCATGCGAGGGTTTCAATATTCTCAACTTATGATATTTATATTCTACCATCTCATACCCACCTTGCACATACAGCAGGACAAGGAGCCTTGATTGTGACTATTTTGGCTATGAGGATTCTGCCATTGAGTTCTGCCTCTCTGTTGGGGGACTAGCTTTCCCTTCCCTTGTCTTCAAGTTTGTCACCTCCCCACCCTTAGGAAAGTTGGGTCGGTAATTTCTATTGTCCCCACTTATGGAAGCTTGGTTTTGTCTTTCGTCTTGGGATTGATTGTTGCAAAGGTTAGTCGTACGGCTATAGCATAGGCTGTTGAAAGGTCTTGGACTCTTTGTTCATAAAGTTTGGCATTCACCCACAACTTCATCTCCTCAACAAAACTGAAAGACCTTGTCTTTCTCGAACATGTCACGAATATCTAACATAACCCCATAAAATCACTTAACATAGTCTTCAATATTTTCGGTATGCCTTAAATCCCTTAACTTTCTCCTTGCGATTATCTTGACATTCTTTAGTAAGAATTGAGAGCAAAGTTCTTGTTTTAAGCTCTCCTAGGCATTCACAGTACATCGACCATCTTGAATATCTTCATGTATATATATATATGAACCAATTATATTTAAAGGTTTTTTTTAGTTCAATGATTAATTTTTCACTAAGTAATTCCTCTATGACCACATCTTTATAAATTAAATCAAAGTTTAATTTCAATTATTTGGTTTGATGTGAGATACCATATCGGTTAGAGAGAGACATTTCTTATAAGGTGTGGAAACCTCTCCTAACAAACGCGTTTTAAAATTATAAGGCTGACGATAATACATAACAGGTTAAAGCAGACAATATTTGTTAGGAGTGGATTTGAGCTATTACAAATGGAATTAGAGTTAGACATCGAACAATGTGCCAACAAAGACATTGGGCCTCTAGAAGGGAGTGAATCGTAAGATCCCACATCAGTTGAAAAGGAAAATGAAACATTCGACGCTGAGCCTCCAAGGGAGGAAAGTGAATTGTAAAATTCCACCGGTAGAAAACAAGTTGCCAAAATGAGCTTAGCATTGTTCCTTTTGTGAGTATATTAGAACATTCAAAATGGATGATAAAAATCGTGTAAACTTCCTCTTACACAAAGATCTACGTACTCCTGTTAAGGTTGGAAGTTTTGTCATTATCCTTTCCATTCAATAAATGCTTTAATCACTCTAAAACTTCTCATTTTGCTCCAGACCTAAATGGTACAACTTACCATTAAAATACTATACCATCATTTTTTTTTTTTTCTTTCTCTCCCTCGCTTTCAAAACTAAATAAAACGTTTTTAGCCCCAACCCTTAGAAATGATAGATTTCGAACTTGAGAGGAAAAAATATATCGAGAGAAGAGCTAAAAATAATTGGTGTTGAAGAAAGGGCATTTGGTCTAGTGGTATGATTCTCGCTTCGGGTGCGAGAGGTCTCGAGTTCGATTCTCGAAATGCCCCCCAAAATACACTATGTCAAATTGAATCATGTAAAAAACTTGCACAAAGTATAATGATTGTCCCACTTGGTTGATATCTTTGTCAATCGACTCTTCACGAACTTAGTGTAGGATGATGTTGACTTTAGGTTTCTCGACGTGCTTCGTGATAACATGGCAAGTCCCACGTGTTCCAAATCTTGTGGATGACTTTGACTCGCCCATAGTATTTTCGCACCAATCTTTGGTTCTTGTTGTTTTAATCTCGAAGTTGATCTAACCTCAACTTAATCGAAACTCTCTCTTCACCTTGAAATTTTTGTATGGACCCACCAGGCGAGCGTATAACTTCCTCCTGGGTCTGCCCTTCAGCTAGTGCACACTCCCACTACTAGAGTCACCAAGGAAAAGGAACCCACATAATATTATGACAAAACATAAATATCGTAATGTATGCATCTATACTCCTCATAAAGGAGTAGTATCCCGATGCACGTGACTTAAAAATGCATGACATATACTTAAGATGCAAGTCATACCCAATTCTTTTCATGGCGTAATATTCCTTTGAAACGTGCAAACATAATACTTGTCATATCTTCCACAATTAACTTACATGCTTACTAATGTCTCAAATGCATAGGTTAAACGTATTATGTAGTATACATGCATGCATATGGAGGTTCATGCATGATCCAACATCCAAAAGTAAACTCTCAACGATCAAAAGCGTTAGTTTTAAACATCCAAAAGTTGAAATTTTAGAGACAAAAATATATTTTACTAAAAAGAAATATAAAAATTATTGAAATTAATAATTAAGATATTTTCCATTTTAAAAAAAGTTATTGATCATATTATTGTATTTATATAATATCCATTAAATTCTGCCAAACCCTTCAATTTAGGGTATTAACATACATTTTAATATGTTAATAAATGATAATTTAATAACAGTCACCGAATTTTCTTATCTAAAAGACTTAATTACCCTCTAAATCTTAATTAGTTTCCATTAATACATCATTAAACTTAATCCAATATCTAAACAAAAGCCCTTTAATTGGAGTCGAGCCGAGTATGGTTATAATATTAAAAGTTTTTTAAAAATTTAAAAAATAACAGATACTTTTTTTTAATAAATTAATAAAAATACGTTTCAGCTTTATACTTTATCTTTAAAAAAATTTACTTTTAATAATACCTCAAATTTAATAAATAAATAAATATATATTTAAAAAAAAAAAAATCAAAAAATAGTTAATATTTTGTTTAAAAAATAAAAAATACCTCGATTTTTCATAGAATTCATTAATTTTTTTTTTAACTTCAAAAATACTTTTAAATTTTTTTAAAAAAAATAAAAAATACGTTTAAAAAATGTTCATGATGAACTTTTCAAAAGTAAAATTAAAACATATGTAGATAATTTATGGTTTTGGTAGACAGTTTTCGTACCTATATCGATGATAAAAAGTCTTTTAACTTTTTTTATATAGTAAATTGTGTTACTGTCACTTTTAAAATTATTTTATGGGTATTTTTAAAATATAGTACTGATTTTTATTGAGAACTAATCTAAGTGTATTTTATAACTTTTTTAGATCATACCAAAATTTATGGATATTTTAAAATAAAAAGTTTAAAAATATTTCTTTTTTACTAATTTAGTCTTCTAACTAAAAAAAATTAAAAAATAATCATATTTTTAAATTTGATATTTTATTATCGGGAGCTTTCAAAAGTTTTAATTAATATCTTCATTTTTTTTAAAACTTCAATAATATTTAAAAATAATAAACATTAGTATTATTTAAATTCGTTAAAAATTGAATGATATTTTTAAAATAAAAAAATAATAATAAGAATATTAATATTATTTAAATATTTTTTTAGATAAAATATAAAGGGAAAAAGTATTTTTATTAATTTAATAAAAAGAAAAAGAGAAAGGAGGAGGAGGAGATCTCAACCTCCACTTCCTGACTATTCTCTTCCAACTATTCCTCCTTCCCTCTCTGAATTTTCTCTGGCTTTTCACTCCCATTCCTCCTTCGCCCCTCTGCAAATTTTAGGGCAAACTTAGATCTCTGCCGAGGATTCTTCTTCTACGCTCTGCTACCTGATTTCGGTGCTGTGATTCTAGGTTGTTTCAGAATTGTTTTCGTTTCTTTGTTCCTCCTCGTTTTTCATGCTTCTCCTCTGAATTATACCTGCAATGGACTCGATATGGAGCCACACTGGCGCGCCAGACGCCTTGCATTTTGTCATCGCCGTCCAGTTCGCCTTCGGCTTTTACGCTGCGAGGTTCCTACTCGACAGATTCATTTTTCGTGTGAGTTTTCAAATTACATTTGTTTTCTACTTTTCATTTGCTCTTCTGTAGTGCAATTTTGTTTCTCACTTGCCTTTTGTTTTTGTCTGTGTGCGGGTGATTTATGTATGGATTCTGATAATTCGTTTTAAGAACGTCGTATATGTGCGTTTAGGTAGCAATTTGAATATCTTGTCTGTTATTCACCTAATAATTGTTTCTAACTTTTTTGTGACGGCGGAAAATATGAAAAATTGAAGATGAGATGGAAAACTTTTAATGTCTCTACTTGTTCTACTTGCATTTATTTTCTTCACATTAAGAACGCCGTACTCGATCTTTTCTCGCTCGGTTATGATTTTCTGGTGAATTTCAAATACTTTTTTTGTACTGAACTTAATAGGTGGTGTTTTCAACATCTACTTAGTTTGGTCGTCATATTATAGAGCACCTGGTGGCACTGCCCCGCTGACTTAACCAGACACGAAATATTCATTATTAAATGATAGGTATCAGGATTTGTTGCAATTATTTTCAATGAAGACGTGTGGATGTTAACATCTTTATTAAGCAAGGAGTTCGGTTGGTCATCATGATGAAATGTTAGAAATTCTACCTTTGTCATGGTAGCCAAATTTCAGATGGCATCCAATTCCAACATCAAAAATGGATGTAATAGAAAAAGATTTTTTACTAGCTTTTATTTAGGGCAGTGCAGAACAGGAATAGAGGCATAAAAAAAGAGAGGCTAAAGGGAAACATTGAAGGGGTTAGGCTCCAAACCTCCTCCCACCAATGACAATTGTCCTCAAAGATCATTCAAATCCTTTTAAGCAACAACTTTAAAACTTCTGGAAAATTGCATGCCAGTGAAATCTTCCACAAGTGGAGTTGACTAGGATTTGCTGCCACGTCTCTATAGAACTACAATCTAGCCCAAGTATTGGCGGAAAAGGGCAACACCAGATAAATTATTCCAATGTTTTGTGGTCTACTTATAAAGAATACAACTATGTTAAAGAAAAAATGGTTGAGGGTTGATCTCTAGATTGTGTGGAAAGTGATTATTCTCCTACCTTCTAAGGTATTCTCGCTGTTCAACTTATGGAAAAAGATCATTGTATTTGACCAGGAAGATGTCTAATTCGCGAAGGCCAACTGATAAAGTGGCTGGAAAAAATTGCGGAGTAATTCCCAAGTTGGCGATTGTGATGGCAGCATCTTGTCCTTAAGTGTCCTTCTTCTTTTTGTGATTCAGGACAGTATACTGCCTCAACTTGGAGTGCTCAGCATAGGTTGTTTCGTAATTACTCCATTGGCACCATCATTTTAGATTGGAAGGTCATTCGATAATCCTTCCTTTGGAAAAAGGATGCCTTATCCTTTTGTCCCGTAGATTGCTTTGTTGCCTTTGGTCTTCTGTGTAAGAGGACTCACATTGTTATAGACGTAAAAATGCAATTGGAAAAACAAATGCACACTGTAGAGCTTCTCTTTGGAGCTCCTTTTCCAAAGCATTTTTTTCTCGGTTGTACTTATAAAATGAAGTATCCAGGCTCCGCTTAGAAAAATGTGGCTACGGTTTTTGTTGTCACTGCCAATTGGAGAAACTTTTTTTTTCTTTTTTTTTTTGTAATCTTCAGAACTTTGTGGGCATCCTTATAACCCTTTTTCTACTTGGTTCTTTTGTGTTGTCAATAAGATTTCTCTGTACTTATTAAGAAAGGGGAACTAATTATGTTATTCAACTTGTCCTATTTTTAGAGGTTCGCAATTTGGCTGTTGAGCAAAGGAGCTGCTCCGCTGAAACTTGATGAGGCTACCCAGTCAAAGGTTGTAAAATGTTCGGAATCAATGTGGAAACTAGCATACTATGGTACTGTTGAAATATGCATTTTAAAAATTGCATATAATGAACCATGGTTTAGAGATTCAAATCAATACTTCAAAGGCTGGCCAAATCAGGAGTTGCAGTGAGTAGTTTACATGCTTTGTTGTTAATTTTATTGATGAACTTCATCTTTGCGTCAAGGATCAGATCTAACTTGCTGTGTTGATAATATTGATAGAAATTCTTGAAGTCGGTCGATGTCCTCTTCTATCTAGATTACTCCTCAATAATTTTTTAGCTTTTTTTCCTTTTTTTTTCATTTGTGCATTTGGGCTCTTTTCTCCATTCTTCTTCTTCCTTGGTACGGCAACTTTAATAGTAAGAAGTTGAAATTTATACTTCTAACTTCAGTGTATTAGTACTCCTAAGGTATACATTCAAATGGATTAAAGATTTTTGTTTTGTATGAACTGATCCCTTTCATTTCTTTCTGCAGGCTTCCTCTAAAACTATTCTATATGTGCCAATGTGGGTTCTACTTATATAGCATTGCTGCTCTTCTTATATGGGAGACTCGGAGAAAGGACTTCTCTGTCATGATGTCTCATCATGTAATTACTGTTATCTTGATCGGATATTCATATATGACGAGGTATTCTTAAAGTTCCTTTATACAAGTTCAACATAGCTAGTAATATTTAATTATAACTAGAGATGTGTTGATTGCTGTTCTACTGATTGGGAAAGTCATGCCAGAGTCTGTTTCCTACTTGTGCTTTCATGATCGTAGTTACTTATATTGCTGCTGGGCTTCTTTTTTTTTTTTTTCCTTTTTCATTGGAGAAAGTTTTCCACCAGTCTTAAGACCTTGTAACTTTTGATACAGAATAGGTCAAAGATTCAAAGCTGTGATTGTTGAAGTCTATTAGAATTATTGCATTAGAGCAAATGTTACTTTGTGGCCTATTCTCTCTCTCTCTCTCACTTTCTCAAATTAATTTTCGTATGATACTGATCCGTTGATTTGAGTACTTCTAGAAGCACTGTATTTATTTTTCAATGGAATCGTTTCAGATGATTTATATATTTGGTTCAAATTAGTATTTCATTTCTACCGTTTATTTTGGCATTTATCATTCTAGTATCCATTGATAATATGATGGAAACCTCTTGAATTGAAGTTGATTCTTTGAAAATCCTGCATTCTTATGATTGTCTTGTGATATGAATGCCCATTAGAAAGAAATTAGGGATATTATACTGGTATATTAGTAAATAGCAGAGAGTTAATTATGGTATTTGGTTATAAATAGAGTGGAAAAGGGGGAAGTTGAGCAAGATTCAGTGAGTTTGGTTTAGCGCTTGAGTGAGAATGCTCAAGAAAGGGAAGTTCAAAGTACCTCAGTTTTCAAATCCTTGGTTATCTTGTAGATTTTGTTATCTTTGCCTTGCAATATATTTTGAGTTCTACATCTTGCTTAGCTGATTATGTGTTGGGTTTGTATACGGTTATTAGGAGATTGAATTGTGCTGTTTAACATAGTTTGGAGGACAACGGTCTTATTGTATATCATTTAATATAACATTTGAGCATGATATCAGAACATAGATATGTCTATCCGAGTCTAAATGTCTTGTTTTAACTTCTTCTTTTTTTTTTTTTATCGGTATCTTACACAGTTTTTCATTTTTCTTAAAAACTAGACAAAGTTAAAGCATTTCCATTCAAATTTTGATAAAAGGATGGTTGTTCCTTTTTCTGGATTTGATTGTAGACCTGATGATAATTAATAATAACCCATTTACGGGAATATAAATATCATGGTGCCATTTAGTATCATGAATGATTTAGGGAGTTATTGAAGAATGGAAATTATTTGAAGTTTCCCTACTTGAGTTGGTTTTTCTTGACCCATTTACGGGAATATAAATATCATGGTGCATTTAGTATCATGAATGATTTTTAGGGAGTTATTGAAGTATGGAAATTATTTGAAGTTTCCCTACTTGAGTTGGTTTTTCTTTTTATCTTTTTTCTTTTAAAAAAACCTTACTTGGATTGAAAGAAAGTCAAACAGAAGTCTTCTGATGTTTTTTGGGATAATGTACCCACCTTATAGCTCAATTTGGGGCTCCGCGAGATCTTTAGGATGTAACCCTCTTTTTTATTTAATTATGTTGCACTGTAACCATGTGTGAAAGTTACTCACATATTTGCAAACTTTATATTTGTTTATTTATGGGTCAAATTGTTGTTTTAAAGCCTCATCTGAACCTTCCTTTTTTTTTTCTTTTTTTTTTTTTTTTTTTTTGAGTATGTCACCAAAAATTGCTAGACTCTTCTTTCTTTCTCAGCATTTCTTATGATGGAAGTCTAGACTGATTAAACTAATAGATGACATTTTAAATCAGGATTTTTGTACTCAATTCTGCAGATTTTTCCAGATTGGATCGGTTATTCTTGCCCTCCATGATGCAAGTGATGTCTTCATGGAAGCTGCCAAGGTTTTTAAATATTCTGAAAAAGAACTCGGAGCAAGTGTTTTCTTTGGATTTTTTGCTGTTACATGGCTCGTATTGCGGCTTATATTCTTCCCATTCTGGGTTATAAAAGCAACAAGGTTTGTGCTCCTGGTGTTTGTTTTTATCTTTGAAGATTTGTGTGTATCCACACTCTTTTGCTCATCTGATTTTGTGATTGATACTTCTCAGCTATGATCTCTGTGAGTACTTGAAGCTATCAGATGCGAATTCCAGATTGATATACTATGTTTTCAACACGATGTTGTTGATGTTGCTTGTGTTCCACATATACTGGTGGTTGCTCATATGCTCCATGATCCATAGACAGCTGAAAAATAGGGGAAAAGTTGGAGAGGATATAAGATCTGGTGTGTAACTTTACTCATCCACTAAAAGTTTCTCGTTGATCAAATAGGAAAAGGGGAGCCCTCCCACAAGTCCCGTCTGTTTTAGATTTATGTATGATAATTTCCTACAAGTCACTGGTACCTTTTGTGTTATGCATCTAATTTCATTTTTCATAAATGAAAAGAGTTTCATCTGCATGATTCATATTAGCCTAAAAAGAACTTCATTAAAAACAGCTTCAAACAGGCCCTCGAGCTTTAAGCAAATATCATGGTTAATTTTATAATGAGTTTTAGATTCAGAAAAGTATATTGAATGTACAGGATAACTGCTTAGTTTCAATTTTCTGGTTTTCTTTATTCAAATGGGTAAGTAATGCAATGGTTGTAACTGATGTTCAAATTTTTCTCTTGTATTTTCTTTACAGATTCGGAGGATGACGATTAGATGAAAGATCTGTTGAAGAGTACTTTTTGCACTGATTAGTGATGGTAGCTGTGGGGTAATTACTTTTGTATTTCTCGTCTACATTGGTCCAACGGGTTAGAGAAGTTACTTTCATTTTATCACTTCGCCTCCATTTTTAGTGGGTAGGGATACAAATGTATGGCCATTGAGAGTATCACTTCTCTATATATTTGGTTTATAAATAGGAGATTGGTGCATCCTTTGTTAAGGACCCTCATCTTCTGTGGGGATGGAGAGGAGGGTTGGCTGGGGCTTTACCAGAGTTGAGAGGCGAAGAAAAAACAGAAAGTCTGTTGCATTATGTAGCACTTTTTGCTCTTCTATTTCTTAGGAGACTGTTGAGGTTTTGCAATAAGCATCATCATATTAGGCCAGAATTTGTGTTGAATATATAATATTCTTCTGAACAGTGAAACAAAGTGCCTTCACAATGAACATCTTGTTTGTACTGCAAATTTGTTGGGACAATCTACAAAAGAGAAAACTGAATGAATGTATAACAAGATTGAGCTGGAAGATTCTTAATTTTGTTGCGCTTATTTTAGGTCTTCCATGCGTCTCTATGTAGTGAAACATTGTTATTGACTTAGACACGTTTGAAGTTTTCTATTTTTATTTTGGAGAACCAAAAATGATGTCTATTATCTTACTATATGACTTCTCCTATCTCATGTAGGGCACACTTTCCTCTCGCCTCGGTCAGGTAATAAGGCAATTGTGCCTTATATCATGTCCTGGACTTTGGAGTTTACGGTGTTTACACCATATTATGCATATAAACATACAGTACAATTCTTGTTTGTTGTACTTGTAGTTTTCATTGTGAAAATATTTGTGCTTTTTTGTAGGTCTTTTTTAGTTCGACAATATCTTGGGGGTAAGATTTGAACCTTTGACTTTTTGGTTGAGAATATATGTTAATTACTATTGAACTATATTCACTTTTGATAACGAGTCATTACCTTCAAAAACGTCGATCCATTTCTGGTTTGTGTTGTGCACCTTAAAGGAGAATTACTTTTTGTATATTATATAAAAAGGTATAATCTGTTTCCTCAGCTCTCTCCATTCATGCATCTATTATGCGTCTGATCTTGGCCCAGAATTAATTGTATTAGATGCCAGACTATGTGCTTTGGTTCCCAGTAAAGTTCTCATCCCAAACTCGCCACCCTTCTTAGTTTATCAAATCATCCATTAAACTTAGCTAATAAATTGTTAAACTGAACTTATCAAACCATTAGCCTAGCTGGTTGACGAGGATCCTGTTCAAGAGGATATTTAAAGTTAAAAGTTATTAGTATAATTTCAAACCGTCTGTGGTTAACACAAGTATAATTCAAAAGGTTTGTATTATGGATAAAGGTTGAGTGTCCTATTAGAGGAATACAATACGACCCAATTTGTCATCGTTATAAATAATTTGAGGAAAATTATCCATGTGGAGACATGTGATTGGAATATCTTATACAATGAGTTTGTATAAGACTAAACCATAGAATATTTAATTTTTTTTTGTAAATCTGTTAATTGAGAAGATCAATATTTTACATGATGATCATATACGACTCGATCTTAATCCTGAATGAGTTATGAACTCTTGCATGTGAGCGATTGTCCTTTGACTTACATGGGTGAAGTGAGAATAACTCTTGTAGACCCTTTGGGTTATTACTTAAATATGATATTTTTGTATGTCAACCTCGAATATTCAGTATTATATTAATAAGTTTGAATTTTTATACTGGATAATATTAAATTATAAATAAATCATCAAAATTATTATTAAAAATTAAGTAGTTCATTACAAAATTTTAGGCCATAAATTTCAACACCTGCGTCTCAAATCCCCTCTCAAGACTGGTTATAATTTGGTGACCTTATTCAGGAGGCCCTTGGACGTTTCCATAAGTTGAAGCACTTAATCAGCTTGACGCACTACGAGCGCCACTTGGCAAGGGTGCTATTGGATTTGACTTAGGTTGCTAATAACGCTATCGGGGTACCGGTAGGGATAAGGTGGTGGAGCCTCTAGTGACATTGTTCATACTGCTGACAATCTAGTGAGCTACCTTAGTCATTCCTAGATGTCGCGGAGATCTCTACTAAATTCTTAGGGGCATCTAGGTAGTTTAAATCTCATTAATGTTTCTAGGACCCTCGAGACAAACTCCTCAAGACTAAACCAATATCGAGGTGCACTTAAATCTGACCTCTAATCGCTGCTCACGATCCAGAGTGCTCGGTCTACTGGAAACGTACTGACAGGTCAATGTGAAAACTACTCTAGCTATAGAACTCTAATCTTAACTTGGTTCTCTCATGTGTGCTTTTTAGAGAAATACTCCTATCGATCACCTAAAGCATAAAAGCATAATCTAAACATTCATGCAAACTCAACGAGAAGATGACATTCATCAATCACCCGAAACACAGATAACAATATCTCGTCTTCCTTTCTAACACAGTGGAAAGCATAAAATCAACATGCATCTCAACGGGCTCTTCATCCATCTTGTAGTAGACTAAAATGTCGTCTAATAGAAATAGTTACGAATGTATAGGAACTCTCTGATCACAAAGTTCATTAATCCCATAAAGAATGTGAATGTTGTTTCTTAGCCCAAAGGACATTACCATAAACTCGTAATATCATAATCAGACTTAAGGTTGTCTTAGGGATAGATTCTTTCTGGATTTCCAACTGGATAATAACTTGATCTCAAGTCAGTCTTGAAAATACAGGTGGCTCCTTGTAACTAGTAGAACAAACCATGTGTGAGAAAGCAGATATTTGTTCTTTATCATAATCTTATTTAACAACCTGTAGTCTCTACATAGGCGCACAATCCATCCTCCTTTTTCTAGCTCCAAGCGAAACACAAGGGTGTATAAGATCTTTATCCAACAAGTCTTCTAATTGCACCTTAAGCTCCTTTAATTCAGTTGAGACCCGACATTATAAAGCCCTAGAAAAATTAAGAGAAACGAGATCTGAAAAGCTGACTTATCGACAATGGGGCACGTGTTCGACGAGCGGTAGAACGTGCGACAACACTTAAGTGCTCAAAAAGTGAGGGAAAGGGGCGTTTAGAGAGAGGTTGTAGAGAGAGATATAGAAGAAGGAGAGGGATGGAAATGAAATAGGTGACGTGGAATGGGAGAGAGAAGATCGTCCGTGTCCACCCACGGTATACATCTCTAATTATTTGATTAGACAAAAATGAAATAAATTGGATGTAAAAAATGGTGGATGCTTTTGGTGTGAACATAGCAAATGGTAGGTGGTACATCACCTAGCGCATTAAAATGAGTTAAAACATCTCTCTCAAAAGTAAAAATAAGCTTCAATTTTGTCTTTTAATTTTTCAAATTTCTATTTAATTCTCATTTTTTAATTCAAAATTTTAGATTTTTATATCTCTATATTTAAACTTTTTATATATTTACTTCCATTTACTGAGGTTTGACTTTTGACCATTTATTTTAATTTTTATAAATTAATATTAATTTAAAGTTTTTTTTTTTTTTTATCGCTATTAAAATTAGTTTTACAAAATTCTTCCATAATATCTTAAATTAATTAACCAAAAATCATCATGAAAGATAAAAACAAAAAGTAAATATTTACGGTGAAAACTTAAGGATAACAAAAGTGTAAAATCTATATTTTAAAATATATCGATTAAATTGGAAATTATATTTAAAAGGTAAAAAGTAAATGGCCAAAAAGGTTTTTTTTTTTCAAAACTATTTTCAATTTTGTCGTTTTCACAATCAGAATTCACAACATACACGGACTCCACACTCCATTTTCACTTTTGCAATTTCCCACGTGGCCCTTAATCTTATAATTAAATATTATAAATCAAATTGATTAGTTCAAATCTTTGGGATTCTTTTACTCCAACCAAACAAAAAACTTACGATTATGTAATCTTATCGGATAAAATCGATATTGTGATGAAGAACGAAGAACAAAAATTACTATGAAATCTCATTTTGATGGAGCACAATCAATATAACAATTCGATAGGTTGGTTCGTATGTTTTTTTTTTTTTTTTTAAATCATGTCTTGTTAATCACAATTCGATAGGATGGCTAGTTGACTTCGGGAGCCAAGACTTGAGGTTGGCCTAATTCTAGAAACGTGTATAAGGGAGATAAAAGGAGGAGAAAGAGAAGAAAAAGGTGGAGAAAAGTGACAGTAGACGATATCCTTGTCACTTTCATCGAATGATATTGATATTGTGGTCGATATAGATGGGTGTTAAAGATATTTAGTACTAAATATTTAATATATTCAAGATGTTCGTATTTTCTTTCACAACCTCTCAAGTGATCAGAGTACCGATCTTTATGTTATTATCTAACTTCAAAACTTCATATGTTTATTTAACACATCATTATTATGTTCGTCACTCTCATCAACCAGGGTATTCTTTTTGTTCCAATCAAATTAAATGGGACAAATTACCAACTCTGAGGAAATCATTTATGCATAAATCAAGAAGCAACTCTTCAAGTTCTGAGATACATCAAAGGCGTCTATTTCTGAGTTTTCCATCTTTTTTGGAAATTCAATAATTTCTTGAGAAGTCTAAAAAGTAAATCAATGAAAGACGTCTATTTTTTTATTTTGCATTTTTCTTGAAAATTCAATAATTTCTTGAAAGTCTAGAGATTTTCTTTGTTGGGAAGACAAAAGTGTCATTGACCTACACTCGACAAGACAAGTTAGATATTATTGACTACACACTCCAACTTGACGAGAGTATTAGAATATATTATAATAATTAGTTATGGAATATATTTTAGATATTCGTAATCAGTTAATATTCTAGTCGTGAGCAGTAATGAAAATTGGACTTTTGATCCCACCATTGTTTGCTACACCTTCCGATCCCAATTCTATTTCTCATTCTTAACAATGGGTCTCGATGACAATCAACTTTAAATGGGTAGACAAACTTTTTATAAGTTATGTACTATCTCTCTTAAGGAAGAGGATAAGGAATATGAATCGATAAAAAATGATCACAACACTATGTCGAGAATAGAGTTGTGAGCTTCATTTTTGGAGTTCGAGACTAACTATTAATAAATGCTTCCACGTTATGATACCAAATAGATGGAGGGTATAATATTTTTTAGACAATTTAGAAAAGTGTAAACAAATATAAACATTTTTAATGAAAATATATCCTTAAAAAAAAAAAATAATAAAAAAATTCTTATGCTAATGAAATTTATATAAAACTTATATTTTTTTTCCAATATATAAGGTAATATAGCTAAAATATTTTAATTAATATTATTTAAAAGACATTGACTTGCATATTAAAAATATTTAAAAGCTAAATTAATAAAAATATCGATATATTTTGTAGTTATTTCTGATGGATGATAAAGTCTCACGTGATCATAGGTTTATAATAAAAGAATACTCTCTCTATTGACCTGAGATCTTTTGCCGAAACCAAAGCAAAGTTACGAGAACTTATACTCAAATTTAATAATATCATACTACTATGGAGAGTTGGGTGCATCTAACATCTCTTCCATTTTTTATAAATTTTAATATCTTTAAGCTTTTAAAAGATTTTTCAAAAATATCTTTAAGCTTTTAAGGTTGACAAATTTAAAAGTCAAACCGAAAATATTTAATAATTTAAAAAAAGGAAAAGAAAAAGAAAAAGTCAAATTCCATGTCTATGGGAAGATTCTATTTTTCTTTTCACATTTCTTTGGACATTCCGATTGGACCTGTTGGGCCCTCGCCGGAAGTCACCTGTCCTCTTGCCGCCGTCACATTTTTATTGTTTTTTTTTTTTTTATTTTTTAAAAAAAAAAATAGTCTTAATTTGATTCCATTATTTTATTTATTGGTTATAATACAATTATATAAATGGTCTTATTTAGCACCAGCCCTATTTTAAAATAATGTTTGTTGCTTCTCACGTTAAATTATAATTTGTTATTTAATTTTTTTTTAGTTAAATTGAATTATTTTGGTTGTGACTCGTAACGCATTGGAACCTAAATAATGTGGCCCGTAGCGTATAAAGATCAAATCTATGAGTTTGAACCATTTCCAACACTAACCCACAAGATCGGTGAGCTATTTTTCTAAGATTTATTGGCATACTCTTGTTTGTAGTATTTTTTTAATTCGTTTAAAGCACCGTAAATTAGTTTAAACCAATGGAATCTATTTATGATTAGATTAAACCATTCGGTTAAAGTTTGTTCTCAAGCTCGAGTTTCGAGCCTAAATTTGAACTTGAGGCTTGGCAAGCATCCCACCCGAGCCACTATGTTGATCCTGAACCTAGCTAGGCTTAGAATCCCAACCAACTCTTAGCAGATGCAACCCATAGGGAAGTCTAGCCCGCGCGACTTCAGCAGCCCACTTGTAGTCCTTGTGACTCTCTATCACTAACGGCCTAGTTCCCTCGGCCAGACCCATCCACACTCGACCCAACACCTGCACGTAGAGTAATAACCAACCCGTTATCGACCCGACCTAGTATTGGAGTTGCGCGCATAACCCTGTGACTGTGTCTGAACCCATGCACCTGACCCAACCTGACATTATGACCCGCACCCCTCGCCAATGTCAGCTTGGCTTGGTTACCTATTTTGAGCCCCATTTGAAATTTATAGACCCTCTCCTACTGTTTTTGGAAACATTTGAGATCAGTATAACCCATGTTTGCTAAATTTAAATTATTTTTTAGCTGAAAATTTGACTATTTAATATCTTTAGGTGAGTCAAGCCTCATTAATATTTTCTAACCGAATGTCATAGACCCACCGGTTGAGTTAGATATCAAGGGGTAGATCCAGATTAGCATTAAGGTTAAATTAGTGGCTTCGGCTTAGGCCAACAAGCAAGTGGCTTTATTGTTAGCTTAGTTGGACGAATTGTATGATGTATGATGACACATGTCTCATGACCCTTGAACATGTCATAATTATGATTGTTATGCTATTCTATGTATGCTATAGTATGTTATGTCATGTGATGTTATATTATGTTATGTTATGCCATGCCATGCCAAGTTTTTAAGTTTTGCTCTAATGTGATTATTTCATGTTATGAAACCACGTTTATGATATTGATAATCTATGATACATAAACCTCCATTTCACCATGTAATGTCCCCTATATTAAGTACAAAAGATTTTTTTAGGAATTTCACAGGCCCATTATGTTATTAACAAATGAAGGTTTGACTTGCATCATAAACTTACGCCATGATTTTAAGTTATAGGGACCTCATGCATTTTTATATGTCATGTGCATCGTGATACTTTCTCGTTATGATGAGTACGAACGCATACATTACAATATTTATGTACGCCATGATATTATGCGAGCTCATTTCCCTTCATGGCTCCAGCAGTGTAAGCATGCACTAGCTAAAGGGTAGGCCCAGAGGGTACATATACGCTCGCCTAGTGAGTCCATAAATCGGTCATCAGTAGAGAAGTACTACACATCCAATTTTAGCCCAGATTGGAGAGCAGAATTTAAAGCCATGAAATGTTTTTATGAAATGATAGGTCCCAGACATGATTGCGTGTGATTGCATATCCCGACCTTAACAACAAGATTACTTACTAAGTATTTCTTAAAATACTCAAGTCACTTTCTATTCTTACTAATGTACAAAGATGAAGATGTCACGGTGGTGGTCATAGGACTGAAGTTACGGTAGATGCATTCATGTTATTGGTAGCCCTTAGAATTAATTAGGACATTATTTTATTTTTACCTTGTTTTGTTTAAACATCACATTATTGATTTTTCGTTATGTTGATTTTAAAAATTTTAAATGATCATTTACGAAATATTGGAATGTATAAAGGAAAGAAAAAAGAAAAAAAAAATATATATATATATAAATGGAATAAATAATAAATATTAAAAAAAGGAAAAATAGAAAAAAAATACGTGGCATCGCGTCAGAGGACGAGCGTAGTTAGAAGAGTTCCAAACCTCCGTCTCGCGTCATCACATATCTCACGGCCGTACTCCTTTAGAATTTACAATTCTGTGTCCGTGTCTTAACGGTGTGACCAGCTGTCTGCCACGTCATTCCGCCCCTCTCTCTCTCTCTCTTATATACCCCTCTTCCCTTTCTCACTCCTCCCAATCCATTTCTCAACGCTTGAAAATTAAAATCACAAAATTCCCAAAACACTCTCTTCTTCCACTGCCGCTCGTCCAGCATGCTTATGGCCTCCCACCACCACTCCGCCGCCTTCCCCCGCCTCACCGACGAGCAGGAAGGCCTCGTTATTGTCGACGCTCTCACCCAAGTCGTGTCCGGCGCTGCAGCCGCCGGCCTCGAATTCCGACACGACCACTTCCTCCGCCTTCTTCACCCACCTTCCACTAACACCACCACCACTATCTTTCCGCCCTCTTCTGATTTTGACACGTGTCACATCTGTAGAATCAGCGGCTGTTTGGGTTGCAACTTCTTCTCAACCCCCTCCTCCCACCAGCCCACCACCACCACTACCACCGATAAAAACAACAACTCCGGCCGCCGTGTCAGACGATTGAAGAAGAATTACAGAGGTGTCCGGCAACGTCCATGGGGCAAATGGGCCGCCGAAATTCGCGACCCGAAACGCGCCGCCCGAGTCTGGCTTGGCACCTTCAATACCGCTGAGGAAGCCGCACGTGCCTACGATGAAGCCGCCATTAAGTTCCGAGGCCCACGTGCCAGACTCAACTTCCCCTCCTCAGACAATTCCTTAATGACATTCAATTATTCTCCTCCGGCAGCCTCCACTACTACCTCCACCTCCGCCACAGTCACCGCCGCCCCTGCCACCGCCGCCGCCGCCGCCGCCACTTCAAATTTCAACCCAAATGAAGCAGCTGTAGCACCGAGGACACCGTCATCAATGATGGAGATTCAAAACAACGTCGTTTTGGCTGAAATATTCGAAGACGACGACGACATTAAGAGTTTGATTATGGATTTCGCCGGTCAATCCCGGAGCCGTTGAAATCAAAATTAAATTTAAATATTGTGAAAATTCTTTCAACTATTTTTTAAATTAGGGAAAGAATTCATTTTTTGGTCAAATTATTTGTTTAGAAATTCTACAATAGTCAAATCCAAATGGAATAAAAGAAATAAAAATTACATTTGGTTGATAATATTTTCTTTAATTATTAAACAAAGTTGCAATTAAAAAATGTTTAAATTTTTTTAAAAAAATTCTAATTTTTTAATTTTAATAATTAAAAAATTGCGCCATATTTATCTCGTGCTTAAATTAAATTAAATATATATATATATATATATATATATTATATATATATATATATATATATATATATATATATATATATATATATATATATATTAAAAGGGGTTTGGGGATTTAATTAAAAAAACGGAAAGCACCTGAATAGTGAAGTAAGAGAGAGAAAATGATTTATATTTAGAAATTATTGGTCAAATAAAGGAAGTGACGAGGATTTTCTGGGATGCTTCTTATACTCGGTCCCGTTGAACTGCTTTGCCAGTTACGCGCTCCAGCCCAAGCTCACAAATCTTTGATACGCCACTCCCCTTATCATCTCTTTTTTTTTTTTTTTTTTAATTTTTAAAAATATTTTGATGGGACAATAAAATGAAACAAATATTTCTATTTCTATAGTATTTGTGGTTTTTTCATGGTCTTAGTCTATTTAGAATCAACAAGAGATATTAGATGAGTCATATTCCTTGTATATGAGACTGTGCTTATCAATCTGAATATAAGTTGGCTTAGTGAGACCCGTTGTGGCTAGAGAAAGGAAAAGAGTTGGTGCTAACAAGTTTGTCATCTCGGAGAAACTCTAAAGTTCAAGCACACCACTAGTAATTATTGTTCTTTTTTTACTTATTCTCCGTTGGAGAAGAGAACAAAACATTCTTTATAAGTGTATGAAAAATTGTTACTAGCATATGCATTTTAAAAACCTTGAGAAGAAGGTAGAAAGAAAAAATCTAAAGAAGACAATATCTTCCAGCGGTAGATTTAGACTGATATAACAAGTGTTAATATGATGATAGTTGTGAGTTACTGAGACTGAATGTTATATGATATGTGAATAACATATGCTACTATAGTAATTAGTCCTGGGTTTTATGAAACCAAAAATGGACGACACTTCAATCAAGTTACGTGTTATGATCAGTCATAGGTTTGATGAGATTGATAGTCACATATGAATGAATTAGTGATAGATGGTATAAATGTCAATCACACGGGATATCAGGATATGAATCATGATTATGTACGATTGCACACTTTATTTTGTATCTTCTTCTTTTTCATGGTTCCAGTATGTATGAGCATACAAATGCCCATAATCAGATCCATGAAAAATTGAGACTCGTCCAATGGGTCCATATGAATGTACACGAGCCATGTTTAGTGAAATAAATGCAATTCCAATTTTACTCAAAAAACAATGTGAAGCTCAAGATCAATCATGGAATTAGATCCCACAAATTGTGATAGTTATAGATATGTTGTTTGTGTTTGCATTTTTAGCTCTAATAGTGATGTCAGTTACTAAGTATTTTTAAATATTCACCATATTTTTCTATATTTTTCCGATAACGAAAAGAAAATCTTAGACGTTTCACAATGATTGCTACAAAGGCTATAGACAATTACGATAAAGTTCGTTCCCAATTTCACTTCATTCTTTACAATTTAGGGTTATTTTTGGCATTTACTCACTCATTTGCCCATTTTTCTAAATATAATAATTTTATCCGATTTAACAAAATTAGAAGTTGAACGTTCAAATTCACATTCCCTATGTAAAGTAAAATTAAAATTTTTCCTTACCAAAGTTAAATTATAAATTTAGTTGAAGAAAATTAGAGTTTAGTATTTATAGTTTAAAGGGTTAGAATTAGTTTATATATGATAAATCTTCCTATATAATATTTATTCCTATAATTTAATAAGACCTTCTTAAATAGTTTTACGATTATTTAATTAGAAAAAATATTATGAAGCATATAAATTATTTATGAATTATCAAATAAATTTAATTTTTAAAATGATAATTTATAATAAAATAAATAAAATTATTAAATCAGTAAGATTCTTGGAAGTGTACCGTACACGGTGACGTTGAAAAGCTATGGACGGTACGCGCCACGCGGTCCGGTCTAAGGACAAAGGCTGTTTGAGGTTCGGCTTCGATACGTGAGCTGTCGTATCATCATTTATTCCTTGGACTCTTCAAACAACAATCACTGCCTTGATTCTTTCAAACTACTTTAAACAAACAAAAAATTAAAATTAAAATCTAATTATTAGGTATTCTTTTAATCCTAATTTTAGTAAATTTTATATTTTTTTAATTTATGACATTTTTAAAATTAAAAATTGTTTAAGTTAGTTATTTGTAGGGCCCTAAGTGGTTGGTTGAGTTGGGTTGAATCCAGAGAATTTTTTGGACAACTCAAAAGATCAACTCAACTCGAGATGTTTCACAACTCAACCCTTTATTTTTAAGTTGGGTTCGGGTTTGGTTGATGAATACTAACACTTTTTGAAAAATTATTTACTCTAAAAGTAAGGAAAATAGAAGGATAGATCTCGAAATAAAAATAAAAATAAAAATAATTTGCTATTGTGTTAGTGAACCGTAACTCAACTAAGTGGCACCGAAAAGTTATTAAGTACAACTTAACAAAATAGAGATGAATTGCAACTTCACGAATGAGAACGAGTGGACTAAATTGATCGAGTGAGATTAGAGACTACCAAGTGGGTCATACGATAAGTGACATAAAGAAGTGGGTCATAGCTCAATTAAATTGGTGTAGCTTGATAAAGATGAGACAAGAATCCGTTTAGCGTACGACAGGTGACTTGTATAGCTCCATTCAAAACAACTCGTATCTAATAAAATCCTAGTTTATGTGATAGCGGTAAAAGAATAATAATAATAATAATAATGTCTCATACCCTCCCCCAAAAATACTTCGGGTATAAGAATTCCTACAAAAATAAATAGAAAAACAAAAATGACCAATTTACTTGGAGAGAGGAAAAGGAAGATGGCATTTGCTTAGATTTACATGTAATAGATGCACCAGATTTAAGTTATAACTTAGACCTTTTCTTTTGTTACATCAAGTTATATCTTAGACTTCTTTTTTTATTTTAAGAAATCATATATAATTTCTTCTCTAATTTCGTTGCAATTATTTAGCTTTGAGTTAGAAATTAAATACCAATAATTTTATATGAGTTCATGATTAGCCACCATTAAAAAAAGAAGATAGAGTAAATAGATTGAGAAAGAAAAGGACTGTTTTTTATAAATTGACTGCATATCCCCAACATGAAATAATGACATATTTTTTTAATCTAAAATAATGAAATAATGAAATTCGATTTTTACTAAGGTAATTAAGTGAATATTAAAAATAGGTGAAGTCTCGACATAAGTGAGAACGAATTCGAAGGGCGAAAGCAAGTAAATTTGGAGCTAGATAGAACTTAGGCCAACCAAGTAAGTGGTTTTACTATTGGCTCAGTCGGAAGACTTGCCTTATGTATAACATCATGTGCCTAGTGGCCCTTACACGTGTCATTTATGCTTTATGTTATGTGATGATATGATGATGTGATGTTGTTATATGATGGTGTGATGTTGTTATACGATGACGTGATGATGAATATGATGATATGAGATGATATTGATGACATGATATGGGGACATAATGATGATGATGTATGATAACATGATGATGTAAGGTGCATGATGATGAGATGACTTAATATGATGATATTCCATATTAAGATAATGTGCATGTATTAAATGTCATAATGCATTATGACAACGAGTTTTTCTAAGATTCAACCCTAATTGATGTGAATGACGACACACGTATGAAGGTCAATGCATGCAAGTTACCCAGGATAATGTGTGAATGATGTACAGAGTTGTGTTAGAAGAATGATTTAAAGATGAAAACTATAGAGACCTTATGCATATTGTGTGTTTATATACATCGGGTTACTTCACCATTTATGATGATGAGTACGGATGCGTACACCATCATCATCATACCTCGCATGATACTCGGGACTTTGTTGACCTCTAGACGTCCGATTACGAACAACTAACCCGACTATGATGGGTCTAGGGGGGTACAAATCGCCTGATGACTCACGCTCGCACATGTGAGTCGTGTGTAAAGAATTGCTACACATCCAATTTTGTCTTAACTGGAGGCCACCTCTACGATAGTTTTAACGATAGATCCTTAACATGAGTTGCATGTGTTTGCATTTCCCTGGCCCAAACAGTGGGGTTACTTACTGACTATTTCTTAAAATACTAAGTCTTGTGCTACTTCTATTTTTCAAGTAAAGGCAACGCACCCCTATGCGATTGACGATGACATCGCAAATAAAGACCATGACACATGCATAGGATAGTTGTATTTTAATTCTTATACCACGTGTTAGTATAGGGCATTTTTCAATTTAAGATTTATTTATTTTATTAAATATTTTGTATGTCCCTTTAAAGACATTTTGAAACATGTAAGTCTACAACAATGTTTTACGATGATGTTTTAAAATATTATTTCCGCATAAGAGATGATGGTATGAAAATGACACTTTTAAATCAGCTAAAAATCTAGGGTCGTTAAAGTTGGTATCAGAGCTTTAGGTTATAAATTATGTAGACTAGCCTACAAGATAGACTTGACATGTTATATAATCCCATCGTCAATGCTTCGTCACCGTCACGTATGTCATGCATAAGATAAGAAAAAAAATTTGGGTAAATATCACTGTTGCTTGTCCATTATCGAATGTAGCTCATGATTGAATTTGTCACTATTGACCGTATTATTTTTTTTACTGAGTTCTATGTTTACTATGATATAGCACATGATATGATTTACCTTGCATGACATGTGAAAGTTAATTGATGTATTGATAATGTTTAGATTTAGCCAAGTTTGTAGTGTGAATGAGGAGCCATAGTTTAGTAAGCTACTAAAGCAAGCGTATGCACAGAAATAATTTTGTTAAGAAAAGCCAAATGTTTCAGTTAGATGTCTTGAACATAGTTAAAAAAAAAAAAAAAAAAAATAAGTGTTATGACCATAGAGATAGAAAGGAATGTACCAACATATACTAACGAGTGAGTAGTTTTAAATGCAAATGACTAAGAAAACTTGATAGACGACAATATCTTATAGTTTGCGTATAGATATTGAAAGTGATAATGTCGAAAGAAAATTCCGTCACTACGAAGTGGTCACAGTTTTATAGGTATGTATCGAGATGGACTACAACGTGAAATTGTCAAGATATTTTAAATTTAGGAAACCCTTCTTTAAAACAAAAATTACAAAAGTGGAAATTGTCACTAAATCAACTAGAAGTTTCGTGGTAATTTCCCTGTACCCCTACACAAATACATTGTAAAAGCTTAATATAAACTAATTTTTGTAGAAAATTAATAATGAACTTTTACTAGTAATGTCAAGCCATTTGAAAGGTATTACAGCCGTTACGGTTTCAAGACTCTCATTTTAAGTTGAATGTTTTAGTATCCCAAGTATTGTCGCAGACGAGAATCTCTACTATGCTTATATAATATCAGTTTTTAGACGAAGAAATTGTTAAGCTCCCCTTCTTGGTGTTACGAAGGGGTTGAAAAAAAAAACCTTTTGAGCGCATGAAAATTCATGTACCCAAGTCTTGCATGTCATAGTCAGCCTGGGTCAATAGAGAGGTAGATTGGCTGATCTCCAACAATATGTTGTATAGGCGGCATTGCGACCGTTTTACCTTCATCAACAAGGCTCCATTTTTGTCCAATATCTTGAAGAACGAGCTGAATAATTCCACTTTGATGTCTTCTTCTATCATTTGATCAAGATTATAGAATTACTTTTCAAGATTGGGATGTAATATACCTTGATCAGTAGACGTTGATCACCATTATTGCATTGGAGCAAGATGGATCATTTTCCTTGGATAGATACAATTAGTCCACCACCAAACACCACGTTTCCAATGAGCTTCTTGTGAAACTCCTTGAATTTTGCTCGATCTCTAGTCACGTGGTTATTCGTTTCTTTGTCAAAGTATCACATGTTGATCTGCACTCGGTCATCTTCACTTACAATGAGGTTTTTCATAACCTTCTCTTTATTGAGCATCAAGAGGTTGGACATCTTCTCGACCAACATTAGTGTGGGCTCTTTGTCATGCGTGAATGTGAGGTTTGCCTTCTCAATTTACTTTTTGTTGCGACACTCTACCACATAATGTCTGTAGTTACCACAAGAGTAACACTCGATCATGCTCGTATCCTTTCAGGGAGTTGACATCGCCATGGATTTTTGAGGTATTGTTGCGGCCTCCTTTACCACTGCGTCTGCGACCACGATCGAGGTCACGCCCTCGACCTCTACTTTCCTTGTTGTGTCTGTCGCATCCCTCTGTACCTGAAAAAGAAGAATCAACTGCATTTTTTTTTTTTTTTGTCTGTGTGAGTCGCTCCTCGTGTGTGAGTAAGATGTGCTTTTTCTCCTCTCTATTATCTCATGAGCCTTGAGACGACCCGTGACCTCCTCAACTGACATGTTCTTGAGGTCACCGAACTGCTCAATAGAGGTAATAATCTATATGAATTACGAGGAGACGACTCGAAGAAACTTCTTAGCGACAAAGATCTCTTCTGCCCTACCGCCTAACAAACGGATGATGGTGACAATAGTTGTCAACTTCATGGCAAATTCATCTGCCGACTCACCATCCTTCATGTAGATAGCCTCAAACTCAGCACTTCAAGTCTGCATCTTTGCTTCCTTGACCAATTCCACACCCATATGCATTGTTTGTAGCGTCTCCTATGCCCTGCGCCTTTAAATTAACTCACATATTTATTGACCATGCTACATATTTACTGTTTATGAGTAACGGATACTAGAACGTTACACTCCCCTCCTTTCTACTCTTTATCATTGTCATATCTCTTACAATGATTTTTTGTGATGATGATATTTGTTTCAGCATCCTACCTCTACTACTAAATATTGATTTCAACTGTTCATCCAACCACACCGAAACAAATAACTAAAGCAAAAATAACAACTTGAGGGGAGAGTTTGTTTGTATTAAAGAAAGTTAGGCAGAGTGGCTTTTCAATTCTATTTTATAGGAGAGAAAACACTGACAATTTCCCTTCGGTGCTCCACAAGTTAATAACCCTTAACAATTCTCCTACAAAAATTGCATTATGTATTTCCTAAGTTTGCTCCACAAGTTAATAACTACAAACTATTCTCGTAAGATTGGTGTAAGTTAATAACTTGTGACATTAATAAGGATGAAAACCATATTCATAATCGAAAGGTTGAGCATAGAGGAGTAAAATACATTATTCCCTTTTCCTCCGCATAGCTTCAAGAGATGATCATATCGTTTTGATTGATTACTTTTGTGTCTACAAATTTCTCCAAGTAACAATTCGAAGTCGGAAGCTCTCGGAGCACTGTATTGGCGAGGCATACAGGTCAGGTCGAACAAGAAAATTGATTCGAGTTCTTCAAGTTTAGCTCCATGAACAACAAAATTGATCAAGTTTAACTTATGATCTTCAATTTTGTTGATTGTTAGGTAGTACAATAAAAAAATCTTCATTGCTATCCCAAAGGATGGAAGAGAATAAATATTTATTGCTATCTTTTGGATTTGAGATATATATTGCTCCTCTAGTCGCTTTCTCTTCATCCACGATGTTGTAATGCTTTCATATACCTACAAAAATGTGATAGCCAACGTTACGACTCTTCTTAAACTCATCATCGCTGGCGACACCTTAAGTGGTATCGCGTCCCAAATACATGATGTACTTACCACTAAAAGCCCGAGACTCGTTGCTTATCCTTTGTGTGGCGTGAGTGAGTGAGTTCGTAAGGGAAATTGTCTTCTTTTTACCTCTCTCATTGGGTTATGTGAGGAGCGATTGAAGCGTGAGGAGCGTCTGAGTAGGCGTCTTCTAGCGCCTCAACCCAATATTCGACAATATCTCATACAAACTCATCACGTATGATACCTCACTCATATATTTGTACATAAATGATTTGATAACAATTACAAAGCAAATCATATCAATCGTGTTATTATGATACTTAAACATATAGTATAGATCCAATAGATTATTACTTGAATTTGATTCTCTTATATGACACCCATGCATGATCTTATACAATACATAATATTAAATTATAAATAAAATAATCAAAATAATTATTAAAATTAAATAATGAATTACGAGATTTTAGAACATAAACCCAAACACATAATTCAAAGTTACATCGTACAATTGTTTTATAAATTTTATGAACCACAAACATATATTCCACTATTATTCTCTTTAAACTAAAAGAACACATTCGATATGATTTAAAAACGATGTATTTACTAACTTTAACTTTAAGCTCTATTCGTGTATTTCAAGCATCTCAATCATGAACTCGACCTTCATCTGAAGTGATCGTTTGTTCTCGTTAAATTCATCCATTTAACCAAAGTCCAAAAAGAAAAAGAAAAACAAAAAAACATTCCTCCAACAAATGATAGCCACACAAATATTTTTATTCTCTAACCCTCCTCACTAAAAAAAAACTATACTTTCAAATATTCCTTATCATTACGAATATTAATTTCACGACACAAGCAGAATAAAAATTAAATTTGATGATCGAATTTAAGTATTGTGACAATCTACAGCAAACTTGCGATTGTGCGGCACTCATTTCTCAATAAAAAGTAAGTTAAAGCCAATTTGTTTTTGCGTCGTCTACGGTCAAGTGACGTATGCTCGAGCCGCTGTTTGAGCTACAACTTCTTCTCAACCCCCTCCTCCCACCACCACTACCACCGATAAAAACAACAACTCCAGCCGCCGTATCAGACGATTGAAGAAGAATTACAGAGGTGTATGCTCGAGCCGCTAGCTCCAGTTCAAGAAAAAGTTTTAGAGAATGGGGGCAAAGAGTTTTGAAAGCAAGATTTGAGAGATGACGACTAAAAAGGTAATAACAACGGCTTACAGCATATAACTATCGGGTACGGGATAATTAAAATATATATTTTTAATATAGAAAAGAAATATTTAGAAGAGAATCATATTCTTACCTTTGTTCTACCTCTGTGTTTTTAGGTCTCTTACTTTATACGTATTCTGTTGTTCCTTTACGCACAGACTCCAAAGCTTCCACTTTTCTTCGCCGATCACCACAAGTTTTCAGCCAATAAAAACCCCATTTTTCAGTATTTAAACCCATCAAATTCACCTCAGATCATCTTCAAAATTTCAAACCCAATCTTCCTCTGTTTCAACCACAAAAAACAGAGCAACCCCAACAACAAAAAAATGCCGATGAACCCAAATCTCCTCGACCTGCAATACAGAGTCTCCAAGAAAAAGTTCCTCCGGGAGCCCTCCCGACTGTTCTCTTTCAAGGACCGGCAGAGCTCCGGCGTCCGGCGGGCTCTGCAACCGAGCACGGAGGAGATAAAGCAGATCTTCAACAAGTTCGACACGAACAGAGACGGGCGGATCTCAAAGCACGAATACAGGGGAGTTCTTAAGGCGCTGGGGAGAGGGAACTCGATGGAAGAGGTGCAGAAGATTTTCAGGGCGGTGGATACCGACGGCGATGGGTACATAAACTTGAATGAGTTCATGGAGGTTCACCGGAGTGGGGACGGAGTTCAGGCGAGAGATGTGGAATTTGCTTTTAAGACGTTTGATTTGAATGGGGATCGGAAGATTAGTGCAGAGGAAATTATGAGAGTGTTGAGGGGATTAGGGGAAAAGTGTAGCATTGAGGATTGCCGGCGGATGGTGAGGGCGGTGGACAGCGACGGCGACGGTATGGTGGACATTGATGAGTTCATGACTATGATGACTCGCTCTGTGATGTAATGTTTAAGGGATGTGTTTGAACTTTGAACTTCAACGACTCTTTTCTTTAATGGAAGTCTGATGAATCGTACAAGTGTTTAATTTAAATTTTATTTCGTCTTAATTTGAATTTACAGCTACCTTCGTTCCATCATAATTATACTTCCACTTTAATTTAAAATAAAATATTTGGGGGCTAAATTAATAAAAAGGCTAGCTAGTACAAGGTGCGACTAGCTTTCTCTCGGCCACAAGCGACTTATTTATGTAGTGGTCAGCATTCCTACGTGTTCCTCCTTGCTCACCGACTTCAGAATTTAAAAGTGACCTTTGGATGTTGTCGTGACGCTTTGGTTACGTAGGTTGGCGGGGTCTAGGTTTATGGATGGATTTAGTCAATGATGGATTTAGTCAATGAAAGTTCAACTCAATCAATATCAACAACATGTCGTGACGGTTAGGCTTGGTTGATTTTATCAGAAAAGAAAGTAGGTTTGAGGGGTTCATTGGTTAGTAAACCTCGGATGCTGGTAAGTGTTGAGGATTATTGGTAGTGAGTCCCACCCACATTGATTAATTTACTGTAACATCATGGGTTTATAAGTGATGAATACTATCTCCATTAGTACGAGACCTTTTGGGGAAGCCCAAAACAAAGTCATGAGAGCTTATGGTTAAAGTAGACAATATCATACCATTGTAGAGAGTAGGGACGGTTTGCATCCAAAATTAGTGAGCAACCTACATACATTTCACAACTCAACCCCTAACATCGGTTATAAAGTGAAATATTTTTTATCTTCGTACTAATCTTAAAAGTATGGTAGGGTTGGATTGAGAAGGTTTCAGATGGGTCGAATTGACCTGATGAAAAAAATATCATGTAACGACCCTAAATTTCCACATACTCAGAGTCGCTACTAACGTCTCATGCTCATCTATAATGCGGAAATATAACTCTTACATGAACATAATTGATAATGAAAATTTTCAAAAAAAACGTTTAAAACAACTTCTCCTCTGAAAAACACTGCCATGGTCTTACGTGTTTAAATATGAAATACTGAAATTTGGAGAAACAAAAACAAGTACAAAATAATTTAAAACAATGAAATGCAAAACAACCTATTCTAACTTAAGACTAGAAATTTAAATATGAGTCTACCCTATGCACGTGCCACAGTCTCTGCTCGCGATGCCGCCGTCCTCCGTACAAGTGCGCCTTGCCTTTACCTGAAAAATGATGTGGCACACGGCCTGAGTATTTCAAAGAATACTCAGTAAGTGGCCCCACTATAGGAGGCCATGCAAATGCAAACACATGCAATCATGATTTAGGGACCTATCTCTAATCATCTTAGGGGTGGCCTCCAGTCTCGGATAAATTGGATGTGTAGTACTTCCCTACACACGACTCACACGTGCGAGTGTGAGTCCCCAGGGCGCTCGCACACCCCCTGGACTAGCGACGTCCGGAGGTCAGCGGAACCCCATAGTGTCATGCGCCTCATGAACACCCTCATCTGTGTGCTTCCGCACCTGTGCGCATTCGCGCTCATCATAAGGTGCGCGTCCGCACTCATCATCTCTAGGGGAAGTAGCCCTATGCTTATGAACATACAAAATGCATGAGGTCCCTCTAAATCCATCGTAATGTCTCTTCTGACACAACCCTCTAGTCTCATCTCTTTGTTACCCTAGGTAACGCATACTCGTGGATATTTATATAAATATCATTTTCATGCTCTTAGGGTTGTGTCCTACGTCGATCTAACGACATGATGCAATATGGCACTCATCATCATCTAGCATGCTCAATATGGAAAACATCATCATCATTAAGGTAAAAATCATGCAATCATCAAGCTCATCATAATGCCACAACGTGCGTCAAACATATCAAGCGTCACCCAACAAAATATGTATATACTGCACATATCATCAAGCATCATAATCCACACATCATCATAACTCATACAATTATTTAGCCTATCCTATAGTAAGACCACTTACTTGGTTGGCCTCGGCCGAAGTACTCCCTAAATAGCTAAACGTAAGCTCCCGTTCCGTGAGAGCTGCTTCCTACTTCGCTGGGGTTTGTTTCCTATCACACCGTTCACCACTTTCCGTTAGTATTTCACAATTAATTTACCTAATTTAATAAATGTGAAATACGGCTCTAAAACGGCCTCGGATACCTTAATCGGGGCCGAAAACAGATCCGGGAGGGTCGAAACAGTGGAAACCGGGCTGAAAACAGGTGAGCCGAGCCAAACAGCCGCTGGAGCCGCCGGAGGAGCCGCCGGAGCGTCACCGGAGGGAGCCCGAGCCGTTTGCGCCGAGCCGAGCCGAGGACTGCCGCGCCGCTGTGTGACACGTGGCAGCAGCAGAGAAAGCCACGTCGGGCGGTAGTGTCGGGTCGAAGCGCGGGTCGCAGTCCGGTTCGGGTCGTGGTTCGGGTCGCGGGCTGTGGAGGCTACTGGGCCAAGGCTAAACGTTGGGCCTCGGCTTACTGGGCTGGGCCGCGAGTGTTTGGTTTGCAGGCCGGCTCAATTGGACCGTGGGTCTAGTCTGGTTGGTTCAACTGAACCGTAGCTTCTGGGCCGGTTTGAGGTTTGGGCCGCTGTAGTTGGGCTGGGCCGAAGGCAGAGGTCAAGGGGGAAAACGGGCTGGCTCTCCCGGGTTATGGGTTCGGGTTGACCCGGATCCGTGGATCTCGTCTTCCTTACCCGACTTTGGCCGATTTTCCGGCGAGTTTTCTCTCTCCTTCCCGCGGCGTTTTCGTTGCCGATTTCGGTCCTCTTCCTTCTCTTTTCCTCTTTTTTCGTCGTCCTTCTTTCCTTTTTGGGAGTTTTGCGGCCTAAAAGCTCCTAAAAGCCATAGATCTAAGAATCGATTAAGAAACCTAACTTTCCGACCTCGGTTACCGACGACGACGCTTACGAAATAACACCAAATGCCTTCTCACACTTGCGAAATTAAAAGTGGATAGAGGGTTTGAAAGTTAGAAAATTTGTTTTGACACACAGATACAAAGTTTTTGTATCAGGAACTTTTTATGATTATTATTATTAATTTAGCCTTTTTTAAGTATATAATGAATAAAGAAATAAATATATTGGGTACAATTTTGTAGGGTTTAGGGTTTGAAGTCAAATTTTAGTATTTGGCATTGTCATTATTATTCCTTTTTACACTTAATAATATTCTAAAAAAGAATAAAAAAGTTTAGAATCAAATTCCTATCAAGATCAAGATTTTGATATACACGTTAAGATTTTATTCGAACGTTTAAAATAAATTAAAAAGTCAAATGTTCGAATCTTCTTCTTTACATATTATTAAATTTAAAAAAAAAATCTAAAATAAAAAAACTCTATTTTATAAACAAGTCAAAGTTTATGATTTGGTATCTTAGATGCTCTAATATCATTTTCAAAAAATTACATTTTTGTTCATAAATTCAAGATATACATTTTTGTGTTCCTAAATTTTGAGAAACACGTTTGAAAGACGATTGAAGTAATTATTTTAATTATTTAATCCTAAAATTTTTTTTTTTTTTTTTTTTTTTTTTTTTTTTTTTTTAAAAAAAAACTTTATTACAACTCACAAATTTTAATAAAATTTAGCTTTATTGTTATTTTCCTTTGCACAATCCTATCAATTTTGCATCATACAAGAGAGTATTGTTGATGCTGTTTATAACTGTAACGAAGTAACAATAAAACTAATATGCATCCAAACCATGTCTCTCTTAAAATGTTTGAAATCAGGAAAGCTTTAACAAAGAATTCAAGGTATGGTATGCCACTCCCATGTTTCCTTTTGCTATAAGTTCATAACTTCGTTCTAATTCAGTTCAGCAAGGAACGGTAGCAAAAGAAGAAAAAAACATGATGATAAGACGAATGATTAAGCATCAGGATAAGCATACCGTGCGAGGCGGGCTAGCTCATCTCCAATCGGTACCTCGTTCCTGGGTTTGGACAACCATTTTGATGGTTTAACACTTTACATCGAGCTGCTGCTATGGGGACGACGACAAACTCATCAGGTACCTGTTGTGGGGTGTTGTAGAATGATGATGGGTTTACCAGTAATCCCCACAAGAACATTTACCATCCTTAAAATGATGGAACCGTTTGTTGTCCCTCACAATTAACTCTCTCCCAACAATTCTAGACATGATTTTGATGGCGTTGTGACAGTCACCACATATCCTTAAGTTCTTAATAATCCTAAGAGGTGTTCGTGCCGGAGTACTGATCAACCCGTATGCGATTGCCAATCGTTCGCTATGATACAGCAATGCCTGTTCTTTGGCCTCCTGATCGATATCGTGAAGAACGTATCGAGTATCGGGAACATACCCTTGTTCTTTCATTGCCTTTAAAGCCTTCAACTTCTCGTCATCTTTGTAGAGAGTTGGATTTCTGAATTCACTAATCCTGTTCTTCCCATCAAGCATGCTAATTGCAGACCGCCTTTTGGGAGGTGGTGTAGGTATCTTCTTACTCGAGGCAGCTTTCGTCGGGTCCAGATCCACAATTAGCTCCTCTGCATAGTCTTCAAGATCAACATCTCCATGAATTCTAGCATAGTTTTTCAATGTCTCCCATACCTCAACCGTCGGCTCCATGGGCAATTTTTCGACGTACTCGAAAGCTTCGTTCATATGTCCAGGTTCTCCAAGGACACCCAAGAGCCCCAAATAATGATCCAGATCTGGGTCGATTTGATAATCATTTTTCATTGAGTCAAAGTACATAAATCCTTCTTCTATAGCACTCGCACTAGCACAAGCTCGCATTACAAAAAGAAAAGTTTGTGAATTGGGTTGCAATCCCAGCTTCTGCATACTCTCAAATAACTCCAGACCCTCATCACCCAATCCATTCTCTGCATATCCTTTTATCATCAAATGCCAAGAGTCAATATTCCTGTCAGGCATATGGTCGAACACCCTCCGTGCATCACTCATGCTTCCACATTTCCCATACATCTCAAGAACTTTATTATTCAATTGCAGATCGCTTCTACAAGTTGACTGTAAAAAGTAATCATGAACTACTTTAGCGTTGTCGAATGAATTTGATTTCCCACACAGATCAAACAATACAAGGAAACAATCAGCATCAGCTTTAACACCCTCTTTCAACAACTCAACAGCTTCTTTAACCTTTCCCTCTTCACAAAAGCGCCGCAGTTCATCAATAGGAGATACAGAGGGATTTGGCGCTTGATTATTCAACCGATAAGAATTCTCTACTTGTGGGTTCCCCTGCCCAGGCCTTCCAAATTGTGGGTATCCCTGATTTTGATTGTTCCATTGGTTGGGGCCTCTTTGTTGTTGATAATTGAAATGTTGAGCGTTCGGCTGCGGAGGATTTTGATACTGCGGGTAGCTCTGATTCGGAGGATTCCACGAATTAGGGTTACCGGCTTGAGAATAGCCCTGACCCTGCCGGGAAAATCCAGGATTCGGGTGAGAGCTCTGGTTCTCACTCCGATAACTCATTTGATTATTAGAGCTTCCCTGTGGAACATAGTCGCGATTCTGAAACTCCGAGAACGACTGATTATTAAAATTCCCACTCCGAGAATGAACTTGGTTCGGTGAGCCCCATTGGCCCTGAGAAAATCGAGGGTCGGATGAAGAATGTTGTTGCGGCGGAGGGAAATTTGAGAAATCATTAGGGGTTGCCGAGGTGCATAGGGCTTTGATTAGAGTCTCTGTCTGGTTTCCGCATGAAAAGGTAAAACGAGAAGGGAGAGACGACCGTACCTTGAAGAAGAAGGAGATAAGAATGGGGGTTCGAGCACGCCGGACCGCCATGAGAGACGCCATTTCTGATCGGAAATGGCCTAAACCCTAAGAAAAGGTTGAATGAAACCTCAGCCATTACTTCCGGCTTAAGGAGGAGAGTTTTCAATTTGCATTGGGCTCAGATGTGGGCTTAGATCAAGGCCCAATTTTAAAATAGGCCCAATATGTTTAATTTTGACAAATTATCATTTTATAAGGACTAATTATCAAGCTAGTGCCAATTGAGCCAAATCTTAACTCTACATTGTTTTTTCTCATGAATTTTTAATGTTGTTTGGTTCTTTTCAATCAGTTAAATTTCACGATCTATATGTGACACCCGAGTAAAAAAGGGATACATGAATTAACCGAAACTACGTTCGAATGTGACTCATTCTTAGGATAGGATGGTTAAAAATGTTTAAAATAATTGAAAGTCACTACCTCTACCAATAAGGTGCACGTTTCCTTTTCAGTGACTCGATCATAGGAACTCCAAGGTTAAATGTGCTTTGTTTTCGAGTAATTATTGGATATAAGGTTTGTTTTGCATAATTTATTATGTCGTGATAGAAAGTATATGAACTTCATGCATAACTGTGTGTTCACATGTATCAAGATACTTCGCCCATTTTGATGAACATGGACACATACACTATGAGACTAAGTATGACAAGTATATTTGTCATGATGATATGATAGTCGATATTCCTTCCAAGTGTTAAGCAACAATCTGTTAGCTAGTGCTAGCCCGACCAACAGGCAAATGGGGTGTGCGAGCCCGCCTACTGGATCCACATTCCCATGTATGAGTCGTATATAGAGAATACTATACATTCAATTTAGCTCGAACTGGGAAGTCGCCTAAGAGAATGAAATAATGTTTTAAATGATGGGTCCCGCCATGTTGACAATAGTGAGATCACTTATTGAGTAATTTAAAAAATACTCAAAGCCATTTGTTATTCTTACCTTTCAAGTAAATGTAAGACACCACAATACAAATGACGTAGATGATGTGTGAAGACCATCAAACCGATGCTCGAGTAATTCATTTCATTTCTTATATGTCTTTTTTATTAATTTAAGAATTTTATTTTTAACGTGTAAAAACAAACACGTCTTTAACGTTTAAAGGTTATTTTTAAGCACTTAAAAACCATACGAAGAGAATTTTCTTTTTCTTTGGCTAACCTGCAATTTTCTAGCATCGGATGGAGCAATTTGCTGTGAAGAAATGGTCGGAGTAAAAACAATAAGGCAGATAAATCACCATTTTTAAGTTAAAAGTCATTCTTATTTCTGAGACACAACACAATTAAAGTTGAATGTGCACTTAGATGGAATGCCTTTAATGGAGAACGTGGAATGGAGACATTTCTATTTTGAGTTAAAGCCCCCACACAATTAAAGTTGGAATGTCCACGTGAGTGGAATGACTTTGAGGGAGAAGACGATCCACCCATGCTAATGCTAGATGTGGACAACAAAACTACGAACTCCCTAGTAAAAAATTCAATTTTGCATCGCCGGAACTAGCACATAGAAATCAGATTCCACTGCATTCAGGAATATGCAGATAGGGGCTCATCAAGATTGATTTCATCCGAACAGAGGAACAGCTTGGAGACATTTTCACTAAATCTCTAGCACAGGGGAAATTTGAAGAACTTCTTTTGAAAATCGAACTTCAAACAATAAGGTAAATATACACAATACTTGAGATTGTTAGATAAATCCCTGTTTTTATGTTAAAATCATTTCTATTTTCCAAGTGGGATGATTTAATAATTAAGTTGATGCTCCTTTCCATTTTTAGGATATAATTGCTATTCAAATATGACAATTAGAAACAGATCATCCCATCTTTGGTGCAGAATCTTAAATATTGTCATCTAGTGTTTTTCCTATTTTTTTTTTTTTTTCTTGTTCCAGCTGTTTTTGCTCGACAATTTCAGCAAATTGCTCCATCAAATAATATCAGAGCAAGGTTTAATCTACCGGTGGCATATCATTGCGGAGGAGCCAACTTTATCAAAGCGAATAGCTCAATTGGTTAGAACAGACAGAGGTATCTAACCGCATCATTTCCAGAAACTCGAGCGAGGGGTTACTCCATATCATAAAAAACAGGGTCATTTCATTAACATAACCTGATATTACAATTACAACAGTCCAGAGAGAGAGAGAGAGAGAGAGCTAAGACTGACAATTACCTGAAAGCTCCCTTGTTTTTTCTTAGTCAAAATGCTATGGATACTTCTAATAAACAATGTGGCAAAGCCAATGTCCGAGTTACTTCTTCCCTGCCAGAAAAAATGAACAAACTACCGGTGAATACGAGACATCAAAATTGAATGCTGATTACTTGTAAACTCAGTAATTGTTTGACCCTCTTTTCAGGCATCCATTACCATTCAAAAACATGTGAACAGCAACACTAAAAAACGTATACGAAAACCAAACCTTTACTTGCTGATCTAGTACTTCTTTTGCCACTCTTTTCGAGTTGGGAGACCTCGGAATCCTCGCATTTATCTGATTTATCTTCAGAATTATTTGCCATGATTTTGTGCCCTGATGATCTGGTACTTCTTTGCCCACTTTTTTCCGATTGGGTATCATCGGAATCCTCATTGGTATCTGCTTTGTCTTCCAAATTGTACGCCCTGATGATATATACCTATGAATGCAAGGTTAAGCTCATTACTAATATTTACTCAAATTTCAGACAGGATTCGAGCAGTGATGTTAACAACTTCAAAGGGGAAGACATTTTTCGTGTCATTTATGTGAGATTCCAAGATTGAGAACTGAAGATTCATCTCAACCTAAAGCCTGCGCTTGAAAAATGAATGGTGAAATCTTGAAATGTGAGTTACAATGCTAAGTCAATTCCATAATGATATCAGGAGGAAGAAAAAAGTGAGTTACATTGATGAACACGACTCTCCACAATAGTATGATATTGTCCACTTTGAGCATAAGCTCTCGTGGCTTTGCTTTAGGCTTCCCCAAAAGCCCTCACACCAATGGAGAGAGTATTCTTTGATTATAAACCGATGATCATTTCCTAAATTAGCCGATGTAATGTGAGACTTTCATCATCCAACACTCAAGAATCTGCATGAACTGTCCTGAGTATCCCATCCTGCCACCCCCACACTACCAAAATGTACTTCCTCTTGTAATTAGGCGCTGCTCATGGCAACAGGGAGTTTTGAATGTTTTGAAGAAAGCTGTTCCTCTTGTATTTAATTCTCTTAGATATGAATTATATTTTCTGAGACTATGTCGAGGATTATTGAGAATTATTGAGAGTAGTCTCACATTGACTAATTAAGAAAAAGATCATGGGTTTATTTATAAGGAACATTGTCTCTCTTGCTACCAGGCCTTTTGAGGAAAAAAGTAAAGCCACGAGAGTCTTGAAAGAATTGGAGAAGGGATAGACACACAAATTAATTTTATAAAAAAATAACTCATTTCTTCCTACAAATCAGCTACCACTCCTTTCACTAATTCCACCCCTAAAAATCAGTTTCACTACTTCCACCCTTCCTTTCACATATGGAGACTTTTCTTTATAGAGAAATAAAAACCCAATAAAATAAATACTAACCGCTATTTTTAATCAAAAACTTATAAACAAAATAAATAAATAATAAAAAACAAGTTTATAACCTACCATCACTCCTCTAAACTTGTTTAACTAGAATGAGACTTTCTTCAAGTCAATCTTCTCTCTTAACTCCAGTAACCGTTGTCTTGCTAACGGCTTTGTCAGAATATCCGTCAATTGTTCATCTGTGTTCACATATTCTAGTTCAATAGCTTCAGTTTGCACACATTGGCGAATAAAATGAAATCTAGTGTCAATGTGCTTACTTCGATCACGGTAAACATGATTTTTCGCCAACGCTATAGCTGATTTGTTGTCAACATAAAGCTTGGGTTTTACTTGCAGTTGACTGATGCTACTCAAAATCCCGTCCAACCATACTCCTTGACACGTTCCAGCAATTACGGTTACATACTTAGCCTCGCATGACGACAAAGCCACCACCTTCTGCTTCTGCAATACCCAGGTTATTGGATTTACTCCCAGATAGTAAAACACTCCAATTGTACTCTTCCTATCATCAATATCCCCAGCCGTATCATTGTCGCTAAATCCTACGAGCTCCACATTCGATAGCTTCTTATAAACACAACCAAAAACTTAGAGTACCTTTCACATACATCGATATTTGTTTTACTGTTGTGAGATGTGAAGTTGTTGGTGCCTCCATGTATCTACTCATCACACCAACTGAGTAGGCTATGTCGGGCTGGGTATTAACAAGATAGCGTAAGCTTCCAATAACACTTCTGTAAAGTGTTTTGTCAACCGCAGGTTCTCCATTCCCGTGCTTGCTCATCTTCATTCTTGGTTCCATGAGAATCGAACAAGGATTGCACTCTCCCATTCCTAGCTTCTCTAGGATTTTTCTTGCATATCCGGCCTGACATAAAGTGATTGATCCACTGCTTTGTCGTACCTCAATACCCAAGTAATAGCTCAAAAGTACAAGATCGTTCATCTCAAATTTCTGGTGCATCTCTTCCTTGAACTGAGCTATAACTTGTTTGTTTGAACCGGCTATGATTAAGTCATCCACATATGTGCCAATTATCATTGCTTCAACTCCATTAATTTTCTTGTAGAGAGCATATTCCTGTGGACATCTCAAGTGACTGCAAACATTGATCAAGTTTAAAGTTCCAAGCCCTCGGAGCCTGTTTTAATCCATACAAGGCTTTACATTGTTTTAATACCATGTTTGGATTTTCCTTGTCAACGAACCCTTCTAGTTGAACAACATACACCTCATCTTCTAACTCGCCATTCAGAAAAGCTGTCTTCACATCCATGTGATGTACTTCCCAGTTCTTAATGGCTGCATAGGCAAGAATTAATCTCACTGTTTCTAACCTGGCCACTGGTGCGACTTCACTGTAATCCTAAACTGCTGTGCATATCCCTTTGCCACGAGTCTCGCCTTATGTTTCATGATTTCTCCATTTGGATTTTTCTATAATTTGAAAATCCATTTGATGCCGATTGCCTTATGATTCTTCGACAAATCTGTGAATTCTCACGTTCTGTTCTTTTCAATGGAGAGAATTTCAAACTTCATGGCATTCCTCCAGTTTTCATTCTTAGCAGTTTCCACGTATGAGGTTGGCTCCTCTATAGAAAGAAAACAAAGGTCCACTGCTTCCTCCTCTGCTTCATTCAGTTCTCTATAAATTTCTTCTAGAGACCTGAACTTTTTCAGCGTCGACGAGCTTGATAATGATGCATTTGAGGTATTATCTGGCGTTGATAAAGTTGAGGACAAATTTTCTCTTTGCCTTTCATCTGGATCAACTTCGATTTGTTCAATATTCCTCTCCTCTATTCTACCCTATTTTTCTAAAATTTGAACGATGAAAGTTCCTTTTTGTTCATCATCACCGTTTGTGATTTCTTCCCAACACCACTTTTTCTCCTCTTCAAACAACACATCCCTGCTCACCATAATTCTGTTCTTTTGTGGATCCAATAGTCTGTAAGCTTTGGTTCCATCTTCATATCCCAACATAATTGTCTTCACACTCCTATCACCAAGTTCGGGGAGGTGTGAATATATATTCTTGGCATGAGCAAGATACTCGAAGATTTTAAAGTGATGAACCTTCGGTATCTTGTCAAACCAAGCTTGATACGATGTACCATCTGCAACTCCTTTTGTTGGCGATCTGTTCAGAATATACACGACAGTTTTGACAGCTTCTCCCCAAAATTTTTCAAGCATCTCTTTGCTCTTTTAACATACAGCTGACCATCTCTACAACCGTTCGATTACGCCTTTCTACTACGTCATTTTGCTGTGGTGAAAATGGTGCAGTAAGAAATCTCTTCATGCCTCCTTTCTCGCAATAGTCTTTAAAAGTAGTAGGTACGAACTCTCCTCCACAGTCCGTTCTAACACCCTTAATCTTCTTGCATTTCTCTACCTCCATACTGATCTTGAACTTCTTACATACCACCAGTGTTTCAACAAAAACACCCACATAAATCGTGAAAAATCATCCACCAATAACATAAAATATTTGTTACCTCCATAAGTCATTGGCGAAATAGGTCCACATAGATCCCCATGGACGAGATCCAGTGACTCCTTCGCACGATATGTTGTTGTTTGCAGAAAAGAAGTCCTATGCTGCTTTCCAATTAAACACCCATCACAGAATTGATTGACTTGGGTGATTTTCGGCAACCCTTCAACCATTCTTTTGTCATTTAATTGCTTCAAAGAGTGAAAATTCAGGTGTCCATACCTCGCGTGCTAGAACCAACCATCGTTACTGATATTTGCCATTACACACCAGATCCACAAGCTTTAGCTTTGCTACATACAATCTGTTAGATTTTCTAGTCACCATAATAATCAAGCTCCTGACCCTGTTATATATCTTCATCACACTGTCCTCTATGACAATTTTATTTTCACTCTCGTCCAGTTGTCCCAAACTTATTATAGTGCTTTTGAGTTTGGGTATGTAATAGACTTGCGATAAGATCAAGTGCTCATCAATTTTGCATTTGAAGAGCACTATTACTCGACCACAAATGTCTATTACAGAGTTATCACCGAAACGTACCTTTCCAACAACAGATCTGTTGAGCTCACAAAACACCCTCCTTTCTCCTAACATGTGGTTGCTTGCTCCAATATCTAAGTACCAGGAATTTTCAGCTCCAATATTGGCGGGTGCTAGCACTATAGTTTCATTCAACGTCATAAAATCAGGCTCTTTGTCACATGTGGTTTTAATTTCACACGCCTCTATCATCAGTAGTGAAGACTCCTCATCCTTTTGCATCTCTATCAAGTTGAGTTATTCATCTTTCGTGGAACACTGTGATGCGAAGTGTCCCATCTGCTGACACCCGTAACATTTAATTTTACTTTTGTCGAACTTCTTCTTCTGAGTTTGTGACTCTCCTTCATCTCCCCGATGCCAGTTACTTCTCCCACAGCCTCTCCATCTTCCACGACCCCGTCCCCTGCCTCCTCTGGAACTGCCTTGATCCTTCCCTTCTTTCTTTGAGGATTTTTCATTCTCTCGTCCCTTCCATTCTGCACGAGTAAGGAGAACGGTTTCATCTTTTTCTCCAAACCCTTGCAACCTTTCTTCATGTGCCTTGAGTGATCCAATAATCTCATCAACGGATTTTGTTTTGAGATCATTGAACTCCTCAATTGTTGAAGTGATTTGAAGAAACTTTGCAAAGGTGGATCGTAGAAGTTTCTTAACTACTTGGATATCATCCACAGCATTGTCGAGGCCTCTCAATTTGTTAACAATAATGGTGAGTTTTCCATAATACTCATCAATACTTTCTAAATCACCAATCCTCAACGCTTCAAACTCCCGCCAGAGAGTCTGCGTTCTAACTTCTTTCACTCTTTCCGCACCTAGATTCATATTTTTCAACATGATCCAGGCTTCTTTGGCCGTTTTCTTAACACCCAACTGTAGCAACATATCTTCTCCAATACTTTGATAAATAGCTGCTAAAGCCATCTTATCTTTGCAGCTATCTACTGTTTTGGGTGATGCAATTGCCTCCCAAACACCTTGTGCCATCATAAATACCTCCATCTTAATCGACCAAGCTGCATAGTTGCATTTTGTCAACATTGGGTATTTGAGTGTGACAGATCCCTCCTTTTCTTGAATTCGTACACTCACTTTGTTTGAGGCATCATCTTCTATCGCACCGATGCTTTGGCTCCTGTCACTCGATTCCTGTCTCATTTTTTTATCTCTCCCTTCTTGACCGTTCAATCTCTAGATGAGATATGATTGAAAACCGACCTTGAGCTTGTAGCTCTGATAGAAAATGAAAGAAGATAACTGAAGGGAAGAAGGGGCAGACACACAAATTAATTTTATCTTCTTTTTGTGGTTTTATACTAACTTGACACCATTTTTCTTATATAATAAAAAAAAAAAATAACACATTTCTGACTAAAAATCAGCTACCACTCTTTCCACTAATTCCACTCCCTACAAATTTGTTCCCCTCTTCCACTACTTACACCCTTAGTTTAACGATATCCTCAGCTTTTTTTTTTTTAATGGAGAAATAAACCACAAAATAAAATAAAATAAATACTAACGGCTATTTTTAACCAAAAACTAAATAATTAATAAAAAAAACAAGTTTATAACCAACACGCCTATGTTCAAAGTGGACAATATTATAACAGGAGTCAGTTTCTAACATGGTATCAAAGATATGCCCTTAACTTAGTCATGCCAATAGAATTCTCAAATGTCAAAAAAGAAGTTGTGAGTCTTGAAAATATGGTCAAAGGTGACTCAAGTGTTGAATAAAAGGTGTACTTTGTTCAAGGACTCTAGAGAAGGAAGCCTCAAGGAGAGGCTCTATGGTGTACTTTGTTCGAGGGGAGGATTGTTGAAGAGTAGTCCCACTTTGGCTAATTAAGAAGAAGATCATGAGTTTATAAATAAGGAACACTATCTCCATTGTTACGAGACCTTTTGGGGAAACCAAAAACAAAACCATGAGAGTCTAAGCTCAAAGTGGACAATATCATACTATAGTGGAGGTCGTGGTTTCTAACCAACCATGCCGTAAACCTCAAACTAAATGTGCTAGATTAAATGTGCATAGACCCATAAAACTCAGTCATATGAAAAGATGCTTGGCCAATTCAGAATATTTGAAACTAGGAAATGAATTAATTTTCTAGACAATCACCTTGAATTCAGTTGGCTTAGTTAAGTGAAACACCAAAGCATCCCCATCTACTAACTGGTGATCAATGGCAAACCCTCTCCAACCACCACTAAGACCTGTTTTCTCGGCAAGGTATTTTGTTTGGAACTCATTTCCATCCTCGTCCAGCAGAGTAACCATTTCATCCTCACGGGGAAGGTGTTGCTTGCAAAATTGAACTGGAAGACCCTATAAGAAACTTCTTAAGACAACATCAGTGCAATAAGTGCCTAATATACATACTTTATCAAATCATAAGCTTTAAAAATGAATCAAAGCTCACAAAATTCAGTAAAATGATCTACAAAAAGCAAAGCAGTTTGATCAGAAATGTCATGAACTGACCAGCCAAAATCCCCCTGTGACATGTGATTGAAGCATTGGCTTCACAAAACTTGGGTATCTAGAATCCAGGCTAGATTGAAAGTCTCGTGCTCTGTCAATAGCATATTGCCTTTCTTCATGTGAAGCATAAACCCGATTCAACAAATCTCTCCGTTGATATGTCCTGTTATGCCAATCATTTTCGCTTTCTTAAGTTAAAAGAACTAAAAGTTCCAAGTAAAAGTAATTTGAAACCACATTTTCTTGCATACCTTCTATAACTTCTGTTACCTGGAAGTGGTTCAATGGGCACCTGCAGAGGCCAATAAGATATGAACATTAAGCTACATTGTGAAAGCCCACCAAGAAAGAAACGAACAATCCAAAACAGGTAATTCCAAAATAATGAATCTAAATGCTTAAATTAGGAACTGTTCAATCAGAAAGGGCGTAAAACTCAAAATGAAGAACTCAAAGTCTACCTCCTTATAGTTCGGAGGGGGTTTATCCGCAAATCGGCTGGACCTTCTAACACTGAAGGACGAGATATCGTGTGGCTGGCGAGGACGCTTTAGCTGTTTCGTCTATCAGAATCCATACAAAGAGAGAGAACATGCTTCAAATTCATTATCATGTTGGAATACATTGGATTATGAAGCATTTTGAACAACGGAAACCTACCGGAGAGGATTTAGGGCTGGAAGATTTCAGAGCATCGGCAAGCTTGTTGAGATTGAGCTCTTCCATCCTCTTCTTATTCTCCTCCAACCTCTGGCGTCGGCATTCCTCGTAAGTCAGGTTCGATTCCACCATTTTCCTGGAATCCAAACAGCACAATCCTTCAATCCCTTAATGCAAAGAGAACAAGAATCTGACCGTTGTAGAGCTGCCTCAGTGAAGTGAAGTTTGTTCCCTTCGATTCTCCGGTGAGCGCGAACATAGAAAGCTCTGTAGCTAATTCGAATTCAAACCAAGCTTGTTCAGGTTCAGGCTCAGCTGTATGAGCAATGAACAGAGGAGATGAAGAAGTGGATTGGGCCTGGACCTGGTCACAATGGGCTCTCCAAGGCCTTTTGGGCCAATTTGGAAAGCCCATGGGATTGATAGTTCATACTGAAATTGGAGAGGTGTTCATGGTTAACCAAATTTAATTGTTCATTTTATTCCGCCCCGACCTATGTTGGGTGACCGGGTTAGCACCCCTCATCGCCTCTTTACTCGTATTAGATGTGCTTCGTCGCCTCTTTACTCGTTATGTCATTTCTAACCTGCACAATAGGTCCCTAATTATGGTTTTGCATGTGTTTGTCTGTCCTCAATCGTGCAGCTGAATATTTTTTAAAATATCAGGCAAAGACAAGACACCTATGTATACTAGATCAAGTATCACAATTAAAGACCATGAAACTTGTATAAGGTAATAATGTCATGCAAGATGTAATAAAAAACATTATCGACAAAACAAGAACTAACTTACTTACTCCTTGAGTGATAGTTCCACGATCCCAACGCTGCTCGAATGTGGTCAATCTTCTTGACTATGATTCTATTCTATCGATAATGAAATATTTTCTACTTACTTTGACATGTGAATGATCAAGTAAGATGCTCAATAGCATATGAGAGTCGAAATCTCAATGAAACCGAAAAGCGTGATCCAAGAGAAGAAAATGACAGCATTAATGTCGTACTTAAAATCCATTAAACCAACGTTTTGCCTAGGTTTACTGAATAAATTTTTTTATCGAATTTTTATGCTTTTCTCACATGTTATTTGGTAATGTTTTTGAATTTGAAGCAAATAAAATAATAAAACATGAGAAACCAATAGTATTTTAATATATTTGAATTATAATACCATAAAACCAAGTAATTTGGAGGGATTGAGACAAGAGTATTGGTTGACAACAAAATGGGTGACATTATTACAAACCCCAATTCTTTATTTTAATAAAAGATTTAAAAATTAATTAGTAAATTAATATTATAGGTTTACTATTATGTATTGCCAACTCATCTGAAAATATTTATTTAATAGGCATATCATATCATTATTCTACTCATAACATTAATGATATAACTAATAAATAAAATTTAAACTCAAACAACATGATTGAATTTATTTAAAGTTTAAAATTTAAATGAAATGATTCACTTTTTAATATAATAATTTTTAAGGTGAAAACAAACTAAAAACTAAAAAAAAAAAAAAAAAAAAAAAAAAGTTAAAAGTATACATTTTATGATAAATAAATAATTTTGTGCTAGTACTTTTAAATCGTTTTCAAAAAACTATAAATTTAAATCCAAATAAAAAATATCTCGAGTTTGCAAATAAATTAAGAGTAAATAAATGAAATAATGCAAAAGTATGATCAAAACATGACAATAGTCTCTCATGATAGCTAACCGTCGCTTCTGGTCAGAGTCTTGCACACTGTACTATTGTTTGAAAATATTTTAGAAAGTCTGAATATTTAAAATACTTAGTAAGGGGTTGGGATTAGATATTCATATGCGCAATAAAAATAGAGTAAATTACAGATCTAAATGTGCAAAAAAAGGCCAACCAGCCTATGACCTCGCTTGAGATAAAACAATTAACGTGTCTTTATCTGAACATGATCGACCAATCTTAGAAACAAAATCCTATCATAATTTTACAATAATCAAGAATTTAATATATTACCCTAGTCAATTCTGATCCAAAACCAAGTATCACGTTTTCAACGAGCAATTAATTTCCAACTTGAAAAAAATAAACTTGCCCCAACTGTGAACAAGGATGCTGGGTCTTGAAGGGATGGATGGTGAGATCCCGCATCGATATACAAATAGACTCTTGAGGATGCATACACTTCCTATTTATTAATTCATGTTTATAATGTTAATATGATTATATAGTGTCATGTGAGACACCATGCACAAATAATATAAATGTATGTATGAAAGTGTAATGTGCTACCATGATTTAAAATGCATGATATCATACATGTTGTATGTCACAAACACAAACGTACATATGTGTACATTACAATACAATATGCAGTCCTTTCTGTCCTTTCTCTTATGTCTGGAGGTACATATACGAGCCTGCTGAGTGGATTGATGCCTATAGAGACTCAATTTTTTTTTTTTAAGCACATGGGTAGGAATTTTTTTTTAGGAATGAGAGGGAGAAAAAAGAGATATATAGTTAGTTGGTTTGGTGGAGAGTGTAATTTAAAGTTTGGTGAAAGAGTGAGAAAAAAGGAAGGTAGAAAATTTTTGAGGAAGTCCCTTGCTCACAAAGCAACAAATTAAACAGGATAGCTTTGAAAAAGTTGTTCTTCTTCATCTCCTCCGGTGAAGCAGCACCCACTGAACTTCCGGTAAACTACAGTGGAAGATTAATGGAGTGAGGTTTTGCAGAATTCAAACTCAAAACCTTCAAATATGACTTCAATAACCTGCCTACCGTGTTGAGATAGACATTAAATTCAAACGGGTATTTATTAGAGTCTCACGTTCGATTTAATTAAGAGATTGATCATGGATTTATAGATAAGAAATATATTTTCGTTGGTAGGAGACTTTTGAAAACAAAACTCTAAAAGCTTATAAATGAACAATATCATACCAACCAATGTAGAGGTCCGTGATTTATAACAATACTCATACAATCGAGAACTCTATCTATTCAGATTAGTCAACTTAGACGATAAGAATTGGATTGACTTTTTTACTAGACCAAAAAAATGTCACCAATAAACCAATTCGAAATTTTAGGAAATTTGGTATACTGAAAGTTGAAGGGTAAACTTTGTTCGATTAAAAAAAGAAAAAAAAATCTAATTTTTTAATTAAAAGAATAAAAAAGGAATAATAATTGGAGAAAGAAGGTGTGGCCGCAGATCCAAAGCAAAGAACGCCGGGCAGACCACCACTCCACGTGCAGACCTCTTCCCTGCATCATTCCCTTCCCCTTCTTCTCTATCCATTTTAAAACTATTTCCTAAGCTTTTTTTACAAATTTTGGAGGCAAAATAAATAAATAAATAAAATTTCCTTTTTTGATCTTTTGGATAAATTAAAAGAATTGGGAAGATTCTGGTGAAGATTATTGGGAGAGTCACACGAAGATCATGAATTTATAAGTGAGGAATACTATATCTATTAGCAAAACCATGAAAGCATATGCTTAAAAGTGGAGCATATCAGTGATTCATAACATAATAGATTCTAATGACTTCAAAAACAATCAAAACTACCTCAATCAATATAAATCGATTAAATTAACTAAATTGAAAATATATTTTTTGACTTTTATAATATTTTTAAAATGAGAAAAAAAAAATAATGGAATTTAAAATAATATACAATAAGACGTTGCTTCCGTATGTTTAATTATGCTATAAAAATGCAACAAAAAAATGGTATATATATATATTTGAAGAAATAATTTTATTACAAGATGTTTAAAAAAAGAAAAAGAAAAGCATGGATTGTAATTTTGAAGTAAATCCAACATGTATATAGATGAATGAGTTATATAAATTACTGAAATTGAAGTAAGGTTTAAACTAGAATTCTGTGGTTGAGACAGGATCGAATGATGGGTGCTGCAATGAAATTAATATTTACAACAGAACAGTAAAATATTTAATGACCATAAAGACACATTGAATCAATGAAAGAAACAAGTGAACAAATGTTTTCTTAGTTTGTTTATGATTTTTGACATTTGTAGCACCTCAATCCAATTCTGCCAATTTCATTATCCACTCAACCTGTAAACTAAGCTAAGCTGCCTTTGCTCAACAATTAAATGGAAATTTAAAAAGCTTACCCTCTTAAATCTTATATTTATCACACAAATATCTTCTAAATTATCATTCTAATATGTCTACAAATTTAGGCATAGTTGCAAAGTTCTTTGGAGTGGGTACTCCAATAAAATAACCAGAACATCTCAATAAGATAATATAACAGTCCAAGCTTACCACTAGCAAATATTGTCTTTTTCGACTTTTCCTTTCCAACTCCTCAAAGTTCTAAAAATGGTCTATTAGGGAGTCCTCTCCCTAATATAGAATGATTCATCGATTGGGGGATCTCACATCTTCTTAACTCGAAATGGCAAATGGCTGGGGAGAGGATAGGTTCCTTATTTTAGGGTACCCTAGGAACAGATCCAGTGGAGACGGGGTGGGGCTTGTAACTCAGAGGATTAGAGCACGTGGCTACGAACCACGGTGTCGGGGGTTCAAATCTCTCATCGCCCACAACTGGTCAAAAAGGGAAGGACTTTTCCCTCCAGCGGTAGGAAAATCATGATCGCGATAGCGGACCCAAAGCTATGGAACTTGGGTGTGGGTCTTTTGTTGAAATAGAATGACCTTATCTTTTTATTTTATCTTTTTCGTTAATCCACTTCAACCGAATAGACCCAAAGCTATGATACTCGTTTCCTTCTCTAATTGATATAGGCCCTCCAATCCACCCCTTTCGGAGATTAGCCTCCTCGCTGGCACTTCACCCATTGTAGGCAAGGAGATATTGTTTGGCTTTGATACCAACTATAAGGGTCCAAGTCCACCGCTAGCAGATATTGTCTTCTTTGAATTTTCTCTTTCGAATTTTCCCTCAAGAGTTCTAAAACACGACTTCTAGGGAGAGGTGTCCACCTCCCAACTCTACTATATCTAGTTGTTAAAAGGGAACTCACTCACGGTTTCAGCTAGGTGGGCTCTAGCTACTCTGAACCTTCATTGACCTCTAAGGTGTTAATGCAAGGCATTTCTTAAAAAAAATTCACTTTTTACACCTCACATGCATACACCTTCCTTGCCACTAAAAAATTAATGCTAAGGGTAAAAATGATACTCTTTTTACCCATTTGATATGAAAAGGATTGGACATTAACACAAATCTTTTGAATCATACGAACTTTTGGGTCATTATGAAATATGAAAACTAGTGTAAAAGATATTCTTGGAAATTTGGAAAAAGTACGACAGAGAATAATATATGATGAGAACATATTAAATCATGTATGTAATCAATCTTAAATGTAACAAAACTCCACAAATGGAACATCATCACAGGTGACAAAAGAGGTTCCAGTGAAAATTTTGGTTCCAAAGAACAGATATTGTCTAGCCTCAAATAGAAAAATTGTGAAGGACAGAGAATTGTTTACCTTAGCACATTTCTGTTGAAGGGTGAATCCAAATTAACCGTCTGGAATAGTTGGAAGTGTTGATGGTCCCCGGGAATTGGTTCCTTTTGTTCTTGATGTTCATCTTTTTTTTCCCCTTCCACGCTGAGAATCATATCCTGTTTTTACTCTGAAGAATATTCCACAAACAGATCTCAGATCTTAACAGCACATCATTCCGTAACACAAAATTCAGAGATATGCAAAAGGAGATTACACGTTTCCTTTTTTTTCTTCACAGAAAAATAAACATTCAAACAAAAAACACTTTTCTTACACAAAACGCAACCTCAAAAAGTGACAAAAGAACGAAGTGTGATTTAACATGGCCAACATTTGTCGTGAGTTCGAAGTGAGAATTACAGAAATCTGTGCTCAATTATGGATGCACGACACAACACAGCTTTGAGTTCATGAAAGAAAATGATAAAAGAAGGACGGCGGCGGCGGCGGCGGCGGTTTCCTTTCTATGGGTGTGTGTGTGTGCATTTACTGAAAAGATTTAGTTCCGGAGCTTCTTTTGTGGAGTTGGAAGCTGTACAAAAAGAAGAAACTAACAGAGTTTTCCAAAAGGATAGAGTTCCATGTTTATGGAAAATTATGTTCATGAAATCCGAGATAATCCAGATCCCGGCGTGTTTTAGCATGAAGTTAGCTGGTTTTTCATGGCTTCAGACGAATCCACTGGTATCGTCCTTCCAATGGCACATCCATCACTATATCGAAGTTGTACCTGCACAAGATTGAAGGCCAAAAAGTAAAATCAATTGAAGAAGAAGAAGAAGAAGAACAAGTTCAATTAGGTTTTGATTCGACTAAATTCGCCGAATCAGAGATGGTTATCATGCGCATGGAAAAATTGTACTCACTTCTCTGAGAAGCGCTTCTGTTCGTACTTCTCAGCCTCGGCAAGAAATCTTCAATCTCGAAAATCGGCGGCGTCTTCATCGGACGATCAGTTCGCTTCTGTTTTTCAGTCAAGAAGCTCTTCGCTAGTGTGTCCATTACGCCGGATTCTCCGTGGAGATCGCTCGTTGGAGTGCTCTCTCTGAAATAGCAAACAGAGTGAGAAATAGCGAAAGAGAAGACTAAGCGTTTAGGAATCCGTTTCGTTAGGGGAATTTGAAGGAAGATAGTGAAGTGCAATGAACCTTTGAATGCCGTTAACGCGAGTCGACTCTACGGTTTCGAAGCTCTTGGTCGGCTGCAATGGCGCATTGAACATAAACGTCAATAAATACGATTCAAAATACATACAAATTCAAAATCTAAACAGACATTTCGTAGAAACAGTCGTAAGTTTAAAAGGAGTAAAATCGAATTGAATAGAACAACGAAGGAACGAACAAATCACGAACTGTTCATTACAGGAAAAAAATTGCAGGAAAGAGTCAGGGTTATATGAAGAACAAATTCATCTGAATTCATTTTCAACGGAAATTTTAGAATGCAAGACTGATGAACCGGTTAAATCTAATAATCATTTTCTTGTTCTACTCCATTTTCTCGCAATCCAAAACAGAGGAACTCGAAATTAAATTCCAAACTAAAAAAAAAAAGAACCAACTAACTACAAGCAAAGAGAGAAGTACACTCCTCAACCAAGAATTCGGAATTAACCTCCAGATCTTCGAATTTCACGGCGTCCTTCAGGCCGGTAGCCTTGCCGCAGTCGTTACCGGAGCTACAAGAAACAGGAAACTGATCCACTGAAAAACCATCACTCATCTCACCTCCGGCGACAACTCCAACGGAATTCCTCTTCTCCAAGCGCGAGACAGACGTCGTCGCATTCTCCAACCACAAACAACCGTCGCTGAAGTCAGACTGAGACGTCGACGGCCTCAACCTCTCCGGCGAACCGGCAATTCTCCTCCTCTTAGACATCCAACCAGCATTACTCGCCGCCGTCCTCACCGCAACTCGCTTACAATCACCCATCGCCTCTCCACCTCCACCTCAAACTCTGCTTTCATTGCCGCTCCCAAGCCATCTCTAGAGAGAGAAAAAAAAAACTAGAGCGAGAGAAGTCTCATGGATGAGAGATCCGTGAGGAAGAAGGGAAAAGGTAGTTGCCGCTTACGAAGGTAACCGGCGACGGAGAGACGGCAATGTTGTTTCAACGGTTGAGATTCGTCAATCGTCGAAGCGCGATTTCTAGTTTGTTTATTGCTTCTAACGAAGTCGTTGCGAAGATTTTGGGCAGCTTTTGGAAATACGAATCCTCCAACTTCTTCATAATCATAACAATTTCAACCCTTTTATTTATTATTATTATTATTAAAAAAAAAAAAAGTATTTTCTATCCATTTGGTTTGTTTTTTAAGTAAAAATAAATAAAATAATAATAATAATAATAAATGTTAATTTTAGCTTACAAGGCAAGAATAAATCAAAAGTCTTATCTAACTATGTTATAATTAGTTTCTTTTAGAAGTAAGAGTAATAATCAGACTAATCGACTTGTAATATAATACACTGATTTATGCGTTTAGACCTTTCTTAACGAACCCGAAGAGAAATTTAGTGAATGTAAATAAATTATTTTGTATTTGATTATTGTAAGGACATGGTTGGTTGGAGAAACGAGAACGAGAAAGGAGTGGTGACTTATGAGTTTGGGTGCTCGAACCAACATGTTCTTCTTTTCTATTCCTCGGTAAGCTTCTTGGTAGGTGTCGAAAGACTTGTAATGAAATGGTTGGGAGGCATCTACCTCATCTTGATCACAAGGAGAGGTTCACGTGATCCAGACACTTTGTTGCATCTCTTTGATACGAAGACGGTAACGATTGTTCATGTCAGAAATTTTGATTCTTTATATAATTACAATAAAATTGCTTTGAAGACGGGTTAATCCAAGCATAATGGTCGACTACATTCAACTTTATATTAAATATTTTGTAATGAATCTATTCCTTTATTCTTTTAAAATTATAAATTATTCTGCCCTCTATCTCTCTCTCAAAATTCTATTCTCGCATCTTCACTCTCATGCATTAGTCGTACCCACTTCTTATTGACTCTCCCTCTCGATGTTTTCCTTTCTTACTACTCACCTCCCTCCTCCTACACGCCTCATGTTTAGCCCCCTTTGGCCGACGTCCATTGCATCAACGACAATGACCTCCAACAAGCACAACAACATCATTCGTCCACACTCTAGTGATTCGAAGAGTCTCATTACATGTCAACACAACATCATCTATCATGTCCACACATTATCTAGATCACACCATCGACAGTGCTCCTTTCACTGCTTTCTCATATATAGGTTTTGGTAACAAGTTAAACAAGTCGATGAGTTCTTAGCAGCATACGTATAGTGACAGTTTTTAGAATGTCCAAGTCATTAGAAAAGTCGTGACCATTAGCATTTGAATAAATTTCTCTCAAGCTTTTAGAACTGAGCTCCTTCGTTAATGTAATAAATATAAATGATCGAGGGCACATCCAATGCATAAACAATTATCTGTTTTACAGAAAATAAATTCTATTTAAGATACTACTTAATTTTGAATATTAATCCTACAATAATAAAAAAAAAAAGCACTCCTTAATCAAATAGTTAAAATATATTTAAATTACAATTTTATTTTCAATTCCCAACCTTAATTCCAATCAAATAATTCCAACATGACAACCTTAATTCCAACAATATAATTCCAACGTGACAACGTAGGAAGGAATCTAGGAAGTCACACTATATTTAACTTCACTTCTAAATCATGACTAACCTAATAGTGGTTAAATGAGTGTTATCACAAACAACTTATCCACTTCAATAATGGTTGCTTCATCATATCTTATTATTGTCGGGTAAGGGTTCACAAAAACAACAATTCTATTTAAATTTATCCGTCCAGTGTTGCTACACTGTTAAAGTTTCAGTGCCTACATAGGCAAGTGGAAGATTGTCATTACCCAAAAAAAAAAAAAAAAAAAAAAAAAAAAAAACTCTTAGATTCCGACTCTTATACTCATTTTTTAGTTCTCGACTATCTTATGTCATAGACCCAAACCACATTCCAAAGCAGCACCTTTCTCTTTTCCAAATTCTCATAATAATAAGGTAAGTTTTCAGTATCATCTCCTTTACAATTGGGCAACTTCACCCCTCTCGAAGTCATGAGTTCATAATGCATGGGTGTGAAAGCCATGTTTGTTGTCTCCCGTTACTGACGGTCAATGTGGTCTACCAAAAGAGGGGATAATGCAACGACAAGAAAGATATGAAAGACGAGGGAGAAAACGAAAAAAAAATATTTTTTTTTAATAAACACAATCGTCAACCTTCCGCAAGTACTTAGTGACGATTTGGACGAAGAGACCAAAATGCAACTAAATCCGAAACTCAGATCGCTAAATTGTTGAGAACAAAAACTCAAAAGATTTAAATGAGAGCAGAGAAAACCAGATAAACAATGAGAGCAAGTGAATGGAGAAGACGCAAGAATTAAATACATCACCATTTCTTCTGCTAACGCAACATTTAAGACTACAAAAAATTAACCCTTTTCAACCATCAAATCCCCATTTCCGTACACAAAAATTACTTCCCGCTGCTCAAATATTAACTTTTTTTTTTTTTTTATCTCCTATTCAATTTTTACTGAAATAGTGTAAAGTTTTGTTGTTCATGCCAACCAGTATTGGAAAAATGATATCAATATGGCTGGGTACCTGTTTTTTTTCCTCTCCTTCTCTGAATCTGTTTTGTTTCTCCTCTTTGTTGGTAGATTTTGGAAGTGGGGTTTTGCTGCAATGCAGCTTGGAGGGTATCTTAGAGGGCTTTCTTCACCTGGAAAAAGCTCGGGCGTTCGTCGTGTGCAACTTTGACATCTTCAGGAGAGGCAACAGAAACTACCACGCCTTTGTTTCTGACTGCCTCGAGCGCGTCAGAAAAGTTCTTGAAGTCCTTCAAGCTGTTAGAAGAGATATGGACATAAATTGTCACGAGTATTGCAAAAGAGTACAGAATCAGTCCGTGTAATTGAATACAAGATATCTGACATATACAAAGTAATTGCATTCATTAATTCTGTCCTTTAACTATGCTCTCAAGACCATCTTTCTTATGGTAAATAATGGATGAAGCAACCAGCTAGTAACTTCAAAAAACAACGATGTGTACGCACAAATCCTTTGTATTACAATTTGAAAGCTTCTATGTTATAGTAAAATTTGGTTCAAAGTCGTATTTCCGTCTACATTTTTTAAAATTTTTAAATACTTATTCTACTATGCTTGTCAATGGACCGACTTACGATGGATAAGATGTGAGATCTCATATTGGTTAGGGAGGAGAACGGAGCATTCTTTATAAGGGTGTGGAAATCTCTCCTTAGTAGAGGCATTTTAAAAACCTTGAGGGGAAGCCTGAAAGGGAAAACCCAAAGAGGAAAATATCTACTAGCGATGGGCTTGGGCTGTAACAAATGGTATTAGAGCTAGACATCGGGCGATGTGCCAGCGAGGAGGTTGAGCCCTGAAGGGGGGTGGACACGGGCAGTGTGCCAGCAAGGACGTTGGGCCTCGAAAGGGAGTCCCACATCGATTGGAGAAGGGAACGAGTGCCAGTGAAGATGCTAGGCCCCGAAGGGGGTGGATTGCAAGATCCCATATCGGTTGTGGAGGAAAACGAGAAAGTGTTTTCTTTCATTGAAAGACTCAACGGCAAGATGCATGAGAGTAGGTAGTCTGATGTAGAAAGAATGATGGTTCTTTTCTTTCGAGATTGTTCCGTGGTCGCCTATTGAAACAGCGGTTTACAAGCGACCCGCCCCCGTCAATTCCTTTTTTTGACAAGAGTTTCTCCTCAAAAAAAGACCTCCAGCCCTTCCTTCCTATCTGATTGAAAAGGATCCCATGATCCTGAACCGATCTTACCTGGCACCAAGTTTGTCTATGAAGAGCAGATCTAATTAGATTAGTGAAGCATTCTTTATAAGGGTGTGAAAACCTCTCCCTAGCAAATGCATTTTAAAAACCTTGAGAGGAAACTCGAAAGGGAGAGCCCAAAGAGGACATTATCTGCTAGTGGTGGACTTGGGCTGTTAGATAACATGTATCGACTTTAATCTTCCATTTTAGTTACCGAATATTTTCGCTTTGGATCTTAGTTTCTACCCCTTGTCATAATTTTTTTAATAGAAATAATCAGATAATAAAACCCAGAAACAGTATTGAAAGATAATTCAAAGAACTTGGAAAGGTCTCCCCTTTGAACAAGGGAGCCTTACACACTCTTCTAAACTAAATGGCAACAATTTTTCCACTAGCATCCCCAATGCTAGGCCAATATTGTTTTTTTTGGGCTCTCTTTCGGATTTCTCCAAGTTTTTATAACGCGTCTACTAAGGAGAGGTTTCCACAACCTTATAAAGAATGATTCGTTTCCCTCTCCAACCGAAGAAGCCGTACTTGCGCCTCGCATGCCCCATGAAGAATGTGACCTACGTGAATATATTTGGGCAGTAGACTTGCTTAGACTTTAGAGGACTAACGCACTTGATGGAAAATTCCACACCCCTTACTTGATTCCAACGACAAGGATTCTATTTTCTGTCCTAAACTCAATTTTAACAATATAATTTAACAGAAATTCCTCAAAAAAAAAGGATCCAAAAAGAAACGATCATTAATAAATATATAAAAGAGAAAACGTTCAGTCCTAGAGGTATTCAAGGTAGGATAAAGAATCCCAAGTCTGGATGAGAGTAAAAGGCAAAAATATTGAATCGAGGAGAATAGGACATTGACTATTTATGACTCGCAAATTCCGGTTGACAAACAAGAGGTGTAAAAAGCTCTAACGCGCAGTTTGGCTAAAGATCGACTATCTTCATTGGCACGACAAATTAAAAGAATTTCGAAGTCAAAATAATGCCAAACTCATCATACTTCAGCACAGCCAATCAGTTTTTCTGACTTTTACAGCTTACTTGCTAAAATAAACATTAGACAGTAGAGTCATTTTTTACCTGGTTGATAAAATCTCTTCCCTTCTCCTTTGCCTTTCTTCTTCCGTAATTCCCAATAAATACCGCAACAAGCTGATGAGATAAAAAAAAGAAAAATACAGATGGTGAATATAATTCGAACAGAATGATCATATAAAAGAGAGTGTGATAATCCCACATTGGTTGAGGAGGAGAACGAAACACCCTTTGTAAGGGTGTGGAAACCTTTCCCTAGCAGACGCATTTTAAAGTCTTAAGGGGAAGCCCGAAAGGGAAAGCCCAAAGAGGACAATATCTGCTAGCGGTGGATTTGGACCATTACAAATGGTATCAAAGCCAGACACCGAGCGATGTGCCAGCGAAGAGACTGTTCCCCGAAAGGGGGTAGACACGAGGCGGTGTGCCAATAAGGACGCTGGGCCCCGAAGGGGGATGGATTTTGTGGCAATCCCACATAGATTGGAGAAAAGAACGAGTGCCAACGAGGAAGCTGGACCCTAAAGGGGGTGGATTATGATATCCCACATTGGTTGGGGAGGAGAATGAAACACCCTTAAAGGTATGGAAACCTTTTCTTAGCAGACGCGTTTTAAAGCCTTGAGGGGAAGCCCGAAAGGGAAAGTCCAAAGAGGACAATATCTGCTAGTGGTGGGCCAAGGTCGTTACAGAGAGAGACAAAAAGGAACATTTCTTTCTCTGTTTTCCTGGATGCTATTTTTCGCAAGTTCCATCTTTTCTCTTAAGAGATTTTTTTTTTTAAATATAAGTTCTTGTTATTTAAATATAACAAAATCTTCCGTGCCACGTTTGAAGGCGAAAACTTAGCCAAGGACATTTAGAATTAACTAAACGATGCATTGCAAAGAACAGGCTGATTGTAGATTGAGAATAAATAGGTAGGGCGTGCACCATACCTACTGTAACCTTTAGCATCAGGAAGCTGGTATGAATCAACATCTCCAATGGTTCCAATTATGGTTTTTGCTAGAGTATCTCCATCCAATTCCAATTCACGTAGAAAATCGACAGTTCCATCATATACATCAAGCGTCTTTAACAAATTCGGGTCACGATAAGATAAAAAGGAGAATACTCCTGCCAATACAATTCAAATAGGGAAGATTACCAATTGGTATTTAATGAAATTGCAAAAGAGGGTAGCACAATCCTGTACCTGAATGAGTATCAAAATCACAAAACCCTCCATAAGCACCTCCACTTACTCTAACACGATCCCACAGCCAAGTATTAGTAATGAACTTTGTTATAACATAGGCACTTCCATTAAGTTCATAGCCCGTTTCATACATGTTAGCTGCTTTTCCAACATAATTAACCTGGAGGAGGTAGCTATTAAGAAATAGTTGAGGAATAAAATGTGCAAAAATTGATATAAGCGTGCTCTAACCTGAGTCGGTACCACAATGGCTTCATTATCTGAAGAAAGCCGGGCATTCCAAGTGCTTCTTTGAATGAGAGGCTGGTTAGGAAGCAAATCAAGAAATTTTCCAATGAACTTCTCCGATTTTATGAGATTTTTTCCATCAGCAGTAATGTTGACGAGGCAATTTTTCCTTGAAAGTAAGGATTGGCGGATTTCCTCAAGTGATGAAGAAATTTCAGCCCAGTTTTGATCAACTTTCTCTTCAAGAGTTTGTAGGAATTCCAGATAACTATATACAATGAACAAAACAAGAACAGGAGGTTGAAATCATTTAGCTTTACGCACGAGAGACGGGCATTTCAACCGTATAGCACCAAAAAAGATGGAAAAAAAAACCCCCATGAAAATATAAAAAAATCCAAACCTGAGACCAGCCATTTGTTCAGAGATCCACCCTGCACTGGTCAATTTTGCATCCATCCTAGCAGCAGCAATTGCATGACCGCTACCTCTTAACCGATTCTGATAGATATCATATATACATTATACTTTACATTTCACAATTGTCGGTATGGGCATTTTAATCATTCATTTATTTATGTACCTCCATTTCAGATTTGCTCTGAGATACGAACTGTTTAAAACGTTGCTGATCTGTAAACTGTACTTCTTGAAGAATGCAGTTCATCTACATCATAGAAAGAAATGAACTCATTATCAGGAAGCAGCTCACCTTGAATTGTAAATTAAAAACCAATAGTAAAGAAAAATAGCTCAACTCCAACATAGTAAAAAACTGCACACTGTTGAAATGTAAAATAAAAGGACAAATTTGTTTGCAGATGCCATTCCACACATGTTTTGAAGTCATATTAACATACCAGGTTGAATAAGTCTTCAGCGCACCCTGACATAGCCTTGCCTCTGACAATCATATGAGTACATGCCTTGTCCTCGCCACGTATAGATGATGTAAATGGATAAACTGATATCCCACCAGTTTTTCTTCCAATTAACTGATTAAGTTGCACAAAACTCAAGTCTTTTGTGCCCATCTCTAACAATGATTGACTGACAAAGAACATTTGGAGGTCAAAAACATATTACTCCATAGAATGGTACAGGAACGTTGTGATTCGGATTAAACCACTCCAAAATTCTAACAAATGCTCAAGACCAGCTATACTTAAATGATTGATATCATCTATTAGACAATTCACAACCGAAAGATAATTTGTGACTTGGTTATATCTATATTGTTACCTAATATCTAGGGATTTAATTAGCCTTTCTTTATTATAAAAGGCGCATACATCTCTCTAAAAATCAAGAAGTGTGAGCAAGATAATTTACACTAGTAACATGGTATAAGAGTCATTCTATTTTGGGAGGTGTGATTAATCGGTGTAGCCTTTCATAGCTACCGATCTACCACCTTGACCAAATTTATTCAGAGCCTTCATAACTACTGATCTTCCACCTTAACAAAATTTATTTAGAGACTACATAACTACCATTGAAGTCGTGTCTTGACGTCAAAGTCGTGGGATCAATATTGCACATAATCCTATCCAGTCCAAGTTAAGAATGAATCTATGATATCTATTCCACAGCTTGGGGGGAGTGTTGAAGGAATGACCTTATATCTATGTAAATCCTTAGTTAGTCTTTCTTTATTATAAAAAAACACATGTACCTCTTTGAAAATTAAGAAAGATGAGCAAGATAATTTATACTTGCTACACAAACTTTGGGTGATCTCTTTGTGCAGCATCTTCTAGCAAAATGCCCTAAAAAGGCCTAAATAATGTTTCTCACATCTGCCCTTTGAATTCCCTGAAGTGATCTCATAAATTAATAATTGCAACTTTGAGGATGCACCCTCGAACTCTTTAGTCATTGACCTTTTGTGATATTCAAATTTAGAAATGCAAATGAAAAGTTATTGGTCAATTCGAGCATAATTTATTAGATAAGACACTGATTACTTTCCCCATGCCCGAAAGTTTAAGCTATCAGCAATGACAAACAAACTAATGAAGTTCCACCGCTTACCAAAATAAAGGTACCAAAGGAAGAAGCTCCTGCTTCAGTGAACTCATATCAAAAACAGCTTCAGAATAAAGAACGTCATTTGTGAAGAGTTCATGTTGTAAAACGGTTACTCCATTGACATTCCCAATCTACAGGTAAGATTATATTAAAGACAAAGAGATTAGAAACTAAACCATAATGCAGATTATCCACTGAACTCAAATATGGATCGATGTGGTCACCTCAGTTGGAACACGAATAGGTTCTTTAGGAATATCTTCAAGGCAAAGGCATGGAACACATTTTAAAGCTTCTGGTGGATCCGGTGTTTCCTGCTTCAGCCGTAATTCCTGTGTAGCACGTGCCAGTTCAGCAAGGTCTTCTTCAGTCATGCTTTCTTTAACTTTCTGCAAGATTTCTTTTTCAGCTGCTTCATCACGAGAAGTTTTCTCTGGATCAGGCTGTCAAAGGAGGGGCACAGTATAAATTAATAAAATCAAATGTAACAAAATAACAAATTAAATTCTCAGGGAAAAAAATCCAGTAGATTTTACCTGCATCTCGATAGTTACTCGATGAGCGTTGTTCAAGATGAATTTCTCTATCAACGGAGAAAAAACCGCTTGGGGTCCTTCCGCAGCTATTCTGGCTTTCAAGGCCTTCAGAGGCTCTTCGTACTTCAACGGTCCAAACGGATCCATATCATATATCCATTTACCCTGTTAATTTTAGTTTAAAAGAATTATAAACCAACAAACTTCAAAAATGAATTTGATGATTAAAATAGGAAATAAACAGAGATGGTTATAAGCTTACAACGGATCGAAGCATAAGTGACAAGCCTCGAGGGAAAGATCCAGTGTTATTTTCCCGCAGGGAAAACTCAATGGTATTCATGGAGGCCTCTACCGCATCATTGTCGAAACCTTCCTCTGCTAATTTCTTAAAGGTACTTAGAATTAATTCTTCTACTTTTGGAATGTCATCATCCAAAACACCCTTCAATCCAAGACTAAACTGTGGTTGTAAGAGCTCATCTTCAATCCCACCACCAACAATGGCATCTCCTAGACCACTCTCCAGTAAGATTTTCCTCATGGGAGAAGCAGGAGTTCCCAGCATAAGATGGTCCAAAAACCCAAGGGCAAGCTCAGTTTCCAAGTCCAAGGGCTTTTCGGAAAGTAACCAATTAACGGAGACCATATGCATTTTCTTCAAATCACCTCCATCACCAGAAGGATACTTCTCAACAATCCTAACCGGCTCTGAGAACAGCCTTTGTTGCTCAATCTTAGACTGGTTGGAAACTGGACTTGCATCAAACATATCTAGATATTCTGTGATGGAAGCAGAGAGGTCACTAAACTAGTCAGAGCTTGATAAAATACAAATCCAATAACAAAAAAAGGATCAAATACAGCATCCACGTTAACCTTAGTTTTAATTTATAGTTCCCCTACTTCTTAATGGACACTCTTGCCATTAATAAAGAGTAGTAAACATCCATTGTAACAAATTAATAGTGATTGCATTCCTAAAGGTCCAAAACACAATTAGCCCAAGCCCGCTTAATGCATCTCAATCAAAATAGGCATTAAAACTCAACCCAAATTCATGTTTATCAATTAATATGACATGTCGAACTTAAAAAAATATCATTTAATGTCACATACTAAAAAAAAGGAAAAAGAAAACCTTGTCACATTGGATCTACTTTATTCCTCAAAACGGCAAGGACGTCTAATAAATTTTAATCAAATTATACATATGAAAATGACAAAACATTGGGACCATATCAAAATGAATGAAAATGATTTTTCTTTTAAAAAATTTGTGTTATTGTTTCAAACTAATGAGAGCTTTGTGTGTATGAGTGCATGTAGGTATCACACTATGTTTACGCATTTATTAAAAAGAAAAACTAGATTTCATTGAAGGAAAGAAATGTTCATGCTTTTTGGCAAGAAATAGATTTCTAGGAAGCAGGAAATATTTAAAGGAATAAGTGTCAACAATAACCGTAACTATACGTGTTTCAAAAAAAAAAAAAAAATATATATATATATATATACATATATTCAATGACGCGAAATCGCATGATTTCCGGCGAGGAATTTCTTTTGTTAATAGAAACGTATTATTTTTTTTTAGTTCTTAAACCCTAGGGTATCTAAATAGTCACTCTTTTCCCTTGATTGTCATTGTGCGCCTGTGAGAGAAAGACAGAGTGTTTGAAGTGAGAAATTGGAAAACGTTGCGAGGCTTCAAGTTTTCAGTGAGTTTTCTTGGGTAAGAGTGAACTAACGTCATGGTGTTGCATAACAAGGAGGGACAAACAAAATAGCAGCAAGAACGAATGTGAGGGCGGCGATCTCGTCAATAAACAGAAAAGGGAGTTCGCGATTAGGGTTTCTTCGTGGTTCTCGGGTAAGGAAGACGAAGCGACGGATTGCAGGTCAGGTTTCTTCGTGTACCCGCGAACATGCACAGCCAACCCCACAGCCCTCTGTTTCGGCCTCTGTCCCAGCCCACATTCCAGACGAAGACCGCGGGCCGCAGTTACGTTCGCCCCAGGACCAGCGGATACAAAATCCGCGCCCAGAAGACACGCGCCTTAGCTGTACCTTCAGCTTGTCGTCTCAGTACCCTCGGCTTCGCCAAATCCTGCGGCTCAACTTGCCAGCTCGATATATGTATAATATACCGATTCCTAGGTTTTTAGCCCTTCTAAAGCCATTTCTACCCTTATTTTAGCCATCTAAGGTCAGTGTAACTCTTAATTGCCAAAACAGATTGCGTTAGGGGCTTACCTTGATAATTAAAGGTAAGGTTTAGCTGGGTTACGTTATAAAAAGACTCTAAGCATAGGAAGTAGTTAGGCATTGGAGTTAGCTTATCGTGAATAAATTTCGACCCAGGCCAACGAGGTAAGCGACTTTACCGTTGGAGTTAGCTTACTGTATGTATGATGGTGCATGCCCTGTGGCCTTTGCATGCACCCTATTTGTTATGAAATGTCGATGTTATGTCATGCCTATGTGTTCTCGTATTGTCATGAATTGTTTACTATGTATGCAAGCAACCTATTACACGGTTTCCATGAAATGAATTGATATGCTATGAATGTGATGGACTGAAGAACATTGCTATGCATACACATTGCTTAACTGATCACATTCCATAAGTCATAGGACCTCATGCATGTTTGTGTGTCATGTGCAGAGGGATACTTCCCCCGTTATGTTATGATGGTACGGACGCGTACGTTCAATACTATGCTCGCTATGATATCATGCAAGCCTTTTCTTTTCCGTGGCGTCCGATGACGTGTAATACGTTGTTGTACCTGACCAAGGCAGGCCCAGGGGGTTCATATACGAGCTCCCCTAGTGGGCCCATGTATACGTACGTGGGCCGTGTATGGAGAAATACTACACATCCACCTTGCTCGGATAAAGCAAGGGCCTAAGGCCATGTAAAGTGAATGGAAGACAGGTCCCACTCATGTTTTGCACGTGTTTTGTATGTGTATTGTATGTCTAACCCCAACAGTGGGTTTTACATCTGTTTTGTATGTGTATTGTATGTCTATCCCCAACAGTGGAGTGACTTACTGAATATTTCATAAAATACTCAAGTCACATGCTACCCTATTTTTCAAGTAAAGGCAAGGCTCCCATGCGGTTGACGGTGAACATTGTGAAGACCATGGAAGTTGGAATGATGGGGGCTTTATAGGACCGTAGATGTTTTTGTTGAGTTTTATCTTGAATAATAAACGTTTGCATTTAATTTCTCTAGTTTTAGTTGTTGAATGATTTCCTGAGTTAGGTTGAATTTCGTGTTTTGAACTACTTATGTAAGACCATGTTGTTATTTTATATGAGCTTCTACATTATATTAGGGGCGTTACAGTTAGTATCAGAGCCCTAGGTTATAGATCTTGTAGACTAGCCTACGATGTAGGTCCAACGTACTTCCATGATCCTCCAGTAAACACACCGTTACCGTCAGGTATGCCTGGTTAAGAATTAAAATTATTTGGCCATTGGTGTATGTTGTAGGTTAACTTGTGCTTGGTAAAGTATGACGTGATGTTCATATTTTAAATGTTAGCAGGATTCATGATATGGCATGTACTATGGGATGACTATGTTAAAACTATGACTGTATGCATTTTTTTGCTTGTATTGTTATGAATGTTATAGAACTTAATAGACAGGTATGTGACTTAGCAGTTACGTGCTTCGTAGAGATATGCCACCTAGAACTCGAGGAGGAGGATTAGGGGACGACCCCCATTTAGGGGTAGAAGAGGACGAGGTCCAGAGCGCGAGGACTCCATGGAAGAGCTTGATGTAGCTATGCCATTCCCACTACCAGCGATACCTCAAGCCGCACAAGACTCGACAGCTGCTTTGGTGGACACGTTGCAAATAGTTATACGAGACCTAACTGCTAATGACTCATCATCTACCAAGGAAGCTAGGTGCTTGCGTGATTTCAAGAGGGTTGACCCACAAACTTTCAGGGGAACTTCCGATGACCCACGGTGGCACAATTGTGGCTGAGTTCTATAGAGACCGTGTTCAGGTTTGACTAACTACCTTGAAGATCGGAAAGTGGAGTGCGCAGCGTTCATGCTGCGTGACGATGCTCAACTGTGGTGGCGTTCCACCCATGAGATTATTTGACCCGGAAGAGGTGTAATCTCGTGGGCAGAATTCAAAGAGGCTTTTTTGCTGAGACAGAGGGGGCGTTCGGTTATTGCTTACGCTAGGGAGTTTTCCAGACTGAAATGTTTCACCCAAAATTGGTGAACATTGACTACAGGACAGCTCAACGGTTTGTGTTGGGGTTAGACAGGAAGATCCACAATATTGTTGAGGCGATAGCGTCTACTACTTATGTGCCGCCCTGAGAGCAACAAAGGTCATGGAGGGAACTGATAGACCTAGTGAATCTCGTCCATCGACAGAGGGGCAGAAACGACGTCGTGATCGGGATGACCGTCGTGATTTGTCTCCATCACCATCATCAAGACATGCTGGGCTATGTTGATGGAACTAGTTCCACCACCTCGCTTTGAACTAGAAACCTCCTCAACACTCAGCCCTAAATATTTGGCATGGAGAGCAGCCGATCAACGACTTCTCTGTCTCCTACTCTCCTCTCTCACTGAGGAAGTCATGGTTGTTGTTGTTGGTCTCTCTACTGCATGTGATGTTTGGCTTGTGTTGGAAACTACGTTCAGCCATCAGTCGAAAGCTCGTGAACTAAGACTCAAGGATGACTTGCAGTTGATGAAACGTGGCACCAAACCTGTTGCTGAGTATGCTCGTACCTTCAAAAAAATTTGTGACCAACTTCATGCCATTGGCAGACCCGTCGAGGACATTGATAAAGTGCACTGGTTCCTTCGTGGACTCGACACCGGATTTTCAGCTTTTTCTACTGCTCAAATGGCTCTCACCCCTATCCCTTATTTTGCAGATTTAGTCTCTAAAGCTGAAAGTTTTGAGTTGTTCCAGCGCTCCCTTGAGTCCTCTGACTCCACTCCTACAGCATTCACAGTCACTAATCGTGGTCGCACCCATGGAAGCCACCCTGCTTCCTTTACCAACTAGCAAGGTCGTTTTTATTCTCACAAAAACAACTCTTCTAATCGAGGACGAACCCACTCAAGTCAGGGTCGTCGACCACCTCACTACCAAATATGCCGCAAAGAGGGCCATTATGCTGACCGCTGCAACCAACGGTATGTTCGACCTGATTCTTCTCATGCTCACCTTGTTGAAGCCTTTAACACGTCATGTTCTATTGCTGGACCCGATGCTGCTGATTGGTTTATGGACACTAGAGCTTCGGCCCATATGACTGTCGACCCATCTATTCTAGATCAGTCTAAAAATTATACGGGTAAGGACTCTGTGATCTTAGGAAACGGTGCATCCCTACCCATTACCCGCACCGGTACTCTTTCTCCTGTTCCAAATATTCACTTATTAGATGTCTTGGTTGTCACTCACCTCACTAAAAATCTTCTTTCCATAAGTAAATTAACGTCTGATTTTCCTCTCTCCGTTACATTTACTAATAATCTTATTACTATCCAGAATCGTCAAACAGGAAGGGTGGTAGCAACCGGTAAAAGAGATGGAGGGCTATATGTGCTGGAGCGCAGCAACTCTGCTTTTATTTCAGCCCTTAGAAACAAATCTTTACGTGCTTCATATGACTTATGGCATGCTCGTCTGGGTCATGTGAATCATTCTGTTATTTCTTTTTTAAATAGAAAAGGTCATCTTTCTCTTACGTCTTTATTGCCTTCTCCATCATTATGCAATACTTGTCAGCTTGCGAAAAGTCATCGATTGCCTTATTCCCACAATGAACGTAGGTCGTCTCATGTGTTAGATCATATTCATTGTGATCTTTGGAGTCCTTCTCCCGTCAAATCAAATTCAGGTTTTCTTTATTATGTTATTTTTATTGATGATTATTCTCGATTCACCTGGTTTTACCCTTTAAAATTTAAATCTGATTTTTTTTTATATTTTTCTTCAATTTCAAAAATTTGTGGAAAATCAATATTCTTCTCGTATCAAGGTATTTCAAAGCGATGGTGGTACCGAATTTACCAGTTCTTGTTTCAAAACTCATTTACGTAATTCTGGCATCCACCATCAACTCTCTTGTCCATATACACCTGCTCAAAATGGTCGTGCTGAGAGAAAACATCGTCATGTGACTGAGACTGGCTTGGCCCTTCTCTTTCCCTCTCATCTTTCTCCTTGTTTTTGGGTTGACGCCTTCAGCACTGCAGCTTATATTATCAACCGGTTGCCTACTCCACTTCTTGGAGGTAAGTCACCCTTTGAACTCCTTTATGGCTACACTCCACATTATGACAATTTTCATCCCTTTGGTTGTGTTTATCCTTATTTGCGTGATTATATGCTTAACAAGCTTTCTCCCCGCAGCATTCCTTGTATTTTTTTGGGTTATACTCCTGCTCATAAAGGGTTTCGCTGTCTTGATCCCGCCACCACTAAGCTATATATCACCCGCCATGCTCATTTTGATGAAACTCACTTTCCTGTTATCCCTAGCTCCCAGGCCCAACCTCTTTCCTCTATTCCTATTTCAAATTTCTTGAAACCACATCTTCATCATATTGATTCATCCCCCCTACCACTTCATCACCGCACATTCCTCGATCCAGTTCATCCCCGTGTGATATTTGTTCTGACCTTGTAGATGAGTCTGTGTAGGTTGATACTTCTCTTGCAGGTTCCACTTTGCCACCCTCGACTTCTAATTCGATCTCTATTGAACCTACTGTTGATTTCTCTTCTTTGGGCACTCATCCTATGATCACACGAGCCAAAGCTGGTATATTCAAGACTAGTCATCCAGCAAATCTTGGTATTTTGGGCTCATCTGGACTTCTTTCTGCTCTTCTTGCATCCACTGAGCCAAAAGGATTCAAATCTGCGGCTAAGAATCCTACTTGGGTGGCTGCCATGGATGAAGAAATTCGAGTGTTACAACAAAATGATACTTGGACTTTGGTTCCTCGCCCTGCCAACACCAACATCGTGGGCTCTAAATGGGTGTTTCATATTAAATATTTACCTGATGGATCCGTTGAGCGTTTCAAGGCTCGTCTTGTTGCCAAAGGTTATACTCAGGTTCCTGGTCTTGACTACACTGACACTTTCAGTCCGGTTGTCAAAGCTACCACTGTCCGTGTTGTGCTTTCTATTGCAGTCACAAATAAATGGCCTCTTCGACAACTTGATGCCAAGAATGCTTTTCTCAATGGAACTCTTATTGGACGTGTTCATATGGAACAACCTCCTGGGTATATTGATCCTCGATTTCCCACTCATGTTTGTCTATTAAAGAAAGCCCTCTATGGCTTAAAGCAAGCTCCTCGTGCTTGGTTTCAGCGTTTTAGCTCATTTCTTCTCACACTTGGGTTTTCTTGCAGTCGCGCTGACACGTCCCTTTTTGTCTTTCATCAGCAATCTAACCTTATCTATTTGCTTCTTTATGTTAATGACATTATTGTTACCAGCAACAACTCATCTCTTATTTACAACTTTACTCGCAAGCTTCATTCTGAGTTTGCTACCAAAGATTTGGGTTCTCTCAATTACTTTCTTGGTCTTGAAGCTTCACCCACTCCTGATGGTCTCTTTATTAGTCAGTTAAAATATGCTCGAGATATTTTTACTCGTGCTCAGTTGCTCGATAGCAAACCAGTTCACACTCCCATGGTTGTTTCTCAACACCTGACTCCTGATGCTTCTCCTTTCTCTGATCCTACTCTCTACAGATCTCTTGTTGGCACCCTTCAATACTTGACTATTACGCGTCCAAATATTGCCCATGCTGTCAATTCTGTCAGTCAATTCTTGCATGCCCCTACTGCAGATCACTTTCTTGCTGTCAAACGTATTTTTCGCTATGTCAAAGGAACACTCCACTTTGGTCTTACCTTTCGTCCATCCACTGTTCCTAGTACGCTAGTCGCTTATTCAGATGCTGACTGGGCTGGTTGTCCCGATACTCGCCGTTCTACATCCGGCTATTCTATTTATCTTGGTAACAATCTCGTTTCTTGGAGTGCCAAAAAGCAACCTACTGTCTCACACTCCAGCTATGAATCTGAGTATCGTGCTCTTGCCACAACTGATACTGAACTTCTTTGGGTTACGCATCTTTTGCATGACCTCAAGGTCTCTATTTCACAGCAGCCCGTACTCTTATGTGACAACAAAAGTGCTATTTTTTTTAGCTCTAATCTCGTTTCTCACAAGTGGGCCAAACATATTGAACTAGATTATCATTTCCTTCGAGAACTTGTTATCGCTGGCAAACTTCGCACACAATATGTACCCTCTCATCTCCAAGTTGCTGACATCTTCACAAAAAGTATTTCTCGACCTCTTTTTGAATTTTTCAGATCCAAGCTTCACGTTCGTTCAAATCCGACGCTCAGCTTGCGGGGGGTGTTAAGGATAGTTGACCGTTCATTATAAGGCAAATATCTAGATATTTGTCATACATTACGACTTACCATATTTGCCCTTTTATTAAAGGCAAATATATTGTATTCATTTATTAATCTTTCCTTTTATTGTTATTTCCATATTATTTGTAATTTACCATATTCTGTATTCTGTAAATGATTATAAATAAGAGAACTCTCACCACCATTTAGTTGTGGTGGATTCAGCAAACATTTACAATAAGTAGTAGGCGATATCACCTCAACAGTATTGTGGATCTTCCTGTCCAACCCCAGCATAAACCGCCGAGTTGTCCTATAGTCAGTGTCCACCAATTTCGGGGTGAAGCATTTCAACCTGGAAAACTCCCTGACGTAAGCAGTAACCGAACGCCCCCTCTGACTCAGATGGGTGAACTCTTGATGTTTGCGAATTCGAACATCCTCTAGGTAGTACGCCTCAGCAAAAGCCTCTTTGAATTCTGCACACTAGAATACACCTCCTCCGAGTCAGATAATCTCATGGGTGGAACGCCACCACAGTTGAGCATCGTCACGCAGCATGAACGCTGTGCACTCCACTTTCCGATCTTTAGGCAGTTAGTCAAGACCGAACACGATCTCTATAGAACTCAACCACAACTATGCCACCGTGGGTCATCGAAAGTTCCCCTGAAAGTTTGTGGGTCCACCCCTCTTAAATGCAAACGTTTATTATTCAAGATAAAACTCAACAGAAACATCTACTGTCCTATAAAGCCCCCATTCCAACTTCCATGGTCTTCACAACGTTCACCGTCAACCGTGCGTGGGAGCCTTGCCTTTACTTGAAAAATAGGGTAGCACGTGGCTCGAGTATTTTATGAAATACTCAGTAAGTCATCTCGCTGTTGGGGTTAGGCATACAATAAACATACAAAACACATGCAAATCACGTGCAAAACACATGTTAAACATGAGTGTGACCTATCTTCCATTCACTTTACATGGCATTAGGCCCTTGCTTTATCCGGGCAGGGTAGATGTGTAGTACTTCTCCACACACGGCCTACGTACATATACATGGGTCCACCAGGCGGGCTCGTATACGAACCCCTTGGGCCTGGCTTGGTCAGGCACAACGTATTACACGTCACAGGACACCACAGAAAAGAAAAGGCCTACATGATATCATAGCGAGCATAATATCGACCATACGCATCCGTACCATCATAACATAACAGGAAAGTATCCCTATGCACATGACACACAAACATGCATGAGGTCCCATGACTTACCTTACATGGCATAATACATAGTTGCGGAATATTATATCTTATTATATTTCAACTACAAGTTTGCACTTCATAAAAAAAAACCTATGAGTTTCAAGTACTACATTAAAACAAAAACAACAAAAGTTAATTGCCTTTATTTTAAAAAGAAAATATTAATATTATTCTCTATTAATTACCTTTGAGGACGCGTAGACGTTCAACTGGATTATCATCTCCATAAAACCAAATCCTAGCATTTCCTGGGTGGTAAAACTTACGGTGAAATTCCTGCAGACACGAAGAATAAGAAAACACAAAACAGAGAACATATAACTTAAAAGATCAAACAAACAGTAGTTTAAGAAATATGTGCGGTCTGGAAATATGTGCAGTCAGAAATAAGGTTTATAGTTTAACTTCAATGGGAAATGTATCATACATATGTAAATGCACATTATTGAAGAGAGAGTCCAATCCTTTTGGAATTTTAACCAACATATAGAATTATCCTTGAATTTCGACTCCATAAAGCTAACTGAACGAACAAGTACACTAAATATTTGGTTCGTGAAAAAGAATAATTAGGGATTGATAAAATCCTACTCCAACTACAAAAAAAAATCAACACCCTTGGAACTGGAAATCCTCACAGTCGCCCTTGCTTTTCATACGGCTTAATGAACGGTATAAAGTTAAATTAAATTTCTTGATAAAAGTACTTCATATTCCTTAAAAAAATACTTCATACTAAAATTAAAATAAATTATTTCTAATGAAAAATTAAAAAACTTAAAATGCCAATGTCCATTAATAACATAGGCTTTGTGATGCCCATCTTCCCTCATTCCATTACTGGATACCAAAAGCTCATTTAATTACATGTCTACAGATCATTGAGGATAATAAATAACTGAGGTCATCAATCAGCATAACATTTATGAAGAACGGATTATTCTGCGGTTCTCTCTTACGTAGTACATTTGGAAGTAAAATTTTAAGTAGTTCGTACTATATTGTTCTTATATAAAATCTTATTTTACTCATCAAGATAAATATGTGCTTTATGCACACACATGCATAAATGTATGGGGAGAGGAAGAGAGAATAAACCTTAAAAAGATTAAAATAACCAGCTTTCAACAAATAAAATGCACAAGACAACATAAAATCAACCCACAGGCCACATGAAAAGCATTCACCAAAAAAAATCTAGCCTCAGGATTTACATTTTTCAAGCTATTATCCAGGCAAGCGTTTTTATAAGCTCCCATCTATTATAATTCCTTTGTTCTTTCCGGTAATTTATTTTAGAATCTCAAAATTTATTCTGTAATCAATTCCAATAAAAGAATGCTAAGAAAATAACCTTGAATTCCTCGAATGTAAGCTTGGGAATAACTCGTGGGTCACCTCCACTGTCAACTCCATATGTATTGTCCGGGAAAAGAGCCTGCAAAACTTTAATCATTGAACAACCAGTGACATATACAACAAGGGACTTATTAAATGTACTCCTATGCATTGAAAATGATTATAGAGATGTAAAATAGCAGCGATGCAATTAAGCATCAGAAACATGACAAACTGCAAAATGTACTCTTCTCAATTTCTCTCATCTCCATCTGCCTGAAATCAGGTAGATACTAGCTGACCAAGCTTTTGAAAGATTGGTTTATCTATTTCTTATTTCACTTTATGTTTGCTTTTGTGTGGTAGTTGAATTTCTGATGGGTATCATTCTCCATCTATTTCCTATTCCAAATGTCTCCATAAAAAATATGTTGTACACGAGCATTATAGAGGTTTGTTCCATTATCCTTGATTACTCATGGGATTAGAGCCAGTATTCTAACGTTTCTTATCCCTTTTTTTCTTTCTTTTTTCAGCTTTTGATGATGGACTATTTACATAGGCAATGCTAACTCGATTAAAAAAAATTGAAATCTTTGAATCATATAGACATATAAACTGCATGAGCAAAGGTTCTAGAATTTGGGAGGGGAAAAAGAAAACCAGATTGAGATAAACAACAAAAAGTTCTTGCCTGCTGAGTAACTCGTCCTAAGATATTGTCAGGCTGGGAGTAAACTCCTTTCATTTCATTGAACACCACCCCTAGCATTGAGAAAAGCTTTAGTAAAGAAAACTAATCAACATTCCTCTCATGGCAGTTCAGAGAATACTGCACCATGATGAGTATATGCAACAGGAAATTACCTTTATAAGATATGTCTTCTGATGGATCGTTTAATTCATAATGCCAACCCTCCTGTTGAAACGTCTTAAAGTCCTCCACACACTTAGGAAAGAAGACCGCGTCCAAGTACACATCAACAAGATTATAAAAATCCTAAAGATTTACAAAGCCATTTTCAGTCAGCTGAAAGCTGAACAATTTTCTCATCTCAACCACAACAATCTTATTTGTAACTCAGCATGTTCACTACTTACCTTTGTATTTGTGGAAGCAACTGGGTAGCATGTCCTATCAGGATATGTAAATGCATTTAAGAATGTATGTAAGCTTCCTTTCAATAATTCAACAAATGGCTCCTTCACTGGATACTTCTTTGATCCACACAATACACTGTGTTCTAATATGTGTGGAATTCCAGTCGAATCGTTCCTGCGAAAGAATTATAACTTAGAGACGCATCTCAAAATTTGATTAAATGGAAACAACTAAGAATAACATTACATGTCTCGGTTCTTTCATTTAACAGATAATTTTTCCTCAAAAAATTAGCAGCAAGTAATCAAACAGGAAAATCAAAACTAAAGTATACTCACGGTGGTGTACGGAATACAATCCCAAAGACCTTATTCTCATCATCATTTGACACGGACATTACCTCCGCACCAGTCTTCTTATGTCTAAAAAGCACAGCTTTTGATTTGCACTCACCAATAAATTCCTCAGAGACCTTCTCGAATCCAAGCTTCTCAGCAACCTCATCTGAAACTTCTGCAAACTCTACACTCAGAAAAGCAAAAATCACTAAGTCCACTTATTGCAATCAACCATAGACTCTAGCTTCCGAACTCCTAGCATCGAGCTCAAGGAAGTGCGAAAATTCGAAATAGATCGTTTCATGAATTGTGGAAGACACACGGAATCCAAAAACAAAAACAGAAAGGAAACTGAAACCTGGAGGGGATTGCGCAGGGGAAGCAGCAACAGCACGCGGAGCCAGAGAGGAGAAATGTTTTCTGAAGTGAAACGAACCAGAAGGCGAGGAAGTAAGCAGTAATCTCCATTGGCGACGAGGCGGCAATGAGCGTGTGGCGAGGCTGTGAGTGAGACGGTGTAATTTCCTCGGAACAAAGGAGGAAGATGGCGATAATGCAGAGCGACACAAGTTGTAAGGTGAACGGAGAAAGATTCTATTGTAAACCAAAGAGGAGCAGGTGAGAGAACGAAGGAGAACGGATTTCTCCATTGACGGACTTTGACGAAGGATCAAAGAGAGAGGGATGGATATGGGGTTTAATGAACTGAGGGCGTGAGGATGGGAGGTTTAGGAGTGGCTATCAAACTCGGAAAATTAGTTACAGTGTTTGGGCTTTGAATTTAACCGTAGCTCTCACATCAAAATCATGTATTCGATTATTTAGGTTAGGACCTACAATATTCTGTTCTCTTAAACCACTATATTCATACAAAACAAAAATAGCAATTTTATTTCCGTCACACCACCGGGCCTAATATAAATATATTTTCATATGACTACCCGGCCTAATATAAATATATTTTCAAAACATATTAAAAAAAAGAAATATATATATATAAGTTAATACATATTTTTTTTAAAAAAATTAATGGTTGTAATATTAAAATTTGAATTTTTAGAAATTATATTAGTATATATAGTTGTCGAACTCCTCCATACCAAAATAATTATAGATCGTGAGTTGTTTTGTTACTCTCTTGCTTGCATATATAATATCTCTTTTCTAAAACCTTCTTCTTAAATCGAGGCAAGAGGCTCGAGCATATGTCGTTTGGCCGTAGGTGGCGTAAGAACGAATTGGCTTAACTCACTTGTCGTTAGAAAGTGAGTGCCGCACAATCGCAAGTCCGCTGCCATCAAGAGTTCGATTGTGACCAAATATATATATATATATATGTGTGTGTATGAAATATATTGATTGATTAGATTTTTTTTTTTATACACTTTTAATAAAGATTAGATTGAAGAATGAAAACTTTAAAATAACTATTTTCAAAAAGTAATAAATGGAAAAAAAATTAATTGTATTGCAAAAATAAATAGAGAATTTAGCGAGGATGGTGAAATATTGAAATAGATGTAGGGGATGAGAATGAGGAATGTTTCCAGTGGATATCTCTAGTCTTGTTCTTGTAGATAGGACATTATGCATGTTGCCCATTGTTGATGTTGACTTTCTTAATTCGTCAAACAACTCGTAGATCACCTATGTGTTGGCAATACCTCGTTAATATGAAACAATAAATTTCGATACAAAATTTGCAGGGTCACATACAACTCACGATACCAAGAAACTCACCTACTAATAATCTCAAGAAATCGTTTTTGAGATGAAAGATCAGACAGAGCTACAACTATAGAGCATACTAACCTATCCCAACCTTGTTATGATATCAAATTGTTAAACACAATTCTCCTGGTAACACTCACTTATTAAGACCAATAAAAAACATATTACAAGACATTCTATAGAAATTATTACCATTTTCTTTCCTCGACATTGTTTGGAATGGTTTGAGACAAAAAGATTATTCCCAATCCTTAAGAATCATCCAAAACTCCCCATTTAATCCGGCAAAACTCCGAGTAGGCATTCACGAGTTTCTATGGTAAACCCAAGTCTTTTACTCCAGCTTCAACCCCTCTTATTCCAACTTAATCAACAACTTAACCCCAAATGAATTACTGCAAATGAACCCACATCTCAACACACAACTATATACTTTCTGATTGAATTTCCGATGTCTGACCACACTATTGGGTCAGGGAATGCAAACAAACACATGCAATCATGAATAGAAACCTATCATTTACAACCATAGTCCTCAAGTGGCTTCCAATTTGGACAAATTGAATATATAGTACTTCCCTACACACGACCTACACATGTGAACGTGGATCTACTAGGTGAGTTCGCACACTCCTTGGCCCTATGTCACAATCGTACTCTTGCAATAGTGGGATAGCGATTGTGCAAGACTTATTCTGATCGAGCAAACAAGTCAGCTGTGAGAAATTCAAACATCACAAACAACGTTAGTGTATGTTCGAACCTCGAGTCACGTTATGAGAAAAAGATTTAGAAAATGTGAGTGAGGAAATACATTTGAAATACTGGGCACGTGTCATCATACATAAGACAACTCTTTCGACCATGCCAATAGTAGAGACACTTACTTAGTTGACCTAGGTTGAATCTACTATGACCCCTTGATGCTAGCTTAGTGCTCTCTGAAATTTAATTCGTCACTAGAATTAACTCACCTAATTGTACTCACCTAATTATGCATAAAATAATTTAAACTACTTAAACCTAATTTGACTCATCTAATTATACTCGGTATAAAATAATTTAAACTAGTTAGTATAAAATAATTTAAAATTGACACCAAATAATTTATACGGACTAAAAAAAAGTAGTCATACTAACCTTAAATACTTCTAAAAAGTTGAAACGAGTACGAGTACGAAAGGATCCAAGTGTATCAGATCTGAACCGAATCAGCCAAAATGTTGGCTTAGAACCGTTAGAAAATGTATTTTCCACTGACTTCAACCCCATTCAAGTGAGATGAAAGGAAGCAAGAGACCTTTCTTTTATAGTGGAGCCTAACACCCACCTTTTCAACCTAAACAACGTGGGACAGCTTTTTATTTTATTATTATTATTATTATTTTCTAGTTATTACAATTAGAGGCAAGCTAAGATTACATCGAATCTTAGACAAGATTAGGCTAAAAAAAGTAGAAGCTGCTAGGCCAAAAGGCCTAAAAACCATCTCAACCTAAACCGAGTCGAGTTAAGGTGGGCCGAATACATATGGGTAGGCACATCCCAAGACCCAATGAAACCTGAATGAAGCCTGTTTCAACTTTCTAACAACCTTGTTCGGAAGAAGGGAAGGCGAAGTCTAGGTCATCTCTCCTAATAAATAAATTATAAAAACAATATTGAAGGTAACTCAAACTTCATCTTCACTCTCTAAACCGAAAAGTTGCAACATTTTTACAACTATGACTCAAGTATCGAAGCTAGTGTAGCTACACTATACCAAGCGTGTAATTTTTCTTGTTTTGTATGTCACCTCTTTCTTCACAGTTACAATTTCATTGTTGAATCACGTGTAGACCGTTTCATTTATTCAAAATTCAGTGTCCACTAACGTAGAAAATAAATAGAATAAGTACGATTGTGCAATAGATAAGTTTTAAGGGAACATTTTTTTAAATAATTAAAATGTTTTGAAAATTGTATTTGTTTTTCATCAATTTTTGTACAACAAATTCCATTTTTTTAAAAGAAAATATTTTGAACCAATTATCAAAAGAAAAATAAAATTTTGAACTTTTTTTTTTTTAGTTTTTAAAAATTTACTTAATTCTTAAAAAGTAAATAACAAATATAACAAATTTATAATATTTGTAGATGATTATCAAATTATTAATGTAAGATAAAAAAAACAATAAAATAATAAAATAATGAGAAATAAACAATACATAGAATTAATAAAATTAGATATATTTATATTGAAAAAAAAAAAAAAAACAGATAACAAACCCAACTGTATATATATTTTTTGATTGGATAATTCTAAATTTGGCATAATACTCTATTTTATTTATTAAGAATTAGACAGTCCAAAATTATTACCATTTAAATATTTAGGTTAGGAAACTGTAATATATTCCTCGTTACCACCCAATTTCCTAACCTATCTTCTTAATATAATATATATATATTATGTTGTACATTTTTTTTATTGTTAAAATTTATTATATAATATTTAAATTTGAATTTTTATAAATTATATTTATAATTTTTAAACGAATAATAAATAAGAAAAAGTAAGTAAAATCGATCACCCAAAAATAAATGGAGAATGAAATAGGTGGCGGGGATGGAGATAAGAAGACTTTCCCATCTAGCTCTTCTCCTAGATATCTTTGATTTACATCTACCCACCCTATACCCGAGTGTTATAAAAAATAAAAGAAAAAATGAGAAAAAATAATTTATACTTAATTAGCTCGATTTTATTTAAAGAGTTAAATTCTATATTTTTTTTTGAATTATACCTACTAATTTTATAATTAATGGCATTTTATTATATATATATATATATAGACAAAAAAAAAAAATAATAATTGTATCACAAATGGAAAAATAGTTGTTATAAAATTACATTAAAAAGATGTATTATATACAATAATAATAATTCAAATAAAAATAAAATTAAAAAAATGTATATTAATTTTATTACATTAAAATTAATGAGAGTACAAACACTATATATCATAATAGAAATAGAAAAAAAAAATGAAACTAATTAATTATAAAAGTAATAATCAATATTTTAAAATTACTTTGAAAACTAATATTAAAAAGTCACCTATCTTAGCTCTCGAGGAGGAGAGAGAATCAAAACGCTGTCGTTTAGTGATCATATAAAAGGAAGAACCAGAGCAAATCCGAAGAGCCAAATAGGAAAGGCTAATCATTTTGTTTTTTTTTTTTTTATATAAAAAAAAAATTACCCTTTTTTCTAAATTTTCTCTTTCTTTGTTGTATTTTTGTCCCCTTCTTTTTCTCTCCCTTTTCATTACATCTTTTTCCTTTTCCAGTTACGAGAGGAGAGCAGAGTCGCAGAAAGAACAAATAAAAGGAAACAAGATTCTCATCCTCCTCAAATGCCCTTTTACCCTCTTAACAATGGCGGACGATCCCTTTCTCTTCACTCAGGTATTTCTTCAATACTCCTTTTAACACTCGTGTTTTCTTATCTTTTTCCTGCGTTTTTAGCGCGTTTTGTTTTTTTGTTTTAATTTTTTTCTCTAATCTTTATTATCTGAAAACTCTCTGATCTCCATGTTCATTAAGCTACCTTCTATTCCTGAAATTTTCGGTTTTATTTTGTGTTCGCATTCCAGCTCGAACTGAATCCAACTCTGATTTCCCGTTCTATTTTTTTTTTTCATGTTATTTTCTATGTTTCGGTTCGAGTTCGTGAGATCAATGCTTTGTACAAAACAAAGAAATAGTTCTCTCTCTGCATGTGGATTTGTTCAATCCTAGGATCGTTTTGAGTGATTCTCTGTGGACCATTTTAGCTGTGATAGTTAATTCTTATTTAATCTTTGATATAGCTTTTGATTCATAGGCTATAGCTTTTGATTGTTGAATTTTGTTTGTCAAATTTCTGATTAAATAGGCTATAGCTCTTGATTCACAGAGCTTTTCATAATGGCAAGAAATCCTTACTGAATATTGAAACCCAATTTTGTAAGGTCTAGCATGAACATGTTCAATCTTAGGTCCTTTTTACTAATTCTATGTTGATCCTAGTGGCTATGGTAGTTGATTTTTATTCAACCTTTTATATCTGATGTGAGATTCCACATTAGTTGGAGAAGAGAACGAAACATTATTTATAAGAGTGTGGAAACCTCTGGCTAGCAGACGCGTTTTAAAAACCTTGAGGGGAAGCCCAAAGAGGACAATATCGGTTAGTGGTGGGCTTGGGTTGTTATAAATGGTATCAGAGCCAAACACCGGACAATATGTCAGTGAGGAGGTTGAGCTCTGAAAGGGGTGGACACGAGGTGGTGTGTCAGCTAGGTGATGGATTGGGGGTCCCACTAGTTCTCTTCTCCAATCGATGTGGGACCCCTTATCCATCACCTTGCGAGCACACCGCCCACCCCTTTTGGGGCTCAACCTCTTCGTTGGCACGTTGCCCGGTGTCTGGCTCTGATACCATTTGTAACAGCATGGACGCTTGGGCTGTTACGTTTGAAGTTTGGGAGATGAATCTGTCTGGTCGGTCTAATCTCTGATTAATAGGCTGTAGCTTTTGCATAAATTGCTTTTCATAATGGCAGGAAGTTTTTATTTTAAAGGTTCCCAAGAAATCCCCATTGATGCTAAGGATGATCGTGTTGGTCTTTGCCATGATCTGTGGTGTATTTATGTGCTCCGTTTGTCTGAAACAAATTAGCACCAAATCGAAGGTTGGGTTTCTGAAAGTCCAGGTTATTGAAATGCCATGTTCAAAGCCTTGGATTGATCCTTCGGATGTTCCTTTTGTGCACTTTCCTAAACCTATAACATATAGCAGGTAAAGTAGATATCCATTTTTTGTTTGACTTGGAAATAAAATTGATTAGATTGATGAGTCTTGGACTTTTTGCACGTTTTCAGGGCTGAATGTGCTTGCCACCCGGTTCGATTTTTTGCCATTTTGTCAATGCAGAGATCAGGGAGTGGTTGGTTTGAGACATTATTGAATAATCATACTAACATAAGCTCCAATGGAGAGATATTCTCTGTTAAAGTTAGGAGAAGCAACGTTTCAACCATTGTTGAAACGTTGGATAAAGTTTACAATCTTGATTGGTTTAGTAGCGCTTCAAAAAATGAGTGCACCGCTGCTGTTGGTCTTAAGTGGATGCTTAATCAGGTAAGAACTGTATTCATTTTATCGTTTTACTGTGAAGCCCATGGATTTTATGCTATTATCACTGGTGTTGCATGATACGTTCATCATTGTGATAGATTAACTATATGTTCGTTCATTTCACTAAAAGATTATTCCATTTTGGCTAGCTTCCAATTCCAATTTGATTTATGATGCCTCGCGTTACGAATGAGCTTAATAGCCCAAGCCCACCGCTAGCAAATATTATATGCTTGACCCGTTATGTATCGCCGTCAGCCTCACGGTTTTAAAACATGTCTGCTAGGGAGAGGTTTCCACACCCTTACAAGGAATGTTTCATTTTCCTCTCCAACCAACGTGGGATCTCACAATCCACCCGCTTGGAGGCTAGTGTCTTTGTTCGCATACTGCCCAGTGTCTGGCTCTGATACCATTTGTAATAGCCCAAGCCCATCGCTAACAAATATTGTCTGTTTTGGCTCGTTATGTATCGCCATCGGCCTCATAGTTTTAAAACGCGTATGCTAGAGAGAGGTTTTCTCTCCCTTATAACGAATGTTTCTTTCCCCTCTCCAACCCATGTAGGATCTCACAATCCACCCCCTTTAGGGACCAATGTTCTTGCTAGTAAACCGCTCAATATCTGGCTCTGATCGCACCACTAACAAATATTGTTTGCTTTGGCCCGTTACATATTGCCGTCAGCCTCACGGTTTTTAAATGCGTCTGCTAAAGAGAGGTTTCTATAATCTTATAAGGAATGTTTCGTTCCCCTCACTAACCAATGTGGGATCTCACAGTCCACCCCTCTTGGGGGCCATTGTCCTTGCTGGCACACCGCTCGGTGTCTGGCTCTAATACCATTTGTAATAGCCCAAGCCCACCACTAACAAATACTGTCCGCTATGGCCTGTTATGTATCGCTGTTAGCCTCACGGTTTTAAAACGCGTCTGCTAGGGAGAGGATTCCACACAACTAATGTGGATCTCACACCCTTCATCTTTTTGTTAACCTGTAAATTTTGTAACCTATGACAACGGGGTAGATGAATGTTACATTCATTCTTTCATTGTTTATCTTTTAGAGAGTTTCATTTGCCATTTTTTTTGTTATATGTATGGATTACGCTTTTGTATATGCACGATTCTTTTGTACGGAGTCTTTATTCCTAAATCTCCTTAAATCAACATGTGCAACTACTTATTTGCTGCATGGTTCTAAGAGACTAAACGCTTTACTTTGATTATGTTACTTATCATATCAGTATTAGTTTTTTGCTCATGGGATTAAGTTTTTGATTCGCTTCATTAAGTGTTCTTCGAGATACATGTATCACCCTCAAGTTTTCCTCTAATTTTCTAAGAACTGAATGTCAAGTTCTTTGAAGTGTTGGTGGATCATGTATATGCATGCTGTGTTTATATCTATTGAGGGGGACCAATCTTTCCTGATGCTATCACGAACTGAGATATATCGCTAATCGACTCTTGATCGTGTCGGCGAAAAATAACGTTGTTGCAACTTGCACAATTCGTGTAGGGGTTGATGCAACACCATGTCGAAATAGTTGAGTACTTCAAACGTCGCGGGGTATCTGCCATTTTCCTATTCCGAAGAAACCTTCTACGTAGAATGATCTCAGTACTTGCAAATTCTTACGATCGAAACGCCAAGCTGTTGAATGGAACCCACAAGTCTCATGTGCATTCACATCATGAGGTTTTGCTCTTTATCAATCTCATTCAATATCTTATTTTTTCCTTAATCAGTTTGAAACTCAAGGAAGTTCTGAGCTTGTTATAGAAATGTTTCAGGCTGATATACTCGCAAAATACAAGCCCGTAATCAATGCCACTCTGTTGATACCCAATTTGAAGAAAGTAGAAGAAACAACAGCCAAAGCCTTGGAGTACTTCAAGAGCACCCGACACATCGTTTTATATTACGAAGATGTAGTTAGGAACCGCACTGTAAGATGCCACTACTCGAACACGCAACCCTGAACCGTGTTCATGTCTGATCCTTGTGTTTTGAGAGAGCATTTTCTTACCAAAAACTTGTGTGGTTGCAGAAATTAAGAGATCTTCAAGACTTTCTGAAGGTTCCACAGAGAGAGTTAAAGAGTCGTCAGGTGAAGATACACCGAGGTTCATTGTCGAATCAGATCGAGAACTGGGAAGATGTTCAGAAGACGGTACAAGGTAGCCGATACGAGAGTTTATTACACACAGATTACCGGAAGTAACGATAGAAACTTGGGAGAAGCTAGCAGCTGTATATAGCATCATCATATCATTTTGTGCCATAAGTAATCACAACCTACAGGAGGAGGAATAGAGCCATTCTTCCCTGTTGCAATTTTGGCTTAGTTTTTAGAGCTTTATTGTGTCTTGATTCTCTTCCTTATTCTTTTAACGTGAGATCCCACGTCGATTGGGGAGAAGAACGGAACACCCTTTAATAGGGTGTAGAAACCTCTACCTAGCATACGTGTTTCAAAAATTTTGAGGGAAAGCCCAAAGAGGACAATATCTGTTAGCGGTGGACTTGGGCCGCTACAATTAGCCTCTTCTTTTCACTTTTGCATTCAACATTGTTAACACAATTTCTGTGTATGAAATTTAGGCTTTTTTTGAACCTGCTCTGGGAGCTGAAGAAAGTTTATTTACTTTTTTGATTAATTTCTTTTTTATCATTTCCCTCTTCTCTCACAAATTTCTCTCATAGCTCATTTGCTCGTGTTCTCGTGTTGTTAACCCTTGTAGGCATTACGAACGTTGACAATAGGTTCAACTCACGGTCTGTTACTATTAACTACATTAACTTGTGAAAAGAAAAGAGTTGCATATGGAAAATGTAGACTCGTGTCTAACCATGGTCTCTAAAGTTTTCCAACTTGTCTACACCATCGCCTTGGTCAAACAACATCACCTTAGAAATAATTTAGATGAGTGTAGAATTTATTGGGTAAGTTGCTAATTTGTATCAGGTTAATTATTTACTTGATTAATCTAGATAATTTGATTAACGAGCTTAAAAATTAAAACTTGAAGGTCTTAATTACCCTAAATGTCAACCCTAGATCTAGCTCGAGTTTGCATCTCTCGGGCCGCTTCTCAATCACTTCCGGTGATGGACGTCCTTCCAAGAGTGCAAGTTTTTGTTTACTCTAAAGAGTTTTGACGTTCCCTCTGTTTTGTTGGAGTTTTCGGCGGTATTCTAATTAACTTCTTCCTATCTTCTCTATTCATGCTTATTTATAATCTTCAAGCTCGTACATAAAATTTGTTCTCAACCAAATATGACTCATCTACTAGGTTCTCTAACAGCTTGAAATAGATATCATCTCGACGATCAAACATACTCAAGGTCCTAACTTAGCACTCTAGTAAGCAATACGTCATACTCAAGGGTGTGAAAACCTCTTCTTAGGCATTTTAAAAACCGTGAAGCTAACGACGATACATAACAAGCCAAATCTGACAATATTTATTAGCGGTGGGTTTGGGCTGTTACAGGCAAGGTCTTCTCCTTTCTCACAATCGATCAAAGGAGAAAATTAGTGTTAAAGTTTCTACCCAAGAGAACAGTTGGTGATTAACCAAACATTTTAAGACTTTGTCAAAATCAATATTATATAGTAAGCGCTGTACAAAATTTACTCCTAAAGTCTGGAAAAGAAAAATTAATTAATTAATTAATTAATTAAAAAATTGTATTATGACCCTTATTCTTTTAGAATTTTCAGAATTGACCCATTTTCTAAGGGTGGTTGGTGGGTGCACAATTGCACATGCAACTGTTTTAAAAACTTTGACATTCAAAACAAAAGGACAAGAATCAACGACACTCAATCAATCACATGTTATAAATGCCCCATTTTTTTAAATATACTTTATATAGTTACATTTAATTTATTAGAAATAACAAAAAAAAAATCATTTTTACTTTCAAACTTTGGCTCCGACATGGTCCAAATGATAGTATAGGGTACAAAAACTTCGAACCGAGTCGTTTAAGCATGGAAAAGTGAGATAAGCCATCAACCAAGTCGCCAAGCTAAGATGCAAGCTGCGATTGAAGAGACGGGTTGGTGTAGAATCAAAGGCGCACGAAAATGACTCGGGTCAGTGTTAGCGAGGCAGGTCAACACGCAAATTAGCCTGGGTTATGGACCGATTCAGATTAGGTTCCATCCATTTTTTTTTTATATGCATCTATTATGTACAAATTACGTTTAGATAGTTTAAATTATTAAAAGTAAGCTTAAATTATTTTATACAAATGTTTGTGAGTCAATTCCCATAACAGAATTCTAATTTATAATTGTGACTCCTTGGTAGAATTAAATATCAGAGAACAGTGATAAGTTAGCATCAAGGGATTGTAGTAGTTGCTAGCATCAAATGGTCGTAGTAGCTTCAACCTAGTCTAACCAAGTAAGTGACCTATTATCGACACGATCAAGTAAGTGGCCATACTATCGGCACGGTCGAAAGAATTATCTTATGTATGATGACATGTACCTAGCGGCCCCTTCATGTGTCATTGTTTTGATATGACTGTTATGTGATGATGATATGATATGTTATAATGACATGAGATGTATGACAATATGATACGTGATGATGATATGTTATGTTACGATGATATGTTATGTATGAGATGTCATGTTGTACTATGGCATAAATATGCTTGGCAATGAAATGTATGACATGCTACGACATATATGGAAATTAGGAGTTTTTTTTATGCACAACCTCTAAGTAATGTTACGAATGGTATAATATATGAAAGCTTATGCATGCATATACCCAGGGTAATATGTAAGGAATGAATGAGTTGTGCTGCATGACTTGTTTAAGATGAAAAGTATAGGGACCTCAATGCATAATTGTGGTTTACATGTATTGGGATATTTTCCCTTTATGATGAGTACAGACGCATACACTATGAGGATGAGATGATCATCATGCTTGACATGGTGCACGACGGTCCTTGTAGTTGTACCTCCGAGTGTCCGGCTATAGCCCAAAGGAGCTGGCCTGACGAATAGGCCTAGGGGTGTGCGAGCCCACCTGGTGGGCTCATGCTCGCACATGTGGGTCGTGTGTAGAGAATTCCTACAGATCCAATTTGTCCGAACGAGAAGCCACCTAAGAGACTATGGTTTTAAATGATAGGTCTCAATTCATGTTGCATGTGTTATTTAGTATTTCTTAAAATACTCAAGTAATGTACTACTCTTATATTTCAAGTAAAAACAAGACACCCGTGTACAGTTGACAGCAGTATCGCATCAAAGACCATGGAACCGTATGTGTCGTAGAAAACTTATATTTATAAAACCGTCAATCAAACATGAATTTTGTTAAGCTAACCTCTATTCATTACTTTCACGGCAATTTATTTTTTAAAAAATAAAAAACTATTTAAAAAATAGCTCTAAAGTGAGAGGTAAGTTTAAGAACATAACTCAATCGATATATATCCTCAACAAAGACTTTTTTGTCAGTCGGTGCTAAATTATGAAGTAGTAGTTAATAAATAATTACGATGTGACTTTTTCTATTAATAATTTACGTTATCAATGAATACTCGATTTCATTTCAGCATAGGAGCAAAAAAGTCTTCTAACTTATTGCCACCATTCTGGATATGAACTCTTCGATCTCTTTCTAACGCTCTCTATTGAAATTGCTCGATCATCGAGCAAGAAGAAAAAAATTCGAATATGAGATACTGTAAGTTTTCAAAAGTTTGATTCTCCCATAAATTTTTTACCATGAGTACCATTGCAACAACCATAATTTTCTACTAACCTAAAGTCGCTACCATATGTATGACGTAACTTTTTATGCGGAAATATTAATTTAAAATGACTCCTTAAAACAATGTCATGAACTTACGTGTTTAAGAAATGTCTGAATACAGTACAAAGGAAGTATTAAAATAAACATGAGTAAATATAAAAATAGCAATGTCTTGTACGAACCTAAAATCTACGAAATTAAATGCGACTACCCTATACAAGTTCCATAGTCTTTAATTGCGATGTCGCTGTCAACCGTACATGGGTATCTTGTCTTTACGTGAAATATAAAAATACCACATGCGTTGAGTATTTTAAGAAATACTTAGTTAGTGATCCCGGAAAGCAAACACATGTAATCATGATTAGGGACCTATCATTTAAAACTATCATAGAGGTGGCCTCCAGTCCAAAAAAATTGGATGCATAGTACTTTCCTACACACCATCCACACGTACAAACGTGAGTTTACCAGGCGGGCTCGCACACCCGTTGAGCCTGCATGGTCAGGCTAGTTGGTTGTAGTCGAACATCTGGAGGCACGACAAACCCTCGAATATCATGCAAAGCAGATTAACCATCATCATCATCATCACAGTTTACGCATTCGTACTCATCATAGGGGAAGTATTCCGTTCTAAATGAACATACAATATGTATGAGGTCCCTATACTTGTCGTTTTAAATCATTCATGTGACACAACTCCACACATCATTCACATATTACTGGAGGTAACATGCATGCATTAACTTTCATACATTCATCATTCATAACATCACTTACAGGGTGTGTACTAGAAAACTCTTCATCATAATGTAACATGACATCTCATACGTACGTATCATCATAACATGAGATATCATCATATTATGTCATATCATCGTACATCTCAATAATGAAAATTGATGTGAAAAATGAGAGGTAGAGAATAATAATAATAATAATAATAATAATAATAATAATAATAATAATAATAATAATAATAATAATAATAATAATAATAATAATAATAATAATATATAATTTAAAAAGAAAAATGGCCAGGTTGGGCCGAAAATGTGGACTTCTATGCCCTCGTGTTATTGACCTCTCCATCCTTTTAAATCTAAAAACACATTCTTTATGATATATATACATATATATCTATATCTATATATATATATATATATATATATATATATATATATATATATATATATATATGTATGTATATATATACATATAATTACAAATCTTTATGAGTGTGAACTCAAAATTTTGATCTATTTTGTTGTTTCTATTATTATTATTACTTGGTCCAATAATTATGGAGCTCCGGTTCAGGATTGAACTGTATTATGATGTCCCATATTGGTTGGGGAAGAAAACAAAACATCCTCTATAGTGGTGTGGAAACCTTCCTCTAGTAGACTCGTTTTAAAGTCTTGAGGGGAAGTTCGAAAGGGAAAGCCCAAAGAGAACAATATCTTCTAGCCGTGGATCTGGGTCATTACAAATGGTATCAGAGCCAGAAACCGGACAATGTTGCCAGCCTTCTCGCTGTTCCCGAAAGGAGGGTAGACACGAGGTGTGCCAGTAAGGACGCTGGGCCCCAAAGGGGGGTAGATTTGGTGACAGTCTCACATCGATTGGAGAAAGGAACGAGTGCCAACAAGGACTCTAGGCCCTGAAGGGGGTGGATTGTGATGTCCCACATTTGTTTGAGGAGGTGAACAAAACACTATTTATAAGGGTGTGGAAACCTTCTCCTAGCAGACGCCCCTTGAGGGGAAGCCCGATAGAGAAAGTCCAAAGAAGACAATATCTGCTAGCGGTAGATCTAGTCGTTACATACATACTTCATAGTTACAAATTAGACCCACATTTTTGTAAAAAATATTTAAACAATTTTTTGAAGTTTACAATATTTACCCATGCTTCCTTATCAACTTAGTATATTGAGAGACCTAGGTTTTTATCCCACCTTTATGTCACTATCTCTCAAATTAAGTTTATTCTCTTAGTTGTAAAGCTTTAAAAGCAAGTTGCACGAACTAGATGAATAGGAATGCAATTTTATGGCTCGCTCGTTGTAATATCACACCTATCTCAAAGGAACGGTATGTGACACTCTCGCTTCATACAACTCCATCCCAACGTTTTGATTGGTTGTTCGAGAATTACGATCCTTGGCTGCATGGTTGGTACGTAGCAGTAGTATCCATCTATTGTAATACGTATGTTACAAATTTATTTGTTTATTTGTAAGAAGTTTATTACTTGTCGTTCTTTATCATCTTAACGTTAAATGTCACGCGTAAAGTTTGAGAATATAATAAAATCGACAAAGTTGATAGACAATTTGGATCGAATCTTAGAGTGTGAAAAGAAAAATGAAAACAAAAAGTAGTGATAGTACAAAGAATAAATTGGATGAATATAAGCATATTGAGATGATATTCAATTTTGAAGCTAAAAAACCTTTAACTTTTCTTCTTTTTGTTTGTTTGTACTTTTGTTTCAAAATATATGCATCACATTTTTGTGGCATGGTTTCCAATCCTCGTCTTTTTTTCATCATTGCACCTCGATTTCATCGTGCATGGATGCTTATATGATCCAAAAATCAAATTAACTTTTGAATTTTTGGGTTGGGTCAACTCGATCAACCTGAAAATAGAGTTATAATTCAAACCCAAGTCCACTACTAGCCGATATTGTCTTCTCTGGACTTTTCGAGTTCCCCTCAAGGCTTTAAAACGTCTCCTAGGGAAAGGTTTCCACACCCATATGAAAGGATATTCCGTTCTCTTCTCTAACCAATGTGAGATTCTCACAATAACCCAATCAACATATTTGACGTTTGTAATTGATGATAGTGATGCTTTGTAAATTGTGAATGTTTGATATTTGAGCTTTGTGAGATTCAGTCATAAATAAGATTTTTTTTTTAAGTAATTAAAAAAAGAACAACTCGACAACCCAATCAAACCCAAAGGTTAGGTAGGATTGTAAACTCTCTCGGGTTGTTCAGGTCACTAACTTAACCAACTCGAATTTTTAGATTCGCACAAAATTTAAGAAGAAAAGAAGGTTTGTTTTGTGTGAGCCAAAAGGTAAAAATGTATGGAAAGAATGATACAAAAAAGTCAAAGATGAAGGTCCCAAAGTAAGAAAAAATGAAGATGTGGTGGTGGCATGCAGTTAAAAGTAGGCTATGAGTTTGGAGCTTTGTCTTTTCACTTTACAACTACTCTCATCATCATCAAATAAAATATTAATTCATGCTTTCATATTTGCATAAATCAATTTGATTTGGAAAATAAAATCTTTTCCTACAAAATGGGATTATTCGGAATCAAAAGCCCGTGTGATGCATCTGGTAGAAGCTGTTACAGTCATTAATAAGAGCGATCGTTGGTTGAGTTCATATGTGTTTAGTCAGACTAAGTGGACACATACCTTCTTTGTATTCCTTAAATGAACAGGACTCACGAGTTATTCCTATCCACTCTAAACAAAAATGCTTGCAGAAAGATCTAGGTGGAAGAAAATTTTTGTAGTTCGTGATCTACCGAGTATCGACTTTCATTCTTGAAACCATGTAACGACCCAGATCCACCGCTAGCAGATATTGTCCTCTTTGGACTTTCCCTTTTGGGCTTTCTCTCAAGGCTTTAAAACGTATCTATTAGGGGAAGGTTTCCACACTTTTATAAAGGGTGATTTGTTCTCCTCCCCAACCAATGACGCGTTTTAAAGCCTTGAGGAGAAGCCTGAAAGGGAAAGCCCAAAGATGACAATATTTGCTAGCGGTGGATCTGGGTCATTACAAACCACCTCATCTATGTACTTAAATACCTCTCTCAATGATGTCTGTGTGTGATACGAGAAAAATGAGCCTATTGATTCGGAGGAACCAATGGAAGAGCCAAAGTAGAGTCTACGAGCTTAAATTCTAGTAAACTTGAAGAAGACACGTTTAATTTAGTTACCCACTTAATTAATGAAAAGATTGATTGATACAAGAAGTATTTTTGAGGTTGAACGACCCGAGAATTTGAATGTTTGACCTCAAAAATTACGTTTTAATTTTAATATTTTTCCCCCAAAACTTAAAATAAAATTTTTAATTTTTTAATTTTTTTTTAAATTCTTGTATTTTCTATAATTTAGCTAAAAATATATTTTTTAAAAATTAAAATAATAATAATAAAGGCACATTTTGAAAAGTGGGGACAGGATTTGTTATAAGGCGGCTTCTCTTACAAATTCCAAATCATGTTTTCTCTCTCTCTCTCACATCTCAGTCAATTTTTTTCCACTTTCTCTCCTTCCTCTCTCTTTCCTCTCTGTTCTTCGTCTTCTTCCCCAAATCATCTTCCCCTTCCACCATTGTTATAAATCCTTCTCTGTTTCCTCTTTCTCCGCCTAACCTTGATCCATTTCCATATCCGGACCTCGGAGATTCCTCCCCCCCCGTTCACAATGGAAGTGGCGGTTCCGGTTACTCCCGTCGACTTCAACTTCGACAGCGCCTGCTCTTCCCCTTATATGACCGCCCCTTCCAGTCCTCAGCGCTTCGGCACCTTCTTCTTCTCCAGCGCTCCCACCTCTCCCTCACGTGCCGCTGCATTCTACTATGATTTTCATGAGTTTGGTTCTGGCTACGGCGACGACGGCGGCGGAAGGAGCTCGTCGGCTTCGGAGATCCCCTTGCTGTGGGAGGAGATTCCTGGAATTGTGAAATCTGGAGGCGATGGTTGTAGTAGTGTTGCTGATGAGGATTTTGAATTCGATTTTAGTGGACAGTTGGAACGGACTTCTTTGTCCGCTGAAGAGCTCTTCGATTGCGGTAAAATTAGGGCTCTGAAGCCTTCGCTGTGTCATCGAGTGGCTGATTCTGTTTCCTCTAATGTGACGTCGCCGATATCAACAAGATCGTCGAAAATCGAACAGGTAAGACAGAAACTCATCGCTGAATCGAGAATAGAACTCTGCTTTTGATCTCTCTGTTTTTTTTTTTTTTTTTTTCTTCTCCTCCAATTTTGTTGAACGTCTGTGTTTCTACAGGGAAAGAGAATAGTTCAGGAAGGTTTGTCTTCTCGCCACCACCGTCAGAGAGATTCCGATCCGATTGAGGAGTCTTTCAAGACGGCAACACGGAGAACCGACGGAAACGCAGGCGCCGATACCGAGCGAAATCGAGGTAGAGAGAGAACAACGAGCACCGGCACCTCGCGGTCGTCTTCATCCATTAGACGCACTGGAAGCCGATCGTTATCTCCACTCCGAGTCTCAGACATCATACTCGATTCCGAGCAAGAAATGGAAGCGAAATCAGCCGTACCTTCCGCCACAAGCAACCACAAACAGTCGATCTCCTCATCCGCATCCTTCCTCTCCGCATTCTCATTCTCCAGAGGCCAGAAAAGATGGAGAATCCGAGATCTGTTACTATTCCGGAGCGCATCGGAAGGACGAGCGACGGACAAGAAGGCAGTGGAGGAGATGAAGAACTCAAGCTTCCGGTCGGTGGAGAGCCTGAGTTCGGTATCGAGCTCGAGAAGAAGAGGATCGATTTCGGCACACGAATTACACTACAAAACGAACAGAGCAGTTTCAGAGGAGTTGAAGAGGAAGACGAGTTTGCCGTACAAACATGGCCTCTTGGGCTGTTTGGGATTCAATTCCAATCTGCAGCGTAATTTTTCCAAAGGCTTCGGCTCTCTCACACGAACATGAATTGAACATGAATTGTTTTCTTCTTCTCCTCCTCCTCATAGATTTAATTTGATTCAACATTTTATTTGAAACAGACTTGTAATTGGTACATCTCCACACTCTAGGAGCACCTCAACTGTTCAAAACTTGAGTAGAAACAAAGTTCAAGAGATACTCATAATCTTCCTTATACCTTCCAATTGCTATTCATTTTAAGATCAACAAAGACTTGAAGCAACCAATCGTGGCCTCGACCTAAATCGATACTGTTTTAAATTGTTTGTTTTGAAATAAGTTGCCTAATTGATTGTCTTATAAATTATATGGAGGGAAGGAAACCATGGTCTTTGTCATAATTGTTATGAATGATAGCTGGTTACTGTCACACAAGTATGGATACCACTCAACTCCCGTCAATAGTTAGTTCGTGAAGAATACCTTAAATAGTATCTTTTTCCAAAGGAATGTGATGAAAAATAAATGTTCTGTAATTGATTGTGGCATAGTGAAGTATAAATCTGGGTGTAGTTGGTGCTAATTTAGTGAATAATCATGGGTTTATAACGAAAGAATACTCTCTCACCTTAATCAACTCATCTATTCTCTTGAGGAGAAGTTTTGTTTTAAACCTGGATTCAAAGAGAAGAAGTACGCTGTGCTAATGTGCCTTGGATGATTTAGGGGTCAAGCGCTGATGAGCACATTGAACCATCCATGTGGTTGAGAGCTCTCATAGCCTAGGTACAACGACGCAATTATCAGGGGCGCGCTCTACCACTGAGCTAATATCCCATCATGCGGGCCTCCCACTGGGGCCCACTATGCCAAAAGCGAGAGAAATCCCATCACTCTCTTCCCTTTTTTGCTCCCATGTGAGGCCTTTTGAAAAGCCCAAAGCAAAGCCATCAGAGCTTATCCCTCAAAGTGGACAATATCAAACTATTGTAGAGAATCGTGTTTATCTACCATAGTTGAGGCTCCAATATCATCATTTACGATTGAATTACGAAGAGTTTGGTTAGAAATTTAAAAAAAAAAAAAAAAAATTAAGATGAAAGGTAATGATTTTGTGTAGGGAGCAAAATGTATGAAGGGAAGGGGACATGGGCATTGAAGGCACAAGTGAATGGGACCGTATAGGGAAGAAAATGAAAGCCCTAAACATGAAAATTCAACAAAGTGGGTAGCAATGGCTTAGAAGTTGCAATAAAATGTGGGGTAATTGGTATTAATTCCATCCCACATGTAATATTTAATTAATCATCTTATCTACCTCTATACCTATTAATGTTCTATGGCCCAATTAAATTGGAACAAACCTTCCTCCCCTCCCCCTTTGTATTTTTTACTTACCCACCTAATCACGGTCGAAGAAATCGATCAAATTTACTAACATTTTCTTCTCGTTCCCTCTTTGATTTACTTTTCTTTCCACTTGAAAGAGCAAAATCTTGAGAATGACAATAGAGAGGGATCTAGCAAAAAGAAATCGATGACTCGATTTGATCTGAAGCACGTCGGTTCAAACCTAACATGGGTTTAGCCTGGTTGGTTTTGTAGAAGACTCACCCAGCAAAATTTTTCTCACTTTCGACTAAGATCTTGAACATGGGTTTGGACCATTACAAATAGTATCAGAGCCAGACACAGGGCAACATGTCAGTGAGAAGGCTGAGCCCTAAAGGAGGGTGGACACGAGGCAGTGTGCTAGCAAGGATGCTAGGCCTTGAGGGGGTAGATTGGGGGGGAGGGGGTCCCACATCGATTAGAGAAATGAACGAGTGTTAGCATCCGAATAGAGGGTGAATTGTGAAATCCCATATGATTGAGGAAAACATCTAACAAACAGGTTTAAAAAACCTTGAGAGAAAACCCGAAAGGAAAAGCACAAAAATGACAATATCTACTAGCAGTAGACTTAAACGGTGAGAGATTATCGATATTAATCTTAATCATTAATTTTGTTTGTTAAAAAATTAATAGGGAAACATTGAGTAACAATAGGCATGATGGTTGTTCATAAACAAACATACAAATAATGTGTGGAAAATTTGTCCCATTGATGTGCATGATATCATTATTATATATCATCAATTTCCTTATTGGCCACACATCATTCTTTCGAGTTGTCATTGATTTGATGCTTACCCAAATATTATATTATAATATTATCATCATTTACTTTCAATTTAAATTATTATTTTTCACTCTCTTTATTATTAACGCAAAAGCACGTAGAACCTTCTTTGGTTTTATCTCTATCACTATTATTTATTTTAATACTCATTTTCTCCATTTTTATATATTTTTTAAAAAATATTCATTTCAAATAAACGTTTTAATGAATAATTTTTATTTTTTAATGCCATTTCTATTCAAAATATAAAACATTCTAATATATCCGTATCCAATAATATTTTACTATATATTATAAAAATATATATATATATATATCGTGTCATATGATATACATATATAAGTGGGAGGGAGAAAGAGGATGAAATTGAGATGAGAAATATAATTTTTATCTCCGACCTCATTTAGCTAATGTAGAGAAATCTTTCTCCATATATTCTCTTATTCTCTGATTAAATGGAGGTTCATCGCTTGACCCGATTATATACATATCTATAATGTTCATGAACATCATTTTAAAAATATTTTTTTTAATCTTTTTAAAATTAGTGATTAAATTTTAAACTAAATTTACGGATTCTTCCAATTTCATTTTTTAATATTTATTATTAACAAAATACATAAATTCAAATGGTTGACTTTCATGGAAATGTATACAGTGATTCTATTAGTCAATCTTGGTAACGGAATTTCTTAAAGAATATACAAGTATTAGAAAATGCATAATAAAGGTCATTTTCGTAATTTTTTTATATTATATATTAACGCAATTTATTTAGATTTAAAATAAATGGTTGCTTAACGAACTTTATGATTATCTTTTTGTTCCTTTACACGAAATCTTAAGGAAATTTTATATAATATCCCTTTGTTTCGTATGAATGATTTTGAAGTTTATAATTAATTATACTTGAAAACGAGACCATTTATTTATTATTATTTTTTTTTTTGAAGGAGTGAAAATTAAATTTTTAATAAAAAAAAGCTGACTATTTTTTATGAGTAAGCGATGTAATATTAGTAATTTATTATTAAAAAATTAACCATTTTCATTTAGTAAGCAATGTAATTTTTTTTTTTTTACATGTTCTTCTAGAATTTACTCAATAAGAAATTTTGGTAGCTTCTAAAATTTACCTAGGCACAAAATTTTACCCTATTTAAAAAATTTAATTACTTAAATTTTTGTTTTAATAACCCAATTTAATTTAATTTGTGTGGTTTAGATTGAATTATAAATTTAGATTAAGTCGAACCAAACCCAAATATATTCTTTTTATGATATAATTATATAACATATATTTATTTAATTTTATAATTTTTTGTTATTTATTTTTTAATAACCTTGGAAATTAGTTTTTAACTCAGGTAATTTGTTAAAATATATATTGAAATTAGGTTAGAAATTTTAATTAAATATTTATAAATAAATAAACAATTATTTTACCCACTAACATTTAACTTTTATAGATCTGATTCATTATTTAATAAAAATTACTTCATCTAATGGTTTAGGTTGAAAATTTTAGAAATTATTTGGATAGATGAGACATATAAGAGAAATGGTAAAGATATTCTCAATTTTGTGCCGATTTTTTATAAAGTACATTCGGGTTTTAAAGAGATATTCAGAATAGAGATGTTCAAGGACGAGGAACGGGTAAGTCTTCCCATTCTCATCCCTGTTACCTATTTCATTCCCATCTCTGCAAAATTTCTCTTATATTTTAGTGTGGATTGGAGTAGGAATTTCAGGCCGAAATTTGCGAAGATTGAATTTACCACCGGTAATTTTTTTTTCATTTATTATTCTTTTAAAAAATAGTTATTTTAAAATTTTCAATTTTCAATATTATCTTTATTAAAAATTTGTAAACAAAATTATAATAAATTATTATATTTTATAAACAAATATATATAATATTTTACCTCACATAACTTTTAAAAAATTCAAATTTTAATATTATAGCATAGTTTTTAATAACAAAAAAAAATCTACAGCAAAATTAACTCATTTATTTTTTAATACACTAAAATATATATATATATATATACTGAAAATATATTTATTTAAAAAAAAAAGTTTCCTAATTTGTCCCAAATTTAGCGGTGAAAGTTAAAAATTTTGATTTATTTAAATAATCCATTGATGGAATACAAATGAGAATAAAGCAATGAGAAAAGAGGACGACAAGACAAGTTGAAGACGACACTGACAGATGAGTAAGGCAGAAGGCAGTTGGCAAAGAGAGGGGAGACGACAAGTCGAAAGTAATTAAAAAAAAAAAAAGGGTAGAAATTAGAAGTAATGATTAACGTGTAGCATTTAATGACGCCAAACCCACGTTTTTCTTATTTTATTCATTATTTAACTAAGATGTTATTGTATGCATCCCTTAAATTAAATAAATCAATTAATTATTTACATCTCTAATTCTATTTTATCACATTTTTCAATAATAATTAATTACAAATTCTATTCTCAATTTTATTTTTTTATTATTATTATTGCCTATACTTACTTTCTATTATTATTTATCTTGTCTCCTTTTGTAATTACAATATTATTTATCAACTTTTTACTGTTTTTCGAGAGACCTGAGTCATGGACGGTTACTAACTAATATAAAAATTTTGAAAAAGTATGATAATCTAAAACAATGAAAAACGTGCATGCATTAGTTACAAATTAGTTAAAATAGTACAAAACGATTGAGACAATTATACAAAAGTGGAGACTCAAAATTGATACATGAAAACAGGAGCGAGTCGAAAATCAAGAGTCTCATATCAATCTTGACCTCTATAGCTATGCAGCTTATGCATGCCCTCGCCTTGACCGCCTTGACCACCTTGCCTAACCTTCGTCTGAAAAGAATAAGGTAGCATGAACGAGTATAAAAAGTTCAACAAGTAGCTTACTTATTAGTTCATAGTTCTTTCTTAAATTTTATGTCCTTTAGATCATTAAGTTGTTTGAATATCTTATTCGTCTTTCGAAGTCTTATTTCTAAGTCATAGGCTCTCTTAGTGTAACGACCCAAAATTTTCTACTTAATTTAAGGTCGCTACTTTATACGTACCATAAACATTGAATGCAGAAGACTTCATTTAAATTCCATAAAACATAACATTTAACTTAAAACACAGCCATGCACTTACGTGTTTCGAAAACATCTTTAAAACGACACAACAAAAAGACCCAAAATAAAATAAATAAGCGTTTAAGTTTAAAACATCCTATTCTATCCTAAGTCTAAGAAAATAAATACCACTATCCTATGCATGTGCCATGATCTCGAGTTGCGATGTCGTCATCAGCCGTACAGGAATGCCTTACCTTAACCTAAAAAATGTAGTAGTACATGACTTGAGTATTTAAAGAAATACTCAGTAAGTGACCCCACTATTGGGGTTAAATGCAACAATCACGTGTAATGAAATGATGGGACCTATCTTTCGTTTCGTTTCGTTTCCCTTATAGTGTAATCCTAACAGGTAATCGTGGATGTGTACCATATACTCTACACGCAGCCCATACGTGCGAGTATGGGCTCACCAGCTAGTTCGCACACCGCTGGGCCACTGTCCCTAGCCGGTGGGCATGCTCTGGGAGCCCTTATACTGGGACCCGTTAAAACTAGGACCGTCACGGCAGCGCTATGCAGGGCATAACGATCGTTGTCCTGCCATTGGATGTATGCGTCCGTACCCTCGTGATGGGATAGGGGTATCCCCCCAAATGCATGAACACACCATATGCATGAGGTCCCACTAGTCCTACAGTTATCATTAATGAACATAACCCCTGTCACGTTTTCATGCTTACATGTCATTCTCATTCTCATTTCTTTACGTATCATTCATATTCCTAATGGGGTTATGTTCCATGCAATTTACCGTATTTCATGTCATACAATTCATTCAGTTACATTCAAATATTCATACAAACAAGCCATAATCGTTCAAGGACCACCCATCGTCACATGCATAACATACCACATCAAACTAAAAACATACATAGCAACATTCACGTTCACATAACTACGTACTTAAGCACAATAATCTAGCATACAATGTACCATATCATAAACAAGTCATAACGTAAACATTTCATAGTCATATCGTTCTCTAACTTACCATAATCTTAACGTTCTTATACCTATCACAGACATATCATTACCTTAGTCATATCGTCACAAGAACGTACCCTAACGCTATCGTTCTATCAATCTATCACAAACCTATCCGTTTCTACCCATAACCTAACCGTATTTTTTCATTCATCTCTTCTATCCATAGCACTCCGGTATGTAACCTAACCTTAACGTTTCATGAACGTATCTTACTCCTATCGTTACATTTCGTTTGTGCATCCTTCTCGTATCCTATCTCAAACATATCCTTGAGCACATCGTACCATAATTATTATCATACAAACCACATATTATAACATAACATAACATATAGGAAACATATCGATTCACAAACAATTCACACATATCAGTATATATGACACGTGCAGAACCACAAGGCACGTGTCAACATCAAATATAACCATGCCGATAGTAAGGTCACTTACCTTGCTCCCTTAAGTCGTTGTTATCATCAAATATAACCATAATTATTATCATACAAACCACATATTATAACATAACATAACATATAGGAAACATATCGATCCACAGACAATTCACACATATCAATATTGTAACGACCCTAATATTTTACCTGTCTAATCTAAGGTCATTACTATACTTTGAAATGCGGAATATACATTTAATGGACCCTGTTCATTAATGCGACTCGCACTCGCCTTTTATTACCTCAGAGAAAAATGGTTACAAGGGAAAAAGAGAAAATTGGAAGAAAGGAAAAGAAACAGAAACCAAAAATGCATATTTTATTCTACCTAAGGTTTATTATGCAAATACATTTCATCCTATACTAACCTATATTAATGATGCAACCAAATTCGGCCTAGACTACGAAATGGAAAAAGAACAACCAACTACCCTATGCATGTGCCACGATCCTGGGGGGTACGATGTCGTCGTCGTTGTCACATGGGTGCCTTGCCCTTATCTGCAAAAGTAAAGTAGCACGAGGCTTGAGTATTTCTAGAATACTCAGTAAGTGACCCCCTATCGGGGTTATGCGACAAACACATGCAATGAAATGATGGGACCTATCGTTTCGTTTCGTTTTTCCTACGGTGTAATCCTAACAGGTAATCGTGGACGTGTACCATATACTCTACACGCAGCCCATACGTGCGAGTATGGGCTCACCAGCTAGTTCGCACACCGCTGGGCCACTGTCCCTAGCCGGTGGGCATGGTCTGGGGGCCCACCAGGACCCGTTAAAACTAAAACCGTCACGGCAGCGCTATGCAGGGCATAACGATTGTGGTCCTGCCATTTGGATGTACGCGTCCGTACCCTCGTGATGGGATAGGGGTATCCCCCCAAATGCATGATCACACAATATGCATGAGGTCCCACTAATCCTACAGTCATCATTTAATGAACATAACCCCGTGTCACGTTTTCATGCTTACATGTCATTCTCATTCTCATTTCGTTACATATCATACATATTCCTAGCGGGGTTATGTATCATGCAATTTACCGTATTTCATGTCATACAATTCATTCAGTTACATTTCAATACTCATACAATGTAACGACCCTAAATTTCCACATACTCAGAGGCGCTACTAACGTCTCATGCTCATCTATAATGCGGAAATATAACTCTTACATGAACATAATTGATAACGAAAATTTCAGAAAAAAAAAATGTTTAAAACAACTTCTTCTCTGAAAAACACAGCCATGGTCTTACGTGTTTAAATATGAAATACTGAACTTTAGAGAAAATAAAAACAAATACAAAATAATTTAAAACAATGGAATGCAAAACAACCTATTCTAACTTAAGACTAGAAATTTAAATATGAGTCTACCCTATGCACGTGCCACAGTCTCTACTCGCGATGCTACCATCCTCCGTACAAGTGCACCTTGCCTTTACCTGAAAAATGAAGTGGCACACGGCCTGAGTATTTCAAAGAATACTCAGTAAGTGGCCCCACTATAGGGGCCATGCAAATGCAAACACATGCAATCATGATTTAGGGACCTATCTCTAATCATCTTAGGGGTGGCCTCCAGTCTCGGACAAATTGGATGTGTAGTACTTCCCTACACACGACTCACACGTGCGAGTGTGAATCCCCAGGGCGCTCGCACACCCCCTGGACCCTCTGGTCAAGCTAATCTGTAGCGACGTCCGGAGGTCAGCGGAACCCCATAGTGTCATGCACCTCATGAACACCCTCATCTGTGTGCTTTCGCACCTGTGCGCATACGCGCTCATCATACGGTGCGCGTCCGCACTCATCATCTCTAAGGGAAGTAGCCCTATGCTTATGAACATACAATATGCATGAGGTCCCTCTAAATCCATCATAATGTCTCTTCTGACACAACCCTCTAGTCTCATCTCTTTGTTACTCTAGGTAACACATACTCGTGGATATTTATATTAATATCATTTTCACGCTCTTAGGGTTGTGTCCTATGTCGATCTAACGACATGATGCAATATGGCACTCATCATCATATAACATGCTCAATATGGAAAACATCATCATATTAAGGTAAACATCACGCAATCATCATACTCATCAATTGCCACAAAGTGCATCAAACATATCAAGTACGACATTCATCAAAATATATATGTATACTGAGTACATCATCAGGTATCATAACCCACACATCATCATAACTCATATACCGCATCGTACGACATAGTTCATACAACATTGTAACTCATACAATTTTTAGCCTATCATATAGTAAGGTCACTTACCTGGTTGGCCTTAGCCGAAGAATTCCCTAATTTATTTACGTAAGCTCCCGTTCCTCGAGAACTACACCAAATGTTGCCAAGGTTTGCTTCCTATCGCATCGTTCGTCACATTTTGTTAGTATTTCACATTTTAATTAATAATCCAACTAACCGTGTGAAAAACTGCTCTAAACGGTCTCAATAAAAATCGAATTCCATGTTTTCATTGTTTCTAAATTATATAGGATAATGAAACTTAAAACTTAAATTAATAATATGCCAAAATTATTAATATTTCAAGTGGCTTGGATAATTCAACATTTAATGTTATATCCTATAGATACAAATATAACAATTTCTCATATCTTCTTCTATCACTTATTTCTCTTCTATGTCATATTTTAATTTTATTTACTGTACTTGTCATTTTCAAACAGTTCTAACTTTCTTTTCTTTCCTAAAATCCTCTCTCTTTTGTTTTTTTTTTTTCTTCTTTCTTTTAACTCTAATCCTGTTTAGTCTTTCAATTTTGGCATTGCCATATGAACCGTACTTGCCATCTTCAAACTGTTATAACTTTCTTTTCTTTTCTAAAATCCTCTCTCTTTTGTTTTTTTTTTTTTTTCTTCTTTCTTTCCACTCTAATTCTGTTTAGCCTTTCAACTCTACTTCCATATCTAATTATTTTAAGCAATTTAAATTTAATTCTTTTAATTAATTTCATTTTTTTTTTTTGGCAGTTTATTACAACGGGTTTAATTCTACTCACCAGATTTTCTTTAGTTTTACTATTTCCAAATCTAATCTTCCTCTCTTTCCTGTGAAAATCTCTTTTGATTATGTTTTCCAAATTTGGTATTTTTTATTTTTATTTGATCTGTCTTCCAATCTTTCTCTCTTCTCTTCTCCTTCTCTGTCTCATATTTTAATTCTATTGCCAGATTTTATTTTTATTTGAATATGTTTTCCCGATCTTTCTTTTCCCTATCTTTCTCTCCTTATCTATCTATTCCTTTTTTTCTATGATCAATTTTCATGGACCCTAATAATCTCTAATTCAGATCATAGCAACAGATAACTTCAATTCCTTTTTTTTTTTCTGATCAATTTTCATGGACCCTAGCTAGGATAGATAATTTCTAATTCAGATCATTGCAACAGATAATTTCTAAATTTCTAACTCAGATCTAAATAATTGCTAATATCCTTTGTAGAAAGAAAGAGAAAAATAAAAAAAAAAAGGTAAATCTGACTACTAACCTTTTGAAATGACATCTCTCTTCTACCATCTCCCCATTATCTGCCTTCCTTCTGGTTTCCTCGGGAACAATATTTTCTTTCTGTTTTTGTTTTTTTTTTTTTTTTTTTTTTTTTGGCTGAGTTATTGATATGAGGGAGATTTTAGGGGATGGATGGAGAGATTAAAGGAGGTGGTCAGTTTTTTTTTTCTTTATTTTGTTATTCTTATTTTAACACACACACACACACATATATATATATATATATATATAATTAAACCCAACGGGGCGTTACATACAACAAGCCATAATCAAGGGGCACACATCGTCACATGCATTCATATCACATCAACTAAGCAGCATGAACAACATACATTCACGTTCACATGATTTCGTACTTAAGCACATTAAGCTAGCATACAATTTAATGGCACGTGCATAACCACGGGCACGTGCCAACATACAGCAATTAACGCGTAACTACAACGGGTGAGCCACTTACTTGGTAGGCCTTAGCCGAAGTACTCCCTAGAATATAACGTAAGCTCCTAGCTCCTCGTGGGCGTTCTACGCTTCCGTTGGTGGTTGGTTCCTATTGGTTCATGAGTCACTTCCGTTAGTATTTCACAAATAAGAATAAATTCCCAACTGGAATTTGTGAAATATGACCTTAAAATGTTCCCTTTTACCTTAAACAGGGCCGAAACCCATTCGGGAGGTTCGAAACGGTGTCAAACGGGCTGGAAACAGGTTTCCCGAGCCCAATAAGCTGCCGGAGCCGCCACCGAGCCGATGAAGCCGCTTGAGCCGAGAGTAGTCGCGCTGCAGACGTGACACGTGGCACAATTCGAGAGCGACGCGTGTGCAGGCGTCTCGGGTCGAGGCGCGGGTTAACGGGCCGCTCGCGGGTCTCGGATCGAACACAGGTGACGGGCCGCGGGTTGATGGGCCGACTCGCGATTGAAGGCCGGGTGTTTGGGCTGCGGGTAACGTGGGTTCTGGCTGTTCGAAGGTACGGGATTCGGTTTGGGTTTCCGGATCCGATCGCGGGTCGGGCTTCGTCCTCTTCGCCCGACTGCCTGCGCGATTTTCCGGCGGTCCCTCTCTCTCTTCGACAACGTCGTCCCGACGTCCTTTTTCCCTCTTTTTTCCCCGTTCCCGAGCTTATCCTTCACCCTAACCCCGTTTTTGGTACAGATTTCGTTGGTAAGGGCCTCGCACTCCCGGATCTGGAGAAGCTTGGAAGTTCGTCGTTCCGTCTTCCTTGCCGATGGTGTTCAGCGTACGGGATTCGCGTAGAACCTACTCCTGATGTGTGTAAAGGGTTCTGGGATTACTTTTGTGGTGTGAAATGGGGGTTTTCGACGTCGATTCGTACGTTTCGGCTTCGCCGGAGTTCCATCGGTTTTCTGTTCTCTCTCCTTTTTCCTTACCGTTTTCGTTTCTTTGCAGGTTCTTTCCGGGTGGCTGAAGGTCGGGGACGCGATTTTGTGGCATCCCGGCCCTCGGCCGCCCTTTGTGGGTCGTGTGTGAGCGAAAACTCCCGCGTTCGTCGGTGTTTTTGGCTCTGCCGACGACCATCATTTTTTTTTTCGGTTCCGTTACAAATATATATGACACGTGCAGAACCAAAAGGCACGTGTCAACATCAAATATAACCATGCCGATAGGAAGGTCACTTACTTGCTCGCTTAAGTCATTATCACAAATATATCTTTAATGAAAGTTCGATTCCATCCTTTGAAATTCGAGTCAACCTAAATGAGCTCATGACATCAGTTTCAAGTTTGAGCTCATGGCATCCTAAAATTCTGATCTTTTCTGTTAGACAAAATTTAGAGAAGCTCACTCCCCTCTCATAAAAATTGTGATCTTTTCTGTTGGATAAAATTTAAAGGAGGTCACTGGCATCTGATATTTACTTTTGTTAAATACTATTTAACAAATCTTTCCACAATTTCCCCCTCTCTCTAATCTTTTTCATTTTGTAAATAGGTTTTTTTTTGTGTAAACAGATATTACTGGCCAATTTTAAGTACAGCCTACCATCAACTAAAAGATCTACCACCTAAAATTTTATTGAATCTAACCTTAAACCTTATCTCGTATAATTAAAATGCTAACAAAAATCTAATGATTGTATATGGGATCTGATTATTACAGATGTTAAGATAGGGAAGAAGATTTGATCCTAAATTAATTTCTTATAACCATAACTATAAAACATTTGAAATTAATTTCTTATAACCATAACTATAAAAAAAAAGGAAATATGAGATAGGATTCTACAGTAATAACTGACAAAAATTCTAAATCCCAAGTCTGTGAAAAGCGATTGTACTTCTTCTCAAATCTGACTTGTTTTTCTGTTTTTTTTTTCTTTGGGATGGGTGGAGGAGAGATAATCGTGGGAAGGGAAGAAGAGGTTAGTGGAGAGAGGTGAGGAAAGATTTTTTTTTAAAAAATTCTAATTTTAATTAATTAATTATTATTATTTTAATTTTTTTTTATTGATTTATTTCTTTATTTATTTTTCCGCTATTACACTTGGGCTATATCCGTAAGTTGGCTTGAATCACCCAAACTCAACTTAGGGTAGTGGGGAAGAAGCCATAAACTTCTCTTTGCTTAACTACCCCATGTTTTATCTTTGGATTCTAAGGTATATTGATATCATAAGCCATAAACTTCCCTTTCAACATTGCTATCATAAGCCTAAATATCATAGATATTCGAGGCATGACCCTATCATAGGTTCTAGGCCATAGCTCTCATCATACGACATGGATATTGTTCTCCGACTCTCTAGTAGGTATTAGTTAGCATCTCCCTAGTAAGCCCCATAACGTTAATATCATTAAAGAGGAAGAGAGTTAGTGTCTGCCAATATTCATCTACCTATGTAATCCATTACTCTCATCCGAACAAGATCATAATTAGGGAAGGGTCAGAGATCCCCTAACAACACCCACTAGGCAGTCACATGACTCTATAAAGTTTGTTCATCTCAGGTTCAGCTCTGTTAAACTAACTCATAAATCATACAAATACAAACGCGGACCCTTTTTGATTGTGACAAGTTCACTATTAGAGGTGTTTAATGTATGATGACACGTGCCCAGTAGCTTTGCATGTGTCATATGTGTGATATTCTTTGTGATTTGATTTGATGTTATGAATGTGTCGTTATATGATATGTCAAATGATATGATGGTATGAAGGACGTTCGGCCACAACCAACTAGTCCGACTATGATGAGTCTAGGGGGTGTGCAAATCGTTTAGTGGATTCATGCTCGCATGTGTAGGCCCTGTGTAGGGAAGTACTACACATACAATTTGTCCGTACACCACTATGATGATTTTAAATGATATGTCCTTAATCACGATTACATGTGCTTGCATTCCCTAATCTCAATAGTAGGGTCACATACTAAGTATTTCTTAAAATACTAAGCCGTGTGTTATTTCTACATTTCAGGTAAAGACAAGATACCCATGTACAATTGACGATATCATCGCAAGTAAAGACCATGACACATGCATAGGCTAGTTGCATTTAATTTCTTAGACTTCAGGTGAGTACAAAACATTATTATTTTTAATATTTACTTTAGTTTATTTAATATTTCTTTTCTATTGTTTTAATTTTTTTTTTTTTTTTTTAACATATAAGTCCATGACATTATTTTAGGAAGACATTTTAAATGATTATTTTCTCATAAAAAGTTACGTCATGTATACGATAGTGACTTTAGATCAGTAGAAATCTAGAGTCGTTACAGTAAGTTAGATCATGGAAGTGAAGTTGGAATTGCATTCATGTTTGGTTTAACAGCCTAAGGTTAGATCAAGGCATTACTGTATATATTGCTGATAAGAATATTATTTTAATGAATTTATTATGAACACCGAAGTCATACATCATTATTCTATTTTTTTTTTAAAAAAAAGGAAAATAGAACATAATTGGAATGTGATTAAAAGAAGAATTTGGAAAAAGAAAAAGAAAAGCAATGGGTTTTGAGTTAGTTTGAAGTGTGAAGGCCAATTAATTAATGAGACAAAGTGAGGCCAAACTTTATGAGATAATGTAACGCACATTAAATTAATATAACAATGTAAGACCCACAAGCATATGCCAATATAATCCCACCTACCTTGTATGCATAACATATTTGCCCCACTTCAATAATTAACTCCAAATTATATTATTCTATAAAAAAAAAATAAATAATAAACTCCCAACACATATGGAAACGTACCCGGTTTGGAAAATATCTTTTGGGTCAATCCAAAATTTCAAGTTGGTTGGGTCTATGACCCGAGTAACCGAATAGAGTTTACAAACTAACCCAACCCAATTATTAAAAAAAAAGAATGCATACATTCATAAGTCACAACACATCACTAACGTCAGTTGATGAGTTGATCTGACAAAAAAAAATGTGAACCCGGGAAAAATTCCACCCAACCCAACTGAAAAAAAAAAAAAAAAAAAAAACTGACCCAACCTAACTTTTATTGTTTTAATTGGGTAGTCTAGACTAGTTGAATTCTCGAATCATTTAAACATCGTTAAGAACTAGCTAAGATGATATAAAAATTAGTTAAATACCCAAAAATGTCTTGATATGATATTGACATAAAAATTAGGTCTTACAAATTATATGCTCTCGATTGTGTCAATTTTCTAACTAGTTTGTCCTTGAACTACAACATACTGGAATAGGTCTAGCTTTAATACCTAAAATGTAATAGCCCAAACCTAAATAAAGAAATAAAGAATAAAAATAATTATAAAAAATAGTTAAAATTATAATAATAAAAAAAAATTAAATTAATTAATTAAAAATAAAATAAAATAAACCTTTCCCCATCTCTCTCCACTAACCTCTGATCCCTTCCCACAATTATCTCTCCTCGATCCACCCCACCTGCCAAAAGAAAAAAACAGAAAAACCAATTATCTCTCCTCGATCCATCCCACCTGCCAAAAGAAAAAGAAAGAAACAGAAAAACAAAGATGGTCAGATCTGAGAAGAAGTACAATGGCTTTCCGTAGATTGCAGATTTAGAGATTTTTGTCAGCTATTAGGGTAAAATCCTATCTCATATTTCCTTTTCCTTTATAGTTATGATGATAAAAAATTAATTTAGGATCAAATCTTGTTTCCTATCTTAACAGTCTGTAATAATCAGATCTCATATACAATTATTAGATTTTTGTTAGCATTTTAATTATACGATAAGGTTATAACTTAGATTCAATAAAATGTTAGGTGGCAAATCTATAAACTAAAAGATCGTAGTCTGTACTTAAAATTGACCAGTAATATCTGTTTACCCAATTGAAAAACCTATTTACGGAATGAAAAGGATGAGAGAGAGAGAGAGAGATTGAGTAAAGATTTGTTAAATAGTATTTAACAATAAAAGTAAATATCAGACGTCAGTGAGCTCCTCCCAATTTTAAAACCTAATTACAGAATGAAAAAGATGAGAGAGAGAGGGAGATTAAGGAAAGATTTGTTAAACAGTATTTAACAATAAAACGAAATATCAAACAGCAGTGAGCTCCTCCCAATTTTGTGTAACAGAAAACATCACAATTTTTATTAGAGGGTAGTGAGATTCTTTAAATTTTGTCTAACAGAAAAGATCAGAATTTTACTATTGGGCAATGTAAATTAGGGAAATAATTTTATACAGTTCAAATTGAAACTGATGTCATGAGCTCATATAGGTTGACTCGGATTTCAAAGGACAGAATTGAACTTTCATTAAAGATATATTTGTGACAACGACTTAAGCTATCCAGGTAAGTGACCTTACTATCGGCGTGGTTATATTTGATTTTGACACGTACCCTGTGGTTCTGCACGTGTCATATATATTGATATGTGTGAATTGTCTGTGGATTGATATGCTTCCTATATGTTATGTCATGTTATAATATGTGGTTTGTATGATAATAATTATGGTACGATGTGCTCAAGGATAGGTTTGAGATAGGGTACGAGAAGGATGCACAAAACGAAATGTAACGACAGGAGCGAGATACGTTCATGAAACGTTAGAGTTAGGTTACATATCGGAGTGCTATGGATAGGAGAGATTGATGAAGGAATACGGTTAGCTTATGGGTAGAAAGTGATAGGTTTGTGATAGATTGATAGAACGATAGCATTAGGGTACATTCTTGTGACGATATGACTAAGGTACGTCACGTAATGATATGTCGGTGATAGGTATAAGAACGTTAAGACTGTGGTAAGTTAGAGAATGATATGACTATGAAGTGTTTGCGTTATTGACTCGGTTATGATATGATACATTGTATGCTAGATTATTGTGCTTAAGTACGAAATCATGTGAACGTGAATGTATGTTATTTATGCTGCTTAGTTGATGTGATATGAATGCATGTGACGATGTGTGACCCTTATACGATTATGGCTTGTTGTATGAGTATTGAAATGTGATTGAATGAATTGTATGACATGAAATACGGTAAATTTCATGGTACATAACCCCGCTAGGAATATGTATGATATGTAACGAAATGAGAATGAGAATGAGAATGACATGTAAGCATGAAAACGTGACACGGGGTTATGTTCATTAAATGATGACTGTAGGACTAGTGGGACCTCATGCATATTGTGTGGTCATGCATTTGGGGGGATACCCCTATCCCATCACGAGGGTACGGACGCGTACATCCAAATGGCAGGACAACGATCGTTATGCCCTGCATAGCGCTGTCGTGACGGTTTTAGTTTTAACAGGTCCCGGTGGGCCCCCAGAGCATGCCCACCGGCTAGGGACAGTGGCCCAGCGGTGTGCGAACTAGCTGGTGAGCTCATACTCGCACGTATGGGCTGCGTGTAGAGTATATGGTACACGTCCACGATTACCTGTTAGGATTACACCGTAGGGAAAATGAAACGAAACGAAAAAGAAACGAAACGAAACGAAATGAAACGAAACGAAAGATAGGTCCCATAATTTCATTGCATGTGATTGTTGCATCTAACCCCAATAGTGGGGTCACTTACTGAGTATTTCTTTAAATACTCAGGCCATGTGCTACTACATTTTTCAGGTTAAGGCAAGACATTCCTGTACGGCTGACGACGGCATCGCAACTCGAGATCATGGCACATGCATAGGATAGTGGTATTCATTTTCTTAGACTTAGGATAGAATAGGATGTTTTAAACTTAAACGTTTATTTATTTTATTTCGGGTCTTTTATCGTGTCGTTTTAAAGATGTTTTCGAAACACGTAAGTCCATGGCTGTGTTTTTAAGTTAAGGGTTATGTTTTATGGAATTTAAATGAAGTCTTCCGCATTCAATGTTTATGGTATGTATACAGTAGCGACCTTAAATTAAGTAGAAAATTTTGGGTCGTTACATAAAACGTCATAGGTCTACCATTTAGAATCCGTATTCAAATGTTTACGGGTCTAATATTTTCTTATACTCGTAATGTTATAGATAAGCTACCTATTTGTATTTGTAACAAGAGTGAAGATTACCGCTACCCACATATTCGATCATCACTCATTTTATCTTAATAAAATAATTAGATATTTAAAATTATAATTAGTGGGTATGTCGAAGGAGGAAATGGGGAAGGGATGATGATTCACATTTGAATATGCTTCTTTTGTTGTTTATTAATATATATTTCATGCAATACCACATTCAGTGGTTACCAAAAAATTTAGAATTTAATAGCTAACCCATATAGCATTTTTTATCTTTTAAAAATTAAGTTTATAAATGCTTTTACATTATTATTTTTTAATTATGAATTTTTAAATTTTTTCTTTTTAAAAATGGTTCCATTTGCCTTAATTTAGGTAGAAAATATAATAAATATGTATCCCGAACAATTGGTTAAAGTCTAGTAAGCCTATTTAACCAAACTCAAATCGACCAACCCTATCAACCCTTAATCATAAATCAAATTTAATTTATATATATATAAATAATAGAGACGTCATATGTCTAATATGCGCAAGAAAAAAAAATTATAATAGGATGATATGAACTTAAATTTTTGAAAATTCATTTAAATGAAAGTAAACATTAATGTAAATAAAATAAAAAATGAAATAACAGAAATGCAACAACCCTAGCTTTGGTTTTATGACGTTGACATTGTCAGTAAAATTAAGTAGCACATGACTTGAATATTTAAAAATAGTCGGTAAATAGTTCTATTCTTAGGGTTAGAAAAAGTAATCACAAGTATTCATAGTAGGACTTATCTTTTCATTAAAAATATCTTGAACTCTACTTTCCAATATGGAGAAAAATAGGATTTGTTGTATAATACAGTCACTCATTGTTTATAGGACATTAGAAATCCATATATGTTAATTACCAAAGATATCAGAAGGTATGACTTGCAGTATATATATATATATGACATGATTTGAGACTAATGAGATTTCATGCATCTTGTATGCCACATGGAGCAGGTCGGGATACTTTCTCATTATGATGAGTATAGCATAGGTTGTGTTATCTATGTTTCGCCAAGATATTATTTTGGCTCCTTTTCTTCCATGGTTACAATAGCATTAGCGTGTGCTAGATGAAAGATAGACTTAGAGGGTATGGATACGCCCACCTAGTCAGTTTATACATGCATGTGTAGGCAATGTGTAGAGAGTTTTGCACATCAATTTTCGTCTCACCATGAAGCTTGAATTACATTTCCAACCTCAACATTGTGGCTACGTGATACTTTCAATAAAAAAAAAAATGAAGCATACATTAAATTTAAATGAAAAAAAAAAAAAAAAAAAGTTAAATGTTTGGAAGTTATGTATTAGTAGTTGTTCATGAGTGGCAATGCTATCATCACACTATCTGGTAAAACAAAAAAAAAAGGAAAAATAATAATAAATTACATCTTCATTTATAGTGGAATTTCAAGTTAACATTCTTGGGAATTTGTCCATAGAGCTTTTGAAATGATCCAAACAGCTCCCAAAAGAATTGGCCCACAGCAAGTAACTTCATAAATCTGCTCCAAAGCTTGCTGCTTTCTGGTGTGTTTCAAGGACCCTTTGAGATAGATCCAACCAATACCTCTCATGTGTGTACTGAGACGACCTCGAGATGGGCTAAGAGGGGCTCACGATACCTTTGCTACCGTTCGGCTCGACACGCCGTGCAACAACTTCACAAATCCAAGGAAGCTTAGCTTCCCATCATTGTGTCTAATCCAATCTTGAAGAACAACATGGAGTGGGATGGCCGGTCCAAGACCAAGTTCCTGCAATATTTGAGAGATGATATAACAAAACCCTTTGGATACAATTTGGTATATCACGAGATTAACAGTTACCACACACAGGAAGGACGACATTTCAGTAAAAAGCTCGAACTAAGAACGACATGACGAATTTTGGAAACATTACGAGTGGAGGGTTTCATTTCAGCTTACAGAGGCTAGTTCTTCTATGACAATGGCTCGGTTTCCATTCTTCTCGAAAATCTCATACGCACAACGAGCATGTTGTTCCCAACGGTCGAGTGCTTCTAGCTGATGAATGCTCAATGCAGCAGAACAGAATTCTTCGAAATCCATTCCTCTGTATTGAAGTGTATTTAACTGTCATGGAAACAATTCCTGATTAGTAGAAACTAGGAATTGTGCGAGCTTTGTAAGCATACATAAATACAGCTTGTTGCACAGAGCGAAAAACAGCAAAAGATTACATTCGCAAGAAAATCTAGCATACGGGACTCGTTCATCGCATCAGTTGTGTGTTTTGTGACACCCTGTCCAAAATAAGGATGACAATGTTAGATTTCCACCATTAACTTCGTTTGTGTGTGTGTGTGCGCGCGCGTGCATGAGAAAGCGAGCGCGAACCATCTTAATGGTCTCCAAAGTTATAAAGCCATTTTTGTTCGGCTCCAACAATTCGAACTGTTGCCTTAGATAAGTGAGTTCGTCTACTGTCAATGTCTTGGATACAGCCTGCAGAGTACACATTAAAGTTATATGGGATCATGTATAAATTCATAATACTTGAAATCAGTCAAACTGCCTTTATTTACTAATAATAGGACCGTGTCAACACTCTCGACTTCTTCTTCCACACCCTCTGTGAGATCCCACATCAGTTGGGGAGGAGAACAAAACACCCTTTATAAGGATGTAGAAACCTCCCGGTAGCAAACGCGTTTTAAAGCCTTGAGGGGAAGCCCGAAAGAGAAAGCCCAGGACAATATCTGCTAGTGGTGGGCTTGAGACATTACAGATGGTATCAGAGCCAGACACCGGGTGATGTGCCAGCGAGGAGGCTGTTCCCCGAAGGGGGTAGACATGAGGCGGTATGCCAGCAAGGACGTTAGGGCCCCGAAGGGGTTGGATTTTGTGAGGTCCCATATCGGTTGAAGAAAGAAACGAGTGCCAGCAACGGCGTCGGGCCCTGAAGGGGGGTGGATTGTGAGATCCTACATCAGTTAGGGAGGAGAACGAAACACCCTTTATAAGGATGTGGAAACCTCTCCCTAGCAGAGCATTTTAAAGCCTTGAGGGAAGCATGAAAGGGAAAGCCCAAAGAAGACAATATCTACTAGCTATGGGCTTAGGCCGTTGCACCCTCATTTTTTGTGTTATCTGTGTCGATAACTGTAACTAGCTAATGGCTCTAAAGAGAAAAAGTTGGGAATACAAAGCCAATATAAGCTAGAAATTTACGTAACTAGAACTGTATTGGTCAGAAAAGAACAGGAAATGTTTTTCTTCTAAACTAAGGGGGGGAAAAACAATCCATTCCTACAATAAACATGTGAGTACGCACCCGTAAAGCAGCCTTACGTAAGGACGATGACCGCATATACATTCTCATGAGCTTGAATATTAAGATATCGATAGGAACCTTTGCACCGTTGTGATTCCGGATCCAAGGATGACCTGCAAAAGGATCATTGCAGAGAGTTAGGACATTAAGTAAGTCAACATCATAAGAAGGGAAGAAAGGAGCATACTTAATGCTTGAGCAGCAGTCAATCGTTTGCGTGGATCTTTGTTTAGCAAGCGTTTGACGAAGTCCTTCGCTTCAGAAGATAATGAAGGCCATGGACCTTCATCGAAACTTAGATCAGCTTTCAAGACTGCTCGAAAAATTCCCGACTCGGTACGGGCCCAAAATGGACGGCTACCACATAGAAGAATGTATGCAATCACGCCTATACTCCACACATCGGCCTCTGTACCGTAAGATCTATGGAGAACTTCGGGTGCTACGTAGTATGCACTTCCAACTATGTCATTAAGTCTTTCATCTATAAGCCATGACAACAAAATTAACACCACCATCTATCTAGTATGTGAGAAATCAACAGCAAAAGCCTGGAAAATAAGACGAACCTGGTTTGACAAAATCTGATAGGCCAAAGTCAATAGCCTTTAACTGGGCGTTCTCATCTTTAGATGTATACAAGAAGTTCTGAGAAAATTAAACTATTAGGATATAAAATAAATGAATAAAACTTCTATCTACAATTAACTACAGCAAATATGGAAGCAAGTTGGCTGGGACCTTCATAACAGTGATTACACTATAGAGGCAGGACGAGAATGGGAAATGTAACGGTCCAAGTCCAAGTCCAAGTCCAAGCCCAAGCCCACCACTAGTAGATATTGTCCTCTTTGGGCTTTCCCTTCAAGGGCTTCCCCTCATGGTTTTAAAACACGTATGCTAGGGAGAGATTTTCATACCCTTACAAGAAAATTCCCTCTCCAACTGATGTGGGATCTCACAATCCACCCCCTTGGGGGCCAGCGTCCTCGCTGGCACACCATCCAGTGTCTAGGTTTGATACCATTTGTAACAGCCCAAGTCCACCGCTAGCATATATTGTCCTCTTTGGGCTTTCCCTTCAAAGGATTTCCCTCAAGGTTTTAAAACGTGTCTGCTAGGGAGAGGTTTTCACGCCCTTATGAGGAAATTTCCTCTCCAACCGACCGATGTGGGATCTCATAGGAAAACTACATGGGAGAAAATTACTTTTAACGTTATGAAGAAAGATTGATCACTAGCAAAGAAATAAAAAGATAACCCTTCCATAACTTTGTTTTACTCAAGCATAGGGATTGCAACCTAAGTTTTTTACTTCTTCATTTGACGGATGAGGAAATATAAAGGATAACCTGCAACTGAATTATGCCAATGAACATCTGGCAATAAACCAAAACAGGAAACACGTCACATATAATCAGGTTCCGTAAGGGTCGGCTTTATACATTCCGATATCAGATCAGAGAAACAATGCAGTTTCCGTGGGGCTGAGATACGGGATAACAGTGAACAAGCTCAAGTGACTGGTTTCTTTTCAAACAATGCTCTCAAGGTCAATAGAGCTGTTGTGGTTAATTGTAATGTGTCCTAGGACATCTTGTGCCATTACCATTGAAATGTACAAAGAGTAGAGAATATGATTAACCTCGGGTTTCAGATCTCGATGCACAACACCCTGAAGATGACAAAATGCAACCACGGTCAATATTTGTACCATAACCGCTTTTGCGTCTTCCTCCGAGTACTTTCCACCCCTAAAAAACATGATTACAATCTCTGTTAGAGACAAATCGTGCAAGTTAAATGATTAAGAAACCTAAGAAATGTTGATATTGTTACCAAAATTACCACCTTGAAAGTATTCTATCTAGAAGCTCTCCTCCCTCGCACAACCTGAATGTCCACATAAGTAATTGCAAACATTATAAGTTCAGGATGTTACATTAGTAAAATAAAATATACAGTCAAAACACCATAGGACAATTCGCATGATTCTAAAGACGTAAGGCCAATCGAGAAAGCTATGAGAAAACAATGTCGGATCTTCGGAGTGTATATTAATTATATAAGCATATCAAGTAATATACGAGTAAAGTGTTTCAAGCTTACTCCATTACAATGTAGACATTATCATGATCTTCAAATGCATCGTAAAACTGTACTAGATTAGTGCGTCCCGTCAAGGCTCGCAATATTTTTACTTCCCTTCTCACATCCTCAATTGCAATAGCTGTTGTCATCTGGCAATTACAGAAAGTAAGGCTTACAAGTTATGAGAAGAAGAAAAGTGATCTAAATTTGGAAGCAAGAAGCTAACATTGAAGCACTGAGGTGAAAACTGAGCTATAAAAATATCAATCCTCAAATAAGAAAACCAAAACATTAAAAAAAAAATATAAGCATCAAAGAACCCAACGAACGTATAGAATGAAGCATAGTCAATCTCTAGTAGAGAACACGACTCAAGGTTCATACATCCATAAATATGTGTAACGGCCCAAGCCCACCGCTAACCGATATTGTTCTCTTTAGGCTTTCCCTTTTGAGTTTCTCCTTAAGGTTTTTAAAATGCATCTGCTAGGGGGAGGTTTCCACACCCTTATAAAGAATGTTTCGTTCTCCTCTCCAAATATGTGTAATGGCCCAACCTTCCCCTAGTAGATGCCTTTTAAAAACCTTGAGGGGAAGCCCGAAAGGGAAAGTCCAAAGAGAACAATATCTACTAGCGGTAGGCTTGGGCTGTTACAATAGAAAAAAAATCATGAAATAAAACAAAGCCAAACACACACAAACTCGATTCTGTATAGGGCATGCACTCATAGTAGATCCTAGGTTAAGGAGTGTCGTTGCAACTAAACCGCTGGCATGTTTACAGAAACACTAGGGTTTCTAAAGATGTGATAGTGAGAATTGATCTTCCCACTTGCCATCACACAAGCAACAATATAACCCAAACGAACATGTCACTGATCCATTATCCAACTAAGGGTGCAACTAATGAACAACGAAACCCAAACACTCTCCAAAGAGTCAAGAAGCACAGTGCACACCCAACTCAAGTCTCTAGTGTAAGGCATCAGAGTATGACAAAATCACAATTACAGTAACTATAGAACATGAACACCAAACAATCTTTAATATACACTTGTGACTCCGAAGAGCCGAGACTATTAGGACACCAGCATACGCCAAAACAGCAATAGTAGTTACTCGAAAGGCTCGGCACCAATCAATCATAATTCTTTCACCATTACAATTTAAGATCCTTAAGGATGAGAGTTACACGTCTGAATTTCTTACAAAATCATAATATCATTGAAAAGTCAATTTCAACCCAAATATACAGCAAACATTTTCAAACTGAACACACCCATGTGTTGAAAAAGATAGTGCACACATACAACATGCATAATGAATTAAAAAAATAAATGAAACCTGTGAGACTACTACTACTACGACTACTACTTGACCCATGGAAAGTGCATTTTTTTATTAAGATAGTACGAGTTCTCGTCGAGAAAGTATTTCTAGGAATGCTTTCATTGGTTCAATCAATTCGATTCTCGGTAAAGAAAAAGAACCCCATATTATATTTTGAGAATACTAGTGTGACAAGAACCAACTGGAGGCCAAGAACATTTTCAAATATTTTACTTCATCTCTATCAATATCTTGAGAATGTCACATCTCAAACAGTGAAAAGCTCAATTTCAAGAATATCCAGGAAGAAAATTGGTATCAAGTGGCAAGTTTAATATCATTTCTTATGCAAATCATTGCAGAATTGTTTTCTAAAGAAACATATAATATCTCCTTGATTGTGCTTAGAACAGTAGATAACCTAAACATAGGGCCTCTGGTGGGCCCAGATAATTCTCATCGTTGACTCGAAAGGAAAGAAAAGCCATCTAAGCCGACCCTTTACGCGTCTCCAATAGCAGAAGTATTCAAGATAAAGTAAGGTTATATTCAATTGCCTAAATTTGTCAATCCACCAGAATCGTTGAGTACTTTCCTATGTGAATATGATCTTTCAATGAGCAGGTCAAACTCTATATTTTAACAAACAGATCGAGTGAACAGGGCAAATCTCGAGAAACTTTGCTTATTCTTTGCAGATTTGAATTCTACAAGGATTAAAGCAAATGGGCTGTGATTCAAACAGGATCTTATACCAAAATCAGTAGAACCCACTCATTTTTGTTCAGAATTAGCTTTCGTTTAAGGAACTATACACCCAAATTTGCAGGAATTTGAAAGAAAGTGGGGAATTCAAAATTGAAATTACACTAACCTTAGCTTTAGGAATAACTTTAACAGCGACCTGTTGACCCTTATGCTCTCCTTTCTTGAACTTGGCAGAACAAGTATATCCAAAATGCCCTCTACCCACCTCTTCGCCAATCTCCAATCGACTCGTGAGCTCTTTCGAGAACCCAAATCTCTTATCCAACTCGATCTCACCTTCCTCGTCGCCTTCCTCGGGAATCGCCGCCGTGGAACCCGCCTTCTTCCCAAGCCGTCGCGCTAGCACAGCCCTAATATGCTTCGCTGGAGAAGGAGGAGCAAACGACCGCCGGAAGAATCTCCCAGGAGTAGAGCTAGCACTCTCAGTTCCACCGCCCGGCAACGGTGAGTTTTGACTCTTCTTCTTCGAAAAAAAGTGCGCAGGACTAGGGCTGTAAAATGGAAAGAATGGCGACTGTTTCCCGGCGACGAGATCATCTTTCCGGTAAGGAGTGGAAGCCGATTTGGGAGTCTGAGACGGATCAACCCGCCGCTCATCTGGGTCTCTCGAAGCGTACGGACTCGGCTTCGACGGCGGCTTGGAAGTACATATACCCATCACAAAAAAGAAAATCAGTGAAATCGCCGGTCAGCGAAGAACCCTCTCAAATTTTCACTGTTTTGTGAAGCAGAAGGACAGATCAACGGCATAGTATCAAGAAATTTAAAGGGTTTTGGAAGAGGAGAGAGAAAATGATGGGTTATTAAGGAGACGAAGAAAGGGATTTTTGTTGCAGAGATTTTGAGAGAAGAAGGAAAAGAAAAAGAGAGGAGGATGAACTGAAAGAGCTGAACGAGTGAACCATCTAGCTGTACATCTTCATACCAAACTTGCCACGTGTCAAGCAAATAATATATATATAGTAGACTAAGATTTAAATTAAAATATTAAATATAAATATTTATTTATTATCATAAATAATAGGAACTTTAACAACATATTTATTTTTTATTTTTCAATTTAAACCTAATTAAAAATAAAAGAAATTTTTCCTCCTAATCCAATCTTCAACACAGGGATTCCCGAAAAAGGGTAATGTGGCGGGGTTGTGGACGGGGAATGCATCCCGACCCACCCCACTATCATCCTTAGTAATAATGTATTTACGCTCGAGTTTGGACATTTACTTTGACTTTACATTAACTACCGTGAGTTGGGCCATCAATAATCATTTGAACAGATGAAAAAAAAAACTTTAAAATAATGGTTCAAACCGCACAAAAATCGTACAAATTTTTTTATAAAAAAAGTTTACAGGGTCCATAGGACTATAAGTCGGTTCGCATAACGTTTAAATTGATAAATAAAATTAATTTAAAAAATTAAAAATATTTAATGCATTTATTAGGGGATGGTTAGGAAGGCAAAATAATAGAGGGGTAGATTGGGTTAGAGAAGGGTAAGCATGGTCCCAATCACAAAAGACAGGACAATTTTGTACTTTCCACCCATAGATATAAATTTGTACATATTACATTATAGAATTGTTTATTTTATTATTAATAATTGTGGTTCAAATATCTTGGTTTAAGCTTTGAGTGGGGCCCATTAATAGACCATTTTTAAATTATCATTTTATTTTATTATATTAATATTGTATTGGAAATGGTGTCTTGAAATTCTTTGGGATTTGGCTTTATGTATGGAAGTATTAAATCAATTTCAACCCTTGATTTATAAAATAGGTTTGAATGTTTGGATCTGTTTCAAACATGTTTTGTAGTCATTCACATGCATTGATTATAAAAATGTCATTATCCAACATAAAATTGCTCCAAATAAAACACGTTTAATTAGAGAATTTCTATAGTTGAGTTACTAAATAGTAAGGTGAATCTTGTTGGTATATGTCTGATTCAGATATACTATCGGTTTTTTTTTTTTTTTTTTTTTTTTGGCCCACATGAAATGTTGAGAAATATTGGAACAAAAACATTGGGGGATAGTTTATGGATCATTATTGTGTTTCTTAGTCTCTTATGTGAAGACACACATAAATTATCCCAACCACTTTTGTTTTTATCTTTTCATTATTTTCTTTTCAAATTAAAGTATACTTTTCTACCTTTATTTACTTTCACTTTATTCTTTTTTTTTTTTTTACCTTTATTTTTATTTATTTATTTTAATACTCCTTTTCTTTTATTGGATGAATACCAATTATATAAATAAATAAATAAATGAAGTTTATTATTTAGCTCTCCACTTAAATACAATTTAATTTATCATAAATAATATGTAAAGAATTAAAAATAAAAATGAAATTTGAATGGAAAAATATAAATTAATAAAATATTGAGAATAAAATAAAATATACTGTAAATTAAATCATAAAGGAAAAAATATTAAGATATAAGATCTAAGATATATTCCATGAATAATAATATTGTTAAAGATAGTTGACTGTTTATTATATGGCAAATATCGATATTTGCCTTACGTTTACCATATTTGTCAATTTATTAAAGTCAAATATATCGTATTCATTTATTATCCTTTCTTTTTATTATTTTTTCCATATAAATGATTATAAACAGATAACATTCACATGGTGTCGCTCCACCAAACATTTTCATATATAAATAAAATTTTAAGAATCTCAAATAGATTAGATTCATAGGAAAGAAATTAATATAATATTTAAATCATGTATTTATTTATAATTTAAAAAGTCAAACTGAAAACAAGATTTTGAAGTATTTTTCAATATTATTTTATTAAAATAAATAAAATCTAAGTTCTGTCCATGTGCACTACCTCAGTGATAACTTAATCATTAATTTGGCAGTTAACTCTGCAAGAGAAAATAAATTAATAATTGAAACTACATTGCCTCATAAATTAATTTTTAAATTTGATTAATTAAATTCTTATTTAATAATTATTTAGTTTTAAAAAAAATAAATTTATTGATGTTATTTTTAATTAAGTAATTCTTTATTTTTTTTTATTTATTTAATACACTAAGTAGACATGACAAGAATAGTAATCACCTAAATAAAAGAGATTTGGAACAGTATACACACGACCAACATGTCTTGGACAAACATGACCATGACACTTTGACCATATCATGCATATAGTAACGACTTTTATTTTAGTAGTAAAAATAGGATGGTTACAATTCATTTACTATTATTCAAACTTTCTAATATATAATATAATATAATGTTACTTATATCATTAACTCGATCAATTTATTAATCCACATATTCTCTCTCATTTCTCTTCGACACTTTGCAACCAAGGCGTTATCGTTGTTTGATGCTCGTTTATCTCTGATCGTTTCGATTGCATTTCAACTCACTATTGAAGAAACGAGTCTTGATCTAGAACAAGAATATATATATATATATATGAATTAAGTTTGTTGGGGGAAATTTGAAAAGAATTAAGTTATTTGTGGGGGGGTGGAAACAAAATAATGGAAAGTTTGGTGGGTTCAAATTAATGTGACCGTTGAGGTAAGCTTTTGTTTGTAAAAAGGAGGAATTATTTTTGTTAAGCTTTTAATTTTTTCAACTACAATTATCACACATCATCATGAGTTTTTTAAAATCCTACGTGGACCTCTCCACTATTTTTTAAAATCCTACGTGGACATCTCCACTAAGTCATCAACTAACTGTGTGGCCACCGCCCAACAACATACACATTCCAATTTTAACCTTAAATTTGAAAATTATTTTTTAATTTAGGGTTTAATTGGATAAAATTAATTTTTTTAAAGTGAAAATTAGTGGTAAACGTGATTATTATTACTATTTTAGGAATATTTTATTTTATTTTTTAATAGGAATCTTGATTTTTGTTTTATTTGGAGAGAATTAAAACATTCAAAATTTGGCGCCTTGTTTTTTTTTTTCTTTTTCTTTTTCCTTTTTCTTTTTAAAATTAAAATATGTAATTTTGTTTTTATTATTTTTTTAATATTTAACCTTCTCTATACACCTATCGAATTTATTTTCAATTTCTTTTTTTAAATTGTAAGGTAGATATTAGGCTCATATTTAATGGGCTTATAACTTGGGCCTTATATTTAAATGGGCCGGTCCATTAAACTTCGCTATAATTGAAACTGATTTCTTCTTCCTCCGCCCATTCGACAATGACCTCCGACGGCGTGGGAAGAGAGAATGTGGATGATCTGGGGATGGGTCCGACTGATGCTCTCCAGGATGCAATCGAATCCTTAACTCTTCAATGCGTTGATCTCTCAGGTGATTTCCGATTGTTGTTCTTTCCTGTATGCAGGCATTGTGTGAGATGCGTTAGCTCGAGAGATCACCCTTTGGTACCGAGCTTGGAGAAGCTGAAACAATTGGGCGTTGATTGGAAGGATTGAATTAGTGATGAGGATTTTGACGAGATGGCGTTGTTATTTGATAGGATATCAGAGCTGTGTGGATTGAATGAGGAATGGGGACATAATTGCGTTAAGAAATGGGGGATTGGAATTGCTCTGTTATCTCCGTTCCAAGATTCCGAGTGATTGCGAGCGTGCTGTTGCTTCCGCTTTAAAGGCCATGGGGCTACTACTTCAAGGTACTGCGCATACTTCAATTATGGAGATAGGATGATGATCGTAATTGATTTTCTTGAATGAATTTGGTGTTAGGCTATAGCATTGCATTAAATTTGTCAATAGAATGTCATGAATATCATATTTGTTTCATTTCGGTTCTCCCCTTCATTATGTTAACGAGGTCTTGTTTCTTCCTCATGCAAATTATGATCTACAGTATTCTTGGGGTTTATTTTTACTGTCACTCGATTGATTTGCAAGCCACGACTTACATAATTCTGCTATGGCATCAACAATCTGATATCAGTTCCTGTCTCAAATTCCTTGTAAATTTTTGGTACAGGTAATTTCAATTATATCAACGCGTGCCATTGAAGGCAAAGCTGGAGATCTTGCTATTCAAGCTATGCACAAGTTCCCTTCAGCTCAACTAATGCAAAGGGACTCGCGTGTCACTTGATACGAGTCCTGTAGTCAGGAACCCACTGTACAGGGCTCTCTCAAACTATTTTCTTACATGTCTCTTACTATTTTCTATTGATATTAGCACTGCATATCTTAAGCTATTCTTCATTGATGTTAGCATTACATGTTTCAAAACTATTCTCCATTGATGTTAGCAGCATTACATGTCTCAAACTATTGTGAATTAAGATGGTGAAGTTGAGATATCTCAACACTATGAATCAACCAGAGAGAATCAAAACGAGTGTTTATTCCCCCTTGGAACTTCTTATTTCATAGCATTTCATGGGCCAAGCCACCATATTTTGTGCCATATGCCTCTGAATTAAACTATATAGGTCTATACCCTTGGGTATGTATGGTGCAACAATTGCCTGCCCTGCCCTACTTCCTACTTAAACTAGCACACTAGACAAAGGAAATCCGGTAGTTACAAGAACCTACATGTATGTAGCAAATATACTTGCCAGTTAGCCCTGCTTTGGAGATATTTCACCATGCCTTTTGTCAGTGTGAAGAAACTAGAAAGTTGGGACATTTTAGAGTGTTGTTTTAGGTATGATTCTGAGACGTACGAGTAAAGTTAAAACAGGAATCTATCAGCCATTGATAAATGTAGAAACTAGGAAGAAATGAAAGGACATTAACAGGTGAAGGAGGTCCCCCACCTTAGTCTTGTCTTTGTCATTCCTGTGGGATCCAAAGCCAACCCCACAAGAAACAACCTTCAATCTCCTAATAAATACGTTATTTGATGTGACATTTCATAATAATAATAATAATAATAATAATAATATAAGTAACACAACAGCAAAAATTTTAAAACCCTGCTCAGGAAAGGGGGAAAAAAAACCATAATGATTTCTAGATTCAGACCAGCCTAAAGTTTTCTCTGTAGAACATCCAAATTCCATAAAAATTTAAAAAGAGGAATAAAAGACAACAAATAATGTATATTTTAACCTCAGGTTATTTCATCTGGACAAAATTGTTTGAATGGAGTGTTTCATCCAGCTTTAACATCTTATAACTTAAAACACCAGTGCACTAACGACCCTCGGTCATCAAAGTATCGATTGATCTCGTGCAGGTGAAACTGTGTATGAAATCTAGCTCTCTACTCCATAACCTTGATTGAAGATGAATAAAAGGAAAAGACCATCAGCCAAAACATGATATAGAGAATGAACAAGCAAAAGATGTTGCAGGTAATAATCTGAAAAACCCCACATACCCATCATAGCTACTGGAACATCTTGCTATATGCTTTTCTTTCTTGATTACGTCTGTCGACAATCTGCATCAAATACCACACAAACCCGTCGTTCAATACACGTGTCATCTCAACCAAAGAATTTACTTTCATTACCTTTTTCCTTGCAGCAGCGAGCTCTTTCTTTATTGCAGCTGAAACTCGAAAAAGTAGCGAGTCATTAGCAAAGTTCAAAACACAACAGAGGATTAAACATACAACAAAAGTTGAATGTTCATCATAGCAAGAACTAGAAAACCGTATCTATGTCTTCGAGGATGGATGATCCCATTCGAAGAACAATACAACTTCGATTTAAAGGATTTTCAAGCAATCCAATCCAATTGAAGATCTCTCCTCCAATCTCTCTCTGGGTCATGTTTTCAGCAACACATACTCAACTCAGAGAAAGACAGTGTTCTAGACAACAGTTCATGGCAGAGAAGAGAGGGTTCTTCAAGAATATTGCCAATAACACCAATAAAATAAGGGGAGGAAATGTCCAAACCCCTCTTGGTTTTCAATTTCAGACTACTGATTGACTCCAGTATGATATGAGATGGTTAGTTTCCAAATCCTAACATCTTCCTTCTATGATCAATCGTGCGTGCAAATCACGAAATCTAAGAAGAAGATATTTGAATATACAACACGAAATATAACGAAACATCAACAGCAACACTACGATAAAAAAAACTATTACCGTCATTTGGCTCCAAATCCAATGCCTTTTTGAAACTTTCGACAGCGGAATCGATGTCATTAAGAGCCATGTATGCCTGGATATGGAATGAATTCGAATTATCAGTAAGCATAAGTATGCAATAGGGGGTACCCTTTGCAAATGGTTGCAAGCAGTATGTAAAAGGAGGCTAACATAAAGTAATACTCAATACAAAGAATGGGTAATCATGAAGCCATAAACAGGGGAAAAATGATATTATGCCTTGCAACCCTTTGAGCCATTGCCATCTTAGCCACACGAAATACCAACCTGACCTTGGCGAAACAAAGCTTTTACATTATTGTCTCCGTCACGCATTGCAAAATCGGTGTCCAACAACGCTCCTTTTAGATCCCCTAATTTCAACTTACAAGCCTACATCAACAAAAGAGCCAGTGATGAAAAAGTCTAAAGGAAGAAGAGAACCACTTCTTAATTTCGAGGTTAAAAAGGACTACGAAAGTTAATTGACCACTGCAAGCAAGAGAATAAAGTTGGCACTTCCCGATTTCAGGAACGTTCACGTACATTTTATAATTTACAAAATCAGATGTGGTAAATTCTGTAAGATCCAGGATATTCTACTGTAAAAATGTTAAAAGATCCCTACCAAGTAATATGTCCACAAAAATTACTTTGAATCGAGAAACATCCTTAAACTTGTTCGGTTTATTATAACAATTGTCTGTCAAATTACCAACTCAAATCGACTGTCAAATAAGTCTTTCACAAATAACTCAACAAAGAAAATGAAATACATTCACTCGGACACGTACCGAACTGTTTGTGAAGATCTGTGATTTTGTCTTTCTAAGATATGAACTCTTCTCTGCAGATTCGAGGGAAAAGCCGATGAGCAATTAGCGGAGTGTCAGTGAACTCACACATACTTCGATATCAAGGTATAGTTTTATGATACTACCAATTATGTCAAAGGGGGGAAGATTATACCTTCGTCAATTCCTTCTTTTTCCCAGCAGATATCGAGGTAGCGTAAAGCCTTCCGATACTTTCTAAGAGCCATCTTGTAGTCTTGCTTCTGTAAGGAAAGAAACCCATCATTAAAATTCAATGATAAGCTAACGGAAAATCTAAATCCAAGGTTCCTTCTCATCGAGGTTTTATCGAAATAGAACGAATCTGATGCCAATACCTTGTAATGCTCATTACCAAAAACCTTCACAGAATCTACAGCATTCACCCACCATTCGAGTTCACTAGGTGTCTGTTCTAGATCAGCTGGCCAATCAGGAAACGTATCCCCATCATTAAAAAAGTTCGAAATCCCGTCATCCGCTCCCTCAGGAATTTCTCCACAATCCACAATAACGACGTCCGCCGTAGGGCGATCATTTTCACCAGTAGTAACATGTTCAATTGAACGAACAACGCCCATTCCTTTCACAACCTTCCCAAACACTACATGTTTCCCGTCTAAATGAGAAGTGCGAGTAGTACTTATAAAAAATTGGGATCCATTTGTGTTGGGACCAGAATTAGCCATAGATAACATTCCTTTCCTTTCATGTTTCACCTCGAAATTCTCGTCATCGAATTTCATGCCATATATAGACTCTCCACCAGTACCATCTCCAGCAGAAATATCTCCACCTTGTACCATGAACCCTTTTATAACACGGTGAAAACACGACCCCTGAGCAATTCAAATTGATTGAAAAATAAACACATAAGCATTCCCGAATCCAGTTCAGAGTAAGACAGAACAAATTCTAATCAAACAAGTGAAGCTAGTTGCAATAAATACCTAAGAACAGTTCCAAGAAATAATCGACATACGAGAATGCAAAACAATATTACGAAGGTCATGTTAGGAATCACGGACTCTCCACAATGGTATGATATTGTCCACTTCGAGCATAAGCTCCCATGACCTCATACCAATGGAGATGTATTCCTTTCATAAATCCACGATCAACCCTTTAATTATCCGATGTGGACTCCTCTCTCAACAATCCTCAACAGGTCAAATGTCTGTAATCGACATTTTTAACGAACTAGACTAACTGGAGACCTCGAACAAAACACATGAAAGAAGAAACAAGACCCTGATTATAGGAAAAACTAAACCCAGCTCTTCAAAAACACATCCTAAGAACATAAATCGGCAACAGCTAAAATATCATCTGCAAGTACAAGAACACCACTGTTTTATTACTGATCAAGGACAGAGACTCCATCATTCCACAGACGTTCATAAAGGAAAGAAAATCCAACATCTACTGAACTAAACAAATTATACCAAAAAGGGAAAGATCAATAGAAGTATTCACATCCAAAACACGTAAATACAAAGAAACCCAGTTCGCATTGAGATAATCATGCACAGAAGAACACAAAACACCATACAAATAGAGAAGAAACGACCTTAAAATGAAGAGGAACGCCCGTATGAGGACCAATTCCCTTCTCGCCAGTGCAAAGAGCTCTGAAATTCTCAGCTGTTTTAGGCACCACATCGTCATAGAGCTCTACCACAATTCTACCCTCGAGATCACCTCCAATACTGATATCCAAGAAGCAACGAGGGCGCCCCATCTCCTTCTGTTCGTCAATCCTCACCCTGTTTGGCCTTGACCCAATATATAAAACGAGTTTCTAGAGAGTTCCAACGCGTTTCAACAAGCTACTGAAAACAGATTCGCTCTACCTGGGAGAACGTGAAAATGAAGACAATCGATTAACCCTAAAAGGCCGGCCACTGTGTATTTTGAATTCCACAGATCTTTCTCTCTCTACCTCTCTTTTTATGGGTCTGTGGAGTGTGTCAGTGGGTGTCTCTCTCTCTCACTCTCTCTCTCGAGAAGAAATTCAAAGGGAGTGGGTATTAGAGGACCAAATTCAAAGGAGGCTTGGTTAGGGAAGTGTGGGGTAATGAAACGTAAATGCAAGGGGAAACGATGAAGCTGTGTGTCTGTGGGGATTGCTCAGATTGAGAAGATATGAAGATGGCCCTCGTGCGATCGCTGCATTTTTATTGTCGATCCTCGTTGTTCCCTTTTGTCACCATCTCATACATACACCCAACTCATTCAATTTCTTTTTTATGCTTTTTTAAATTTTAATTTCAGAATTTTAAAAATATTTCAAAATACCATATGATTGTTATGATTCTATTTATTCATAATAATTGCACAAATCATTCCGTTTGTTATAATCACATATTTTAAATTTTAATTCTTTATATTTGGTTAAATATTGCACTCTACTTTCTCATTGATCTTAAATAAAAATAAAATGATCATAAATCATTATTGAATTAATGTCGAAGATACTATTAGAAAGTGACAAAAACCGTTTTAAGAGACGTTTTCTTTAGTTGAAAATTGTAACGCTCCGATGTTAAAGTAAGGGTAAATTGTATTTTTGTTATTAATTGTTGGATTGTCTTTTTCGTTTAATTTTGAAATTTAAATTCTCGTTTGGTATGGATATGATTGTTTTATGTTGTTTACGTCATCGTAAATTAATGCTAAAAGATTATTGGTAGCCGAAGCTCAATAATTATGAGAGACTAATTATCGAGAAGAATAATCCACCTACTTAGAATATGAGCTAGTTATCTACAACTTTCTAGAATATCCTACCAAGTTTTAGATACCTACAAGTTTCTAAAAGGTAACTTGTAATCTCTTTTTGATTGGTCGGCATAAAGATGAGTATTTACCACATAAGAGTTGTGCTCACCAACCTGATATTAGATTGAGGTTGTGATAGATTGTCTAATCTCTTAAAATTCTTAGTATGTTATGTGATTGTAGTTTTATGTTAGGATCGCATAACAACGTACACACTCGACTTAGATGAATATAAAGAATAAGATAGAAAAAATGCAAAGAGGAATATTAGCTAAAAGTTTATATTGATGACTTCAAAGTACGTAACCAAGGGAGAATATAGAGAATGAGTATCTCTTGAACCCACTAAGGGTATATATATATGCCACCGTTTATTTACCAACTATAGCCACCTACTATATATAACTATCTACGCTTTAACCACTTACTATATATAACTATCTACTATATATACTGCCTACTATATATATATAACTATCTATCATCTCTACTTTAACCACTAGTAATCGTTTTTTGATATTTTTTGTATTTGAATGATAGATCGAGTTTCTCACCAACTGTATGACACTCTTACTATTTGTATAAAAAATCTTCTCGTTCTACTTCTTGCCTAAGTCTTCTAGACAGTCTGACCAACTTCAGCTATTGTCACGTACTCAGCCTCAGTAGATGAAAAAACAACGCATTTCTGGAACCTAGACATCAAATTCACTATTGTTCCATCTATAGTGTAGATATATTCAAATATACTCTTGCTAGAGTCTACATCTTCACTCAGATCAACATCCAAAAACCCTTGCATATAACTACTTTTCCATTACCATAGCAAAATTACCAAAGCAAAGTGAAGTTCTAGAGGCACCTTTAAGATATTTCAGAAGTCACTTCACAGCTTCCCAATATTCTTTCCCTAAGTTTCCATTTTCCATGTACTTGCTAGCAACTCTCACTGCATGTGTTATATTAGGTCTAGTGCAGACCATAACATGCACCAAACTCCCAACTGCAAATGCATACGAAACTGATGCCATGTGCTCACGTTCCTCAATTGTCTTAGGAGGTTACCTCTTTGACAATTGAATACGATTTTCCAAAGGGGTAGTCTTGGGCTTAACATCATTCATCTTGAATTTGGACGACACCTTCTCAATGTACTTCTCCTAGGATAGATTTAATGTGCCAGCAGATCTATCTCGAAAAATCTTCATCCCCAGAATCTGTTTTGTTGCACCCAAATCTTTCATCTCAAATACTGAAGACATGCTTGTCTTCAGGTGGTTTATCTCCCTCATACTGGATCTAGCAATCAGTATTTCATCCACATAGAGGAGTAAAAACATATAAGAATCAATGTATTTCTTGAGGTAACAACACTAATTCTTTTCACTCCTATGAAAACCACTCTTGCACATGAAGAAGTCAAACTTCTTATACCATTGTCTCGGTGCTTGTTTTAGTTCATACAAGCTTTTAAACTCTTTTGGTTGTTGCATATAGATCTCCTCATCTAGATATTCTGGTAAAAGCACTGTTTTTACATCCATTTACTCAAGTTGCATATCCAAAATTTGGATAGTAGTTAATTTCACAAGAGGAGAAAAGATTTCAACATAATCAATGCCTTTTCTTTGTGAATATCATTTAACTACCAATCAAGCCTTGTAGCTTTTTGCCATCTGGTTCAGCCTTGATTCTGAAGGCCAATTTGTTCAACAAAGCTCTCCATGTAGGTAACTTGTTGGATCGGTATGGCAACCCTAGAGGGGGAGGGGGGGTGAATAGGGTTTTAACGATAAAAGTGTTTAAACGTGATTAATTTTTCTAATGATAAAACTTTTTACAAATAAGTAGAAGATGATAATTACTAGAACAAAATAATTCAAGTCAAAACAACAATCAAGTAGAACATACAATAAATCACAATTATAAGTTTGAAATTAAATAGGAAAGAGTTAGAAAAGATGACAGCGTAGTTTTATAGTGATTTGGTCTCGCGACCAGAATCGCGATTAACTTACTAGACGCTCTGGACCAGCACGTATCACAGCCAACCGAAGACACTAGAACCGCTTTTTTTACGAGTTCAAGAGAGCAACGCCACTCAAATGAACCATTTAGCTAGCAGGTCATGCGAGAGTAATCACACACAGACGCGTTCGAGCAACTAAGCCGGCAGAGTATTATTGAATGGGCTAAGGCTGACCCAAGCTTGTCATTGACATTTAAGACTCAGCACCTACACTCATATACTACTCTTATCCACTACAGTAGTAGATGTGATAGTAGCAAATTTGAAGCACTCATCAACTATTTTCTCACAATACACATACAAAAATCTCTCTCGAGTAATAAATGAATCCCCAATATGCCTGTGTTATCTTCTAATTCGAGAACGTAGTCAAGAGATTGAACTCAGTGGATAGTTTTTTATACTTTCGATATTTGAGAGAAAGTCTAATAAAAGTAGTTCGAATTTGTACACTTAAGAAAAGAAATAGGTCCCGTCATTGCTTTTGAGTGCTAATAACATTTACCCGTTAGATTATTACGTAAAGAATATTACCTTAGGATAGTAACCTTAGGAAGTGACTAAACTAGAGAATCAGAGTATATAGTACACAGCCAAGTTACCCTTTTAGGATAGTCCATCGGAAAATGGATTCAAAGAATAAGTCTCGTCATTGTCTTCCCATGTTCTTGCATTTAACCACCTGGTAGGGTCAATTAATTTAAAAAAAGGCAGGGATTCCTGTATGGGCTAACAATAAACGCAACTCGCTACCATGCCACAATGCATAGAACAGTCGTATTTATTTTCTTAGAGCGTATAAGGCTAAATAGGAGATTTTATATTAATTTAACATTTATTTATTTATTTTACGTCTTTTGTTGTGTGTCGTGTTTAAAGGTGTTTCCAAAATTCAGTGTGAGAATTTACAGCTCGTGTTGTTAGTAGTCACACAGACTGCAATCGTGAGTATGGTTTATGAAAGTTTAAACATGAAATATTTCGCATTCAATGTTCATGAGATGTATACAGTAGCGACCTTAATTTAGTAGGAAAATTTCGGGTCATTACATAAGTCTTTACTCGTGCTGGATGCTCTTGGAACTTCGAGACCTACACAAAAGCTCAAATTGTTGTCGCGGATTAAGCTCGCACTTCCTGGAGCCTAGAGAAAACCCTCCTGGAAACACCTGTTAGGACTCATATGTGATGAAGCCCAAAACGGATGGGAGCGGGGAAGGACGCTACACGAGGTTACTTACTAAATAACTGGAATTGAAGCTTGATGAGAGCAACAAGTTAGGTTACTTATTAAATATTTTTTTACTCACTTTTTTTTTCCACGTAGCCTGTTGTTGACAGACAAGATAAAGTATTTGTTCAAAGCTACGCAGTAAAGAGGTCGTTTCGGAGCGTCAATCACCAAATCGATTTTTGATATATTGAGTCTTATATTTTTGTTAATTGTACCTCGAATGTATGGTTTTCCGTTTGTAATAATTTTGGAATCAACTTGACCGGAATTGTTCATTTTGTATTTGAACGTGTTATTGTTTTTTTAATTTTTAATTTTTTCATAGTTTATGCCTGTACGACATTTTAATTATTTAATTGTTCTTTATTTTTTGGGAGGGGGGGGGGGGGTTCTCCCATTTTGGTGTTGTGTTTTTCTTCTAGTCAGCATAGAGATAAACGCAAGACAATTTCTAGCACTAACCTTCTGAGATTCAAAAAAAACGCCCTCGATACCGTTCTAAAATCGCATTAGGTCAATGTGCAACGCACGTGAGGCTACTCTGAAAACGTGAGTGCTCGGCTCCGGGCTCTCCCATTCGCATCCCAAGCTATGTGTAGGGCTTGGTGCATGGGAGGTTGTCCTAGACGTGGTGGATAGCGGGAGTATAGCATTATGGCATGTGAGTCTTCCCTTTTTTTTTGTTTTTTTTTTTTTGTCTCGTTCGAACTGTGTTCAAAGATCTATCTCGTTCTTATGGGGCAGGCGGTAGTCCTAATTTGACCTAATACCTATTTTGACTTTAGAATCTAAGACTTATTAAAGAGAGAATTTCAGAAGATTTTATGGAGGCTCCTATACAGCACTAGAAAGTGTCTTAGGCTTCAGATAGACAGCATGTCCATTCAAGAAGAGTATACCAGCGTACCGGCAATGAGACTTTTGACAAATAATTACTTGTACGGAAGATGGCGCTACGGGAGTGAATCAGCTACGTACGTGCTTAGTAGTGCAGGGCTAATGTTCTGCATCAAAATGTACCTTATACGCATTAGTTTAGAAATAACATGTTAAGGACCTTTGAAAGGACGATTTTTGGGATGATTATCATAGTGTGAACGGGCGGATGTTATTGGAAAAAGTTATTTAATATAACTGCCGCTAGTTTTGACAATTTCTAAGTGAGCATGTTGTTTTATATTTTATGGCAAAGCTAGTAAAGAGGAGCATGGCATAGACTAGTATATCAAGAGTTTGGACCGTAATTATGTAATTGTGAAGTATACAATGTAATAGATTGCATAGAATTATATTACCGAATGTGAACCCTTATGGTATGAGATTTGTGATGATACTGTTTGTTTTATATGCTTTATACATTATACTATGTTAGAAAGAGGGAGTGATCGGCGTTGTTGTAATCATGTGGCTTGGATGCGCTTTGATGGATGGCTGAACAACCTCCCGTATTTAAGTTTTCTTTTCTTGTTGGTTGTTTGTGTGAATGTAAAGTTGGTGTAGTTTTAATATTTTAGTGATTTGAGGTGATTTATTATAGGATAATCGTCGCAGAATAAGTTTGCAAGGGCATATATAAGATTCTATATAATGTGCTCTATGTTATCAATTGGATAATCTTCCCTAACAAAGCATGCACAAGAGAACTAAAATAGAATCGGATGCTAAAGTTAGATGGGTTGCAAGTTGACCTAGTTAGTACGTCCCATGGACACTAACCCTGCAATCGTGAGTCTCAGTAACTTGTTGACACTGCATCATAAGAAGCTCTGTGTGCATCCTGTTATAGGGCGCGAAAAGTGATTTATAGTTGTCAGTGCTTAAAGTTGTGGTATTGTGGTGCTCTAGGAATGATCTTATCGTGACATATTTTCGTAGAGTGACAGTCGGCAACATAGTAACTCATCTATAAATCCTTGCCGCACTCGTACGCTTCCTTAGTCTGTGTATTACCAAGTATAATGTTACATCAATGGTAGGCTCTCGTCAGTACTTCAGCCTATCTAAACGATACATATATGTAGAAACGATTTTCTAATGATTCCATCTCTATATTGTATAATATATATGTTTCATCAATACAGTAGTCATACTCCTTACTCAATAATACTCCACTTCGTGGAATCACAATAGTTCTAGGGTCATCATAAGTACGCTACCCCCTGTTAATAATCTTCGCATAGTATCATTTATCATGTGTGTGTATCCGTATATACATCAATATAATTAAATAAAAAACCATGTGAGATAGCTACCAAAAATTTTTTAAATATAATAATATAATATTAGTAATAATACAAATCGACGTGGGTAACGATTAGATTCAAATTTATATTTTGTAAAATAATTTTATTTAGATAATCATAATAAGAAAAACTCACACATTTGTTACTTTTCCAAATAAGACGCTAGTTGCCAGCACAATAAGCCTGCCCATAGATGGGCATGGAGCCATATGGTTGACTCAATAGTGTTGTTGGCACACGAAGGTCTGCGCCCCTTCCCCCAAAGGGTCTCTATGGTCTTTAGAAGGTTTTCACCAATTAACCTTTCATCGATGACAGTAGGCTGCAACACAGTGAGATATCCCCAACCATAAAGAGATTTCTATAAGATGCGCCCAACCAAGTACACTGCACACTCACTGAACAAGCAAATCAAGCTACATAAATCGAGATGTAGAAAGGTGTAGAACCTGTAAAAATCCCTAGGGCCATAAGATCTGATAAGAGAGTTGCTTCCGAAACATCGAGGCACCTTAGATGCTCAATAGCAATAGAGAAAAACAAAAAACTTAACCCCCCCCCCTGAACTTCCTAAGCCTAGAGTAAAGCTCATAGAAACCTTCTAGGATAGAGATGCGATGAGAGCTTACAGTATATTGCTTATTGAGTATTTTTATACGTCCCCCTTTCCCTCTTTCCTTTTTAGTTGGTCCACAGCTTATCGGTCGAGGTTGAGGAGCATCTGAGAGTCTTTGCGGATAAAAAGAAGGTCGTTTGGCCTCAATTTGTCTTAGTATTATTTTTTTCAATTATATTTTGTATTATATCTCAAACTCATTTTCCTTAGTACTAAATTGAACATTACTATCTTATAATTGTCATACTTATTGTATTATTATTGGTGATTGGTTGTCCAACATATAATTTGAATTTTACTTTGTCTTTATTTTCTTTTATCTTGTCTTTTTAGTTCACAATCCGAATTTTTAAACGTCGAAAATCAAGTCTTAACAAATTGTATTAGAGCAGTCGATTTTATTTTTTTTCTGAGACTTTTTTAAATAAAGCATATAAAAGCGTCGACGACAAGCCTCCAACTGCGACCAAGTAATGTAGTTTTTATTCACTTTTTCTTTTATTTTCTTTTCGTCGTCGTCCTTTTAGTCACAATCCAAAATTTTAAACTCAAAATCATTTCGTTATAGATTGTATCGAGGAGCCGGGAAGGGGGAAAAAAGGAGAAGAAAAGGAGATCACGCGAGGATTATGTGCTCGTGATAGTACAGTTACTAATAGAATTTTTCAGTAAGTGTACGAGTGTATTCGTGTCCTGGGCAATAATTCCAAGACAGTGTATGTAGATCCTATACCATCAAAATATATGAAAGTAGTGCATAGGTATATGTTAGGATATTCTCTCGGTGTATGATGTCGTTTTACTTTTATATAGTAGCTTTTTCTTATATTTTTTCTAAATAAAAAAAATTATTTTTTACAAGAAATATAAATTTGAAATCTAACCGTTACTCACATCGAGGGGGGAAGGTTATTACTATATTCTAGTATAGTATTATTTTAAAAATTTTCGTGGTACAGCTACTCACAAACAAACATCGTAATAATAATGATTATTATCATTATTATTACTAGGTTACACTATACAATTTTTGATACATTCTTCATTTTGACGGTGTGGGTGTCTCATAATACTTTTTATTATATATTATAGGTATCAGGATTATTATATTTAATGAAATGAACATAAAGGATATTTAGAATTTTTTTTCTTATTTTTTTACTTTTTAATCTCCCGCCTCCTTATTATTTCCTACACTACAATCGCGTGGTCACATATTACTTCTATACCATTTTGCCCACTTTTTCCTTCTCTATTATAACTTCATCACTCCCCCCACACTTTTTAAATTACACAACACTTCTATACATTCTCCAATCCTGATTTGTTCAAAGTCTACCATTGTTTTGTTTGCTCTCTCAAAGCTTCCAATTGTATTTTTTTTCATCGTTATTCTCCGAGAGAGATAATACTATATTGTATTGTATTGTGAGGAACATAGTTGTAGTTCGAGTGCATTCAAAAGTGTAACTCTACTCTTTGAAACTAGTTGTTGGTGTGTTGACCTATCAAATTCCAAATACTTGTAAACCGGTTCTGATCCTGACGAACCGTAGAAAAGGATTGAGCTTTGAGCCTCTTGAACTCGTAAAAAAAAGCCGGTTGTTCTGCGTGTTGGCTCTGATCTGTGGAAAGAGGCCAGTCGAGGAGTGAGGAGAAAAAGAAAAGGTAAAGTTGGTTTATTTCAAATTCCCAAGAGGCGCTTGAGCGAGTGGATTAAGAGCTCTCGAGTTTGCACCAAATCACAAATAACAACTACGCTGTCATCTGTTTCTAACTCTTGCCTATTTAATTTCAACTTTAAAAAAATAATTGTGATTTTATTGGCGTGTTCTCTCACTTGATTGTTGTTTCTGCCTTGAATTATGTTTGTTCTAGTAATGTATCATCTTCGACGTATTTGTAAAAAAGTTTTATTCATTAGAGAAAAATTAATCACCGTTTTTTATTTAAACACTTTTATTCGTTTAAAACCCTATTCACCCACCGCTCCCCCTCTAGGGTTAGCCATACCCGATCCAACCAGTTTACCTACATGGAGAGCTTTGTTGAACAACATTTTGGGCCTTATCAGAAATCAAGGCAGGCTGAACACAGATGGCGAAAAAAGCTACAAGGCTCTGGATGGTGGTAGTTAAATGATTATCTCACAAACAGAAGACAAAGGCATTGAATTATGTTGAAATCTTTTCTTCCTCTTGTGAAATTAAAAACTTACTATCCAAATTTTGGATATGCAACTTGCCAGGTAACAATGGACTGTAAAAAACATTGCTTTTACCTCAGAATCTCCTAGATGAGGATGATCATATGCCACAACCAAACGAGCTTTAAAAGCTTGTACTGAACTAAAACAAGCACCGAGACAATGGTAAAGAAGTTATTGACACTTTCTTGCAACAATGTGCAAAAGAGTAATGGTTTCCCATAGGAGTGCTAATTTACGCCTGATGAGACCGAAGTGTTATAGACGAGCCTTAGGAAGATAGAACTAATGTTGATGTGTCGTAGCAGTGCGGATTCCCCGGCCTCCTAGCCTATCCGCTAGCACATTATTGTCCTTTTGGCTGGCTTTACCCTTAGGGCTGTCCCCTCAAGGTCTTAAATAGTCCTGACTAGTGGTAAGGTTTTCCACACATTTAGAAAACGTGTTTTGTTCTCCTCCATCAACAATGTGGGATTCTCACAATCTAACCCCCCCTCGCCCTTTGGGACCCAGTCGTCCTCACTGGCATGGGCTGCCTAACAGCTCATCTACCGTCGGGTATGTTGTCTCTACTGGGTAATTTATTCGTTTTAGCTCTGATTTTGAGATAATTGAAAAATCGTTGAAAATCTTTATTGCTCGATCTTATATACTGTGGACAAGTTCAAAACACTGAAAATAGTTAATAATTTACGAAAGTAGCAATGTTGTGTTATCATCACAACACACACTAATCAATTGATTATTGAAATTAATTATAGTGGAGATCAAGGACCAAAAAGCCAACCTAACTTAAGTCCAACACCCAACTGTATTATTCTTTTTCAAAGTGAACTCATCTCATCATACCGTCGTGCTTTGCTCACCACTTAGTTTGAAATTCTTCACCACCTGTAGGGTCCTTGTCACAAGTACTCTGGTTTCTCTATCGTTCAGTCAGCAACAGACATAATGTAATGAAGGATTAATTATCTGGTGCCTCTGATAGTTTTGGATGATCTCCTCAACCACCTGAACTTACGTTTTGGTGTATCGTTTGCTCCATGTCTGGAAATTTCTGGCAGCAATAGTTGTTTGGAGTTTCTTGAGATCTTGTTGTTACCATCAGTTGGGCGCGTTTTTTTCCTACAACATCAAGCTCAACTCCCCCTTGTTTCGTAGATCTTTAGAGGTTTATCTTCTCTCTTTATCCTTGTCCAATATATTTTTCATGTTCAAAAATTACGTCACAATATACTTAATATATTTCTATTCTTTGTCATCCCAAAACCTGTACCGCAAACATGTCAGAGTTCATAGCCTATGAAGTAGCACTTCACAGCCCTTCGCATCCAAACTTTGTAAACTCTCGTCTCTTAGAGCTCAAACGTTAACATACATTCAGTACAACCAAAAGATTCTTAAGTAGAGAGGTAACTTTGCACGATTCTTTTATGTGGACAATACTTCTTCTGGTACAATTTGAAACTCTCAAGGGTTACTAATTGACCCTTTATTTGAAATCAACATCAGGCTTGCTGTGTGTCACAAGCATCAATCCCAAAATTGTCTTTGGCCAGTCTAGAATGAATCCTCATACACTCGTTCCTTTCTCTGCTTCCGGGGATGTGGGGACCTCCACCAAATTCCACTCCTCTTTCAGGCCCAACGTTTTCTGGCTACCTGTCTCGTGTCTTCCCCCTTCGGGGACAGCCTCCTCACTGGCACACAGCCCAGTGTCTGGTCTGATACCATTTGGTAACGGCCCAGGCCCACTCGCTAGCAGATATTGTCCTCTTTCGGTGCATTGTGAGGACCCATCAATGTTTTTCCATCGACCAACGTTTGGTTGGGGAGGAGAACGAAAACATCTTTTATAAGAGTGTGGAAACCTTCCGTAGCAGATGCATTTTAAGCCTTGAGGGCGATAAGTCTATTAGTGGAAAGCCAAAAAGGACTATATCTAGCGGTCTGGCGGCACCTAGCCTGTATTCACATGAGATGTCTAACCCATGTGGTTTGAGTACGAGATACCTTAAGGCCCAATTCTGATCAAGTAGGCTACCCTTTGACCACTATCTTGATTATGTGACCATAACCCGTCAAGCATGCTTTCCATCAGATCTATGCATAAGCCCTAAAAATTAGTTTACTCAAACCAATGGTGCACACTACGGAGGAATCAAGCACCCTTCAAACTGACCATTCCCCTAAGGGAGTCTTTTGAAAAAAATTGGCATTTCCAAGGATAGATCGACCCATCTTGAGAGGGTTGCTATAAAAGTCATGGCTAAAAGGTTTGGCTCGAGTCATTGAGACTCAGTTCATGTTATGGACTTTCAAGGGTCCTTGAAATGCTACGTTAACACCATTTGTTATGAGGTCTTAGACATTTATGTTGAAAGAACTTCGTCCTGGTGCCCAAGAGAATGATACTTTGCTACATGGATCCTAGGAGGTCCAAGCTTATGGTATCACGCCTGAAGTTGTCTTTAGGACTGGAAAAGCATGGCCCACCAAAGATCAAGGTGTTGTGGTCTTAGATTTTCTGGAGTTAACGAATCAGAAATGACTCCAATTCCTCCACAATAGTGTGATTCACAGACACAACTTGGACAAAGGACATTATGATCTCCTATAGAGAAGAAAAAAAAAAAAAAAAAAAAAAAACTTTTTTGTAACACTCTTACGTTGTCAACTTTGTTTCAGGAAATAAACTCATACCTTCCTACTAAAATCATCGATGAAGATGGCATAGAACTTTGATCCACCAAGTGATGAAACTGGAGATGGCTCCCAAACGTTTGTATGGACCATTTCCAATCGCACTTTCTTTGGTTCTGTGGCAGCTTTTTGTGAAGCTAACTTGTTTTTTGTTTGCCCCATAACACAACTCCCACAAAGACCCATATCAACCGATTTTAGGCCTTCTAAAACTTCTTTCACAGCCAGCATCTTCATTCCTTTGACGCTCATATGTCCAAGTCTATTGTGCCATAAATTTGAATTGGAAGCACCCTCAGCAACAACAACTATGTTTATACACCGTGCAACAGTGTGTATAAGGTTCCAGATTTTGTGTCACATGCTACCACCATGACTCCCTTCACAATCTTCTTTGAACTCTATATTAATTTGAACTTTATATTTGATATATATATATATATAGATATATCTGAATATTTCAAAAATTTCTTCGAAACCTTCTATCTTATGAACATATAGGTTATAAGTTCCTATAATACAAAATTAATTTATTAAACTCTTTAATTAATCAATCTTCATTCGTTAACTATAAGTCACTCTACTATAGACTTAGAATTGCACTCTTATGTATTGTGGACAAGTTGTGTTTATTGATATAATCATGACAAGCAAGACGATCCTTCACGAGTTGTTCGTAATTACAGTCGAGTCAAAACTCCGATTTACTCTAGTAAGTACATCTTTCACGTTAAGTACACTAATTCTCTAATGAACAATTTGTTTATGATCCAATCATAAACTAAGTTTCAAAAATCAACACTTAAAGGGAACTAATCATCTACTTATGTTCCTAGCTTCCTATTTGGTGGGAGGAGTAAATTCAATCTCGTGGAATTATGTTTCCAATTTCCTATTTGGTCAAGTCCCCAAAACGGTAGGCATATTGAATTGACTACAAAAGTCATTCTCACCCTTACAAATCAAAGGACAAGCCTTCACAGGTAGGAGATCATAACATACTCAGGATTAAGATCGAGTCACATATGATCATTATGTAAAATATTAATCTTCTCAATGAAAAGAGATTAAATATTTAGTGGTCTAGCCTTCCACTTCCACTCACATATCTCCACATGAATGATTTGAATCAAATTATTTATAACAATTACAAAGTGGGCCATATCCTTAGTGGAACTAGGATAAGACACCTATAATTATCCATATACCATAGACCATTTTATTTACAATTTACTAGATATAGCTTTTTACTATTTACTATTTATGAAAATTTACTTTATATGTTATTTACCATATATAACTTTACTATGTTCGGTTGACTAAGCTATAAATAACCGGTAGGCATGACTAAGCTATAAATAACCAGTAGGCTTCATAACCTAACAATTCTCAAGCTTGTAGACTTATCTAGTCAGCCAAGAATTTCATTCTCAAATGACCATGAGCATCTTCACTGCACCATACCAAGTGAGGCTTTGCACAACCTCAATATTCCAACATCAACACATTTTGTCAACATGTTTGCTGGATTCTTTGCACCCTCTATCTTTTCAAAACACATCACCATCTTTCACTAACCTGCAAGTGAAATGCTACCGCCTTCCGTGTTTTATCTTTAAATGATAGTCCGGGTTCCTCACCCATTGTATGACACTTTGAATATCTCTATAAAAAATCTTTTCGTGCTGCTTCTTGCCTAAATTCTTCCCGATAGTTTGTCATCCATATCGTCTCCTTTCCAGCTTCAGCTATTGCAACGTACTCAGCCTCAGTACAACACATTTTTGAAGCCTAGACATCCCATCATCTATTGCTTTCTTCCACTTGGTTGTATCCTCCAATTGTAGGGCTCACAAAGATCTCTAGTTCTCTTTCATCAGTAATAGATAGTGTAATGAAGGTACATATATATCTGGTACTCTGATAGTATTGGATGATCTTTTCAACACCAGTTCAGGTGTCACTTGCTTTATCGCTGGTTCCTCTACAACAATCTCAGGAGTTTCTTGAGTATCTACTATAACATCACAAGGTGATTTTGTCCGCAACTCAACCTCAACTCCCACTTGCTTCGTTGCCTTGAAACTTTGCTCCACATCTCGTTTCTTAGCAGTTTTAGGAGTTTCATGAGTATCTGCTACAACGTCACTAGATGAGTTTCCCTACAACTCAAGCTCAACTCCCACTTGCTTCCTGGTTTTGGAACCTTGCTCCACATCTGTATGGATCATTTCCAACCACACTTTCTTCAATTATCTGACAGTCCTTGTGAAGCTAATTCGTTTTTGCTTGCTCATAACGCAGTTCTCACAACGACCCACATCAACAAATTTCAGACTTCTAAAACAACTTACGCAACCAGCATCTTCATTCATTTCACGCTCATATGTCCAAGTCTATTGTGCCATAGACTTGAATTTGAAGCACTCTCAACAACAACAACAATGTTCATACACCCTATAATGATGTATAGAGTTCCAGATTTTATGCCACGTGCTACCACCATAGCACCCTTCATAATCTTCCACGAACTCTTCCCTAACTCTGTTGCATAACTTGTGTTGTCCAACTAACCAATAGAGATCAGATTCTTCGTGAAACCAAGAATATATTTGACATCCTTTAATGTCCACTGATTTTCTGTCGGAGTTTTTATGCAGACATCCCCTTTTCCTTGAATCTCAAAATCTTTGTTGTCGACAAGATACACCTTCTCGAAATTTTCAGACTTGAAATTTCAGAACAACTCTTTATTTGGAGACGAATGAAAAGATGCACCTGAATCCAAAATCTAGGATTCAGTCGAACTGTCTACGCTGAGGATTAGAGCATTCTCAATGTCTTCTGCTAAATTTATAGAATCATTATCATCTCCAGATTTGTGATTCTGCTTCCTCTTTGGTCTTGTACAATCTATTCGAAAGTGATCTTTTTCTCCGCAATTCCAACACGTTACGTTTGCTCTGTTTGAAGAGATTTTTCTCGGTTCTTTGATTTTGACTGCCGCCCTTTGTTTGGGTCCTTCGGTTTACTTCTTCCCCATTGGTCAACATTGAGAGCACTCCCAGATGAATTTTTAATTTCTCGTTTGCGAATACTTTCGCTAAGAACTACATCTCGAATTTTATCAAACTTTAGTTTATCAGATCCTTAGGAACTGCTGATTGCGGCAACAACAGTATCCTACAACTCGGGTAAAGATGACATCAAAATCAATGCTTTAATTTCATCCTCAAAATTAATTTCCACTGAACTCAGTGGACTTACAATCATATTGAATTCATTAATATGATCAACAACAGATCCACCTTTAGACATCTGTAGATTGAAAAATCTTCGCATCAAATATACCTTGTTCATAACTAACGGTTTTTCGTACATATTCGACAGCGCCTTCATCAGATCTGACGTTGTCTTCTCCTTGATGATGTTGGACGCCATGTTTCTGGATAGCATCAACCTTAACGCTTGTCGATCCTTGAGCTTCCACTGTTCTGTGGTCATGGTATCCGGCTTCACCCCCAATAAGGATTCGTGAAGATCTTACTGGTACAGATAATCTTCAATCTGCATCTTCCAGAAACCGAAATTGGATTCATCGAACTTCTCAATTTCAATCTTTGAACTTTCTATCTTCACAGATCGTGGTGAATTTCGCCTAGCTCTGATACCAGTTATTAGGACCGCACAACAACACACACACTCGATTTAAATGAACACAAAGAATAAGATAGAGAAAATGTAAAGAGAATATTAGCTAAAGGTTTTGTATTGATGACTCCATGTATGTACAATAAGAGAGAATACAGAGAATACAAAAATACATTTTCAAAGTTGTGCCTGAGTAGATATATATATATATATATATATAGTTTAGCTTACTATATATAGCTTTACCAGATATAACGTATACTATATATAACTATGTACATATATAGCTTTAGCGGATTTAGCTTTTTACTATACATAACTATTTACTATTTATGACAATTTACTTTATGTCATTTACCATATATAGCTTTACTAGGTATAACCGTTCACTAAACTATAAATAACAGCAAACTCCGTAACTTAAGACATGTAATTGTCTAAAAATAGTAAATTAGGAATGTTTTAGGATGAGAATGAATATATATGCGTCATGTATGTTATGATAATAATGTTATGCATGAAAAGCCTTCTATGATGCATCATGATAATGAGCTGATGCTTTGTAGGATGAGACCTCATTAATTTCTTTTGTATACTTACAAAGATGAAATGTTAAACGGCTTTTCTTTCATTCTATAAGTTTTATTTATGCATGAACATAATGCATATTTAGTGCGATTTAGAATGCATCCCTAGTAAAATATGAAAGTGGCATATGTGGAACCATAAGTAGGAAAGTGATGCACATAAAATGGAAACCAAAATGCAAGTTTAAACCAAGATTAACCAAGATTGAGCTATAAATAATAATACTCCCCTTGAATCAAGGCAAATAATAATTATTAAAAGAAAAAAAAAAATGAAAGACATGTGCATCCAATAATAATAATAAACCTTGAAATTTGAGGAATAAAAAACCCTAATAATGGAACAAATGACCAAATTGGGATAATAAATTTTCATGCAAACTTTCCAAACCCTAAATTAAAAATTATCACAAAAAATTAAGTGCAATCCAACCTAGATTCCACTCCATATCCACCCCCTTCTATTTAATTTGACTATTCAATAAACATTAGGTTTATTTTTAAAAATATTTTCATTAAATGTGGTGCATCATCTTTCCATTATCCATTATGTCGAGAAAATATACCCTTTCATTTAAAGAAAATGTCACACGTACAATAGTTAGATTATGATACGATGAACTATATCTTATATGATTCTTATAATGTCAGTAAAATCAAATTGAAATCTTTTAAATTTATAATTGTAGCAATTCTCACACGTGTATAGACTTCTGTAAAAGTGTAGATCTTCTAATAACCCGTTTGATTTCCTCAAAAAAAAAAAAAAATTATAATTATTAGTTAAAAAAATTTAATTAAGGTAGCTCCTAAAATGGGGTTGATATAAATAATGGAGAGACTTAAAATATACATTTAGTAAGACAATTGTATGAGACAAAAAGGGCATTTTTGTAATTTGGAAGAATGACTTTTGGGGACATCAAAGAGACAGAGCTGGGTCGGATTAAACGTGTCGAATGATGATGATTGGAAGTCTCATGATCCTGTCTCCCTTGCCCAACAGCTATCCTGCTCCGCTAACTTGCGCATTTTTATAATATGATTAAATATATCTATTAGTGTTGTATAATTTGATTAATTATAGCTAGATTTAGAATGCTATTTTAATTCTACCAGTTTAAGAGTTCCTTATGGTCTTAATGGTTTAATTCAATATAATAAAGAAAAAATTATAGGGTTCCAAATGGTGGCGGTTTCTTTCTCGTTCTTTCATAGTATAAAATTATCGGTTACTTTAAATTGAGGACTTTTAGGAATTAATTTATGAGTTTGCCACAATGAGAATGTACATTTGAAAATTTGGACGTTTTCTAATAATTTACAATTTGTTTTTTCAAATGTCAAATGATGTAGATATATCGGTCATAATGTAACATTCCGTTCCATAAAAATACATGTCGCTTTATAAAATTATGAGTAATGCCAATGGCGATGATGCAAACAAATTCAAAGGTAAGAATGTGAAAGGCTAACACGGTCGTAGGCAGAGACAATCGTGAATGTGAAGTGTGAGGGAGAATGAATAATGTGGGAGGACAATCAACCAAAAACAAAGGCATGGTGCCATAAAGACAAGCAAGGAGTGAGAGGCATGGTGCCATAAAGACAAGCAAGGAGTGAGAGGCAGGGTGCAAGCTAAGGGTGACAAAGTCGACTTCTAGAGGTGTGTCACAATCACACTTTATTTGGACTTTACAAATCGATGTGCGACACTTACTTACACCAACAAATAAGTCAACTGACTCAAACTCGTGTCGTTGTTGGCACGGACAATGTATATTCATGAAAGCATGCGATCAAAGACATACATTCCACTTTACCCGAAACTCTTGGACATTTTGCCATGAGTTGCTAGCTCGACACGTTTGTTTGACCATGATCTCAACTACTTCTTTCTCAGTAGTATTCTTCATCGTGATCGGAAACCATGTCACTTTATTACACCTATTGTCTTTCTCATCATGATGATATGGTTTCAAATTAATCACATTGATAACAAGATGAATTTTCGTCCATGAAGGAAATTGAAGCCTATATTAGGTCTTGCCGACTTTCTCAACGACTTTGACTACGACCTCATATTTTTGCACCAGACATTAATCTATGTTACCTTAGAATCGAAATTTTTTTGGGTTGTAGCTTGATCAAAACTTGGTTGCTAGGTCGGGATTCTAGTGACTTGCGTTTTAGATATGCTCATTTCTTTATTTGTCGGTATGCTCTTTCTAAGTAAGTGCATCCTACTTTAGAAAGTTTGTCTACACCCTTTGTTGAAGTTGTTGAAGTTGTAGGCCTATAGGCTCTTTTCAACATATGGATAACCGCACACTACCTAAAAGGGCAATTTTTCTAGTCAAGGAACTTTGTTGGCAGTTGAAGCGATGCAAAAGCTCTTCAAATATAGTGTTGAATATTTTAGTTTGTCCAATCGTTTGGGAGTGATAGCTTGAAAAAATATTTAATTTAAAAAACATATACAATTATATCTAGACAGTTCCAGTAAATCTTCTATCTCGATTGTGTGCACACCCCATAGCTTGACAACATTCCTGAAAAAGTAGTTGGATTGTCATCTTAGTAGAACATGACTTCGAGAGCCATAATGAAAGTGACATACTTTGTAAACGGTAACAATCATTAGAGTTTACTTGATTTCTCGAACTTTGGGGAGGTGGTTGATGAAGTTGAGATATATATTTTTCCATGATCGCGATGGGACTGAAAGAAGCTCCAACAACCATGCAATCTTTGTTCTTTCTACTTTGTCAGACAAATAAGACAAGTTTTCGTGAATTGCCTAATGTCATCTCAAAGATTTGGTCAGTAATGCCCCAATTTGAGTAGGGCGTAGGTTCGGTGTCATCTATTGTGGCCAACTTATAGGGTGTCTTATTAAGTTGGCTCAAGAACGAGAGTAAGTCATTCTCAATCCAAAACTTTGGATTTTTTCCTCTCTAGTTAGCTGCATAATGACTTAGGCAACTATGTCATTGAGTAAATTTTTTTTTTGATGTCATCTCGCATTGTCTCGCATGATGGACAATTCATATTTGTTACGAATGGTAATTTTGTTCAGGGCATGATAGTCAACACATAGGTCGAGACTCCCATTATGTTTCTTTTGGAATAACATGAAGCTTTGTATGGAGCTTTTGCCGACTTGATAAACCCAGTAATCATAACTCATTAAGTTGTTTCATAGTTTAGCTAGTTTTAGTGGGGTCAAGTGATATGTGTTCTTGGCAGATAGTCTCGCTTTCGATAACAGTTTAATCTCGTGGTCTATACGGCTGCGTGGAGGTAAGGTCTTCGACAGACTATCTAACATAGCATCACAATACCTTTCTAGCACCTGTTGCATTTTAGTAAGAGCTAAGTCAATCAAACTTCTAGTTTAAACTACAGGATGACCATGACCATGATAGTGGTGCTAGGTCTCGTAATTATCAATATTTGGCTAGGGGCATAGAATGACCTTGTGTTAAAAAGAGAAAATCCATCTCAACACAACACAACACAAAAATTGTCCATCTTGACGATTACTAAGTTAGTATGTCGGCTCCAAACTCCCAACTCACTCTTAGAATGAGTAGGTTTGCCACTCCTAGAATGCTCTCATGTTAACCTTTTTATAAACTAGTCTGTCACTTGATCTTCTGTCTTGATCTGCTCTGCTGTATATCGATTTCTTTCTTCAAAACTTTATCTCTAATGGAATGGTAATGCACCTCCACATGCTTTGTTCTAGCATGAAACATCAGATTTTCTGCTAGGTGAATTGCAAATTGGTTATCACAATGGAGTGGTATTGGATAGTCAATTTTTTTGTGACAATTTTCCATTAAGAGTTTCAGCCATGTACTTTCCTGACCTGTTTCAGTTGTTGTTTTATACTCTGCTTCTCTAGTTGACAATGATATTGTTGGTTGTCTTTTGCTACACTAAGAAGTTGTTCTCAAACCGAGCTTGACCACATACCTAGTGCTTGATCTTCGGGTATCGTGATGTCCTGCATAGTCAACATCACGGTATCTAGCTAGCTTGTATTCATCGCTTCTTTTGTACAACCAATCGTAATTGATTGTACCTTTGACATATCTCAAGGTTCGTCGAGTCGGATCCAAATGAGGCTTTTTCGGACTTTGCATATATTGACTAATGACTTCAACTTCATTTTCGAATCCATTTGATTGGTTCATGTAGATCTCCTGATCAAACTCTCCATGCAAGAATACATTCTTCATATCCATCTGCCATTTTCAATCTTTATTTACCACAAGTGCTGGAGGAAACTACATGACAGTGATCTTCGCGACTAGACTAGTTTCATCATATTCTAGTCCATATTGTTGAGAGATTCTTGGGGCTACAGTCTGAGCTTTGTATCTCTCAATTGATCCATTCAAGATACACTTTATTTTGTAAATCCTAGTTTTGACACTAGTTCCCAGGTTTGATTTTGCTCTAAAGCTATAAATTCTTCCTCCAGTGCCTGTTATTGTGTGATGCTTCTGCTTCAACTTCATCTTCTACAATAACTGCATTGGCATACTCTGCATTTGACTTTTGGATTATTTTTTATTGTCCAAGTTGTTGAGGTGCCATTTTCTTTTCACTATGTTCGCTTGGTTGAGTTACTTCTTGCTCACATCAATATCACTCAAATCTCCAAGCACATCAACATGTAAGCAAATGTGTACAATTTGCTCCACCGTCTTCTGTAGAAGAATTTCTTCAATGTGTTGTCCAAGCCTGGTACTACTTCCTTCAGTGTTGTTAATCATGTGATTTGAGCATCCTGAATCAATATCTAGTCGTCTTCGTAATCAATATTTTCTCTCATCATTGCCATGAGCGCTAGCTCGTCTTCTTCTATGACACACATTGCCTCTCCATCCCACTCCTCCTCAATTTCTATGTTGGAGGATGCCATATTGCTTTTGAAAGATTTTTTTTGGACCAACAATCCTTCATATGTGACCCTTCTTCCCGCAATCGTAGAAAATACTAACAAATCTCTTCCCTTGACACTTTTGTTGTCGTTCTTCTAAGCTCTCCTAGTTGTGCAGTTCCTTGGTGGCTTATTCCTTTGTCACCATTTTGGTATCCACATTTGGTAGACAGCTTATTGTTGCTCCTACTATCATTTGTGTAGAGTGCTTCTTCCTCTTTTAATGTGATTCCTCCCATTTGTTTAGCCATGCTGACTAACAAATTTTCAAACTCTACAACTGATGGTTGAGCAGGTCATCCTTGTACAACAATAACAAAGCTTCTATATTCTAGTCGCAATCGGTTAATAATGATTCTCTTCATTTGAGATTCTCCAATGACAGACTTTGGGTCTAGTTCAGTAATCTCCCGGCAGATCGACTTGACCTTGTGAAAGTACTGGGCAATCGTCATGTCATGTTATGAAATTGACAATAACTCGTTCTCCATAAGTTGAGTCTCATATCATTCTTCTTTGAGCATAACATCACAAACGTATCTCGTGCTTCTTTCGGTGTCTTGTCATCCCAAATATGCTCTAACATCTCTTCTCTAATTGTGATCTTCAAGGCAAATATTGCTTTATCTGCTTTGATTCTCCATTTGCACAAGGTGCAATTAGAATCCTCCTCTGGCGGCGTAGTTTCACTTCTACCAACGACCTCCCAAAGGCCCTATCCTTGTAAATAGGACATCATGCATGTTGCCCACGTGTTGTAGTTGTTGTTGTTGAGTTTCTTGATTCCTCCAATGATTTGGAAATCATTCATCGTGTTGGCTATACTTCCGTAAGGACAAACTCTTTTGACACAAGATTTGCAAAGTCATGGACTACTCACGCACAAAGAAACTCACTCACTAACAATCTCAATAAATCGTTTTTGATATGGAAGATGAGACAGGACTACAACTACATAGCATACTAAGAATTCCAAAATATCAGATGACCTACACTAACCTCGCTCTGATACCAGATTGTTGAACACAACTCTCTGTATGAAACACTCACACTCTTTATTAACACCAATCAAAAAAAGAATACAAGAAACTTTGTAGAATACTTTTGTTGGATGCAAACCCCGATAGGGCAGAGGGGTATTTATGCTAGATAGACAACCTATTCCTAAAATTTATGAACTTTTCCTAAAATATCTAAATCATTTTAATGAAATATTTAGTTTATCAACCTTTTCCTAAAATATCTAAATCATTTTACTAAAATATTTAGATCCTTCTACTAAAATATCAACCTTTTCCTAAAATATCTAAATCATTCTATTAAAATATTTAGTTTATCAACTTCTTCCTAAAATATCTAAATCATTTTACTAAAATGTTTAAATATTTTTATTCCTAAAATACCTGCATCATTTTCCTAAACTAAATATACAATGAACTCATATGATTATTGGACTCGACCCTATTGGGCTTAGTGATGATATTTTAACACCCCGACCATGTCGAAGGCAACTTGATATCTTCAGATGGTTATGTGACCATCTAAACGATCGTCTTTTGGGAGTTATCTAAGTAGTCGACTTGCTCCTCTACCATTTAGGCAATAGAGACTGTTGAGTTATCTCCACTCTCAAAGCCACCCCCTCGTGTGGCATTTTCCTCTATGGTTTCAGCCCTCAAGATCAATTCCTAGATGGGCATCCTATCCAGACGGTATGCTACTGTATCAATCGTATCAATCTTGGCAGTGATCGCATTCGTGTGAGACTCCAAGAACCGAAGGTCATTAGGAACTTCTTGCTAGAAGAGAAGCAACATTTACACCCACTAACTAGTAAGTCAACCAACTAACCTTGACATAAATAGACATGAACTTTGTGAGGAGTCATACACCAAAAATATAATAGTAAAATAATAAACAACTAGCTAACACGAAGGTAGTAAAAAGTATCAAAATGACATGCGGCTACGACCAACATGCCCTAGACAAGCATGGCTATGACAGGATGCAATGAGATGAGCCAAGTCGAACACAACTTCTTTTATGGCAAGAGTCGGTCAGCCACTAGTGTTTTCCTTTCTTTCTTTCTTTTTTAAAATTAGTTCAGGGTAAAACTTGAAAAAGAAAAAAAAAAAGTTTTTTCCCAGGCATAAACTTGAACACATCAAAAAGAAATTGAAACATTTTAAACACATTACACATCTGAGTTCAAAAAATTAGTGGTAAATTATTTATAATAAAAATAAATATACATTTCTACCAGCAATCTGTTTTAGCAGCGCTGCAGCTCTATCTACTCTCACAACATGAACTCTGTAAACTCGCAAGCTTTAAAAAAAAACAAAAGAACTCTACCTTTTACACAAGTGGTTTTGGAGACATTAAGTAATAAGTTTAAGCTGAAGCTTTGGTCGATTTGGTTGGGGCTCCACAACCTCCATGTGAATTCTCACTGCCTGTAGAACGTTGTATGTTATGCTACCATCCAACTTTTTGATCTTCTGGTCTTGCTCATCCACCAACCATTCTGCATTTTGCTTCTCACCTCTTGCTGACAAGTATATTGGTCCCTCGATACCAAATCTGAGAAACCAAAGCAAAATAATGTCATTATTGGGATGTTCGACACAAAAACGTGTTCTATTGTGTAAGTGAACATTTTAATTTTGTATCTACGAGTGTCTGGATCAACTGACCTCTACATGTAACCATCTAACCTACACGATTTTGTGGACCCTTGTTTGAACTCGAAAACTCAATCGCATCCAAATTCACAACCCCCAACACACACGCAGACAAAAAGGGCAACCTATGTTTTTTATCCGTAAACGACCTGGCTAACTTGCATGCATGTCAACTATTCTCACGGGACAAACATCTGATCCTACTACGTTTACTCTTAAGATAGGTGGTCCCTATTACTTTAACCTATTCCCTCGAAGTCCTTCAAGTCATATTAATCAAAGTGAAAGGTAGAAATACTATAAAACCATAGGCTTAGGAAACATACTTGGGAACAAATACTATAAAACCGTTTGATCTTATCTTCACAATTCTGGCCTCCGTGTCCGTAGGCCTACATCAACAAGAGATGAAATTTCTTTAGATTAGACGAGAAAAAAACAAGCGGACGTGAAAACGTTTGGGTCATGCACATGAGTAATGAACATGTTAAGCTGACATACCGTTTTTTGAAGTAAATTAAAGTATGAAGCTCTACTGAAGCCCGGCCAGCCATCTGGGCGTTTCTATGTCGATAATTCAAGTCTGGAAACAATTTACAGCAGTGAACATCCATACGATACAGAGAGATTAAACAATGTCACGTTACTCTTATAATCAACCAACCAAATGAAGATCAGAATAGTTTTCTTCCAATTAAGAGTTAATGCTTGATCCAGTTCATCAAGATCAAATTGTAGTTAAGCATAATTATGTGAAGATTAGGGAAAAGAGAGTGTTTCATACTATCAGCGATTGTAGTGAGTTTTAGTCTGTCATGGAACAGGGTTGGAAGTTTGTATATTCCCAAAGATGCAGCGAGCAATCTGTGCACGATGACATCTGCAATAAAAAAAAAAAAGGATGAAGACCCAAAACAATAAGATAATGTCACCAAACAGAGAAAACGACACAAGCCCGAACCTGCGTATCGTCGAATAGGAGAGGTGAAATGGGTATACAGAGGTGCTGCAAGCCCATAATGTTGATATTCTGGAGGACTGAGGTCTCCGCTATAGAAGTAAACAGCCTTCACTTGGACAAAAACATCTTTCAGAAATGTCCATAAGCAGTTAAATTAATCAAAATGCAATATTTAAGTGAAATTACCTGTGTCATACATCTAGTAGCTAGTATTCTGATCAGCTTATTGAAGTACGGATCATCACCCTGATAAAATATGAATTTTGTTCCAGTTAAACAAAGAACAGACTAGCAAATGTTAATATCAAGGAGCTAGAGTAACTTTAACGAAGCCACTAGGCAAGCAACAAAACGAAGACAAATTTGAAATTATGTCCTAATCAATGCACTATGATATACCAAAGCACGATCAAGTGAATCAGCCAAAGCTTTGGATGATGAGACATCCAAGTCAAGACCAACAGCAACAGCTGTGCGAATCAGAGGTTCAAGCATCTCTTTAGTTGGTGTAGGATGGCGCCTGCAAATAAAAAGAAAGTAATAGTTTATTATAACAATCTCACCACTCAACCATTGTCCACAAAGTTGGATACGTGAGATCCCACATCGGTTGGGGAAAGAACGAAACATTCTTTATAAGGGTGTGGAAACATTTCCCTAGCAGACACGTTTTAAAAACATAAGGAGAAACTTGAAATAGAAAACTCAAAGAGAACAATATCTGCTAGCAGTGGGTTTGGACGGTTACAAATGGTATTAGAGCCAGACATCGGGTGGTGTGCCAGCGAGGACGCTGAGCCCCGAAGGGGGTAGATACCGGGAGGTATGCCAGCGAGGATGCTGGGCTCCGAAGGGGGGTGGATTGTGAGATCCCACATCGATTGGAGAAGAAATGAACAAACTCTTCGACAGGTGTCAAGCAAACAAGCTAGCCAGATTAGGCTTTGCTTTAAATATGCTACCTGTAAAAATGTGTGTGAAGTACACAACTGAAATCTTTATTGCATAAAACTCCGCTCCAACCATTACACCATTCCACAACCAAAAGTTCCCACCCTCCTCAAAAATAAAAAGCTAAAGGCAAGGGAGGAAGAGACACACATGACATGAATATAATGCAGTGGCAGACATAACAAGAAGCAAATGCTTATGATAGCTCTTTACCGTAATAATGAACACAGCGGAAAATGCTTAAGAATTTTTTCTGCTACCGAAACATTAGCAGCAAGCATAAACTCCTCTACCATTTGGTTAGCTTCTCGAATTTGATACATACCTGGTAGAATAAATCATTTTACAATGACAATGAAAAGGTTTGAGAATTCTTCTTGAAAGAAAAGGGGAAATCTTAGCACATTAATACACAGAACTAATAAGTAAATAGAAGCCGGTTTCTCAAGCATTCACAATACTAGCTATGAATGAAATCTGACATCCAAACATACCAATATCAAGAGGGTCATGTGTCTCAGTGTCAATTTGAAATTTGACTTCAGCTGAAGCAAGAGTCAAAGCACCTCTCTCAATTCGTCTCAACCTCATTTTCTGCAGGTTGACCAAGTTCGTTGGAGGTTAGGAGTCAGCTCGAGACATATTGTGATTATTAGAACAAATGTAAATAAAGCATGCTTACCTTTGCCAAGGCATTCATATTTCTCAAATCTCTAGTTATTGGATCCATCAATCGACTGCAAGTAAATATTAAATATCTTCAGGTCTAAATGAACCCCAAAAAAATTCTGAACATAAGTAAACACGGTGATAAAATAACTCCTAAAAGAGGATTGACAAAGACGTTTATGGTTGATTTGACAAATATGCATATAACAAAGAAAAGGCTGTAGATTATTCAGAAAGGCTGCAAGATACAATAAAGAGGTACTGCATGATCAGAAGCAGCGAACTTAAAGACATCCATTGCTTATAAAATCAATAATGGCTTAAACAAAACAACTAAAAGACAGTAAGGTCTAATAGGAGACATCAACAATCAACTACGTCAAAACGCTGGGCGATCACCACAAAAGTTGAAGAAGGCATTATTACAAACTCCAACATACTTCAATAGTTGCAACTGACATGAAATTACCTGTCATCCATCCTCGCTTGAGCTTCAACATATGATAATGCAGCATTTGATTTAATGATGCTTTTTGTGTAGCTAGTAGAAATAATATCTGCTTCAGGTGTCATTTCCTGAACGTCAGAGGCAAGAGATTGAAAATAAATGCACTAGTTGTGGGGGGGGGGGGGGGGGGGGGGGGGGGGGGGGGGGGGGGGTAATATTAAAGTCTAAGCATATTCACCAATGTGCAAAAATTCCTACACACACACAGCTTCTAAGATAACCTAATTTGATTACAACACCACAGAGAATTCAAAGTTTCAAACAAATAATCGAAGTAAAAATTACAAAAGTCGACGGTCTCATAAAAGAGAATGTTCGATACAATAAAGAGCCAACATAGGATTTCAGGAAGTGAATATCAAGAAAAAAAAAAGCATGAATATGTCTTCTTTTTCAACTGAAGAATAAAACTCTTATCTAAATTTGCAAGAAACAAAAAGACAGAATAGATAGGGATATTTAACAACAAAAAGAATGAAGGCATCACATACCCAAATTACTGAAAATGCCAGTCTTTCCACATCGGCTCGAAGAGAACATATATCTGTAGATTTAGATTTTTCATCACATTGAGCTAAAGTGGAGAAGAATAAAACCTATCATAGTTTCTCGTGCACGGTAATGCAACATAATAGTAAATGTGGACCTTCTGTTAATGGTTTTGGAAGCATGTCTATTCTCCGTTCAACAAGGTAAACTGATGTACCCCTTTGTGCAGCCTCGTCATCCAATGCAGTGCCAGTGTGTACAAAGTTTGTTACATCAGCAATATCTAATTGAATGTCGTTAAAGATACAATTTCTAGAAATTGAACTTTTATTGAGCAATTGATGATTACAAAATGTTTCCAACCAAAAACATAAGACCAAGATGATGATTACAAAAAGCCGGAGTAAAAGATACCACAAAGAAGCATTGAATCTAACAACCTCTGAAACCTCCTCTCAATATCTCTCTAATCCCTCTAAAAAACCTACTATTTCTTTTCAGCCAAATATGACACAAGACAGCAAAATAAAAAGCTTGCCAGAAAACTCAGCCCCCTATCCCGAACAAAGGGTTTAAAATACCTCCTCTATCATAAAGCAACAATCTTTGTTATAAGTCGAACAAGCTCAAACAATGGTTCTATAAGGACTAAGCAAACTGGCAACCTCACAAGATATGGTCAAGATCCCTTGTCTACCGCGTACAAAGAATGTACCATTGTAGACCCAACAAAAATCTTGCATGCAAAATCTGTCGAGTAAAGAACTAGACCTTTTTGAGGATCTTAACGTTCCAAAGAGACGAGGATATAGAGGCTCCAAAGGGGAGAGAGATTCTGCAAGCTATAGAAAATGAGATACAAGAAAAGCCCCCATGGACTTGGGGCTCCGAATCTGACTATCCCTCCTCCATAGCACACAAGCTAGTCTCTTAAGAGAGAAAGAAGGGTCGCCACTTACATTCTCTCTCTCTCTCCGTAAAATGACAACATAAACCCAAAGAAAACGAAGAGGTAGAATCAGAGGAAGGCATGATAGAGGCCATCAAGTGCAACCTCTTATCCAAATGAAGGTATAGGAACATAAGAGTTTATCTCCCACCCAACAATCCTCCCGAAACTAGATTTTTAGTCTTCCACAATGGAACGCTTAACAAATTGAGAGTAAAAAAAAAAAAAAAAAAAAAAAAAAAAGGAATCTGGAAGAAATAACAATCTAGACATGCATATTGCATTGAGCTTCTTTCACATTAAGGCTAATATACCAACAAAACAAATGGTGCCTTCTCTTGATCCATATTCACCCAAAGAAGCTTCTAATAAGATTGAGCCAAATAGTCAGTAGCCTTCTCCTCGAAGGAATAATCAGACAAGAGTAAAATTTTGGTGGTTAAGAGTGTTTAACTCCTTTTATTTCATTAATCAATGAAACTATTTCTCTTCTCAAAAAAAGGAGTAAAAATTAGATATGTTTTCTGTTCGAGGGGGAATCCAGAGGGAGTATGTTGGCAGTAGATGAATATGTGAACTTGTGTTTCGGCAACATTTTTACAGCAAACACACCTGCTGCTAGGGGAGAGGACTAAAAGTCATCTCTTATATATCCAATCTTGGTATTGCTGATGCTCTTTGACAGGTTCTCTCCAATGAGGATCTAACTTTTATAGGATACCCGTTCTCATCTAAACGACTTTGCACATGCAAGATTGAGGGCTTCTTTGTGGACACTAAGGATTTGGAGGAGAGAGCTAAATGAAATAGAACCTAAGGGGCTCTCAAACGCCACAGCTAGGAACCAACCTCAGTCATGAGGGAATAGTTTCCAATGCATCTCAAATTGACATTCCTAAATATTGCATCTTCCAAGGATTTACTTGAGGGACCAGAGACATCAAAGCTCCTGCAAACCAGCTCTGAAATCCTCCTAGTAAAAATTCATCTCTTCTTTCAATCTTATTTTGAAGGATGACTCACCAAATTATTTAAATTGTAACCTGATATGATTTTTTTCATTAGGATCTCAATCCTATTACATGGGAATAATCTATTTCAAGAATCAAAATAAAAAGTATTTAATTCTTCTCTATAAAAGGGGTGAGTAAATGACACGATCCACAGGATACAATTAATATTTTAAATCTTTTGAAAATATAAAAAGTGTTTTAAAGATCCATCTTTAGGACTCTGGGGGTAACATAAACATTTACCGCATACCGAACATCAAAAGATTTGAGGATACGGACTCCAACTTCAAAATTTCCATTTGGAAGAGCTGTACAGTGAAGTGCATCATCGATATCTTTGCAACCTACACAAACCAAAAGATCATTGGCTCCAATTATTGTTCGACAGAAGTGACATGACTACACCATCGAGGAATAGTAATACATAAAAGAAATGGAAAAAGCAGGGGCAATAGAGTAAGAAAATTGTCCACCTACCTGGAGGGTCGACACTAAAAACATTCAGGTGCCGCAAATCCTGTCGAATGGGGTTTGCTACATCAGCAGGAGACACTGACCATGGTAATGGTGGCAAGCATGCCATAACTTGTGAAGAAAACGGCCTGTTGCTTATATCATTTTCAATTAAGACCACCTGAAGTATTCAAAAGGGTCCAAATATTTCAATGAAAGAGAAAAGGCTCTACAAGATCTTCCACCTCCCCGCCCCCTCGTATTTTAGACTGACTAGTAACTAAGGAGTATTGCTTGTGGTTTAATTTTCACTTTCTTATAAATAGTTAGAAATCAGAATTGTACAAGACGTAACATTTGCCAATCATTTTATCATTTCATGTGTAAAATTTTATACGTGCAAATAAAATGATAATGAAAGCAAATGACATTTTTATCAAATCAAACTAAAAGGCTTAAATTTTTATTAGTATATAAATAATATCAAATAATTCAAAACTTAAATACCCACTCCATAGATTTAAGAAATTCAACAAGATCTATTAGATCCTATAGGAATTTTTGAAATTCATCAAAAGAACTCTATGTTTTGTAAATAGCCTATTAAGAGGCAGAAATATTTCTTATTGATATAACAATTGAGCATACCTCACTTTCAGTATCTCGATCTCCTATTTCTCCTATAGATCGCACATAATGACCAGAAGGATATCTAGATAGATGGTCCCAAGAATCAACTGCTACGATAATTCTCTTGTCCAAAAGATTCTCAAGCTGGCGAGTTTGGATTCTAATTTTTGGAACCCGACGATCTTTTGAAACAAATAGAGCATAGGCAACGCTGCCACTTCCAGCAGGCATAGGCATTGGATCCAAAGAACCACAATAACTGCATTATAATTCAATATAAGACAAACAGTTCCACTGCAAGATGAAGTCTGTGCAACTCTTGGACAAGTAAAGAAACCGTAATGTTAAGACAACGTTAGATTTAAGAAATGCAACAAACCAACAATAAAGCTAGGTGGAAAATCGCAGACTATATTATCTACAAAAGTTAGTACCATCTTGCACATGGTATGATATACACAAATATACCTACATGTACAAATGCATCTAGAATGTATCTAAAAATTTATTAGTAGAATATGAAGAACAAAAAGTATATACAAATGTGAAGACACATCACTTTATGAAACAGGGGAATCTACCAAAGTACCAAGATAACTTACGAGTGCCAGTTACGCTTTATAATACCAATGACACGTCCAGCTGGACGTGGTGAACTAGAAGTAGAATCTCCATCAGAGCCCTGAAGTACAAATGCAGTTCTTGGGGCATCATCTGCGCTACCAGGAACAAGATGAACATCTTCTTCCTCATCATCTTCTGCAATAATACAATCAGAAAATATGCATCAATAACTGGACAGTGTGTGTGTGAGAGAGAGAGATAGAAAGAGAAGTTCAATCAAGAAACACAAAGGCAAATCATCAATTACTTCCTGAAGGAAGTTGCTACCCTATCTACCATCTTCATTCAGAATCTAATTGAAAATGTTATCTCATTAGAATCTGACTCCCAACCTAATCCTTTGGCCCCGACCACCACCAATTCAAATAGAAACACGAAGGCAAAATCATTAGTCACTTCCTCAAGAGGCCATTTGGCATCCTTTCTATCATTTTCAGTTAAACTACCATGTCATTGAACTTCTTACAACTTGTGAGAATATGACTACAAATCACACATACATCACAGTTCTCATTAAAAAAAATGTTCATGAGGATAAAAATTAAAGCACCTTCATCTGCTAAAGTCAGAGACTTCTCTTCATGCCACTGATCTCGAGATAGAAGTTCAACCGCCACAACATCACCATCAAAAGCCCGGTTCATGTTGGTACGTCCATAAATTATTATTTCATCACCAATACTCTCACTTCCAACATATGCTTCAAATGGATTGAATCGATTGACACGGAGCCTTCCTTGATGATATATACCACGATGCAAGCCAGAAGTAATTTCTGACATGGGTTTATGCTGAAAAGAAAGGAAAGGAGGATACAGTATAAACCCAAGACTTTTTAAGACAGTGGTATCTAACCAGAAATTAATGAAGTCAAGCATAATTCATTGTAATACCTCGGTGTAAAGAACCTTTCTCTTGGATGGCCTCAAATCTTCAACTTCCTCCATAATTGTATCTTCGTTTGCGCTATGCACCAACAGGTCAAGTAAATGAGTTTGACCCAAGGATCTAACATATGATTCAACTGTAAAGAAAACACAAACTAACCAAGTTAGCTAATTATATTACACTAAAAAAAAAAAGAAAAAAAGAAAAAGAAAAAAGGAAGCATAAGCATTCAAGCATTCAATACAGTGGACACCAAGGGATACTGAAGCAATGCCAAAAACTTAATAGACTTCCAACATACTAGACTCTGCATAAATTCCCTCTTCAATGGCCTTCATCCTATTCTCTCTGTCATTTGTTATGAGTAGAACCCGAGCAGCACCACCAAGATGATTCTGATACCACTGAGTAGCCACTCGAATTGCTGAATAACAATGTTGGAGATATTAATCAACAAGAAAGCATTCCCACAGTAACTAGCTTATAAAAAGATTATTAGAACAGATATACAACGATTGGCAGTTACTGCAACAATGCAAGTAAGAATGTACAAATGTGAATGTGCATCAGATATAAATATTGCATAAGTGAGGCAGAGAAGATGGATGAAAATATATGTAGTCCAGCTACAGTATGCAAACATTAGAGCATCGAATCTTGTAATTTCAGAAGAATACCTCTATCATTTCGATTATTTTTACTTTCTCCACTCATCTCCTTAACATATGTATCCCTGCCAAAACAATGTCATCAAAGGAAGCTCAAAATTCTAGTGGCCATGAAAGTGCAGGTTGTTTCATAGAGATTTTAAAACTCCATGCCATCAAAAATTACAAAAAGGTTGTAGGGAAACTAAGCATATCAAAGTTGAAGCTTCGTTTTCTATCAAATACTCTAATATCACGCTTCATTCAACCATTACAATAACAGCCTCAGCTCTAGAAAGCTCCCGTAAGTTGTACTTAGTTTTTTCATTCACGTTTTACCCAAGGTGCATAAAATCACTAGCTTAATATACGTAGAAGTTCAAACCAAAGGCACAAATGATCAACTGCTTAATTGGCTTCATAGCTTTTGTTTAGAGATTGGTATTAGTAAATAGGTATGGAATCTCCAACTCAAGTGTGAACTTATATCAATCACAGACGAGCGCCAAAGGCAATACTAATGAAAGGGTAACTAAAAACATACTTGTGGTGCTCATTGGAGAAGACAAAGAATCTCCTCAAAGGATTAAAGCAGAGAGCTCTAACTCTATTGTAAACAGACAAGTTCTTGTTCTTAACTTCTTCCAGCACAACTGATAGCATAACCACATCATCAATAGCAGGATTCTCTAGCAAATCAATCTGCAAAAATGCTTTATTTCATCCAAACGCTACATGTCGAAAGCAAAATGTTAACAACAGGAACTGCACCAAAAATAACCTGAGTAAGAACGACATTGGTGTCAAGAACTAGAATTGGGGATGGAGAAGCACTCAAACGAGCAACAGAAGAATCACATCTTTTGCAAATGGAAGTCCCACAGTAAATATCATCTCGAAGGTAGTGTTCTCTCACTTGCTGTCATGGAAAACAGAAACCCATAAAAACATGGTAAGATCAAAATTATGAAGTAACGATACAAGGATGGAAAATAATTAGATGTATAAAACAAGACCCAATATTAGTAATTTACCGACCTTCGTCACCTTCCCAGACTTCGTCTTTTTAACAAACGATTTGTTATGCAACATCTCTTCTAACAGCAGCTTCAACTATTATTCCACTAAAAGCTGCAAGAACAGTCAATAACTTGAGACAGATTCTTAAAGGAACAACTTCTGAAGTATGGAAATTACCCAAAGGAAAAAACAAAGTAAAAAAATGGCAAATTACTAAAACTACAGATAATCACCATAGAAAAAGTACAAAAAACAATTGAAATTGCCAAAGCAACACCAACAACAAACCCAATACCTTAAAACCAATAGGATAAGCCGGAGAATCAAAAATCGATAACAATGGAAACGAGAACTTGAAGACGAAGTACCTGAAATAAGGATCATTCGAGAAGCTTTGATTCTGTGCTTGGAATGGAAGAAAGTTGGGGTTTAATCGAATCGTTAGAAGGGTTTTTGGGAATTTTTGTTTGGGATTAAAATTGGGTAATTCGACTCGATGCCCTAATAGAAAATCCGATTGGACAAAATACTTCCCTCCAAAAATCCGGTGAAACATTGCCTGATTACAAAAATACCCCTTAAAACCGTTAAAATCAAAAGAAAGTCAACGATCTTTTCGTCTCTGAAAGGTCAAACACTGGAAAAATCAAAAGAAAGAAAAAGTCGAGACAAAGTTTCACAAGAATAATATATGTACATGAGAGAAAAATTGTACAAATTAAAAATTTTAAATGCAGTTATTAAATAGTTTTATCATATATTAAATTAATTTTTTTTGTTTAATAAAATAATTAATTATATTTTTTAATAATTTATTATACACAGAATTATATCTTAAAATTTGTGACTTATTTAAACTTCATATTATCATAAATTTAACGTCATCTTAATGAAAAATTAAATAAAAATAAATAAATATTTAAATTAAAAATATCGAAACAAATGCATCTACTTTATGTACATATCATGGTCTCGAATTATGATATTGTGGTTAGTGATATAAGAATGTCTTGTCTTTACCTGAAATAGAAATAACTTGTGTAGGGAGAATTTTAAGAAATACTTAGTAAATGATCCCACTATATATGAATGTCAATATTTTTAATCGGAGATGAATTGATCGAGTTGATTAAATTAAAAAAAAAAAAAAAAAGAAATTGAAACAAAATAAGTTAACAAAAAACGTGAGTGAGAGTGGGGCATAAAGCCAGGGCAGGTGTAGCGTTTCAGTTGTCGTCCACTTCCGTCCGACATCACTGAACCATTTGTCTGTTTTTAAATAAATCCAAAAACCTTCCGCTCCTCCTTCCTCCCTCCCTCCTCCCTCACGCGCCGCTTCACTTTAACTCCCCCTCCCATGTCCGTTCCCGTCGACCAGCTTCAACCCCCGCCCTCTGCCGCCGCCATCCACCCCGCCCAAGGCTCCGTCGGCCCCGTCATCGCCGTCCTTGCCGTGATTTCCATCCTCGGCTTCATTGCCGGCATGATCGGCCGCGTCTGCTTTGGGCGTCCCGTTTTTGGCTACAACGCCCACTACGACGTCGAAGATTGGGTCGAGAAGAAATGTGCTACCTGCCTCGATGGGTCTCTAGACCCTCCCCCGCATCTCCGCCCCCCGCCACCGATCGAAGCTATTCCGGTGTCGGAGCCGCTTGGTGAACCGCCGAACATCAAAGAAGGTGGCGATGGCGATAGGGAACGCGAGAATTTGCAGTCGGTGGCTCCCGGCAGTGGCGGTGAGTCGTGAGATTTAATTATAAGAGTAAAGTTTTTTTTTGGGAGTTCTCTTTTTTTTCCCCTTTTTCTTTAATATTCCATCCGGTGGAAGAATGAATCTTTTTGCCTTTTTATTTTTTATGCAATTTAGATGGTTCAATTTAATTAATTTACATTTTTCTTTTTTTCTATTTTTGAAATATCTGAATTGGATGATATTGGCTATATCAGAATAAAATGAACCTAGAGAGAGGTCTCATATTTATTTACTTCCAACAAATAATCAGAATGGAAATGTTAATATATATTGAATTATGTGAGGCCTCTTTATTATGTTTATCTTTTAAAATTTGAACTCACAAAGAAATTTTTACCACTATAAATGGGAGACTTATTGATCAAAAGTTTTACCATAAAAAAAATTTTTACGGATGAAAAGTTGTCGATGCCATCATTCATCACATGTATAAATACCATGATTGCGACAACTACTAAACTAGACTTATTTGATCAATGGATAAGAAAAATAAAACTCATATGTTAATTTCCAAAAATAAATGAGTTTGAAAGAGTTGTTGAGATCGAAGAAAATCACCAAAAACGAAGGAAAAACTCATAGAACCTATGATCAAGAAAGAGATCGGAGAAAACTCTTAGTCCAACTTGGAGAGGAGAGGGAGGGCTAGAGTTGAGCGGACACTAAAGTTAGCCAAGGAATAAGATTTGAAAGGTACACTTTGACGGTCACTCCTCTTGACTCGATAAAATTATTACATACCAACTTAGGTCAAATATCTAGAAAAGATGAGGACTCGCGATAGGAATAAGACACACGGACAAATATTTTTTGGCTCACGTACAAAAGAAACTTGGACAAAATTGAGAAAAGTTGGTCAAAGTCAAACTTAAACTCGTGGGGGTAAAATGGTCATTTTGGCTCACATTTCTTAATGAAGTCCAGACATTTAATTTGCTCAAATCCGGACATTTAATTTGCTCAAATCTGTCCAAACTGAAGGATAAACTAAAGGTATGATTTTCTCATTTTTGTTCTTGATTTTTCTCTAGATTTGGGAGATTTATGAGAAATTTCGATATAAATTTTTGATATGTTGTTCTTGGAGAGATTTTGCACAAGTTTCATGAGGAAGCCAAAGTTGAATTTGACCAGAGGTTGGAGTTCCGGCGATCATCAAGAAATGGTAAGAACATAGTTTTCTATCAAATTTAAGCATATTTATTTCCTTATGTAGTTGATTAAAAATTACGAGAAAAATATTTTTGTATAAAAAGATTAAATCTCTATGACTTTAGTAAAGGAACTAAGTTGAATCGAGTTGCGTAGTAAAAGTTATTAAAATTCAAAGAAAATAGGATTTTTTTTTTTGAGAATCATCGAATTTTGGAAAATTGTTTTGCGCAGGGCTGAGGGAGAGGAGACACGTGTTAGGCGATGAATGGACGAGTGCGGTTGACATGGGTGCAACATGTGTCGAGTGCGAGTGAAGCAATGCGTTAGCTTAGAAAAAAGGAAGAAATTCATGCACTCGATTCAGTTAGGATTTGAAGGTGGCCATGTTGAACTAGAACCTACGACCTGACCTTGTTGACTAACCCGACCCACACATATTCCTTGTTACGGTGCACGCAATTCTACGTGTGTCCACTCTTTCATTCACACGTGAGGTAGCTCTCTAGTACTAATGTCAAGATACTGGTTAGGAGGAAATTTAGACAATTAAGACACACTGGGAATATCCAAGAATATGTCAAGTATTTTTCTACGTTGACGTTGAATATTTGTGATATGTATTAGAAAGATACGGTGTTCTATTTTGTAGAGAGATTGAAATCATAGGCAAAGTCCAAACTATATAACCAACGAGTTCAAGACATTTTCTGATTGTTTGATATGAGCCATAAGCGTTAACTTTCTTTAAGGGGAGGCAATAGAAACAATACACCTAACTCGCCCAAAAGTGGGTGTAGAGACCGAACAGGAACAATAAGGAGAGATCATTGACCCAATAAAGGAACGAGAACTCATGAAGAGTAACCTACCATAAAAACCACTTGAATTGGTACCTCCATCCTATAAGGGGGGACACATAGAGTGTTTGATTCTCTTAAGAGGGCAACCCTCCAGGCCTTCCAAGCCATGCTAGAAGAAAACTCAAAATCTAGACTCGGAAGCCAAAATGCCATCATTAGAAAGACACCAATGGGGCCTTGAAGTTTTTGTCTGCCATTCATAAGAAAGTAGTTCATGACAATTGGTTACCCTTGTTGCACCCCTAAAGTGGCCTTAGATTACTTCTCACGATAGATCGAAATGGTCACATGCTTGGTGAAAAACATGATAATAACATCTTGGTAGTAATACGTGACACATAACATCTCATCTAGGTGAGGGAAGTATGAGGTCCATCATGACATCCTGCTTATGAGACATGGTGCAGGACATCCCATACTAAAAGAGGAATCAGGGCCTCGTAACGCATCATGTGGTAGGAGGTCGTAGTCAATTAAGGTATAGAAAGAATATTACGTAACAAACTTAAGTAACATGATTTTAGGGCATGGGGCGTGTAACGGGACACCTTCTGAGGAGAGAGGAGAGAGAGAAAAAAAAAGGGGCCCCCGCCGAAAATCACGAGATTTCGGCGGGATCCACTTAGGCTCTCGTAAACCCTAGGAGTGGCCGCCTCCTTTAGGGAGAAGGGAGCGCTAGTGTGGTTTGAAGCAAGAGGAAGCCGACGCGCCACCGGAGAACGGACGAGCGACGACGCTCCACCGGCGACAATAGCCAAGCCCTGCGAGTCGGACCATCGGGACTTTTGGACGAGGAAGACGCAGCGCAGGCGTGGGTCGACCCCCGGCATTCGGCGAGACGTCTCAGCCAGCGTGCAGCCCGCGTTTGGACACCACCCCAGAACCTCGTCCCCTTTGTGGCCAAACCGGAGGCGCTCCAGAAACCCTGCGCCGGCGGTGTTCGTCGCAGCCATCGGTTTCTGCTCCACCGGCGGCTTCGCGAACCTCCGGCTCGGCTAAGTGCGGCTTGGCGGCTCGACATCCGAATAGTATACCGATTCCTAGGTTTTCGACCCTTCCGAAGCCATTTCCGCCCTCGTTTCAACCATTTGAGGTCAGTATAACTCCATGTTTGACAAATAGCTTGCGATAGGGACGTACTTGGTAGCTAGACACGAGGGATAGTTGTGAAGGCGCTCTAAGTGTATCATGTTGTCTTATAGGAGGTAGTTAGGCGCTGGAGTTAGCGTTGTGGGCGGCTTCGGTCAAGGCCAAGGAGGTAAGTAACCTTACTGTTGGCGTTAGTTATGTATGTATGTTGGTGCGTGCCCTGTGGCCCTTACATGCACCATATGTTGTTACTGTATGCTAGGTTAGATGTTTCTTGCCGTGAAATGCTATATGCATGCTTTGTTTATGTATGTGATTCTTGCAGTGATTGCTATGTATGCCATGTTTATGAATATGATGTTGTGACTCGTTTTGTCGTCCTGTATGTATGATGAGCTTGATTGACATGTCATGATTGTAATGAGAACCCCACATGCCATGAATAAGATGACTAGTATGCTAGGATATGCTTGCTCAATGTGGACCCGGTTATGCTATGTTATGCTTGCCTACTGTGAACCCGGTTATGCTATGTAATGCGGCGAGGGGATGGAGAGTCATAGGGGTAATGCCATGGGGGTAAACCTTAAGAACCTCATGCACGCTATGGTTATGTACTTGGGGCACTCCCCCGTTATGCTACTAATGGTATGGATGCGTATATTCGATATTGTGTTCGCCACGATATCATGCAGTCCCTCCTTTGTCCGTGGCGTCCGGTATTGTATGTCATACATACCTGACCAAGCCAGGCCCAGGGAGTTCGCTTGCGAGCTCGCCTGGTGGGCCCACGGTCACACACGTGGGCCATGTGTGGGAAATTACCATGCATCCACCCCCGCCCGGACAAGGCAAGGGCCTAAGGCCACAGGAAGGAACGGAAGACAAACCTCTCTCTCAGTTTCGCTCTTCTAACTTTGTGCGGCATGTATGGTAACGATGTGCGACATGTATGGGTATTCGGTATGACATGTATGTGTGTTGCGTGCGTCATGTATGTGTATCGTGTGCGACATGTAGATGTATTGTGTGCGACTGCTTGTATCCGAATGTATGAATATATGCATAACCCCAACAGTGGGGCGACTCACTGGGTATTTTGTATAATACTCAAGCCACGTGCTACCAATATTTTTCAGGAAAGGGCAAGGCTCCCATGTACGGGTGACGGTGGATGAGGCGAAGGGCCATGGAAATCTTGAGGAGGGTTTGTTGGGTCGTAGCGCCTGTTGGATTCTCTTGGGTTCTTAGTTTTGCGAATTGTTTTTTTTAGTCTCTGTTGATTACTTCTCGGCTAGGTTGTCGCAATTGTTTTCCTAGGTATGAACTGCTTAAATTGATGAATGCATTTTCGTTATGGAGACTGTTCCATGTGAACTCTTGTCCTGTTGATTTGACGAGTATAAGGTAACGTCGCTAATTAGGGTGGAGAAAATTAGGGGCGTTACAGTTGGTATCAGAGCCCTAGGTCACAGATCTTGTAGACTGGTCTACGATGTAGGCCTAAGACTTAAATTCTTGAAACCTTTAGTCTTAATCATTAGGGATAATATGGTAATTTTCCACCTAAATCAGGGTTGAGCGCCAACATGTTCTAATGGTCACAAAAATTTAATAGTCCCTTGAGAGTCATAATTTTGGGTCAGGTATAAAGTTCTATGTCCTTTGGCATTAAAATTTTATGAGTAGCATAATGCATTTCGTGAGTTATTTTAACGTTCCTCTTAGTCAATTTCTTCTATATTCCTTTATTTCCTACTTTATTTCAAATCCCAAACAATTAGTGCAAGTACTTCATGAAACTTCTTCCTTTCACCTCCGTGAAGGAATGACTTTGTTGAATTATGGCTTATTTTTTTAGTTAATTCTCGGTCTACAACTCAACCTAAAACAGAAAACCTGGTCTTCTTGGGCAACTTTATCTAGGACAATTTAGGCTTTGATTTCTTTATAAAAAGTGTCCAACTTAATCCTCTAAAGCCAATAGAATGCTTAATTTTGGACTTGAGGAAACATACATATAAAAAATTCAAACTTGACCTAAATTCTTACCTGAAATTTTTTTCTCCAATTGGGCACGCGCCATAACTTGTTGGCCTTCTACGTTTTCTATGAAAATAATCCTTGAAGGTGCAGAAATCAAATGGAATTGACCTTACTTGACGAATTTGAAAATTTGAAGAGAATTGGTGAACCACAACTCTTGAATTTAGAAGACATTTGAGAAAGAGAAACCTAAAAATGAGAAGGCTAAAACTTTTTGATAGAAGGCTAAAACTTTTTGATTGGAGGCTCACGGCTTGATTCTTGCTACAAATGGTAGAATTTTATTTTGAATTAAATAGCCTATACATGTTTCAAACCTATGACCTTCATGTTGTTAGCACGACATCGCACCAACCGAGGTTTGGAATCGTGAGCTCATGGCATATTCAAAAGGTAGGGAGGTCTAGGGTCACTAGGACATTGATTCTTATTATGATTTGAATGGCTATAGAGGTCTGGAACTTGTGACCTTAGCATTATTAACACGACACTCTAACCAACTGAGCTAATAGGCCCATTTGCTATTTTGTAAATTGAGACATGACATCGGACCAACCGAGGTTTGGAATCGTGAGCTCATGGCATATTCAAAAGGTAGGGAGGTCTAGGGTCTCTAGGACAAAAGAAAGGCATATTCGTTCGGGCCATTCAACATTCTTAAAATTTTGAATTAAATGGCTTATACAGATATCGAACATGTGACCTTCACGTTATTAGCACAACACTCTAACCAACTAAGCTAATAGGGCAATTTGCTATCTTACAAATTGAGACACGACATCACACCAATCGAGGTTTGGAATCGTGAGCTCATGGCATATTCTAAAGGTAGGGACCATATTCGGGCCATTCAACATTTTGAATTGAATGGCCTATACAGGTCTCGAACCTGTGACCTTCGTGTTATTAGCACGACGCTTTAAACAACTGAGCTAGTAGGCCAATTTGCAATAGCAAATTGAGACACGACACCGCACCAACCGAGGTTTAGAATCGTGAGTTCATGGCCTATTCAAAAGGTAGGGAGGTCTAGGGTCACTAGGACATCACTGAATGGCCTATACAGGTCTCAAACCTGTGACCTTCGCGTTATTAGCACGACGCTCTAACCAACTGAGCTAATAAGCCAATTTGCTATCTTGCAAATTGAGAGACAACACCACACTAACCAAAGTTTAGAATCGTGAGCTCATGGCATATGGGATATTCAAAGGAGGTCTAGGGTCACTAGACTAAAACAATGGCATATTCGTTTGGGCCATTAACCATTCTTACATTTTGAATTAAATGGCTTATACAGGTCTCAAACCTGTGACCTTCGCGTTATTAGCACAACGCTCTAACCAACTGAGCTAATAGGCCAATTTGCTATCTTAAAAATTGAGACACGACATCGCACCAACCGAGGTTTAGAATCGTGAGCTCATGGCCTATTCAAAAGGTAGGGAGGTCTAGGGTCACTAGGACATCACTGGACTAAAAGAATGACATATTCGTTTGGGCCAATGGCCTATACAGGTCTCGAACCTGTGACCTTCGCGTTATTAGCACGACGCTCTAACCAACTGAGCTAATAGGCCAATTTGCTATCTTGCAAATTGAGACACGACACCGCACCAACCGAGGTTTAGAATCTTGAGCTCATGGCATATTCACAAGGTAGGGAGGTCTAGGGTCACTAGGACATCACTGGACTAAAAGAATGACATATTCGTTCGGGCCAATGGCCTATACAGGTCTCGAACCTGTGACCTTCGCGTTATTAGCACGACGCTCTAACCAACTGAGCAAATAGGCCAATTTGCTATCTTGCAAATTGAGACACGACACCGCACCAACCAAAGTTTAGAAGCTCATGGCATATTCAAAAGGTAGGGAGGTCTAGGGTCACTAGACCTCTTGAACTTGTGACCTTCGCGTTATTAACACGATGCTCTAACCAACTAAGCTAATAGGCCAATTTGCTATCTTAAAAATTGAGACACGACATCGCACCAACCGAGGTTTAGAATCGTGAGCTCATGGCATAGGGAGATTTAGGGTCACTAGGACATCACTGGACTAAAACAATGGCATATTCGTTTGGACCATTCAACATTCTTACATTTTGAATAAACAACTGAGCACCAACCGAGGTTTAGAATCTTGAGCTCATGGCCTATTCACAAGGTAGGGAGGTCTAGGGTCAGTAGGACTTCACTGGACTAAAAGAATGACATATTCGTTAGGGCCAATGGCCTATACAGGTCTCGAACCTGTGACCTTCGCGTTATTAGCACGACGCTCTAACCAACTGAGCTAATAGGCCAATTTGCTATCTTGCAAATTGAGACACGACACCGCACCAACCAAAGTTTAGAAGCTCATGGCATATTCAAAAGGTAGGGAGGTCTAGGGTCACTAGACCTCTTGAACTTGTGACCTTCGCGTTATTAACACAACGCTCTAACCAACTGAGCTAATAGGCCAATTTGCTATCTTAAAAATTGAGACACGACATCGCACCAACCGAGGTTTAGAATCGTGAGCTCATGGCATAGGGAGATTTAGGGTCACTAGGACATCACTGGACTAAAACAATGGCATATTCGTTTGGACCATTCAACATTCTTACATTTTGAATAAACAACTGAGCTAATAGGCCAATTGAGACACGACACCGCACCAACCGAGGTTTAGAGTCTTGAGCTCATGGCCTATTCACAAGGTAGGGAGGTCTAGGGTCACTAGGACATCACTGGACTAAAAGAATGACATATTCGTTCGGGCCAATGGCCTATACAGGTCTCGAACCTGTGACCTTCGCGTTATTAGCACGACGCTCTAACCAACTGAGCAAATAGGCCAATTTGCTATCTTGCAAATTGAGACACGACACCGCACCAACCAAAGTTTAGAAGCTCATGGCATATTCAAAAGGTAGGGAGGTCTAGGGTCACTAGACCTCTTGAACTTGTGACCTTCGCGTTATTAACACGATGCTCTAAACCAACTAAGCTAATAGGCCAATTTGCTATCTTAAAAATTGAGACACGACATCGCACCAACCGAGGTTTAGAATCGTGAGCTCATGGCATAGGGAGATTTAGGGTCACTAGGACATCACTGGACTAAAACAATGGCATATTCGTTTGGACCATTCAACATTCTTACATTTTGAATAAACAACTGAGCACCAACCGAGGTTTAGAATCTTGAGCTCATGGCCTATTCACAAGGTAGGGAGGTCTAGGGTCAGTAGGACTTCACTGGACTAAAAGAATGACATATTCGTTCGGGCCAATGGCCTATACAGGTCTCGAACCTGTGACCTTCGCGTTATTAGCACGACGCTCTAACCAACTGAGCTAATAGGCCAATTTGCTATCTTGCAAATTGAGACACGACACCGCACCAACCAAAGTTTAGAATCGTGAGCTCATGGCATATTCAAAGGAGCTCTAGGGTCACTAGACTAAAAGAATGGCATATTCGTTCGGGCCATTAACCATTATTACATTTTGAATTAAATGGCCTATACAAGTCTCGAACCTGTGACCTTCGCGTTATTAACCATTCTTACATTTTGAATTAAATGGCCTATACAGGTCTCGAACTTGTGACCTTCGCGTTATTAGCACGACGCTCTAACCAACTGAGCTAATAGGCCAATTTGCTACCTTAAAAATTGAGACACGATATCCCACCAACCGAGGTTTAGAATCGTGAGCTCATGGCCTATTCAAAAGGTAGGGAGGTCTAGGGTCACTAGACTAAAACAAAGGCATATTCGTTTGGGCCATTAACCATTCCTACATTTTGAATTAATGGCCTATACAGGTCTCGAACCTGTGACCTTCGCGTTATTAGCACGACGCTCTAACCAACTGAGCTAATAGGCCAATTTTCTATCTTGCAAATTGAGACACGACACCGCACCAACCAAAGTTTAGAAGCTCATGGCATATTCAAAAGGTAGGGAGGTCTAGGGTCACTAGACCTCTTAAACTTGTGACCTTCGCATTATTAACACGACGCTCTAACCAACTGAGCTAATAGGCCAATTTGCTATCTTAAAAATTGAGACACGACATCGCACCAACCGAGGTTTAGAATCGTGAGCTCATGGCATAGGGAGATTTAGGGTCACTAGGACATCACTGGACTAAAACAATGGCATATTCGTTTGGACCATTCAACATTCTTACATTTTGAATAAACAACTGAGCTAATAGGCCAATTTGCTATCTTGCAAAATGAGACACGACACCGCACCAACCGAGGTTTAGAATCTTGAGCTCATGGCCTATTCACAAGGTAGGGAGGTCTAGGGTCACTAGGACATCACTGCACTAAAAGAATGACATTCGTTCGGGCCATTCAACATTCTTAAATGTTGAATCATATTTTGAAATGAATGGCCTATACAGGTCTCGAACCTGTGACCTTCGCGTTATTAGCACGACGCTCTAACCAACTGAGCTAATAGGCCAATTTGCTATCTTGCAAATTGAGACACGACACCGCACCAACCAAAGTTTAGAATCGTGAGCTCATGGCATATTCAAAGGAGCTCTAGGGTCACTAGACTAAAAAATGGCATATTCGTTCGGGCCATTAACCATTATTACATTTTGAATTAAATGGTATACTAGTCTCGAACCTGTGACCTTCGCGTTATTAACCATTCTTACATTTTGAATTAATGGCCTATACAGGTCTCGAACCTGTGACCTTCGCGTTATTAGCACAACGCTCTAACCAACTGAGCTAATAGGCCAATTTGCTATCTTAAAAATTGAGACACGACATCGCACCAACCGAGGTTTAGAATCGTGAGCTCATGGCCTATTCAAAAGGTAGGGAGGTCTAGGGTCACTAGGACATCAAAACTAAAACAAAGGCATATTCGTTTGGGCCATTAACCATTCCTACATTTTGAATTAAATGGCCTATACAGGTCTCGAACCTGTGACCTTCGCGTTATTAGCACGACGCTCTAACCAACTGAGCTAATAGGCCAATTTTCTATCTTGCAAATTGAGACACGACACCGCACCAACCAAAAGTTTAGAAGCTCATGGCATATTCAAAAGGTAGGGAGGTCTAGGGTCACTACTAAAAGAATGACTATTCTTAATACAGGTCTTGAACTGTGACCTTCGCATTATTAACACGACGCTCTAACCAACTGAGCTAATAGGCCAATTTGCTATCTTAAAAATTGAGACACGACATCGCACCAACCAACCGAGGTTTAGAATCGTGAGCTCATGGCCTATTCATAGGGGAGATTTAGGGTCACTAGGACATCACTGGACTAAAACAATGGCATATTCGTTCGGGCCAATGGACCATTCAACATTCTTACATTTTGAACGCTCTAACCAACTGAGCTAATAGGCCAATTTGCTATCTTGCAGATTGAGACACGACACGCACCAACCGCACCAACCAAAGTTTAGAAGCTCATGGCATATTCAAAAGGTAGGGAGGTCTAGGGTCACTAGACCTCTTGAACTTGTGACCTTCGCGTTATTAACACGACGCTCTAACCAACTGAGCTAATAGGCCAATTTGCTATCTTAAAAATTGAGACACGACATCGCACCAACCGAGGTTTAGAATCGTGAGCTCATGGCATAGGGAGATTTAGGGTCACTAGGACATCACTGGACTAAAACAATGGCATATTCGTTTGGACCATTCAACTTCTTACATTTTGAATAAACAACTGAGCTAATAGGCCAATTTGCTATCTTGCAAAATGAGACACGACACCGCCGCACCAACCGAGGTTTAGAAGCTTGAGCTCATGGCCTATTCACAAGGTAGGGAGGTCTAGGGTCACTAGGACATCACTGCACTAAAAGAATGACATTCGTTCGGGCCATTCAACATTCTTAAATGTTGAATCATATTTTGAAATGAATGGCCTATACAGGTCTCGAACCTGTGACCTTCGCGTTATTAGCACGACGCTCTAACCAACTGAGCTAATAGGCCAATTTGCTATCTTGCAAATTGAGACACGACACCGCACCAACCAAAGTTTAGAATCGTGAGCTCATGGCATATTCAAAGGAGCTCTAGGGTCACTAGACTAAAAGAATGGCATATTCGTTCGGGCCATTAACCATTATTACATTTTGAATTAAATGGCCTATACAAGTCTCGAACCTGTGACCTTCGCGTTATTAACCATTCTTACATTTTGAATTAAATGGCCTATACAGGTCTCAAACTTGTGACCTTCGCGTTATTAGCACGACGCTCTAACCAACTGAGCTAATAGGCCAATTTGCTACCTTAAAAATTGAGACACGACATCCCACCAACCGAGGTTTAGAATCGTGAGCTCATGGCCTATTTAAAAGGTAGGGAGGTCTAGGGTCACTAGACTAAAACAATGGCATATTCGTTTCGGCCATTAACCATTCCTACATTTTGAATTAAATGGCCTATACAGGTCTCGAACTTGTGACCTTCGCGTTATTAGCACGACGCTCTAACCAACTGAGCTAATAGGCCAATTTTCTATCTTAAAAATTAAGACACGATATCGCACCAACCGAGGTTTAGAATCGTGAGCTCATGGCATAGGGAGATCTAGGGTCACTAGGACATCACTGGACTAAAAGAATGACATATTCTTTCCATTCAACATTCTTAAATTTTGAATCATATTCAACATTCTTAAATTTTGAATCATATTTTTAAATGAATGGCCTATACAGGTCTTGAACCTATGACCTTCACGTTATTAGCACGATGCTCTAACCAATTGAGCTAATAGCCCAATTTGTTATCTTGCAAATTGAGACACAACACAACACCAACCAAAGTTTAGAATCGTGAGCTCATGGCATATTCAAAAGGTAGGGAGGTCTAGGGTCACTAGGACATCACTGGACTAAAAGAATGGCATATTCGTTCGGGCCATTCAACATTCTTACTTTTGGAATTAAATGACCTATACAGGTCTCGAACCGTTATTAGCACGATTCTCTAACCAACTGAGCTAATAGGCCAAATGCCAAATTGCTATCTTACAAATTAAGACACGACATCGCACCAACCGAGGTTTAGAATCGTGAGCTCGTGGCATATTCAAAACGTAGGGAGATCTAGGGTCACTAGGACATCACTAGACTAAAACAATGGCATATTCGTTTGGACCATTCAAATTTCTTACATTTTGAATTAAATGGCCTATAAAGGTCTCGAACCTATGACCTTCGCGTTATTAGCACGACGCTTTAAACAACTAAGCTAATAGGCCAATTTTCTATCTTGCAAATTGTGACACGACACCGCACCAATCGAGGTTTAGAATCGTGAGCTCATGGCCTATTCAAAAGGTAGGGAGGTCTAGGGTCACTACACGACATCACTGGACTAAAAGAACGGCATATTCGTTTGGGCCATTCAACATTTTGAATTAAATGGCCTATACAGGTCTCAACCGTGTGACCTTCGCGCTATTAGCACGGCTCTCTAACCAAATGAGCTAATAGGTCAGAGACACGATACCGCACCAACTGAGGTTTAGAATCGTCGTGAGCTCATGGCCTATTCAAAAGGTAGGGAGGTCTAGGGTGTGCCATTTGGGCCATTCAACATTCTTACATTTTCAATTAAATGGCCTATACAGGTCTCGAACCTGTGACCTTCGCGTTATTAGCACGACACTCTAACCAACTGAGCTAATAGGCCAATTTGCTATCTTGCAAATTGAGACACGACACCGCACCTACCAACCGAGGTTTAGAATCGTGAGCTCATGGCCTATTCAAAAGGTAGGGAGGTCTAGGGTCACTGGACTAAAAGAATGGCATATTCGTGTTATTAGCACAAGGCTCTAACCAATTGAGTTAATAGGCCAATTTGCTATCTTACAAATTGCGACACGACATCGCATCAACCGAGCTTTAGAATCGTGAGCTCATGGCATATTGAAAAACGTAGGGAGATCTAGGGTCACTAGGACATCACTGCACTAAAAGAATGACATATTCTCGGGCCATTCAACATTCTGAATGAAATGGACTATACAAGTCTCGAACTTGTGACCTTCGCGTTATTAGCACGACGCTCTAACCAACTGAGCTAAAAGGTAGGGAGGTCTAGGGTCACTAGACTAAAAGAATGACACATTCGTTCGAGCCATTCAACATTCTTATTGAATTAAATGGCCTATACAAGTCTCGAACCTGTGACCTTCGCATTATTAGCACGACGCTCTAACCAACTGAGCTAATAGGCCAATTTGCTATCTTACAAATTGTAACACGACTTCGCAACAAAAACCGAGGTTTCGTTTGGACATCAACATTCCGATTTTGAATTTAGAATACAAGTCTCGAGCTCATGGCATATTTTAAAAACGTAGGGAGATAGGCCAGGGTCACTAGGGCATCACTGGACTAAAAGAATTGCTTATTCGTTCGGGCCATTCACCATTCTTAAATTTTGAATCTTATTTTGAATTAAATGGCCTATACAGGTCTCGAACCTGTGACCTTCGCGTTATTAGCACGATGTTCTAACCAACTGAGCTAATAGGCCAATTTGCTATTTTGCAAATTGAGACACGACACCACACCAACCGAAGTTTAGAATCGTGAGCTCATGGCCTATTCAAAAGGTAGGGAGGTCTAGGGTCACTAGGACATCACTGGACTAAAAGAATGACATATTCGTTCGGGCCATTCGACATTCTTAAATTTTGAATTAAATAGCCTATACAGGTTTCGAACCTGTGACCTTCACGTTATTAACACAAAGCTCTAACCAACTAAGCTAATAGGAGATAGCAAATTGAGACACAACACCGCACCAACTTCGTTCGGGCCATTCAACATTCTTAAATTTTGAATTAAATGGCCTATACAGGTCTCGAACCTGTGACCTTCGCGTTATTAGCACGACGCTCTAACCAACTGAGCTAATAGGCCAATTTGCTATCTTGCAAATTGAGACACGACACCGCACCAACCGAAGTTTAGAATCGTGAGCTCATGGCCTATTCAAAAGGTAGGGAGGTCTAGGGTCACTAGGACTAAAAGAATGGTATATTCATTCGGGCCATTCAACATTCTTACATTTTGAATTATATGGCCTATACAAGTCTCGAACCTATGACCTTTGCGTCATTAGCACGACACTCTAACCAACTGAGCTAATAGGCAATTTGCAAGAATTGAGACATGACACCACACCAACCGAGGTTTAGAATTGTGAGCTCTGTCCTCTGCAATCCGTAACACAGTGCTCTTTTCGATTTTCATATCTTTGGATTCGTAGATCGGATCGATATGATTTCTTCGGCAAAGTTCTAGATCGTGTTACGGGCTACGTCCTAGTATTTTTTTTGTAATTTTTTGCTTGACTATCGGATGAGTTAAGAGCGTCGGAAGTTCGCTCACCGTTCTCAGACGATTCTAAGATCTCAGCCTTTGGGTTGAGGTATCGGCCAAACTTCTTCACAGAACTTGTGTAGTGTTGTTCCTAGGTGAATATTTTAGTATTTTAGAACTCGATTCACATAGGAAAAACTCAGATCTGAAAAATGTCGTTCAAAACCTTACATCGTGAAACGTTCTTGGATCTTCACGGATCGTCGGCCCCGTTAGCCTCCCAATCCTTGTATGAGTCTCGTCTGAAGGTGGATTTCGACGGTGGTCCGATAAACTTCGCGGCTTATTCCTCTCAAGTTTCTCTCTAACTCTCTTTTTCTTTTGTAGGGGATTTCACGGGGTTTTCCTTAGACCCCTATTATGGCTGGAGGGCCAAAATGACATTTTTGCCCCTCACTTGACTTAGCCCTTTTTTTTTTTTTTTTTTTTTTTTTTTGTCGTTACAAACTCTCCCCTCCTTAGGAACTATCGTCCCCAAAAATGGATATTTCTTGGAAGAGTTTGGGGTAAGCTCTTCTCACGTCCTCTTCTCGTTCCCAAGTTGCCTCTTCCTTACAGTGGTCACCCCATGAGATCATTACCAAGGGAATATCTTTATTGTGGAACTGCCTAGTGTCTCGAGCCAAAATTCTGCTAGGCTTCTCCTCGTAAGACTGATCTTCCCAAAGAGGAAGCATCTCATGCTCGATTACATGAGTAGGGTCTGGAGTGTACTATCGCAGCATGGATACGTGAAACACATTGTGCACGGCAATAAGGTTCGGTGGTAGGGCAATTCTGTAAGCTACATTCCCAACTCTTTCTAGAATCTCGAAGGGGCCTATAAACCTTGGGCTCAATTTTCCCTTCTTTCTGAACCTCAACACCCCCCTCATAGGGGCTACCTTCAAGAACACGTGGTCACCCACCTCAAATTTGAGGTCCCTTCTATGCACATCTGCATAGCTTTTTTGTCGGCTCTGTGCCGTGAGTATCCTCTGCTTGATTTTCTGCACTGCTGCGTTGGTGACTTTAACCAACTCTGGTCCCAGTAGTTGTTGCGTGTCTACCTCTTCCCAAAATACTGGTGTTCAGCACCTACGCCCATACAGTGCCTCAAAGGGGGCCATCTGGATGGTCGCTTGATAACCTATTATTGTAGGCAAACTTCATCAAAGGCAGATGTTCGTCCCAACACCTAGAGAAATCTAAAGAACAGGCTCGCAACTTGTCCTCTAAAATCTGGTTCAGCCTTTCAGTCTGTCCGTCCATTTGAGGATAGAACATTGTACTAAACCTCAACTGAGTTCCTAGTGCTTTCTAGAGACTTTTCCAAAACTGAGAGGTGAACCTGATTGCCCGATCTGATACTATGGACACTAGTACCCTGTGCAAGCGTACTATCTCCTTGATATATAATTGAGCCTACCGATCCACCCGATATGTGGACTTTCCTGGAATGAAGTGGCCCGTCTTAGTCTGTCTGTCTACAACTACCCAAATGACGTTGAAATCCTGCTTTGTCTTTGGCAAACCCGAGATAAAATCCATACAGACTGCTTCTCATTTCCACTGAGGAACGTTCAGGGGCTGTAGCAATCCTGCTGGGCGCTGCCTCGGGGCCTTCACTTGCTGGCAGGTCAAGCAACGGCTTACGAAATCTGCTGTCCCTCTTCATTACGAACCACCCATAGTATCTTTTCAGAACCTGATACATTTTCATACTTCCAGGGTGGAATGTATAAGATGTATCATGGGCTTCCATCATAATATCTTTTAAGATTCCCTTGCCTCGGGGAACGCACAGGTAGTTTTGCCATAGTAGACCTCCGTCTGAGGAGATAGAATACTCTGCTGGTCTCTCTATCTCAATCTGACTCCACACTTTACTGAGGTGTTCATCAGACCTCTAAGCATCGATAATTTTCTTTCGTAGGATGGGCTTTATGGTTATATGTGTCATCTGAACATTACCACCTTTAACCACCACGTCTATCCCAGCCCTCTTCATCTCATCTTGTAGTCTTTCCTGTGTGGTGATCATCGCAGAAGTATGCACAGCCTTCCTGCTCAATGCATCCACTACAACGTTAGCTTTGCCTGGATGGTACAGGATCTCTATGTCATAATCCTTTACCAGTTCCAACCATCGCCTTTGTCTCATATTGAGCTCCTTCTGCGTGAACAAGTACTTGAGGCTCTTATGATCGGTGAAGACTTGTACTTTTTCTCCCATATAGGTAATGTCGCCACGTTTTAGAGCAAATACTACTGCTGCTAACTCGAGGTCATGCGTTTGGTAGTTTCGTTCATATTCCTTTAAGTGTCAAGAAGCATACGCTATCACCTTACCCTTCTGCATGAGCACACACCCCCAAACCTTTCCCTGATGCATCACTATACACCATGAGATTACCTGACCCGTCTAGAATTGTAAGGACTGGTGCGGTTACAAACCTCTTCTTGAGTTTCTAGAAACTCTGTTCGCAGGCTGGAGTCCAAGCAAAAGGCTTGCCCTTCTTGGTTAACTGAGTTAGCGCTGAGGAAATTTTGGAGAAATCCTGGACAAATCTTTTGTAATATCTAGCTAGCCTTAGAAAACTCCTCACCTCCGTGACTGTGGTTGGTTGTGGCCACCTCTTCACTACTTCTATCTTAGCTGGGTCTACTGTAATCCCCTTGCTTGACACCACGTGACCCAGAAATGCTACTTCAGAGAACCAAAACTCGTACTTAGAGAACTTGGCATACAACTGCTGGGATCTCAGTATTCTTAAAACTTTTCTTAGGTGTTTTTCATGATCTGCCTCTAACTTAGAGTATACTAGAATGTCGTCGATGAACACTATGACAAAGGTGTCTAAGAATTCCTTAAACACCCTGTTCATTAGTTCCATAAAAATTGCTGGTGCATTGGTAGGCCAAAGGACATAACGAGAAACTCGTAATGTCCATAACGGCTTCTGAAGGCTGTCTTGGGTACGTCCCTTTCTCTAACCCTCAACTAATGATACCCCAACCTTAAGTCAATTTTGGAGAAGACTGTTGCTCCCTGTAGTTGATCAAACAGGTCGTCAATTATCGGGAGAGGGTACTTATTCTTTATAGTGACCTTGTTTAATTCCTTGTAATCAATACACAACCGCATGGACCCGTCCTTCTTCTTAACAAATAGAATAGGGGCTCCCAGGGTGATACACTGGGTCGGATGAAACCCTTATCCAACAGTTCCTATAACTGTTTCTTCAATTCCCTAAGTTCTGCAGGTGCCATCCTGTAAGGTGCCTTGGCGATCGGCACAGTTCCTAGTTCTAAATCGATTACAAAATTGACTTCCCTAGTTGGGGGCAAACTTGGCAGATCCTCTGGAAAGACATCTACGAACTCCCTAACGATATGTATCGATAAGGTTATTTGTTTGTTACTATTGTTAAGGTCACGCTGGCTAAAAATGCACTTGCGCCACTACGAATCAGCTTCTTAGCTCTTAACGATGTTATGACGCTTGGGGCACCTTTGGAAGTGGCTCCCTTGTAGGTAAAGTTGTCTCCTAACGGGAGCCTAAGAGTCACTATTCGAGTCTCGCAATCTATCCAAACACGATTCTCGCCTAGCCAATCCATACCCAAGATGACATCGAAGTCTTGCATGCTTAACACTATCAGTGTAGCTTCGATGACACACCCTGATATTGTTACACCTCCTTTAACCCTATGGGTAGCTAGAAACAACTCGTGAGCAGGGGTGGACAATGATAGAGTAATCTCTAAAAGTTCTTTCTCTAGGTGTGCTAGCTCTACAAACTCCTCAAATACGAATGAATGCGTTGAACCCGAATCAAACAATACTAAAGCAAGATGACCAAATACACGTAGCGTACCGGTGACAACTGCGTCAACCTGGTCAGCTTGCCTGGCTATTGTTGCATGGGCTACAACTCCCCCCTGCTGATGCTAAGCACCCTAGCCCCTTTAATGTTGTACTGCAGGCCGGTGAACACGCTAATCGTTCCTCTGAGGACAATTCACTGCAAAGTGCCCTACCTGCCGCATCTGTAGTAGGCGCCTGTTCCTGCTCTACATTCCCCTGTGTGAGGACGCCAACAGTTAGGACAAAGGGTCATGTTCCGTACCAGGGCCCTTCTTCGTTTATCAGTGCGGCCACGGGGCGGTCTACTAGTTTTGGGGTAGCTAGGGTCTGTCACCTTTCCCTGGGCTGCAGTGTGGGATGATTGTGTTGTTCCCATCTGCAGCTTGTCGGTGCGGGACGGGTCGAGCAGGGTCGCCATTTGAAGGGCTTTCGCATAGACGAAGGATGACTGGGATGTCACATTCCTCCTTAGTTCCTCCCTCAGGCCAGCGATAAATCGTTCGCCCTTCAACTCCTCAGAACTAACATAGGCTGGAGAAAACCTTGTCTGCCTATTGAACTCCAAGTCATATTCCTCCACTGATTTGTCTCCCTATTTCAATGCCAGGAATGCTGTCTGCAATTTCCCTCTGGCAGTGATTGGGTAATATTTTTGGAGATACGCATCTTTAAACTGACACCAGGCAATAAACTCTCGTTGTGGTATAATGGTCTTCTGAGCACTCTTCCACCAAAAGTGCACCTCTCCTTTTAGCATATACGTCCCACAATGGACTTCATACTTTGGCGGGCAGTTCATAAAATGGAAGGCCATTTCTATGGCCTCTAGCCAATTCTCAGCGGCAATGGGATCCACCTTGCCTCCGTCAAAGGAAAGCGGTTTATGCCTCTGGAAATCTCTTGAGTAGCGGGACTCCACAGTCATAGTCCCTGAATCTTTGCCCCCTTGCCCTGTTGACTGATTAGCCATCATGGTTTGTATCATTTGGTTCGTCAAAGCCTGATTTTCTATCAAGGTCATCATGAACGTCTGGAACATCTTTGCTGTGGGCATGGCTAACGCTGGTTTAGCAGGACTGGTGGACAGGGGGTTGGACCCGTTGGGACCTCCTCGAAAAAGGGAGAAGTAGGGGGTGTATCAAGAAGCCTTCGGGCCTTGGCCTTCCTTCGGCGTCTTTTTGTTCTTGATCGTTGTGGTACTATCCCCTCGCTAGTTTACGGCGTATCCCCAACCTCCTCCTAAAATTCAAGTTGTTCCACTTCAGGTGTTGGAACCGAGGTGTCCTGAACTTCCTCGCTTCTTCCCCTTTTGGGTCCAGGGCCCTATATATGGTTCGCGTCTCTTTGGTGCCATTATCTACCACAATAGAAAAAGGAACTATGGTTACAATTCATTCGTAGCACATCTCCTAGGTAATGTGCGATTATAATCCCATAGTCGGTCATGGTATACTCTATAAATACTAGCTTAACCTTTGTCTCTATGTTTCCATCACGTGAGAACGTCTGGTCGTGAGCAGCATGTGTTTGACGAGCGAGGTCATAGAGGACACGACTCTCTATCCTAAATGTCTACAGGACCTATAACCTGACTGCTCTGATACCAAATTTGTTACGATCCAATATTTTATTACGGACCGTGACTTACGAAAACACACGAATGCACAAAGTGATTTAAATATGAAATAAAGAAAAATCTTAAATTCCAATAAAGTTTTTGAACGACAAACAACAGAACACATGATAGTTTGAAATAAATTTCGAAAGAATGCAAATACAAAATAAAGACTGGACTGACGCTCCGGGACAACCCGTTCCTCTGTGACAATCCCCGTCTCCATCACGCCCGCCCTTGACCGATGCCTCGCTCTCCTGAAAAAGGGAAAACATAGCAAGGATGAGTATAAAAATTATAATCAGTAAGCCACCTACTTGTAGGCTCTCTTCGCATCTTAATTTAACAAGTTCCCACGGTTTCCTAATTCGGTTCTAAGACATCTAGTTCTAATCTTAGTCCCTTGGAGCTTGCCCCTTGGGTTTCACCGGTTCATCGTCCTTTCATTAAACACCTAGAGGTTCCTTACGCCAAGCTAATATGGTCAGTATCTCTCTATGAGGTGCTACCTCTACATGACTATCTGGGACTACATGGTATCTAGCCTAAGGGCGTATTGAATACCCCTACGCCCATATAGTCCCCCTATGGGGGGCGCTACCCAACCCGTTCCCATGCAGCTAATGGGCTGTACGACGTGGGGACACATTTCCCATGCGAAATGGCTAAGAGCAGTAAGGACTGATCAGGGACCCTTGGTCCTCCCACGAAGCTATAGATACCGTTCTCACACTAGCAATTTATGAACACTCCTGAGGTACCTTGTTGCCGTGGTAAACCGCTAAGTTCCTAGGGGAAAGTTAAGTCTGGCTAGAGAGACATATTGCTCCTAACAGTAATCCCCTAAGCTTATCATAGAAATGGGTCATAGCAATTAACAGAGTGTGCATGCAACCGTCTTTTAACATCATAATATATAATTCATGCAAACTAGGCATACCGGCTGAACAGGGCGATGACCTCCATCAAGCACCCAGAGCACGAAGTTCGCGCTCAATGGGGCGAATTCATCCATCAAGCACCCAAAACACAGAATACACAATTCCAACATAAATTAAACGCATGCATACATACGGCGGAAGCTTAAAGCATACAAGCAACACTCAGATAATTCACCCAATACACTCATAGGAATCAATCTAGCTAATATTTTACATGGAGAGCTAATCTGAAACAAAATTACAAGCATGCATGCAATCCAAGCGAATCCTACAAGTATTTCTTCCTAAATACTGGGTGGTGACTTATCTGGTAGACGCGTTTTAAAGCCTTGAGGGGAAGCCCGAAAGAGAGCCGAAAGAGAACAATATCTGCTAGCGGAGGATCTGGGTTGTTACAAATGGTATCAGAGCCCGAACAGGGGTGGATTGTGATGTCCCACATTGGTTGGGGAGGAGAACAAACCACCATTTATAAGGGTGTGAAAACCTTCCCCCTAGTAGACGTGTTTTAAAGCCTTGAGGGGAAGCCCGAAAGGGAAAGCCCAAAGAGGACAATATCTGCTAACGGTGGATCTGGGTCGTTACAAATGGTATCAGAGCCAGACACTGGACGATGTGTCAGTCTTCTCGTTATTCCCCGAAGGGGGTAGACACGAGGCAGTGTGCCAGTAAGAACGCTGGGCTCCAAAGGGGGGTGGATTTAGGGGCGGTCCCACATCGATTGGAGGAAGGAAAGATTGCCAGCGAGGACGCTGGGCCCCGAAGAGGGGTGGATTGTGATGTCCCACATTGGTTGGAGAGGAGAACAAACCACCATTTATAAGGGTGTGGAAACCTTCCCCTAGTAGACGCATTTTAAAGCCTTGAGGGGAAGCCCGAAAGGGAAAGCCCAAAGAGGACAATATCTTCTAGCCCAAAGAGGACAATATCTGCTAGCCCAAAGAGGACAATGTCTGCTAGCGGTGGATCTGGGTCGTGGACAATGTCTGCTAGCGGTGGATCTGGGTCGTTACAGCCATATTCTGTACATACAACCTCTTCCAACACAATCAGTTTCCCCTTGACCAACATAGCCTCTCTCATTTTCTTCCCAATCAACCCTTCATCATTCACAGAAACCCTAACCTAAACCTGTCTTCTTTCACAGAAACCCTAACCTAAACCTGTTATTGACCTTCTACAGAGATTTACCTTTGGAATCTGGGCGCCGCACTGGCCTCTTCGACAACCAAGTTGTCGCCTCCCTTCTCGCCAAAATTGGCTTCTTCGCCCACTGTGGCGACTCTACCCGCTTCAACATTGTCTTTGTCCCTTGCTCTAGGTTTCCCCCTTCTACTTCTTGGGTTAGAAATATTATCACTGGAGCCAAGCAGCATCGTTGCTGAGCAATGATCCCTCTTCATGGGTAGACATATTCTCGCCAAAGCCAAGGCAGCATCGCGCTGAGCGGCTATCCCTCTGTAGTTTTTTAAGGTCAAGAAAATATTTTTCTACGCCTCCTCCAAACCAGGTTGTTGAAATCTTCACGAAAAATGTTTCTCGACCTCTCTTTGAATTTTTCAGATCCAAGCTTCACGTCCAGTTCAAATCCGACGTTCAGTTTGCGGGGGGTGTTAAGAATATTTAATACTAAATTATAGTTTATCATATATATCATATTTGATATTTTATTATAAAGCAAATATCTAGATATTTGTTTTCTTATCATAGGTATCTTTCCATTTATTGTTATTTGTGTTTATTATTCTTTCCATATCCTTATAATTTATTTTATTATAAATAAGATAAATTTCACATCATTTAGATGTAATAGATTAAGCAAACATTTTCAAAACCTAATTCAGACAAACATAGGATTATTATTATAAAATAGAGACAAAGAACAGGCAAACTCAAATTCGATGACAAGGAAAACGGTAACTCACATGCCATAAATGTGCCACCCACACACTCCAAGGAAGACTCAAGCACGAGTTAACGCACTGGTTTTACGGGTTGGATCAAGTCAGGTCAAGTTTTCGGTTCAGACACAAGGTCACTTAGTTCACGCGCACAGGTTTTGGGTTGGACGCGAGTCAGACGAGTCGAATTAACTAGAGGCAGGACCCTGGTCGGTGCCAGACACGTTGCTCCTCCCTACGAACAACGTGTTTCTTGTGCTCGTCTGCACACGTTTTTCCCGTTTCTCACCAACGTGTGTCACTCTAATATTCAATGTCTCTTACCTTCAAAGTTAAAAATTAAAAATTAAAAATTAAAAATTAAAAATTAAAAATTAAAAAAAAAAAAAAAAAAAAAAAAAAAAAAAAAAAAAAACTAAATTCTCATTATGTTTTTAATTTCAAACTAATTTCTTTACATTTTTATATCTTTTTGCACAAAACTCAAATCAACTCGGTTTCTTCTCCAAATTAGTTGAGTTTTAATCCATTTTCATCCAGGTATTTTTCTTATAATTTTCAATCATCTATAGACGAACATATTCATACTCAAACTTGGATGAAATCAAGTTCTTAACGAATCTTGTGACCACCAAAAATTTAATTTCTAGCTTAAATTTTTGTAAACTCGTGAGTAATCAATTCTAGGGTAACATATCAAAAATTCACTCTAACTCACAAGATTTCTCTCGAGTCTAGAGAGTGAAGAGATTGAATTATAGACCTTTGAGATAATAATTAACGTTTTATGTCATTTATCGAAATTTAATCATTTAGAATTGTATCGCTAAGCACGATTGTCACGCACACAACTTTTTTTTAATTAAAAAAAAAAAAGCACACTAACAATTATTAAAGGTTGTTGAATGAGGAAAATGAAAAGTAGCTTTTGTTCCCAATTTAATTTTTGAAGTCCATCAAAAAAGTCAAATTATTATAAAAGTAAAATAAATAAATAGAAAGGAAAAGTAAAAATGAGTTTTCTTTTGTAAGACAAATAAATACTTTTAAACCTTTAATAAATACTAAAATTAGTATTTAAAAAATAATTAGTTTAATAATTATTTTATAAAAGGCATATTTTAAGAAATATTTAAACTCTTTTTAAAAATTAATATTTATTTTAATGTTAGGGATAATTATGAAAAAAAAAATTTGGAAAAAAAAAAAAAAAACATTATTTTCAAATATTTCTATTTTATTCTTCACATGATAACTTCGGATCTTGTCCTATCAACATCAAATCTTCTACCTATCCTCAATTGGTTTTTCAAATTCCTCTCGTTACAAATATTTGGTGTACTTTTTGAAAATAAAGTTAGGTCGAGGTTCAATGAATTAAGTATCGAAAATTAATTTAATCATCGACGGTCTACTTTTGTGTCGTGAATACACGAGCCGTGTGTTTTTGAATTTGATGTTGTACATACTCGATCTGTATGTTGTATCGGGCTGTGGTCTCTGTTGTAAATACACTCATCTTTTTCTTAGTAATAGAACGCAATGGAACGTTGCTCTCTAAATTGATTTGGCAATATGGTTTATGTTTTTAATTCGGTTTAAAATCCGTCACATGGAGCATTGAATACTAGTTTCCTAATCACATGGAACATTAATAATGTTGTTTTTTTCCCCTTTTTGATGATTAAAAAAGTGGCAACTTTTTGCTCACCTTTGGGCAAACAAATTACAGTACAAACCATCATGAGATCAACCAAATCATAATCTCAATCTAATACTATTTTGACCATTTCGAGTTCGATTTGTGCTACCCGTTCTAATTGGTCGTGTGTCGATTTTGAATCTTTCGTGTATCGGTAGATCAGTTCGTTGAGCTGAAAATGACCCAAAAATGCAGCCTAAATAACAATCTTCTTTATCAATACAAACAAGATCTTCTAAAAAGAAATAAAACTATTTCTGCAAAAATAATTCACAGCCTCTCCCCATCTTCTTTTCTCCTCTTTTATGTACTTTGTGTACAACAATCCTTCTGTGATTGATAAACTTCAATGTGTTGTTGTATTTTATACATCATCTTTTGCTTGTGTGAGCCTCGGTTTTCAAGTACTCGTAGCTTTCGGATTTTGTATCTTCCTCGTCCTCCATACTGTCGCCTCCCGTCGTTGAATACCCTCCGTTTCCAGCCAACTGGAATGGACCTTGTGGTGAGGCTGACTGGGAGCTGCTCACTTTTGAGGACTCACCACACCCATCTTGGGATGTCCATAGATCTCCTAGAACGACTGGAGATCGGTCTGCTGCTCTGGTAGCTGGAGTCGAGGGAAGTCGTCGTGTATGAAGACGGTATTTCTGCATTGACAAGCAACCGATTGTTCTCGTTATCATCGAGATTTTAGGATAATGAGTTGCAGATGGGAATGTTTTTGGAACCTTACTTGTAAATGACTTTTTACTTCATCATTGGTCAGGCCATCTACCTGCATCATCTCTCTTATTTGCTTCGGCGTTGCAACTGCATTTGATCGAAAACCCCGAGTTAGAGACGGTTAATCTGTTCTCGTTTCATCGACACAGAAAATGATCCAACAACAGTTCAAGAGAAATGTTCATCATCTAGTTTAAGCTAGTTGCTCATATGAGGAACCAACAGAAACTTGCATTTGATTCAAACATGTAAAGCAAGACAAGTCTTTCTTGATCTCATGGATGGTTCTCACCTTGTGAACCTCCAAGTTGCTGCAAGGCATTCACGAATCGTCGATGCAACTCTGGAGACCAGCACCTCCTCTGCTTCCGGGCAGGCTGCTGATGCTGTGGTGGCAACACCGTGCGTAGATTCGACAGAGCATCGGGAGCAGACGGCAAAGTCGCTCGGTTGCCACTCGACCCCAAAACACAGGAACCCAATTCTTGTTTAGGATTCTTCAAACTGGGAGTGACCAAAGAAAGTGCACACATGGGAGACTCCATCTTCTCTTGCTTGTTCACAGCAGCCATGGCTGGAAAAGCAGAAGAAGATGACTTGAACCCAACAAATAATCTCTCCTCATTCTTGTTTCTACATGGTGGAAACCTATCCTCTGCAGCAGTAGCTAAATACCCACACCCCTCGTTTCTCTACCACAAACAAAAATAAAGAAAACGCTGAATACTACCCCTAATTGAATGGATCATAGTTTCAAAACAACCTCCCAACAATGCATCAAATTCAGTCCATGTTTATGTACCTTGGTTTTGGTTTGAGTGTTTTGGAGGTCATCAGAGTTCCATAGCTGAACAGAGCTCATCCATTCCTTCTTATCTCTACAATCCTGTTTCTTCTCATTGTCATTAGGGGAATCCTTGTTCAATGAAATGAACTCCTCCAGAACTGGTTTGGCCTTTGGGGAAGAACAAGAAGAAGAAACACATTGCAGAGAAGAGCCCTTCAAAGCAAGGATCGCTACAAAACATAGAGAAACGAAAGCTAAATCCAGAATCACCCAAAAACAACAACAACAACAACAACAACAAGCAAGCAAGCAAAGAAAAAATCAACCCCAAAAACAAAAACCAATGAAATGAAATCCAAAAACCCATGACTCAGAATGAAATCAAAGGTCCAAAAACACCAAAATCTCACCATCGTTCAATAGAAGCATACAGAAGGGGAGCTCGCGCTTAAAGGCATCGATCTTCTTCATTTCCTCCTCCAAGCTGTTGATGAAATCACCGAGCCTGGAGACACGGTCAGAAGCATTGGCAAGCAGGGAAATCTGATGAAGGAAATCAGAGACGGTTTTGGGACGAAAATCCCAGGTGAATTTAGGCGAAACAGAAGGCATTTCTTAATTATCCGATTGAGACCCAGATCTTGGATGGAGAGGATGAAATTAGTGAAGGGTTTAGTTAATGGGGTTCTTCAGGAAAAGAGGGGAAGAAAGAGAAGAGTGTGAATAGAAGAAGAAGAACAAAGAAAATGAGAATAAGACGCGGAGATTCTGCCTTGCGATGCACAAAAGGCATCGCCGATTTTAGACGGAGATTCGAGCGACTCCCCTGCTTCAACCCACTCTCCTGTCGTCGCGTTTTTTTTTTTTTTTTTTTTTTTTTTTTTTTTAATTATTTTTAAAATTATAATTTAATAAATATGTATTTAAGTTAAAATTAGAAAGGAATATGGTTTAGGAAAATATTTTAGAAAAAAATAAAATTAATTAAAAACATTAAATATTATTGTGTAATTAATTTTTTAAACAAAATATTTCAACAAATATCCCAAATACATTATATGTTTTAAAACAATTAAATTTTACTAAAAATATATAAAATGGGAATGAAAAAATATTTTTTTTATGGGAACAAATCTTTATTACTTATATTTTGAAATTTTTATATATAATATTAAAAAAAATTCATACATAACTCTATACCTCATATATTAAACACTTTTATATATAAAAAATACAATCTTTCCGAATTGAACTGCTCTAAATACAAATTATTTAAGTATATAAATTAAATAACTCGACAAACTAAACAAACTTTAAATTTTGTAAAGTTGAACCGGTTGTCTTTTCGATATTGTAATGATCTAGATGTCTAGGTGGCTTTGACTCGTTACCACTCAAATTTAGAATATTTTTAATGTATTTTTAATGTGACTAAATAAATAAATATACAATAGGAAATTATTATTAAATAAGGAGTTAATTTTTTAAAAAAGTTAATATTTAATTTATATTGGAATTGGGAAAGGAAGGAATCTGAGATAAACCGGACTTTTGAACCAAAAAACAGGCACTAAATTCTGGTCAATGTTGTGAAACAAGACATAAATGACAACTTTCACCTAATATATTTGAATTCCTTAAATTTCTTTTTTTTTTTTTTTCTTTTTTATAAAATAAATGTAAATTAAATTTTTCTTTATTATTATGCAGCCCACCATAGTGGAATTTACCATTTTGAGACCAAAATTTATTGAGATTCCAACCCCAAATAAACTATAATTTGTGTTTACGACCCATTTTGGTAATTGACCATAATATTTTAGAGCTTTACAACTTACTTGTAAGATTCTTTTTTTGTTCTTTGTGTTTTTTTTTTTTTTTTTTTTTTTTTCCTTCAAATTTCTAAGGGAATATTGTGCTTATTCCTAAACCTATGCTCAAGTTGTGGGTTTTTCCTTTACCAAAAAATATATAGTTTCCCTAGTTCTATTTTTTTTTTTAGAAATTAAAAAATAATAAATACGAGAGGAAGAACTTTACATTTGTAGAAACCGCAACATGCAAATTTACCTGAAATATTCCAACCATGCAGAAGTTCTTCAATTACATGAGATATCCTTTTTTGCTATGATTTGAATACAGAGCAAGATTTGTGGGAATCTCTCAAAAGAAAACCTCGAAGTGATTAGAGAATAAGAGTTAGAATTCTTACGATGATAGAGTTTCATTGTCGAAAGAAAGTGAGAGAGCTAAGTTGTCTTTTGTCTCCACCCAAAATTTTATTTATTAGTATTTTTGAAAAATAGTTATTAAATAATATATTTGAATATCTCATATATAAAATCTAGTATCTCATTTAAATTATTTTAAAATATTATAGGATAACCTAATATATATTTAATTAATTTGAATCACTATATATATATATATATAATGAATAAAATATCGTCAATGTATTTTACTTTCGATATATTTAATATATTAAATATTAGTTGGGAGTAAACTCTTAAAGTAATACTTTAAATTAATATTAATTAAATTATTGTAAGTTACGAAGGAATGTAATTAATTAATTAAATTCTTTAATTAATTAATTTTTATTTATTAACTATATGTCATTCTATACTATACTAGAGTTACAATTTTTATCCATTCATATAATTATTACAAACAAGTCAACCCGAGTTATTAGTAGTTACAATTGAATCCAAAGTCAATTTTACTTTTGTAATACGTCTAAATAATTTGAACTTATTTCTGGTATTAGATTCCTTCCTTTCTCCAAAAGATTTATCCATTCAAGTTACAATTTACATGTAGCTTTATTAAAGATTTATGAATTGATCTTCTAAAAGGAATAAAAAAAACTTTGAATCTTCGAAGAATTTAAATCCATTTTGTCGTCATCAACTTTAAAGAATCTTCTCGTCATTTTTAATTAGGAGCGGTAGACCTTCTATAATATCAAACAAGTTCTGGCTTAACCTTAATATTCGAACCATCAATTTTTGAAACGTTAATTAATATTTTATTCATTAAAATACTTCGAAAACGTAGATTAATAGAGATATTTGAAATCATTAACCATCTACTTATATAACAATTTAGAACAAAATAGTGATAAAAATAAAAATGGTTATTTTCAAAAGTTCAACCAATAAAATAAATATTTAAAAAGAAACCAAAATCTACCATTTGAGTTAAATTAAAAAAAAAAATATCTTTCTCGATTATTTTTAACAATAAAAAAATTGCTATGCATTTTCAATTTCGAAAGAATTAATAGATTCGTAAATTTAAAAAATATATAATATATCTACGAAAATAAATATGAAAATTTATATCATATTTAATAACATCTCTTTTCTTAATCTATTTTTAAAAATTCACATAATATATTTTTTTTTTTTTGTAATTTATTTATGAAAAAATATATATATATATAAAAATTTTAAGTGAATTTATTTATTTAAAAAAAATTTAATTTTCTTGATATTTGAAAATGGTGTAAAAAGTAGGGTGGGAAACAGGAACGTGTAAAGGACGCGCGATGATGGCGAGTGGGGAAAGCAAAGAAGAAAAGTGTGGGATTCCAAAAATGGATTGAAACTCAACAATTGTGGCAGAGGCAGGGGAGATGTTGAGCTGGGAACCCGAGGCGTGCGGAAGATGCTGTCTACACGATTCCAAAACGACACCGTTCTTTTCGTTTTCCATTCGTACCCACTCTTATCTAGATTCCTTTTTTTTTTTTTTTTTTAATTTAAAAAATATATATATATATACATTTTTTAGATTTCCGTAAAAAAAGAAAAAAGAAAAAAAAAAAAAACATTTAAAACGCGGCGTTTGGATGGATGCATTATCCCCACTCGTTTTCCACCTCTCCAATCAATCTTGTCGGACGCTTCTACCTAAAGATTCTCCTTCATTCCTACCCTTCCAACAAATTAAATAAATAAAAATACTTTAATATATTAAATGTGAGATCTTAATTGATCTTGTTTATTTGATGTAACGAGACAGATACTTAAATATCTTTCTGGAACACCTCTAATAGAGGGACAAATAGTCAATTTTGAAACAACTTTTTGTCAACCTCTTTTAGATATGAATCTATCTAATCCAAAACGGTCTCAATTTCAATTCAAACATGGGTTTGATTCACATTTCATGTTTTGAGAAATATTTACCATTCGAAAAGAGGAAAAAAACAGAGTCTTTGTCTACAGAAATGCCAAATGTATAGAACACGAGATAGTGCTTTTTCAACTCTCTCAAAATGGAATCTATTATAAACCTCTAATATACAAATTGTATACATATTTTAGTAAGAGTATATTTAGACGGGATTGAATTTGTTAATGAATTTAAATATTATATATTGTTATATGGTTTAAGAGTATAGTAATACAAAATTGAAGGTGGAGATTTGAGTGGTTTTTGACTTTAGGTTATTAATGGTTAGGAGGATGATAGTGGAGAATCTTATACATTCATTGACCCATGATGAGACTAATATTTTAACAAAATACTCTTTGAGCCATTCAAACACAATGCATTACCCTTTAGCACTTTTTGGTCAATCCCAAAGAGTTTTAGAAAAAGGGCAAAACTGGAATTATATAATTCACCGATTCAAGGGTGTGATCCTCGCTTTCTTTCATAGCTATCAAACAATATGATATGGTTTCAAGTATAGCCTCGAATGGTTTAGTTTCTCTTATCTTTCATTTAAAGGGATGGTTTTGAGGCTCTATTCTTATATTTGTCGAATTCATCTTGACATTCGGTAAAAGCGAGACCAAGTCTTAGAAAAAATTACAGATTTAAATCTCTCCACCCTAAATATAATGTATGGTTAAAAAAAAAAAAAAAAAAAAACATTTTAAAGGGTAGTTATCAATTGAACTATGCTCAAGTTTATAAATATTTTTTTAAAAAAATATATAAATATTAGCGATATTTCTTATGGATTACAAAAAAAAATATTTAAAAAATAAAAATAGGGATTGAATTGGGGTCTCTAATTAAAAGGGGTTTAAAAAGTATTTTCTCTTTTACTTTTGGTTATGGACATGTTACCCACACTCATATCACATTATTAAAAAGGAGATAGGGATGTTTTTTTAATTATTATTTTTATTAAAAATAAAAGAATGCCACATTCTCCTGCACTATTTAGCATGTGATTTTTTTTTTTTTTTTTTTTTTTTTAAATCAAGAAGCTCAAAACATTTTTTTTATAAGGGTGTGAAAACTTCTTCCTACTCATTTTAAAAATCTTGAAGGAAGTTCGAAAGGGAAAATCCAAAGAGGCAAATATTTGTTCACGATGGGCTTGAACTGTTACAAATGGTATTACAACAAGACATCGAGCGATGTGCCAACAAGGAGGCTGAGCCCCAAAATGGGTAGACACAAGACAGCCAACCAGGACGCTGGGCACAGAAACAGGTGAATTTGAGAGGTCTCACATTAATTGGAGAAGGGAACGAGTGCTAGTGAGGATGTTGGAGCTTGAATGGGGGTAAAATATAAGATCCTACGTCGATTGGGGAGGAGAACGAAATATTGTTTATAAGGACGTAAAAACTTCTTTGATCTAAAAATCTTGAGGGAAAGCCTGAAGAAATAAAAGAAATATTTATTTTAGAAAAAGAAATAATATGTTTTAGGTAAAAATAAAAGAAAATAAAAAGAAAGAAAGAAATATTTATTTGACTTAGTAAATAAAAGTTGGATGTAATTTCAATTATGTTTGTTAAAAAATGAAAAAAAAAAAAAAAAAAAAAAGGAAAAAAGTTCAAAAAGTTCGCATGTGATGCCTTGCGTGGACTTCTTTTCCATTTATTTTATTTTATTAAAAAAAAATAAGACATTTTTCACGTGATTAAACATAATACCTCAATTTCATCGTATTTTCGTCGGTCATGTTTCTCAAACATCCTTTTACGACACGCTTTAATTAGAAAAAAAAAAAAAAAAAAAAACCATATTTGACATTCATGGACCCAGGCCCATAAAAACCATTTATTCTTAGACAGGCCATTTATTTTTTCATGGGCCTGTAATGGGCCCAGGCAGGCCCATTAGAAATGAAAGAGGGAGGGAGGAGAAAGGGGTAGAAAGGTAATTTTCTTTGGGGGGAGGTTTCACTGACTTTGAGATGATAAAAATGGGTACCCATCATCTTCTTCTTCACACACTGAATTATATAAAAAGGAAAAGAAAAAGGAGTTTCCAATTCCCAATGCTGAGAAGAGATTTCTGGAGCTGAAACCAGAGAGGGAAGAAGGATTTGAGGTGTGATGATGATCACCGCCTTTGTGAAGCCCTAGAAAGGCGATTTGAAGGAGGCAGATAAGGAATTTGCAGTGCGTGTGTGTGTGTGAGGAAGATATAGATATAATAATTTCTTCTGCTGATAGGGCAGTGGGTTTGGTGAGCTTTCACGTGCTCTGCTCTGCTCTTTCATCATCCATTTCAGTGGCTCTGCTCTCGCCACATCTTCTTCTCCAATCAATCAATTTCCTTCTTCTTCTTCTGCTTCTTCTTCTTCTTCTTCTTCTTCTTCTTCTTCTTCTTCTTCTTCTTCTTCTTCGGTTCTCGATTTCGCCTCTTTTAACCCTCACTATGTTAGCCTAGTGCCTTGCGATTGACTCCGAGTGTTCAATAACGACGAGATGGATCGGTCGGCGCTCACTGTTGGTCCAGGAATGGACATTCCGATCATGCATGATAGCGATCGTTACGAGCTTGTGCGGGACATTGGCTCTGGGAATTTCGGGATTGCTAGATTGATGAGAGACAAGCAGACGGGGGAGCTCGTCGCCGTCAAGTACATCGAGAGAGGTGAGAAGGTTAGTGTGATAAAACTGCCATTGCTGTTGTGTTTAGCTTCCTTTGAATTCACTGAGGATTTTCCCCCTTTCAAAATGAATTGGCTGAATACCATGAACCTACTTCAACTTTTCTGCTTTTGGTATTCATTTTTCATGATTATTGTGTTTTTTGATTTGTGGAATTGCTTACAGATGGTTCTATTTATTGTTGTTATCGAATTGGACAACCAAAGTTTTGTTTCTTCTTGATGATGAGTATCTATATTACATGTTCGTGACATTTTTCAATTTATTTTCTTACCTAAGATTAAAAGTTGTATATGTAAAAAAAAAAAAATAAATAAATAAATAAATAAATAAATGAAAAGAAACACACTAACATTAAAAACAGAAAAATATTGCAATTAAAATTAAAATCAATTAAATGATTGAGAACATAAAGAAAATTAAATCAGTTGTATATTTCTATATTCTTAAAAGGCACTTGGTATTTTATGAATTTCAAGACATTCTGTGAATTATAAATTCCTTTTTTTAAAAAGAATATTACATCGAATCTATGACTTACTGGAGAAAGTAAAGATGCCTAATTCATTGAGCTATATTGTTGTGAGTTATAAGTTATTATTAAATTATTGTTACAATTACAACTTACAAATGTATGTATTACTTGCTTGTATCTCGTAATCCGTGCTTGTAAACATTAATAATTAGTTCTTTGAAGGTCGATAGATCGGAGAAGAGTTGACAAACATATCACTTGCAATAGACTGCACTAACAAAATATTTTGCGAAGTATTTGATTAGTTTTAATTATATTTAGTTCTGTTAATCAAATGGTGATTTACCAGTTCCATTGCATTTGACAGATAGATGAGAATGTGAAGCGGGAGATAATAAATCACAGATCTTTAAGGCATCCTAACATTGTCAGATTCAAGGAGGTTTGCTTTTTACTTAAATTTGGCCTCATCCTCATCCAGGCAGAAGAATGTTTTCACCTAATATATGACATTGAAACAGGTGATCTTAACCCCAACCCATCTGGCAATTGTGATGGAATATGCATCTGGAGGAGAGCTCTTTGAGCGGATCTGTAATGCTGGGCGGTTCAGTGAGGACGAGGTTTTATAGGTCCATTGAAATTCTTGATTTAGAACCTTGTACCATCGTTACCTGAATTTAAGTTTTCTTGATCTGCAGGCGCGTTTCTTCTTTCAGCAACTCATATCAGGTGTCAGTTATTGTCATGCAATGGTGTGTAAATGATTTACATTTGATGTCTTTATCATTTCCTTTGTGCCCTCAGAGGCGTAAGTCATTGCTAGAAATACTGTGTTTTAAGTAATTGTTAACCTTCACTCATTTTCTGCAGCAAGTATGTCATCGTGATTTGAAATTGGAGAATACATTGCTGGATGGAAGTCCTGCTCCTCGCTTGAAAATTTGTGATTTTGGATACTCCAAGGTACAACCAACTTCTTGTGTTTCTGCGCTGCAAGTAAAATTTTAAAGTTCGTATATTTTGACAACAATAAAGACTCCACTGCATTAAGTGTCTTATTTGATGGAATTTTGTTCGTTGTGGTGGAGAAAATTTAGTGGATTCAACTGAATCTGTTGTTTCTTTTGCCTGCACATTTTGATTTGGTGTCTACTTTCAGTCTTCTGTGCTGCACTCGCAGCCAAAATCAACGGTTGGCACCCCTGCGTATATTGCTCCTGAGGTGTTGCTTAAGAAAGAGTATGATGGCAAGGTAGTATTATAGCCATTCATATTCTTTCTAAAGTTATAGTCTAAAGCTTTTTATTCAAATGAATTATCAGTTTAAACCCGTACGTTCATGTCTATACATTTCAGATTGCAGACGTGTGGTCGTGTGGGGTGACCTTATATGTCATGTTGGTGGGTGCATACCCCTTTGAGGACCCCGAAGACCCGAAAAACTTTCGTAAAACAATTCAGGTGATAGGCTAAACTTGCTGAATGGATAGTTGGAATTCAATCATTTGGCTAAAACATTTGATTGTTTATTGCAGCGAATCCTGAATGTACAGTACTCAATTCCTGATTATGTTCTTATTTCTCCCGAGTGTCGCCATTTAATCTCTAGGATTTTTGTTGCAGACCCAACAAAGGTTAGACTCACCAATCTTGTTCATACATAAAATAACCCAATCACATAGCAAAATATTACTTTCTAAATGGCTGATGAGATTCTATTTTGATATATGACTTGATGTCAACTTCAATCACCTGGAATAGAGGATAACAATCCCGGAGATAAGAAACCACGAGTGGTTTCTGAAGAATCTTCCAGCCGATCTCGTAGACGAAAGGGTGATGAATAACCAATACGAGGAGCCTGATCAACCCATGCAAACGAGTGAAGAAATCATGCAGATAATCGCCGAGGCTGGCCTTCCCGCTGCCGGGACACAGAGCCTCAACCAGTACCTTACTGGCAGCCTTGATATCGACGACGATATGGAGGACGACCTAGAGACTGATCCTGACCTCGATCTTGATATCGACAGCAGTGGAGAGATTGTCTATGCAATGTAATTGTTTATATACCTTTCATAGTTTGTAGGGTACAAAGGAGAGTAAGCACATATTGTACCACGCTTAGACCACGAAGGCTGGAGAGATCCTGAACCCATTGGATAGAGGTTTACTGATAGAATTGCAAACCGAGTCCAGTGGATCCATCTGTTTCTATATATAGCTTGGATTTGGGTTTCAATGGCCACCTTTTACATGTGTTTTCTGTATAATTTGTCTATCACAATACACGCACGCCCCATGATCTGCAGTTGTATATTTTCTGTAGCAAATATTTGAACTTCTTGTCAAACATATGTTTTCATATCTGCATCCAATAATATGAATAGGAAAAAGGAAGATGCAAATAGTAAATTCCCATTTGATGACAAATTCATTACAGGTCCTAAATGGCTATCAAAATATGTATATCAGTTATAAAAAGAGCACGAATAACAATAAGAGTTTTAGGTAAGTTACACCCGATTCACCCCATGGTCAACTTTTTGAATTCGCAGTTTCCTGCACTTGTCCTTCGTTTGAATTCTAATCTCCAAATGATTCAACTCAGTTCATGTGACGGTGGTTCTGGTTGGGTTTGAGCCTCCGTCTGTGGAGGAGCTGGCGATTGTGGCTGGGTTTGAGCCTCTGTCGGTGGAAGAGCTGGTGGTGGTTGTGATTGGGTTTGAGCCTCTGGGTGTGGAGGAGCAGGTGGTTGTAGTTGGGTTTGAGCCTCTGTCTGTGGAAGAGCTGGTGGTTGTGGTTGTGGTTGGGTATGAGTCATAGCCGGGGCCGAGAGGGTTACTTCCTGAGCATACACGCCTGGTGGAGGAGGGTACCCACTCTGTGCGTAGACAGGTTGAAAAGCGACGGGAGGCTGCTCCTGTCCCCCGCTTACTGTTTGATAATAACCAGACTGGTCATTCCCTGTCTGAGGAAGTGATTGGGTCAGGTCGCTCGGGTACGTCCAGTAACCGTTCATAGAGTTGACAACTGGCTGGCTGTCGGAAACTTGGTATGCTGCAGTCGTATATGTACCTTCAGTGTCGGTTCCATTTGTTGATAGCACACCAGGTGGTGCACCTCCGGAGTTAAGGTACATGTTCTGCTGATCGTAAGGTGGAATTTGGTCCGAGTAGTTTTGCCCATAACTCGATACCTGTTGGGAGTAGGTCTGATCATAACCATGAGTGGCGACTGAACCTGGCTGACCATAACCATAGCCAGGATATGGAGGAGTTGACCCAACCTGAGACTGTTGGCCATAGTAATTATATCCTGTACTTTGTTCTGATGGCTGAATACTTGCTTGGTTCGCATGATCCCAGCTTCCTACTTGAGTTGGATAGTTACTATAATACGGAGGCCCTGGGGGCGGAGGATAGGTTCCTGGCGCATATCCATATTGGGGTTGTTGTTGCTGTTGCTGCAAGGGAGGTTGTTGTCCAGCTTGAGACCAATTGGTAGGAGGGGGGTAAGTTGATTGGGCATAGCTAGTAGTTTCAGATGTATTCACCAGACGTTTCTGCAGAAAGGGGGGGGGGGGGGGCATTTATGTCTCAGAGATAATAACATTCAAATTCCAGCAGCCTATCAAAGCTCATGTCAATCTCTTAAAAAATGAATGAAATTTTAAACGTTCCTATTGAAAGATAGTTGAAATGATGTGCAGTTGAACTTCAGCTACCATATGAGCCTAATGTTCAAAAACACAAGCCAAGAAAATTACGAGCCGATTAAGAATGACTGTCAAAGTGCTTAAAAAGATGGTTTTAAGGGTTAAAAAGTGTTTTTAAGCGCTAGAAAAGTCATTTCAAACAGAGCCTTTATCAGACAATCATAGAAAATAAATAATGTAAAATATTGCCTTTCAATACTTGCGGATTTTCATGCACGTGATAATCTACCAGATAAAGAAACCACAGAAATCTCAGCAGAAAATTAGTAGAGCCAGAGAAAATCGGGGACATAGGTGAGGAGAAGTTTGCCGGTATTTCGTAGTGCTTCCATTTAGAATTTTAGGAAACCATTCTCCCTGATGTAAAAAGATGCAAAGGCAATAAAGGGAGTTGATGACTCACCCCACTCATTACTTCATTAATCAATTCTTTAGCTGACTCAATCTGCTCCTTCAGCCCATTAATATAAACATTTCTCTCTGTCGATGTATCTCCGGGAGGAAGGTGCAAAGGGATAACCTGAAGGGTGGGAGTCCATACAAGAAGATGATAAACAGCATTACCGGACAATGTTTAGATTAAAATGTGAAAATTTTGAAAACAACCTTGCATATTTTCAATATTTTAAATCCATTATCAAACACGTATCTAAAAATAACAGGCTGTGAATCTTTGTTTCAAATTCTTGTAGGATCATCAACCAAATGCATCCTTAGATGTACGAATGATGAAATGGAGAATTTTTTATTTGAAGTATACTTTTCTAGTAAACTTTCTGAGTCTGACAATTCAAGGTTACAAATCTAACAAAACAGGGTCGAGCAGTAATGTTACTGTGCTTGCTAATTTTAGAAACTCTAAGCTGTTCTTGAACTGCAATAATCGCAATGGAAATGGTTCAATAGACTCTAATTCCCACAAATTACATACCTGAACACGAGCTGCTGACTTACTCTGTATGCTCTTTATAGTCTCGCCTCCCTTTCCAATGACAAGTGCAACCTATAACAACATTCTTATCATAATATTAGATTAACCTTAAAGGATGGATAAAACACAATAAAAGCAATTACCTTATTATTAGGAATCTTCATTACGAACTGCTCAACTCCAGGTTGACTTGAGGTCATTCCCTGATTTGTGGTTGCAGGAGAAGCTCCTGAATCTGCCTGTTACATTAAGGTGTCTAAATAGCTTCACATCTCCAACATACAAAAATTGACAATGATAAAGCATTTTAATCAGCGCTTTACCTCTGCCATTACTTCATTGATAAGCTGTTCTGCCCTGCTAACTTGTTCTGAAGTGCCCATTAATTCCACATCTCTTGTCAGAGATTGAGGATCAGCTTCGAAATCTCTGGTGATCTGAATTTTAGCCCCTGACTGGAGTTGAAGGTATTTGATGGTTTCTCCACCTTTCCCAATAATCAACCCAACCTACAAAAGGATATGAAAAGAAAAAATCAGCTTGACAGCAGTAGGCAAATGGTAATCTAACAGACAAGATGGCAACCAAGTACCTTAATATTTGGAATATTTATTTTCTTACTCGTGCTTTGAAAACCATGGTATGGACCTGTTTGAGTACCAGAAGAAACTGAACAACTTGAAAGTTAGCAAAATCTGGAATTGGAAATTTGTGCTTCTTTTCAATAGAAACATAACTACATGCTTAGTATTTACAGAACAGTGAATCTCAAAGTTGCCAATGCATGTTGAAAAATCGAATGCAAGAAGTGATACATGACATGACATGACACAGAGTTTGAGTATAAAAATAAAGGAATGTCTACTTCGTGATTAGTAAGCATACTAAATGTGCTGAAAAAGAATCTCAAGTAACAGGCAATTGAATATAGAATTAAGACTACATAATCGTACCTCGAAACTAATACAATTAGTTTTTTGTAAAGAAGAGTTACACAATCCATTATAATAAATAAACAAACAAAGAAGAGAAGGGGAAAAAAAGAAAGATTGTCAATGTGAATTGTATAATACACAGCCTCAAATTGAAGTGTCTCGTGGAAGGGGCATTGGCTTAGTCTGGAAAAAAAAGAAAATAGATACGGAAACTAGAATGCATCGAGAGGAGTTACATACAGTTCCTAAACTGCTTGCTTAAAACTCTCCTTTTGTTATCAACTAAAAGAAACAGAAATTTCTAGTCTAAACTACCCTCTAATTACTACAAAAAGATTCCCAATTCCCATTAATTACATAAAGGTGATACTAGTAACTATTAAAGACTTCAATTGGGGAAAAATTACATGAAGGTGTAGTTGAATGAGAGAAACTTCCCTTCCCTAGCTCTATCACCTCTACCCACCCTCTAATCTTGTCATTGAACACAGTCATTTCTCTCTCTCTAAAAATCCCATAAGCCTAAATCAATAATGTCGAGGAGGATCTTTGCCTTCTTTTTGACTGTAGCCCAAAGGCAATTGGGAAGTGTTCTCCTTTGTAGTTGAGTGGAAGCACCATTGTAGATTGAAGCTCTGACAGATGAAGTTTCATTAACTCCTTAATTGGCAGTGAAGAGGACGTGATTTCAACTCTCCTTTGTATTTAAACACAAATTGCACTAGTTTGAATTGAAGGACAGAAAACGAAGGCCATCTCCTTTGATCTCTTTCCAGGATTAATACTCCCCCAAACGAAGGGCCACACAAAAAATTCACTTTTTCGGGGTTCTTATCCTTCTTTATTGCAAGAGCGAGTGCTATTGGAAGAAGAAACTATTTGTAATCAGGATTTGCAACAAGGACCTCAGCCAGAAGTTCTCTGATGTCTAAAAGTTTCATATTCTTCAACCAAAGCCTCAAAATCTTCCATCTCTGCCTCTAACAAGTTCCTTTTAGCAGTGATGCTCCACAAAGGAGTCTCACCATCCAACACATTGCATACCAACCCTTTTCTTTTTCTTCTTGTTACTAATAGCATACATCAAGGGGAAATAGTCTATCCAATCTATCATCCATAAAGGTCTTTTACTTCCCAATTTTAACAATGGAAAACCTTCCCCAGTGACTCCTTAGCTACATTAAAGACCACAAAGGAGGTCTTCCACTGTCAATTCAGCAGTCTTTTGTGTACCAACCTATCTTCTATCGACACTCTCCCACAAATGTTTTCAATGATCACAAAACTTAAGCAAGATTGATCCAAATGATACCATAGCTAGAGGTGGAGCTATATAAACATGGAGCTACTTATTGTTAAACGTGGAAGGGAGATTTTCATTTGCATCAAACTACAAGTTTCGACAATGGGAGATTTTCATTTGCATCAAACTACAAGTTTCGACAATGGGAGATTTTCATTTGCATCGACATCCCCATTGTCAGATATGATATCAACAGGGTGGAAACCTACATAAAGAAGTAATGTCTATATCACTGGGTTCTAATGGATAGAAACGGCATAATTCTCTCCAAAATTCTTTCCTGAACCCTTGGATAAGGTGGCCGAAAGATTGATGTCACCCCACAAAGAAGACTCATCTTCAAATTAAAATTTGATAGACCGCAAGAAGGCTTCTCCAAAATTTCCATAGCAGAGATTACCCTTTTGCTATGACTCATCCCAAAGCCCTAAAAAGGCTCCATAAAGGCCCACTCCAGTTCCCCTTGTCTAAAAAATATAGGTCGACAAAATTTAACAAACTTGACAATAAAATATCAGAGAAGCGCAAAATCTTAAAAGCTAGAACAAAATCAGAGTAATGGACAAGAACGTTGTTTATCCACGTATCCAACATCGGCGTATTTCTATGCTATCAACATAGCCAAAAATCCAACCACAAATGAATCATTAAAGACTCGTGTCGCAAGAATCCGTAACAATTCCACACATGTTCGAACAAACTCCAAAGCACAAAAATAGAGAAGCAGAACATCCACTTTACCTAAATTAAAAAGAAAAAAAAGAAAAAGGAGTCGAATAAATTGAACATGTTTACCAGGAAAGGGGGAAGCGGATGACAGTGGATTTTGAGAGGCGGGGGCAGCAGAGGGGGGTTCGTAGTCAAAGCGAGGGCGTTTAGACTCGGCATTGCTCACAAGCTTAGCAACGATTTCCTGAGCTTTCTGCTTAGCCAATTGAATGTTCTGTTCGAGCTTGCGCTTGTTAGTGTCGGGATTAAGCTCTTGGGTATCTTGGTGGTCTTTCATGGCGATGGGAGTGAGAGTGGGAGTGAAGAAGAAGAAGAAGAAGAAGAAGAAGAAGAAGAAGAAGAAGAAGAAGAAGAAGAAGAAGAAGAAGAAGAAGAAGAAGAAGCGGTGATAGGGCTTTGGAGTTCGATGAGCACAAACTCATTTCATTACATTTCCGTTTCTTCTTTCCTTTCCTTTCCTTTCCTTTCCTTTCCTTTCCTTTCTCTCTCTTCTTTAATTTTAATAAAAACTATTTTTGAAAAATTACCCAATTTTCAAAAACTGCCTTATATACCTATATTTTAAAAAATAACCATCCCCCAATTATTTATTATTTTTTTTTATTTTTTTCTAAGAAAAAATATCCATAATCCTAGAAAATCCGATCAAAATTAGCCAAAAATCGGCCCAACAGAGAGTGAAAACGAGAGGAGTAGCATAAAGAAAAGAGTTTAGAATCCGATCTAAAATCCGACCTAAATCCGACCCTTGGCCTCAATAAGATGCAGACTGAACCTTGTAGGTAATATGTAGATGACAAGCGTACATGCATTCAACCATTCAATAACATCAGAGGAACTTACTTAGAAGGAACACTAGTAAACTAGAGTTGAACGTAGTTTAGTGATTAAGATATTCACTTGTGACGACATTCTTAGAACACAGAGATACAACTTTACTGATTTATGTTGATGTAAGTATAGCTTAGCCTCATCTTACAAATTTTCTTAAAATTTAGGAAGGAATTGAAGAACATTGTGTACTATGTTCATGTTCTAGGATTTGAGTTAACTCCAACAATTATGATATGTAAATACAGCCTCCAAAACTTTCTGTGCTACTACATGAAAACACATTTAGCCTTCATTTTAAGGCTTATCTCCAATGTCCCATCACCAAAACAATCCTTCAATCAACTATATTCCGTCTCGTACTACAACAATTTATTCATCAGTTCGCTCCCTCGCCTCGTTCACTCACTTCGTTCTGGATAATTCATCTGAAACTTTCTAGGCTGCTCCTCCAATGTTCTTGGAGCCTGCTCGATTAGTTCTTCGGTGTATCTAGGTGATTCTCTTTCTGCTTCAGCAACATCGATGTCTTTCGAGGTCTTCGAAACCAGAGAAACATAGACCATACTGTTCTCAACAAACCCCCATTTGCAAAATGGGGAAGGAATATGCGTCCCCAATATGGGTAGTATGGGCCAGGCAGTTTAATGAGTGTGAAGAACAGAGCAATTGTGATCAAATGCCATGGTACTTCTAGATCCTGAATCATAGAAAGGAAAAAGGAAGACAACTATAAATGAATCGACAAGAAATGTTCAGTAGAATTCACAGGAAACTAGAAATCAATCGAGATCTTTATACAGTTCTTTATATTGTATTTCTACTGAAGAACAAGATCCAGAGTGTGTTTCAATATAAAAATGAGCAACAGGAAGACTACTAATCTGTGTTCAAACATTCCCAGGGAACCGAATTTCGAAAATGATCGTTCAAAATGAAGAATACTACAAAGACAACTAAGAACATCAAGGAGTTCTTTAAACAGCTCTTCATATTGTATTTCTACTCTAGGACAAGCTCAGGAGTGTGTTTCAAATAAAAATGAGCAACAGGAAGACTACTAAACTGTGTTCAAACATTCCCAGCTAACCAAATTTCGAAAACGATCGTTCAAAATGAAGAATACTACAAGGACAACTAAGAACATCAAGGAGTTCTTTAAACAGCTCTTTATATTGTATTTCTACTGAAGGATAAGCTCAGGAGTGTGTTTCAAAATAAAAATGAGCAACGGGAAGACTACTGAACTGTGTTCGAACATTCCCAGCTAACATTATTTCAAAAATTATCGTTCGAAATGAAGAATACTACAAAGACAACTAAGAACATCAATGAGTGTTAAAAGTAAAAGAACAATAAGAAAAGTGACTGAGCGAACACGTAAAAGAAACAACAAAGTGCTAAATCAGACAATTGATGTTTTTTTCAACTAACGTAAGATTAAAATTCAACAGCATGATTAAAGCAACATATTTATTGTTTTCGATTGCATCATGTGCAAATATAGTTATGTAATCAATCCAGAAACAGTAGAAAATGTTGTCAACCCAAGGGCGATATAAAAGCAGAGCTAAAATGGAGGATATGAGACCAATGCTTTGTCAATGAACTATCATTATGATTCATTCAACTAACGTGTCACACGTAATGGAGCGATGATGCTGAAACCTTACCTTAAGAATTGGAGATAGACTCAAAGCTGTCTGTCTCATGACCTCAGCAACAGAGAAGCCAATTATTAATGGAAATGGGACGATAAGAAGCTTCTTTTCATGGGCGCAATAGGACATCTCGCTGAGAGAGGTGACGGCGAGCAATGGTATGCTCAAGTATTTGATGACCGACAAGATGAGATCAGCAATAAGCTGGATGAAGTTATTCAATGCTTCATTCCAAGGGAAGCACTTCACTGGCTCTGGTGAGTTGTCCCAAAGTTTTTTTACCCTGTCCTTCAAACTATCCCAACTCGCCCTCCCTGGATCATCTGATTGTCCTGCACTCATATTCATTGCACAAGAGACCATAGATCTAGCATTCTGAATTCTTTTATGTGGTTTTAAACTCACTACGTGGCTGCATTCCGGTGATCGAACCTACAATAAGAACAAAAATCGTACATTATAAATTTGGATAGAACGATTAAGTTGAAAGAATAGGAATTATAAAAAAGAAAAGGAAACAGTGTAAGCAATTGGCATCAAGTTCGTTCAACAATGAACTAGAGTTGTGGAAAATCCATTAAAACAAAAATGAAAATCCCTCACACAAATGTTAAACACTGCATAAGCTAAAATTTAAAGGCCGAATATCATTTCCATTCTTCATTGACTAAAGCACCACCGCATCCAGTAAATTTAATGATTTCATATATTCTCAATCATCTAACTCACGCATTCAAGCCTCAACTTGGATATTATTCAAGTCATGAAGTTCAATGCATAGTCCTTTTTTTGTTTAAAGTTCATCCTGGGTGGGTGAGAGGATTCAAACCTCTGACATTTTGATTGAACATATATTAACAAGCTGAACTATGTTTACATGCATAGACTATTAGTATGGAATAAAGAGGAACTACCATGGTAGTAGTTTGAACTCATAGCCCCTACTTTATGATTACATTCAATAAAACACCCAAAATTTTAAGCCAACAAGCTATGTTGAGAATTGTCATAAAGATTTGGTTCATGAATACATGGATTCATGAATATTTTTGGTACATTGCTCACTTCTATTCATGAATCTATTGGATTCATTTGGTTCATATTCGATATTGGTACATGAATCATCTTGATTCATGTATGACCATTAGTGTTGCTTCGATTCATGCATGAAAATTAGTATTGCTATGCCTCTATAAAGGTTTTTCTAGCATTGTTCTAGGATGTGAAGTCATTGCCATTTTGTATTTGCCTAGAGGCAGTTGGGAGGAACTTTGTAAGTGAGACGTCGTAGTGTAGAGTGTGAGAGTGTGAGAGGTACATTTGTAAACACTTTGATTATAGTAATTGCCTACCACCCGTGGATATAGGAGAATTTTTTCTCTCTTAACCACTTAAGTCGTTGTGTCTCTTTGTTCATTTATGTTCGTGTGTGTGAGAGTGCAATCGATCTTGTTTCCGCTTATGTTACCTCGAAGATAACTACAGTCTTGCCTACTCTTCCCTCTTAAATAGCTCCTCGCTTCTTTCAATGCTATGAGAGGCTAAAACAGATAAGTTCATACCCATACCCATTAATGTAGAGGCATTCAGCCATCACAGCAACAGAATTTACCACCAAATAGCATTTTCCAATTAATCAACATCACCCAGAAATTCACAAGAAGGTTGTTCCACCAATTTAACCAACATGATTTGCCAATTACACAACAAATTTCATCCACATTGAGAAACAAAACAAATGCATTCTAAAAAGCTAGAAACCGAGCGCCCAAAATCCCACACATAAACTCAGCCTTCACAAAAATACTTGAAAAAGAGAGAAATAGAAGAAAGGGTGGTCGAGCTTACTCTGGGCGCTAGAAGAACAGGGGCGTGAAGGGCCATTTTAGCGGAAATTTGAAGGTGGGTCGCCATGGATGGGCGTCAATTGAAGCTGTTAAGGGACGAAACACAGTTTTGGAAGAAGGGTTTGTTCACGGATACACCATAACCCAAAAGAAACCTGAAAATTTGTGAGAGGAACAAGCTCGAACTCGAAGAGAAACGAAAACCTGAATCGGATAAAAGGGTTTAAGATGGCGGGACCGAAATCCGCTGCCGGTTCCCCATGGTAATAGTGGTGTAGCCCTTACAAACTTTATATTACAATTATTATATTTATTTTACAGCGCTACACTCCAATGGTATGATACAATGGTATGATATTGTTCAGTTTGAGCACAAGCTCTCATGGCTTTGCTTTAGGCTTACTCAAAAGGTCTCACATCAATGGAGTTAGTCGACGTGGGACTTTTTTCATCTAACATGGTTAATGTGATATTTCACACTTTGTTTCTCTCTAGGACGAAAATTCTCACTAGATTTCTCCATATTTAATTCAATTAAAAGAATTTTTTTCAAGATGTTCTTGTAAGTCTTGACCTTATGTTCGAGTCATAGATCGGAGAATTTGTAAAAGAATAGAAGATTCAACATCGTTAGAGGAGATGAAGTAGAAAGATGAAAAACTCGCAAAAACTTTTGTGACACCCGCGTAAAGGATGGGTACATGAATGAGTCAAGATCACATTCGAATGAGAGCGATCCAATGGATAGGATGACTAACAAAGGTTTAAAGGAAATGAAAATTACCACCTATACCAACAAAATGCACCTTTCTTTTTAGTGGCTCAATCGTATGAATTTCATGGTTAAGCGTTTGTTTGTTTGGAGCAATTCTATGTTGGGTGACTACCTATAGGATGCATGTGAGTAAGGACAAAACATACGGGAAGAACTCGTATTGGGTTAACTTATCGGGGTTTGAAACCGAGCGCTGATCACATGTTGCCTGCCTACTCGTGTGCTGCTCGCTTGTGATTATGCACGCGTGGACGTGTGCGTGAGATTGCCCCCATCACACGTGAGGGCGCATGGTCATCGCTTTTCACTCGTTTCAACTGTTTCTCATTCTAGTTTTAGTACTTACCTTAATTCTACTTGATCTAAGGTCTATGAGTGAGCTTTCGAGAAATTTGGAGCATTCTACTAGCATAAAAGTGAACTCAAGAAGACACATGACAACCGAGTAAGTAGCTATATTGATTCTAGGCAAGTAATACTTATAGGAATCATTTGGAAATGTATGCAGGCTAGTAAAACCAACCCTAGATGAATAGACTCAATATGATTAGAGCTTAGAGAGATCAGATAAGCATGAGAGTAGTCACGCATGTTGAGTGAACCCAAGCTAAGATTAGGGTGCTATAGCTAGAGCGGTTTACAAGTTTACCTAAGATAGTACGTTTCCAGCATACCATGCACCCTAGGATTCTAGGCGACGATCAGAGGTTTAAACCTACGTGCACCTAAGACTGGATTAGCTCAAGGAGTTAGCCCTAAACGTCCTAGAAATGGGAGACGAGATTTAAATCGCCTAGACACCCCTAAGAAGGTAGTAAATCTTCACGGCATCCAAGAATGACAAAGGTATCTCTCTAGGCTAATAGTAGTAGGCACAGTGTGTCCACATAACTTCCACTCTTTCCTTTCTACTCTAGTACTAGTACCGTCAAGCGAAACCTAGGCCAGTTAGGGTTGCTAATTGACAGTTCAGTTGGATTATCTTGAACAACAAATCCGTCCTAAGAGGGGATGTAGGATTATATAGGTAGTCTTAGTAGTTGGCAAGCACAGGGGTCACTCTCCCAACCTTGGGTGACCATATGATTCTGAAGGAAGGTTTGCCGACTAACCTCCAATGGATAACATGAAGGCTAGCATACACCATACTTTCGCCATCGGAGAGAGAGAGAGAGATTTACAAGGTAGTGCCTCGACCCAAGACACCATTTACACACTGCTTAGGCAAAGCAAGCTACCCTGTCTAAGAATAGAAAATAAATTTGCCATAGAGATGAGATTTGTTGCCCAAAAGACCTATGACGCTAGAAACGGATGAACCACCTCCCCCGTACCCAAAATGGGTTCATGAGCAGCTAAAGTACTTGTCCGAACTTCGAGGTACCCAGATGCTCAGATAATTGTAGAGGCTAGGCCCAAAATTCCTAGAGACTAGAGTAAAGCCCGTGGATATCTACTAGGTTAAGATGCAATGAGAGCCTGGGTTACTTACTGATTATTTTTTTTTCTAGGTGTCTGTAGACTTTGAGAGCTGTGTGGTTAGAGGGGTCATTTCGGAGCATTAATACATATTTGTAATTGAGTCCCAAACCTATTTTTCCATTTGTAATAAATTTGAACAATATCGTCTTGTAACGGTTTAGATTGCATACTCTAGCCTCTTGTGGCCATAACCCTAGATGTTAAGTATGCCTTTATGCAGATCACGTAGTAGGCTAGAAAGTATAATTCACTTGGTTAATGGCGACCATTAAAGGAATTAAAAACCCCACCAGCAATTCATTATCACAAGGAAATTTTGGATAAGTTGGCATTAGACGACATAAGATTCACCAACCTTTGAGAGACAGTTAGGAAGATCATGGCTACAAGATTTTGGTTAGAGTCTTTCGAAAATTTACCGACTTTCAAGAGCGCGAAAATCGTGTTATGTGATTTAAGAGTTATGGAGTGTCAGACATTCCCAATAAAGGATCGTGACCACCCACATTCTAAGTTGTCTTTACGATTGGACAAGTATGCTTACAAAGTCAAGAACGTAGAACCGTCTGGGTAAACTAGTAAACCTTGGACTCTAGGGAAACAGAAAAAAGATCAAGCTATGGCCACACCTTCACCGTCTAGGGAGATGACTTCAGTTCATCACACTAATGTGGTTGACATACTTGTTAAACATGCTCAAATAAAGGCAGAGCCTCTAGAGAATGTGATTTTGGAAACTACCTCAGTAGTGGTAGACACCACATAAGAGCTTACAATGAGTTCTCTAGAATCTCGTACAATAACCTAAGAGATTTACGTGCTTGTATTGCTATACTTTTACAAAGTGACCAATTTAGTTTTTGTCAGCAAAATTGACGTGTGCATTTTATACGCAATAAAAAAATCTTTTAATGTAAATTCATGGCTCGAAAAGAAATGTCATGCTAAAAGTATAAGAACCAAAATAGTTACGAAAATGACAAAAATAATATTTAAATTATACGATTTTATTTATTTATTTATTTTTAATTTTACAACTTTTAATTTTTATGATTTTATTTATCCTAACTTTTAAAACCAAGACTAAATTTACGACTTTATTATTATTTAAAGAAAATAAAAATTGAAACTATTTAGAAATTAATCCCTAATTGACTTTAAAAATTAGTAAAAATTAGGAAAGAATCATTTGTACTCGTATCAACAAAAATCTTAAATTAATAATTGTCTCTGTTGGATGATAAAAGTCAAACATAAACTAATTTAGGGAATGATCATGGGTTTATAAGTGAGGAATACTATCTCCATTGGTGTGAGACCTTTTGGCAAAGCCACGAGAGCTTATACTCAAAGTGGACAATATCATACCATTGTGGAGAGTCGTGTTCGTCTTTCTAAACTTAATCAAGCCAATTGGAAAATGCCAACTCTTCGCTTTTATTTATTTAAAAAAAAAAAAATTTGGAAAACCAAGATTCTCTCACCCCATGCATTGGAGCATACCTCCTACTATTTTTTTTTTTTAACTAAATTCCTTTGCATTTGGATAAGAACAAAGACTTAGATTATATATCTTTTTTTTAATTCATCACGTTCATGTAGTTTGAAGGAATATTCCTTTCATTTCCAAATATATATATATCTTATATATATTGAATTATTATTATTATTAAAATACTGTTTAGACATGGTCGTGTAAAAATGTAATTGATAATGTAAATAAAATTTCATATTGATTGAAAACAGACAATATCTTTATTGATATCAGACCTTTTGAATGAAGTTAATAGAAAATTCACGAGAATGATACAAATATTATACTAGTGTAGAAAAGTTTCGTTCTTATTAATTTAAAGTAAAAATAAATATTTTATAACTTTAAACTTTAAATTTTGATGTTGATTTTATATTGGTAAGTCATCGATATATTTAATTTTTTTAATCATTAAACTATTAGATATATATTTAAACTATATATCTAATAAGACCCTAATGGGGAAATAGAAGAAGTTTTTAGAAAATTAAGTTAAATTTTGAAAAGATTAAAAAAAAAAAAAAAGAAAATCACTTGGTTTATGGTGTTTAAAAATTGTGTATTTTTTTATAATTAATAATTAAATGCTATTTTTACGTCTTCAATAAATTAAAAAAAAAAAAAAAAAAAAAAAAACAAACAAGGAAGTCTACGTGTGGATAGTAATTATTGATTTAATATTTAAAATAAAAAATAAAAAATCAAATGAACCATAATTTTTAAATTTAAATTTGACTTTTTATCTCTTTTAAAAGCTTTAATAATATCCACAAATTTTAAATAAAAAAAATAAAAAACAATTTTTTTAAGTTAAAAAAAAATAATAAAAACAGGATATTAGTTAGAATAATGCATTATAAGAAAAAAAAAATGTATGAAAATTATTATTAAAAAAAGAAAGAAAAATTTGGAAGTTTATACATTTTCAATCTAAACCAGAAATATTTATTATCGAAAACCAATTTTAATACGAGAAAGATATGGAGAGAGAGAGAGAGAGAGAGAGATTGGGATAAGGGAGAAAAGGAGAGAGAAAGGGCGGTGTCTCTTGGAATGCTCCAAAAGCCAAATTAACCTCCAAACATGTGAATAATTGTCCCTTCGTCTAACCCAAATAAAATAATAATAAATATAAATAAATCTTTTTTTATTTTTATTTATTTATTTCTTTAACATTTTCCATTTTAAAGAAAAATAAAATAAAAATTCACTTAACAATTGGCTTTCTTAATATTAGTTAATTAAATAAACAACCATAAAGTGTTACATAAAATAACACATGATTTTAGGACATATATTTTAAAAATCAAATACATTTATTTATTTTTGAATAATTAAATATTTAAAACATAAAATAAAATATAATAATATTAAGAACAGGACCCTCCATTTCCACGACTATAAATATAGAGAGAAAAGAGTTGAGGCATAGAAGAAATCTGAGAACAGAGCGACGCGGAAAATTGACGGAAACGAAAAAGAAAAAGAAAAAAAAAAGGCTTCAAAATGGCGATTCAGAGATTCGAACTCTACTTGGAGCTGCTGAGATTGGCCATCAATTTCGTCGTCGTCGTCGCGGAATCCGTCGGCGAGGTAATCCATCAGGTGTCTCAGCCGCCGCAACGGCCGACGACGACATCTCGGACACCGATTCCGTTCGTCGGTTTTTACCCTTGAAACCATCTGGCGGCGGCGATGTGGGGATGTTGGTTGTCTTTTTTTTTTTTTTTTTTTTTAGAAATTAAAGGGAGTTTTTGTATTGATTTATTTTTTTGGAAAATAATTCCAATTGTAATTTTGATGGAATTTGTTGGGTTTATCGTCTTTGAGACCGACAATAATTGAGTAACATGAACTCCTGCCCATACGATCTCTCCAATGGATAATATGTTTTTTTCCCCCTCATTTTTTTTTCTCTTGATTTGCCTTACCACCATTTCGAACTAGTATTCGGGATGGTTCGGATTTACGAGTGTGAACAGAAAATTGAAGCTCATCTCGAGTTACTATATTTCTAGAGTTAAGAAAGATTTTGTGTTAGGTCTAATCCGGTTACTGAAGATTTTTCTCCTCAATTTCCAATTTTACATCAGAATCATGGTTTTTGGAACACAATTCTTTTTCTTTAGGTCGATGTGAGTTTATCTCAAAGGGGACGTGGAATAGTGTGAGTTAAACTAACATGTGTTTCACGATTCTATTAGGTTAAATTAATCGAGAGAATAAATGTTTTTTTCTTTTAATTTCTTGAACTACAATGTTTTTATTTCATGTCTATGGAAAGAAAGTCACCCTCTTGTTACAAAAAAAAAAAAAATAAATAAATAAATAATAATAATAATAATACTAACGATAAATAATTAAATGATGCATGTTATAGAAAATAAAAAATTATTATCAATATTATATTTTAAAAAATAACATTTTCTTATTGGTCCACTTTCATGTTGCCAAAGTTGACCCATATTGACTACTAAATTGTTTTGGGAGGAATAAATTTATGAAAAATATTATAATAGTCTATGCTCTTATCTTAGCTAAACATAGCTTTGCCTGTGGTGTGGGATGTTATGGTCATGTTTGTCTAAGACGTGTTGACTGTGGCTGCGTGTCGGATATCCCAGTTATGTTTGTCCAAGACCACATGCTTGTTTCAAACCCTTTTTACTTGCTTTCATGTATACAGAGGTCTTTACTATTCTTTTAACCTATAACACTACTTTCGTAAAAATTATTTTCAATGCATTTTCTCACTCACATTTTCTAAAACACTTTCTTTCAAATGTGACTAAGGCTTGATCATACGTTCAAATTTTCTACAACTTACGATTACCTTATTTGCTGGGTTCGAACAAGTTGCCTTAAGAGTGCAATTGTGACACCATGCAACAACTACCTATTCCTAAGATCAGTAAACTACCTATTGCATCGTGTTTTTCAAGCAGAAATAGTAAACTGGTTCTTCAATGCTTTCCTTGGGTTAGAACAGTAAACTGCTTGTTGCATCACCTTTTCCGATAGAAATAGTATACTGCCTGTTCACACCCCTTCTTGGGTAGAACAATATAAGGTCATGGCTCCCCACTAGGCATAACTAAAGTTACCTCAAGAGTATACCTTCTATGACTCATGAGATTCCCAATTGATGACAATTGAACTTTGGAGATCAAGTAGACCCTAAACCTCTCTAAGCTAGTTCACAGATAGAGATTGTGCCCTAATTGTCCGACAAGATACCAGATCAACTCAATTCTCTCGAAGCTAGCTTTTTCTCAAAATTCTTGGGTAGGTCCCAAATTGAGTCTATTTTCTGGAATATAGAAAATTATTATGGGAACCACTCTAAAACTAGGTGAATCGGTCTAAACAGTGAGCAAAGGTCTAGAAAATCTAAAGGGGATGATGCGACCGATTCTGAAGATGCCATGTCATCTTCGTCTACCTCTAGCCAACAAATGATGCGTGAAGGTAAGTTCTCGATCCCTCTGAAACTCACGTTTTCCTATTGATCTAGTATCTATTTCAACTCGATTTCTTCACGAATGTTTTATTCCTATACACCATGGATCTTTGGTTAACTATGAGGCCATTTTCCCAAATTTACAACTTTTGAGTCATTTTTACAAGTTTCTACTTTTTGAAGGTTATCTTGGTAAATTTTGTTTATTATAAGGGTATTTTTTGCAAATTGAATTTCATGTGACTTAAATTTCCAATTTACTATTTTAGGGTCATTTTTTCAAAAATACAATTTTAGGGTTACTTTTTCAATTTATACATATTAATGATTTATCTTGAATTTTTACCTTTTAACCCTCTTTCATTCGTTACATCATTTGTACATAAAGCGGGTGTTACACTTAGCCCGTAGAAAATGCAAACCAAAGTTAAATTCGTTGAAATAGTTATTTTGTTACAATTTAATCATAGTTTTTATAAAAATTAAATTTCGTTTTAAAACCATGATCGTGACAATAAAGTAAAAAATTTACTTCAGTCCTACTTTGATTCTTAACCATTTTGAGTGATCCTAATGTCAAGATTTATGGAAAATCACGTTTTGAGTAATTTTTGACAAGAATGCTCGACTAATCAATGTCTTCAACTTGCTAAATCAGAAGATTAAGAACCGCTTTTTTAGATTTTCTCCCGTTTCTTTTATTTTTCCTTCTTTATTTTTTCTCTCTTAAGTTTCAAAATATACACGTCAGTTTTCCAATTTTAAAAAAAACATAAATGACGAAAATGTCCCTTAGGCTAACATTCCATGAAGCTTCTCAGATTGCTATAAAGTTGACCGCCGCCTTTTTTGTTTGACAATTTCTTATTTTATCCAAAGCACCAAACTTGACCTTTTCAATAAATTAAAAAAAAAAAAAAAGAGCTTTGCATGCTTAGCTATGGCGACTCATTCCTTTCTATTCTCAAGTGTATAAATAACACCCTTCCCATCTTCATTTCTCAAAATCACCTTTCTTCCATCCTTTTCTTTTTAAAATCTCAAAATCAAACTCGTTCTTCTCTCCCGATTACAAATGGCGATGCCCCGAGTAGTTGCTTTTGTGTTGTTGCTGCTGTCGCTTTTGGGTATAGCTTGTGATGCCCAACTTTCCTCTACTTTCTACGATCAAATTTGTCCTACTGCCCTCACTACTATTAGAACTGTTATTAGGCAAGCAGTTTCTCAAGAGCGTCGAATGGCCGCCTCTCTCATTCGCCTCCATTTTCATGACTGCTTCGTTCAAGGTTGTGATGCATCCATATTGCTCGATGATACACCCTCTATGATAGGCGAACAAAATGCAGCGCCTAATAGAAACTCTGCAAGAGGATATGGAGTGATACACAAAGCTAAGACTGAAGTTGAGAAGTCATGTCCTGGTGTTGTATCTTGTGCAGATATCCTTGCTGTGGCCGCAAGAGATGCTTCTTTTTCCGTAAGTATTTTTTTAAATTACGCATGCAAGTTGATTCTACAGTTACATTATTCTAATCTTATATATATTACAATGTAGGTTGGTGGTCCATCTTGGACGGTAAGCTTGGGAGAAGAGATTCTACTTCTGCAAGCAAAACTCTAGCCGAAAGCGAGCTTCCACACTTTCAAGAAAGCCTCGATAGACTTATCTCAATTTTCTCAAACAAAGGACTTAGTGCAAGAGATATGGTAGCACTTTCAGGTGCTTATTTGTATTTGTAATTTTTTTTTTTCGAGTAAATATTAGATTTATTAAACATATATATTCTAACTCTATTGCAGGTTCTCACACCATAGGACAAGCTCAATGCTTTCTTTTCCGCAATAGGATCCATAACCAAACTAATATTGACACGGGATTTGCTAGCACTCGTCGTAGAACTTGCCCCACATCTGGAGGGGACGAAAAATTAGCTCCACTTGATTTAGTTACACCAAATTCTTTTGACAATAACTACTTCAAGAATCTTATACAAAGGAAGGGATTGCTTGAAACAGATCAAGCACTCTTTAATGGAGGATCGACCGATAGTATTGTGACAGAGTACAGTAGGAATCCAACCGCATTCAAATCTGACTTTGCAACTGCAATGATTAAAATGGGAGACATTGAACCTCTCACCGGTTTAGAAGGGCAAATAAGAAATATTTGTGGTGCTGTCAACTAATTAATAACTTCCGTCTCAAAAAAGAATTCATTCATTTGTTATGTAATTTTAATTTTTATTATAATTATTTTCCATTGTATTCTATTTCATAAGTCAAACTTCCAAGTGTAATAATGTTCTTAATTATGATTTCAATGGTAAGAAATATATTATTGTCTCTCTTAATAAATTTTATAAGCGTTGTAGATTTGAATAACTTGCTAACTAACTTGCAAAAAGAACTCATACACATAACAATCAAAACTTGACTAAATCACCTGACATCACAAGTAACTGATCAAATATATCAATGAAAATAAGTAAGTGGGAATAGAGATGGAAGAGAACAAAAACCATCATAGAACATAATCAAGCAAAAAAGAAATAGCTATAGCTCGAAAAACTTGATATGATCTAAAGAAATAACATTAATCTACATCTTGTTACGAACAACTCTACATGAAATGGGAATGGTAAGAGATCAACATAATATTTTGAGAGAAGAGTTGAAATGGTAATGGTAAGAGATCAACATAATTTTTCGAGAGAACGAGGGGTAATGTTGTGGTAAAATTGGACCAAAAGGGAAAGCCAAGTTAGAAGAAAAAAATAAAAAAAAATAAAACTAGTAAGAACAGTGTGAACACATAACAAAAGGGGAATCTCCACCTCGACCTCCTCAAGGGGTCAAGGCCAAATCTATGGTCGGATTCCATGCATGCCCTTAACCTAAAAAACCGTGTTTGTTTTTGTTTGGTTGACTTTCAATCTAATTCGAAAGAAAGCATAAAAAACTCTTATGAATTCTCGAATAGATAATGTAGGTAATAAGGGATTAGTGTGAGTTTGTTAAGTATCATTGTCGTGAAGTGAATTGGGACAAATGTCAACTGGGCATGCATTAAAGTGAGGCTACCTGCTTTGACATTTTCTTTTGGTTCAAAATAATAACAAGGCATTTAACAAAGTTCAAACTGAGGCTACTTGGTTAACAATGGCAGCTACAACCTACACGCGTTGTCGCACAAAACACTGACTTTTATCCAAACTTTTGTTGTTCTTTCTTTGAGCAGCTCAAGTCCTATTTAGTGGGGCCCGACCTTTTTCGGATGCCCCAAATAACCAACTAATGGCGAGTGTAGATCCTATTTCAATGAGAATTTGATGAGTTGATTTGCTTACACGTACATCCAGCCTCTCTTTCTCCTTTAGAAGAACAAATAAGAAATATTGAAATTTGGAAAAATAATCCTAAAATCTACCAAAGTAGAACTAGCCTTAAAAGTTGAAAATTTGTAAAAATAGCCTGAATTACAACAAAACGATACCATGGGCTACTACATGTATGGCTTAATTACAAAACGAGGAAAAGTCTCTTAAAGCATTTTAAAACGATACCATGGACTTATAGGTTCATAATAAAGTTGTTAAAATTTACAACAAAAAAATATATATCGAGGAGAATAAAATAATGCATTGGTCTATCCTAAGTGCTACCAGCAACAAGAAATACATCTATCCTAACTTTAGTCTCATGATCATCATCGTGACGTTGCTATTCGTGAATGGGTATCTTGCCTTTACTTGAAAATAAGAATAGCACGTGGCTTAAGTATTTTAAAAAATACTTAATAAGTGACCCCATTATTGAAGTCAGGAAATGCATATATAGGCAATCACTAAAAGACTTGTCCCTTCATAAAAGTCATTTCCTTTCTTAAACTTGAACCATGCTTTCCAGCTAGAGTTAAAATTGGATGTGAAGTACTTCTCTGCACACAACTCACTACGAGTGAATGGACCCACTAGGTCGGAGTATACGTAACCTTGAGCCTGCCCTTTTGCTAGCGTACACTAACGTTGCTGGAACCACAAAGGGAAATGAGCCTACATTGTAACGACTCTAAATTTCCACATACTCAGAGTCGCTACTAGCGTCTCATGCTCATCTCTAATGCGGAAATATAACTCTTACATGAACATCATTTATAACTTAAATTTCGAAAAATGCTTAAAACAACTTATTCTCTGAAAAACACCACCATTGTTTTACGTTTTTTAATACGAAATACCGAAATTTAGAGAAAATAAAAACAGATACAAAATAATTTAAAAGAATGAAATGCAAAGCAACCTATTTTAACTTAAGACTAGCAATTTAAATATGAGTTTACCCTATGCACGTGTCACAGTCTCTGCTCGCGATGCCGCCATCCTCCGTACAAGTGCGCCTTGCCTTTATCTGAAAAATGATGTGGCACACGATCTGAGTATTTCAAAAAATACTCAGTAAGTGGCCCAACTATAAGGGGCCATGCAAATGCAAACACATGCAATCATGATTTAGAGACTTATCTCCAAACATCATAAGGGTGGCCTCCAGTCTCGAACAAATTAGATGTGCAGTACTTCCCTACAGACGACTCACACGTGCGAGTGTGAATCCCCAGGGCGCTCGCACACTCCCTGGACCCTCTGGTCAAGCTAATCTGTAGCGACGTCCGGAGGTCAACGGAACTCCAAAGTGTCATGCGCCTCATGAACACTCTCATCTGTGTGCATTCGCACTCATCATCTCTAGGGGAAGTAGCCCTATGCTTATAAACATACAATATGCATGAGGTCCCTCTAAATCCATCATAATGTCTCTTCTGACACAACCCTCTAGTCTCATCTCTTTGTTACTCTAGGTAACACATACTCGTGGATATTTATATTAATATCGTTTTCATGCTCTTAGGGTTGTGTCCTATGTCGATCTAACGACATGATACAATATGACACTCATCATCACATAGCATGCTCAATATGAAAAACAATATCATATTATGGTAAACGTCACGCAATTATCATGCTCATCATATTGCCATATAGTGCATCAAGCATATCAAGTACATCATTCATCGAAATATATATACTACGCACATCATCAAGCATCATAACTCATACATCATCATATACTAACATACGACATCGTACAACAGAGTTCATACATTATCATAACTCATACAATTTTTTAGTCTATCCTATATTAAGATCACTTGCTTAGTTGGCCTTAGCCGGAGTACTTTCTAATTTAATTAACTTAAGCTCCCGCTCCTCAAGAACTACTCTAAATGTTGCCAGGGTTCGCTTCTTGTCGTACCGTCCGTCACCTTCGATTAGTATTTCACATTTTAATTAATAATCTAACTAACAATATGAAATACGATTCTAAAACGACATCAATAAAAATCAAATTCCATGTTTTTGTTGTTTCTAAATTGTATTGGGTAATAAAACTTAAATTAAAAATATGTCAATATTATTAATATTTTCGGGTGCTCAAATCATTCCATATTTAGTACTATATTCTATAGGTAAAAATTATAATAATTTATCATATATTATATTTTCCTTCTTCACCCTATTTTCTCTCCACTCTTATATTTTGGTTTAGTTTACCACACTTTTACCGGTTTAACTGACTTTCTTTTTTTTTTTTATCCTGAAAATATCACACTTTTGTCAATTTAATTGATTCTAACTTTCTTTTTTTATTCTAAAAATACCATTAATGAATCATCATTTGTTTTAACTCACCTTCTTGCCATTTTAAAATCAAATCTTATTTTCTTTTCCTTAAAAATATCTATCCATTCTAATTTTCTTTTTTTTTTAAATTCTAATTTTCTTTCCTTTCCTAAAATCTTTTCTCTCTTTTTTTTTCTTTTAATTCTAATTTTTTAAACGTTTAATTCTAAGTTTAATTATATTCTCATATTTAATTCAATTTAATTTTATTCCCACATTTTTTTATTGGCTTTACTATTTTCAAATCTTCCTCTCTTTCTATGTATTTTGATTTGAATTTTTTTTGTCCTCTCTTCCAAATGTTAATATTTTTTTTTATTTGATATGTTTTACAAATCTTAGTTTTTTTTTTTTTTTTTTTAATTTGATTTTTTTTGTCCTCTCTTATTTGATCTGTTTTACAAATCTTAGTATTTCTTTTTTTTTTTATTTGATTTTTTTTTTGTCCTCTCTTCCAAATCTTAGTAATTTTTTTTATTTGATCTGTTTTACAAATCTTAGTATTTCTTTTTTTTTTTTTTTTTTTTTTTTTTCTTTCGACTTTGGTGAGAGTATTCTAGCCAATTTTATTGGACTATTTGGTTGGTGACAACAAAAATTGAAGTGAAATTGGGAGGGGGAGTGATTTGAATGATTGGGAAGGGAGGTCATTTTATAGGACGAGATTTCATTGCTTACCAGAGTTGGTTGGGATTTCTGTGGATGAGAGTGCTTTAGTAACTAAATTGGTTAAACAAATTACTACTTTTTCTATCTTTATAAATGTATCTACTAGTGTCCCTTCAACCCCGTTCCTTAAACTGAATTATGCATAAATCAGTTTAGGACTTCACTTTATCTTCTTGATATACATCTTGGATTCTACACATCCCCATCTTTCTTATAAGCTCCTTGAACAATGGTTGTTTCAAGGGTTTTGTGAATAGGTCTGCGATTTGTTCATCACTTCGGCAAAAGTTGAGTTCAATAATACCTTCTTTACACAAATCATGCAAGACATGAAATCGAACATCAATGTGCTTACTCCTTTCATGCAACACAGGATTTTTAGACAACTTAATAGTTGACATATTATCACAATATATAACCGTCGTACCTGGTTGCTTCTGATTAAGAATTTCAAGCATTTTTCTTAACAAAATTGCTTGGCACGAGCATGCTGCTGCCGCCCCAAATTCTGCTTCTGTAGTTGAGAGTGTTACAATAGGTTGCTTCTTTGAAGACCAGCAAATAGCTCCTGAACTCATCATGAAAATACTTCCTGAAGTACTTTTACGATCATCTATATCACCTGCATAGTCGCTATCTATATAGCCAACCATCTTCGGATCATCTCCTTTCTTGTAGAATACCCCCAAATCAAAGGTTCATCTCACATAACGAAGTATCCTTCTTGCTGCATTGAGATGTTTTTCCGCTGGATGCTCCATGTAACGACTTATCATACTAACCGCATACATGATGTCTGGTCTTGTTTAAGTTAAGTACATCAAACTTCCAACAATTTGTCTGAAATACCTATTATCAACCTCTCGCCCTTCAATATCCCTGTGCAACTTCAAACCCAATTCTGATGGAGTTCCAAATGTGCACTCATCCAATTTAAATCTTTCAAGTAATTCTTGAGCATATTTCTTCTGACAGATAAAGTTACCTGTGGGAGTTTGAGTAACTTCTACTCCAAGAAAATATCTCATCAAACCAAGATATGTCATTTCAAATTCCTTCATCATACTCTTCTTGAAAAATTCAAACATTTCTTCATTATTGCCAGTAAATATTAAATCATCAACATACGAGCAAATAATGAGAATGTTACCTCCCTTTTCAGTTTTCACATACAACGTATGTTCATACGGGTATTTAGTGAATCCCATCTTTTCAAAATGAGAATCAATGCGACTGTACCATGCCCTCAGAGCTTGCTTCAAACCGTACAAAGCTTTCTTCAACTTGTATACTTTTTCATCTTTACCTTTTTGAACAAAACCTTCTGGTTGCTCCACATATACCTCTTCTTGAAGCTCTCCATGTAGGAAGGCCGATTTCACATCAAGTTGATAAATAGGCCAAGATTTCTGTGTTGCAATAGAAATTATTAGCCTGATAGTATCTTGACGTATCACTGGTGTAAATACCTCCTTATAATCAACTCCATACTTCTGCTTGTATTCTTTTGCAACGAGTCGTGCCTTGTACTTATCCACCTCACCGTTTTCATTCAACATGGTTTTGAAAACCTATTTTACTCTTATTGTTTTCTGCCCTCTAGGAAGATTAGTGAGCTCCCAAGTCTTGTTCTTCTCTATGGATTTGATTTCACTGTCCATAGCTTCCATTTCTTCTCCTTTACTGCTTCTTCATAGACAATTGGATCACTATCCATAAAGAATAGAAAATAAGTACTATCACTTGATTCATAGTCCATCTCATAATCAACCATCCAATTTGGTCTCTTTCTTGTTCTTGGATTTCTTTGATTATGATCATGATCTTCTTCTACTGGTTCTTCTTGTTGAGCTTGTTGAAGGGACACTAGTAGATACATTTCTAAAGATAGAAAAAGTAGTAATTTGTTTAACAAATTTAGTTACTACTGAGAGGGAGGAGGTGAAAGCAATTTCATCCACAAAAATCCCAACCAACTCCGAGAAGCAATGAAATCCCGTCCTATAAAATGACCTCCCTTTCCAATCAGTCAAATCAGTCCTCTCAATTTCACTTCAATTTTTGTTGTCACCAACTACTGGTATCAGAGCGATCTCGCAGCAGCAAGAATGGCAGCAGAAAAACAAGTTGAGAGCTACGTTCAGCCCGCCATCCCGAGGTTCGATGGTCACTATGATCATTGGGCGATGTTGATGGAAAATTTTCTCAGATCAAAGGAGTTTTTTGATATGGTGGAGACGGGTTATGAAGAGCCAAATAAAGGCGAGGTACTCTCAGTTGGTCACCAGCAACTGTTGGCAGCATCGAAGTTGAAGGACCTGAAGGTCAAGAACTATTTATTTCAGTCCATTGATAGGACTATCTTGGAAACAATGCTTCAGAAGAAGACATCCAAGGAAATTTGGGATTCTATGAGGAGGAAGTATCAAGGCTCAACGAGAGTAAAGCGTGCTCAACTTCAAGCAGTTAGAAGAGACTTTGAAATTCTCCAAATGCAAAAGGGAGAAACGGTGAATGATTATATTGGCAAGGTTATGAGTCTTGCAAGTAAAATGAGGATGCATGATGATTCAATCACGGATGTTGCAGTCGTAGAAAAGATTTTGCGATCACTAACTCCAAAGTTTGATTACATTGTATGTTCTATCGAAGAAGCAAACAATGTCGAAGAGATGCAAATAGATGAACTTCAAAGCTCCCTGTTAGTACATGAACAGAGACTCAATCGTACAAGTGCAATAGAGGAGATGATAGCCTTAAAGATATCCACACCAGGTGAAACTTCAAGCCCTAGAGGTAGAGGGCAAAGAAGAGGCAGAGGTCATGGGAGAGGCAGTTGAGAAAGAAGTGGAGATGTTGGCAGGTCAACAGATCTAGTCAGAAACGATTATGACAACAAAGGCAAGAGACACTTTGACAAGTCTAAGGTAGAATGCTACAGATGTGGACGCCTTGGACATTACAAAAATGAATGCTATACCAGGCTCCAGAAGGAGAAAAGAGATCAATCCAATTTTGTGGAGGGAAGAGAAGAAGAAACATTGTTAATGTCATTCCATGCTATGAAGGTTGCAGATCAAGGTGTATGGGTCGTAGACTCTGGATGCAGCAATTATATGACAGGTTGTAAGGAATTCTTCTCAACTCTGGATGAAAATTTTCATACTATGGTTTCTCTTGGCAACAATTCAACTATCCAAGTGATGGGGAAAGGAACCGTAGATATCAAGACTAGAAATGGTTTTGTAGAGTCTATTTCTAATGTATTCTACATTCCTGATCTGAAGGCCAACTTACTTAGTATCGGTCAGTTACAAGAAAAAGGGTATGTGATCATATTCCAAAATGATGAATGTGAGATTTATGACTCCAAAAGATGTTCGATTGCTAAGATGAAGATGACCACCAACCGTCTATATCCGTTGACGTTAAATATTGTTGCCAAAAGTTTGATGGCGAAGAAAGAAGATACCACCTGACTTTGGCATTTTAGGTATCGTCATCTACACTTCAAAGGATTAAAGACGTTGTTTTCAAAGAAGATGGTAACTGGGTTGCCAGATATTACTCCTCCAATAGAAATTTGTGAGAGTTGTGTAGTAGCAAAACATGAAAGAAATTCTTTTCCATCCGAAAAATCAAGAAGAGGTCAAACAATTTTGGAGTTGATTCATTCAGACATATGTGGTCCCATCTCTCCAGCATCAAATTGTGACAAGAAATATTTCATGACCCTCATCGATGATTTTAGTCGAAAAACATAGACTTACTTCTTGCACGCCAAATTGGAAGCCTTTGATTGCTTCAAAAAATTTTGTGCTACTATGAAGACGGAAACTGGAAGAAGAGTCAAGGTTTTAAGAATTGACAGAGGAGGAGAGTTCTGCTCGAACGAGTTTATTAAATTTTGTGAAGAGAAGGGCATAAGGAGGCAATTAACAACAACATATACACCACAACAAAATGGTGTGATCGAAAGGAAAAACAGGACCATTCTCAACATGGTTCGAAGTTTACTAAATAAAGGAGAAGTCCCGAAGGAATTATGGCCAGAAGCTGTCGTGTGGTCGGTTCACATTCTCAACTGGAGCCCTACTTTTTCTGTTAGAGATATGACTCCACAAGAAACATGGAGCGAAAGAAAACCTGCAGTAGACCACTTTAGAATCTTTGGGTGCATAGCATATGCACACATTCCTGATGAGAAAAGGAAGAAACTTGAGGACAAGAGTTTGAAGTGTGTGTTTCTTGGAGTAAGCGAGACTTCTAAGGCGTACAAGCTCTATGATCCTTTGACAAAGAAGGTGGTGGTAAGTCGTGATGTAATCTTTGATGAAAAGAAGACTTGGACATGAGAAGAAAATATCACTGTGAATCAGCAGATTCCTGTAGATCTTGAAGAAGAACAAATTACTACTTTTTCTATCTTTAGAAATGTATCTACTGGTGTCCCTTCAACATATTTTGCTAGGAATAATTTCTAACTTAGAAAATGTACTACTAAACTTGTCAAATGACATCTCTGTGGCTAACCATCTCTCCATTATCAACCTTCATCTCTTCATTATTGCCTAACCATATCTACTTCTCTCATTCCCAGAAAATCTTTTCTTTCCCTCTCTTTTTTGTTTGGGAATTAAGAGAGGTATTTTAGAGAAGGGGGAGAGATTAATTATAATACCAGAAGAGAAATAGAAATAGAAAAAGAAAAAAAATAGGAAAAGTTGAGAGAGGAGCAAATAGGTAAATTTGCCCCTCCAACCACCTAAGGGGTCCAGATGAAACCCCATCCAGAGTCCTGCAAAAGAGAAATAGTGAGAGAAACGGATTAGAGAGAACCTAGAGAGAGGAGGAAGAATGAACTGCCAAACAACTCACTGAAACCTACCGTCGGAGTCTACTCCGATCAAGATCATGATGCAAGGAGCCTTTTTTGGAAGGGAAAAAAGAATGTGGGTGACCGAAGTCCCATTTTCCATCAAGAAATCAGAAAAACCCGCGAGGTAAGATCTTGAACGTTTTCTCAGATCTACGGTTTTTCTTTGTGAATCAAGATATGAAATCTTGATATATTCATTTAGGAACAACTCTCTATAGGATCTTTAAAGAAGTTTGGCTGAAACCTCGATCCGAAGGCAGAAACTCGAGAATCGTCCAAGAACGGTGAGCGAACTTCCGACGCTCTTAACTCGTCTGGTAGTCAAGCAAAAAATTACGAAAAAAAATACTAGGACGTAGCCCGTAACAAGATCTAAGACTTTGCCGAAGAAATCATATCGATCCGAACTACGAATCAAAAGATATGAAAATCGGAAAGTGGACACGGTGTTACGGATTTTAGAGGACAGAGAAGAAAGGAAAAAAAAAAAAAGTGGTCGGCCGGTGAGCGGCGGAGGGTGGCGACAGGCGCCGGACATGCGTCGACCGTCGGCTGGAGCAACGCAGCTCCAGCGAGGCGACGACATGTGTCGCCTGCAAAACCGGTCGATCCGCGACTGCGTAGAGGAGGGCGCGCGTGCGGCCTGCAACTGGCTCATTCCCGCCCGCGTGGCCCTCGCACTCCCAGCGCACTGCTGGCGCGTGGAACGGCCATTTTGGCTCGTTTGCTCTCTGTTTGCCCGATTTTTGTCCCGATTCCAGTTCTAATACTATTTTTACGTGAATAGGGACCTAATATAAAGAAATCAGTATTTTTGGACGCCTCATGGGCAAAGAAACACTAGCAAAAAGGCACGCGTCAACTAGGTAAGTCACCACCCGGTATTTAGGAAGAAATACTTGTAGGGTTCGCTTGGATTGTATGTATGCATGTTAGTAATTTGGCCTTAGATTAGCTCTCCATGAATGAGATTAGTCAGATTAATTGTTATGATTGTATGGGGTGAATTACATGAGTGTTGCTGTATGCTTTAAGCTTCTGCCGTATGTATGCATGTGTTTAATTTATGTTGGAATTGTGTATGCCGTGTTCCGGGTGCTTGATGGACGAATTCGCCCCATTGAGCGCGAACTTCGTGCTCTGGGTGCTTGATGGAGGTCATCGCCCCGTTGAGCCGATATGACTAGTTTGCATGAATTATATATTATGATGTTAGAAGACGGTTGCATGCACACTTTGTTAATTGCTAGGGACCATTTCGATGATAAGCTTAGGGGATTACTGTTAGGAGCGATATGTCGCTCTAGCCAGACTTAATTTTCCCCTAGGAACTTAGCGGTTTACCACGGATCAAAGGTACCTCGGAGTGTTCATAGATTGCTAGCGTGAGAACGGTATCTATAGCTTCGTGGGAGAACCAAGGGTCCCTGATCAGTCCTTACTGCTCTTAGCCATTTCGCATGGGAAATGTGTCCTCACGTCGTACAGCCCATTAGCTGCATGGGAACGGGTTGGGTCGCGCCCCCCATAGGGGGACTATATGGTCGTAGGGGTATTCAGCACACCCCTAGGCTAGATACCATGTAGTCCCAGATAGCCATGTAGAGGTAGCACCTCATAGAGAGATATCGATCATATTAGCTTGGCGTAAGAAACCTCTAGGTGTTTAATGAAAGGAGGATGAACCGGTGAAACCCAAGGGGCAAGCTCCAAGGGACTAAGATTAGAACCAGATGTCCTAGAACCGAATTAGGAAACCGTGGGAACCTGTTAAATTAAGAAGCGAAGAGAGCCTACGAGTAGGTGACTTACTGAGTATAATTTTTTTACTCATTCCTTTCTATTTTTTTTTTTGTCAGGTGTCAATCGAGGTGGATGAGCGTTCGAGAGCTGTGCGGTCACAGAGGGGGTCGTTTTGGAGCGTCAGTCCCCTGTCGGTCTTTTAGAGTCTTTTGTATTTTCCTTCAAAATTGTATTTCCAGTTGCAAATATTTGATTTTAATTTTGTATTTGTAATTTCTTTTTATTAATTTGAAACAAAACTTTTCTCTATTTTGTTTTAATTAAATAGTATTTTTACCTTTTACTTCACTTTTCATTTCTTTTTGTTTGTTTTCGATTTCATCTTTTTAGTCACGATTCGATTTTTCGAAGCCTAAAAAATCGGGTCGTGACATTAATGGAGAGGTGGTCAGTTACTTTTTTTTTATTATTATTATTATTTTAATATATATATTTAATATAACGGGGCGTTACATGCATAATATTGTGAAGTATACAATACCATATCATAACTCTAACGACTTTAAATTTTTTTTACTTAATCTAAAGTCGCTACTGTATACATATCATGAACATTGAGTGCGGAAATACTTCATTTAAACTTCTTTATAAAATATAAATTTCATCTTAAAACACTAATATGGACTTACGTGTTCGAATACATCTTTAAAACGATACAATGAATGACTAAATAAAATAAATAAACATTAAAATTAAAAACATCATATTATAGCCTAGGTTTAGGAAAATAAATACAATCTACCATATTCATGTGTTATGGTCTCGAGTTGCAATGACGTCATCAACTGTACAGGGATGCCTTGCTTTTACCTGAAGTAGAAGTAGCACCTAGCTTGACTATTTTAAGAAATACCGAATAAGTGACCCACTATTGGGCTTAAAGGCAAACATATACAATCATGGGTGGTAAGTATCATAATAGTCTATTTTCTTACGGCAACTATAGTAACGGGCAATTTGGATGTGTACTTAATTTTCCTACACATGGTTCACAAGTGCCAGATGGACCCACCAGTCGGTTTACACACCTCCTGGACTCCTTTTTGGTTGGGTGCACATTTTCGGGTAGTTGTTGATGTTGGAAACCATTTGGAATAGCCACCGTCACAGCAGCATTATGATAACATAATGATCGTTCTCCTGTCTCGTAGTGTACGTGTCCGTACTATTGTGAATGATAAGAGGTATCCCCCAATACATGAGCACACAATAATGCATGAGGTCCCAACATTTTTCAATTTTCATTATCATTTAATACAACCCTGCTAGCATTTTCCTTCCTATCATATCATTTTTCATATAATTTCTCATATAATTTGTCGTAACATTTATCACATCTTTCATAAATATGTCGGAGTTGTATTTTATGCTAGTTCGTCGTTTTGCATGTCAATCACATCATATTGATCATATTACATAAATCTGCCACATCATAACGTTTTCATATTTTCAGGCATAACAATTCTCATCGTATACATATCATACCATAAAATATCGTATCATAGACATTAATTTATCACATATATCGTACCCTAACATATATCATATCATTTTCCTATCATATCAAACATACAAATCTTTATGCATCTCATAATTCTATTATTTCATGAAAATACCTTAGTCATATCATTTTCCAAACGTATCCTAACCCTATCGTTTTATCAATCTATCATAGTTATATCCTTTTCTATACCTAACCTAAACATATCGTTTTGTCAATCTATCATAATCATATCGGGTATCTGGTTCGTCATGCATGTTAAAATCCGAGTGTCCAACCTCACCGGCATTTTAGTCCAATGAAGGAAGGGTCGTGTATTCTCGTCTTTCCTCTATGAAAATCCCTAGCTTGAAAAGGAAAAAAATAATAACAAAAGCTATCATACCTACGGCTTTCATCCCAACAACGAGGCACGGTTAACACTTAAAAGAAAACTATCGCAGTGCCTAAGCGCAAAACTTCTACCACTCCACTTTTCATGTGTTGTGTAAGATTTTTGGTATAAAACTTCAATTTGGTTCGATTCCTACAATTAAGAGTTAAAATAAACAATTCAATTGGGAAACCAATGCCCAAATAAACTAAACAAACAACTCAAATACGCTCTAACTTACCATGCCTAACAGTAATTTATCAAATTGTTAGGTGGATTTTTCTTTTTTCTTTTTTTTTTTTTTTTTTTTTGGAAACAACAGGTAAAAACAAATTTATAAATTAAAAGAATAAAAGATAATGCCAAAATAAATTAAAGTTGAAAGTAGAAGCCAAATGATATTGAAATCTAATTTAAAAAAAGAAAAAAAAAAACATAACTATTTTTATCAAATTATACTTCGGAAAAAAAAAAAAAAGTAAGTTAGTTATATGAAAACTAAATATAAAAAGAATAATATGAATGGAAGTAAGAAGAAAATGTTGGAGTTAGTTTGGAGTTGAAGTTTGCAATAATTTGATATTAAATGATAATAACATCCCATGAAGCTTCTCATATTGCTATAAACTTGACCGCCGCCTTTTTTTTGTTTGACAATTTCTTATTATCCAAAGCACCAAACTTGACCTTTTCAATAAATTTAGAACAGCTCTGCATGCTTAGCTATGGCGACTCATTCCTTTCTATTCTCGAAGTGTATAAATAACACCCTTCCCATCTTCATTTCTCAAAATCACCTTTCTTCCATCCTTTTCTTTTGAAAATCTCAAAATCAAACTCGTTCTTCTCTCCCGATTACAAATGGCGATGCCCCGAGTAGTTGCTTTTGTGTTGTTGCTGCTGTCGCTTTTGGGTATAGCTTGTGATGCCCAACTTTCCTCTACTTTCTACGATCAAACGTGTCCTACTGCCCTCACTACTATTAGAACTGTTATTAGGCAAGCAGTTTCTCAAGAGCGTCGAATGGCCGCCTCTCTCATTCGCCTCCATTTTCATGACTGCTTCGTTCAAGGTTGTGATGCATCCATATTGCTCGATGATACACCCTCTATGATAGGCGAACAAAATGCAGCGCCTAATAGAAACTCTGCAAGAGGATATGGAGTGATACACAAAGCTAAGACTGAAGTTGAGAAGTCATGTCCTGGTGTTGTATCTTGTGCAGATATCCTTGCTGTGGCCGCAAGAGATGCTTCTTTTTCCGTAAGTATTTTTTTAAATTACGCATGCAAGTTGATTCTACAGTTACATTATTCTAATCTTATATATATTACAATGTAGGTTGGTGGTCCATCTTGGACGGTAAAGCTTGGGAGAAGAGATTCTACTTCTGCAAGCAAAACTCTAGCCGAAAGCGAGCTTCCACACTTTCAAGAAAGCCTCGATAGACTTATCTCAATTTTCTCAAACAAAGGACTTAGTGCAAGAGATATGGTAGCACTTTCAGGTGCTTATTTGTATTTGTAATTTTTTTTTTCGAGTAAATATTAGATTTATTAAACATATATATTCTAACTCTATTGCAGGTTCTCACACCATAGGACAAGCTCAATGCTTTCTTTTCCGCAATAGGATCCATAACCAAACTAATATTGACACGGGATTTGCTAGCACTCGTCGTAGAACTTGCCCCACATCTGGAGGGGACGAAAAATTAGCTCCACTTGATTTAGTTACACCAAATTCTTTTGACAATAACTACTTCAAGAATCTTATACAAAGGAAGGGATTGCTTGAAACAGATCAAGCACTCTTTAATGGAGGATCGACCGATAGTATTGTGACAGAGTACAGTAGGAATCCAACCGCATTCAAATCTGACTTTGCAACTGCAATGATTAAAATGGGAGACATTGAACCTCTCACCGGTTTAGAAGGGCAAATAAGAAATATTTGTGGTGCTGTCAACTAATTAATAACTTCGGTTATATTATGTGAAAAAAGAATTTATTAATTTGTTATGTAATTTCAATTTTCATTATAATTATGTTCCATTGTATTCTATTTCATATTTTATTTGGTCTCATGTAATTCTTCCCAAGTGTAATAAGGTTCTTAATTATGATTTCAATGGTAAGAAACATATTCTTGTCTCTCATTTGAAATTGAAGTTTGTGAATTTTATAAACCTTGCGCATGCACGAGTAGAACTCCATTGAATTTGATTTGATTCAGTTTTAACTTAATTCACCGAAAAAACATAACAAACTCTTAAAAGTCCTCATATAAATACCTATCTTCAATCGAATGAGGGTAAGTCATTCATCATACTTTAAATTCTTACTATACCCAAATTCTATGTGCTAACTTAAACATCAAAGCTGGTGTGGCAATGTCCATTTTTGGGTTTAAATTTGATCAAAAACATCATACATTTGTAAAGTAAAAGTATAATGACATATAAGGTACATAGTTAAGAAGGTGTAGTAATTAAGGTACATAGTTAAGAAGGTGTAGTAATTAACATGATTTATAGTGTATATAGTACGGGTGCATTGAATGGCGCCCCACTTGAAGGCCTTTCTCATGGCTTTATATGCGCCCTAACTTTTTAGGCTTTGACGCGTCTTTTATTCAAAATTGAACGTACACCTTTTTCATGAACTTCAAAGGCTTTATTATTAATCGGTTAACAATGGCAGCTACAACCGTCAATTATGTGCTATATGAAGAATAAACCACTATCTTACACCCAGCTTCTTATCACTTTTACTATACTATAACATAATTTAAACCTCAATTTAAACCTCCGTGAAGAAATCATTTTGATTTAGATTAGGTACGCAAAATACAAAAATTCAAAGAAAATAGGAAGAAATTATAAACTAATCAAGCTCTTGAATCAGATGTCGGCGGAGGAGACTGACGCTTGTTAGGTCCAGCGCAGCATATGCGTCTAGCTGGACAACTGCCACGTGTCGACCAAGGAGAGGTGCATCCTGTTTGGTGCATATGGGAACACATCACGCATCTAGCTGAATAGCTGCCACGTGTTGACCGAGGAGAGTTGCATCAGAAGGCCAACCCAAATCAGTGATCCTAGCCAGCATCGTGACCCACTTCGATCCAGCGTCCCGTCCCGATCTGTTGTGACCTATCCATGAACGTCATGTGCCAACGTTGGAAAATTCAAACAAAACTACATCCGTGGAGAATTGAACACATGTAGCATAGGTCATTGCAGCTAACCCGTTTGTGTCGCGTGTCACACTAAGAGCACGACCACCCCCTGCTCAAGACATGTGGCTATTCGTGAGTGGTCACACGCGTGGGAAATCTTCCAGGCGCATGGAGGTGTGTGGTTGTGCGTGGCGAGCTCATTTGTGCTTTGTTTAGCCTTCATTCACCTGTTTTTCGTCTTGATCCAGTTATTTTATGTTAGAATGATATCTCATGTTATGATGTATGAAATGTATGATGATCATATGATATGATACAATGATATCTCATGCTACGATGATGTGCATGTATGAGATGTCCTATTGCATTATGATGAGTTTTCTAATAGACTACCCCTAAATGATGTTATAAATGAGAATGTATGAAGGCTCATGCATGCATATGGTGATATCCCACATTGGTTGGGGAGGAGAACAAAACACCCTTTATAAGGGTGTGGAAACCTTCCCCTAGGAGACGCATTTTAAAATCTTGAGAGAAAGTTCGAAAGGGAAAGTTCAAAGAGGACATCCGATAGCCGTGTGTTTGGGCCGTTACACATGTTACCTAAATATGTAAAGCATGTGTGAGGTTTACCTAAATATCTAAAGCATGTGTGAGGTTGTGTCACATGAATGATTTTAAGATGAAAAGTACAGAGATCTCATGCATATTGTATTTTCATTTACATCGGGATATTTCTCCTTTCATGATGATTAGTATGAATGCGTACACTATGATATGATGATGATCATCATCGTGCCTTGCATGATATTCGCGGATTTTTTGTTCCTTTAGTCATTCAGCTATAGCTAAGTTGTCCCACTATGAAGGCCTAGGGGTGTGTGAGTCGCATGGTGGGCTCATGCTCGCATGTGTAGGTCGTGTGTAGAGAAGTATTACACATCCAATTATTCGGATTAGAGACTACCTCCATGATGGTTTTGAACCAACATGATTACATATTTTGGTGTTACGCCAGAGAGGTTTGGATAAAAGTCACTGTTTTCTGCGACAACTCGTGAAGGTTGTAGCTGCCATGGATAACCAAGTAGGCTGAGTTTGAGATTTGTTCAAAGCCTCTGAAAACAAAATGTCAAATCAAAAGACAAAAGGGGCTATGCATTTGAAGCATGGCGAAGCTTCAACTGCCATTGTTAACCAATTAATAAAGCATTTGAACTTTACTGAAAAAGTCTATGTTCAATTTTGGATAAAAGGGAAGTCAAATGAAAAGGCCAACCAGTTAGGGCGCATTTAAAGCATAAGAAAGGACATCAAGTGGTGAAAGATTGAGCTAATATTCCTGACCGCTCATGACCGATTCTGTTTATTTGATTTAGATTTAATTTAGTCATGCCACGAGTAATATAGTGGATAGACGTGAGCTGTTTTTCTTTGTTTTCAGTGATCTGTAATGCTATATAATAGTCAATTTCATTCTTCAATAGCTCATGAGATTTCTTCCAATTATTCTAATATTTTCCGTTTTCTATTCTTAACCGTTTTGCTCCAAGACCGTTCTTAAAATAAACTTCCCAATTATGTAATTCTTATATTATTTATTAACTTCCTCTTTACAAAGCTTTAGTGTGAATGTTGACCATTCATTTTTGTAATAAAATCATGTTAATTTATTTGCTCAACCATAAATAAATCGAAGTATGCTGAAATAGCTTCTAACTCTACACGTTACAAGTAATTATAAGTTTAGTTGCGGTTAATTTATTTGATTGAGAGAAGAACATGACCGGTAAAAGACAAAAACAAATTATATTTGAGTTAAAGATAACAACCTATCCTAATCTAAGTCTAGGAAGATTAAATATGCTTCCTTTGCACGTGTCATGGTCTCTATTTTGCGATGCCACCGTCAACCATACATGGGCGCCTTGCTTTTACCTGTGGCACACAGCCTGAGTATAGTATTTCAAAGAATACTCAGTAGGTGACCCTACTATTGTGGGGTTATGCATAATGCAAACACATACAATAAATGCTCTAGGAACCTATCACTATCTCATCCTAGGGTTGACCTTCAGTCCAGACTAACTTGGATGTGTAGCACATCCTTAAACATGACTCACATGTGTAAGTGTGAATCTCCAGGCGGTTTGCACCCACCTAGACCCATCATGGTCGAGCTAGTTGTCCGTAGCTATGTCTGGAGGTTAGCAGACCCGTAAGTGTCATGCTCAACATATCACTATCATCATCATAGCACATGTGTTCGTACTCATCATCATAAAAAGGGGGAGTGTCCTGATGCTCGTGTACATACAAAAATGCATGAGATCCCTCTAACTTCTTGTCTTTAAAATGTGTTTATGACACAACCTTAGTTTCATCTCTATATTACATAAGTAATGCATGCGCATTAGTCATTCATCTTAACATCGCTATTCATATTCTGTAGTGTTGTGTCCTAGGCCGATTTCTCAACATGATGCAAAATGACATTCATACTTAATCTTACTTAACATGGAAAACATCGTCATATTAAGGTAACAATATCATGCATCATAATCATCATACATCGTCATCATAATGCCATCAATTACATCATAATCATCATAGCACGTCCTCAAGCATCATCATGCACCGTCATATAACTCATATACATCATACATCATAGTTATACAACATAAAGAACACGAGTCGGTGCCACTAGGCACGTGTCGTCATACAACAAACAAGTATCTAGCCTATCCTAATAGTAAGGCCACTTACTTGGTTGGGCTTAGCCGGCGTTCTCCCTAATTTAAATAACTTTAACTCCTGTCCTTCGAAAGTTGCTCCCAATATCGCCAGGGTTTGTTTCCTATTAATTCATTTGTCACCTTTCTTTAGTATTTCACAATTTAATAATAATCCAACTGACATATGTGAAATATGGCATTAAAACAACTTCAATTACCTTAATTAGGGATGAAAACAAGTTCAGGAGGGTCGAAACGGTGTAAATTGGGCTAAAAAAGGTGGACCAAGCCGAATAAGTCGAGTCGAGCCATCTAAGCCGACCTAGCCGAAGGAGTCATTCGCTGCAGGCGTGCCATGTGGCACAATTCGAGGCTGACGCGTGTGCAAGTGTCTTTTCGACTTCGTTACTGACGACGATGCACACAAAAAGGACATGAAACGTACCTTTGGTTAATGTCCAGTCGTCGAAGTGATGAAGGGATCATAGTCAGGGCCAAGACCAGCGAGGAGATACGCGATCACGTCATCATCCCGCAAGACAGAGCCGACGACGGTCAGCTCGGTGGCTAGCCATTTGATCTTGCGAAAATAATCTGCAATAGACAGATCGCGTTTCTTGGATGTGACGAGCTCAACACGGATCTAAACAGTGCGAGCACGAGTTGATGACGAAAACATCCGCTACAGGGTATCCCACGCCTCCTTGGACGTAGTAGCGGCAACCACATCATGAAGAATCTTCTCAGACATGGAGGAGAGAATGCCGTTAAGGACCTATTGATCCTGATCATACCACCGATCACAAGCCGAATTACAGACTAGGTCAGCACCAATAACAGTTAAGGAAGGGACCAGCTTGACAGGTACGACAATGATGCCATCGAGGTAGCCCATAAGCTTCGTACTCCATAGATAGGGGAGGAGCTAGGTGTGCCATATGATGAAGTTGTTTTTGGTGAGACGGATTGTGGCAGCATGGTGGAGAGGAATTGGGTCAGAAGTCAACACTATAGTATATGAGATCGTGTTGGAGATAGTGGATGGGGAGGATGAAGAAGATATGATAGAAATTGTTAAGGAATAAACCTTGGCTCTGATACCATGTTAGATAGTAGTCATCCATAAATGACCTATTTTACATTTAACACTCATCATCTCAAGTGTGGAGAAGACGTGAACAGAGGATTGAGGACAACTAGTCTAAACTAACTGAAGAAGTGACAGAGAAAAAGAATAAAAGACTCTCGGGAAGAGAGAGATAAATGAGATCTGAAGAAACAGCCTGAAGACAAGCGAAGAAGACGACCCATCCATAGACGCATAGTAATCGACCTAGTAGGCTCGGCCCTGTTGACTCTGGCAATTCGGAAGTCGACGAAAAATTGGCCGAAAGTTTGTTCGAAAGAAAAATTAGCGGAAGTAAAAGGAGAGAGAGTGAGAGATTCACTGATAATGCTGAAGACTCGATGTTTTATTTTACTTCAGTTGAACGGTTTAAATAACAAATTTAATTACAAAAATAGAAAAACTAATTATACAAAAATAGGAGAAGTGGACGAAGACTTCGCCCAAATTGCCAAAACAATGGCTCCTATAATCACGCTTCTCCATTCGTGTGAATTCAAATGTAACTAAATAAGGAATGGCTTTTATTTAACAATCTCCTCCTAAAAGCTGTACCTTATTATTTGAACTCCGATCTTTGAGCGTAGTTTTTCGAATTTCACCCGCGCCAGGGACTTGGTGAAAATGTCTCCAAGTTGTTCCTCTGTTCGGATGAAATCAATCTTGATGAGCCCTCGATCTGCACATTCTCGAATGTAGTGGAATCTGATTTCTATGTGCTTGCTCCGGTCGTGCAAAACTGGATTTTTGATCAGGGAGATCGTAGCTTTGTTGTCTACGTATAGCATTGGTGGATCGCTTTCTCTCCCGATGAGTTCTTCCATTAGTCGTGCAAGCCAGATCCCTTGTGTTGCTGCCATCGAAGCGGCGATGTATTCTGCTTCGCAGGAAGACAAAGCAACCACCTTCTGTTTTGTTGATTGCCAGCAGATCGCGCCGCCTGAGAGAAAGTAGATCATTCCGCTGGTGCTCTTACGATCATCAACGTCACCGGCCATGTCACTATCACTGTAGCCGACCAGCTTGAGTTTCTCCTTTCCGCTCCCTGCACAATATCTCACACCCCAACCTCTGGTTCCGGCTACATAGCGCAGGATGCGCTTGACAGCCACTAGATGCTCCTCCCTAGGTGCTTCCATAAACCTGCTCACATAGCCAACAGAATAAGCAAGATCAGGACGAGAGTTTACCAGATAGCGCAGACTCCCGACAATGCTGCGGTAATTGGTGGAGTCGACTGTCGTCGTAGTGCCGGCCTTCCTTAGTTGAAGTCGGGCCTCCATTGGCGTCCTGGTAGGATTACTGTCCACAAGCCCAGTTGTGTCCAGCAGCTTCCTCGCGTATGCACTTTGGCAGATGGAGATGCCGGAAGAGTTTTGTTGCACTTCGATGCCGAGGTAGTAGCTGAGCACACCGAGATCGCTCATCTCAAAGTTTTTCGACATCTCCTTCTTGAAGCTTCCGAGGACTCCCACGTCGCCTCCAGTGATTATGAGGTCGTCGACGTACACTCCCACAATCAGTCGCTTTTTGCCGTGGCCGTACGTGTACATGCCATGCTCAGAGGCACACCGTATGAAATTCAGTGACAGTAGGGTACTGTCGAGCTTCGCGTTCCAGGCTCGTGGGGCTTGTCGAAGCCCGTAGAGTGCTTTGTGCAGGCGCAGAACCTTATTAGGGTTGTCGTTATCCAGGAAGCCAGGTGGTTGTCGAACATAGACGGTCTCCTTCAACTCTCCGTTAAGGAAAGCAGACTTTACGTCCATATGGTGAACCTCCCAAGAGTGATGTGCTGCAATTGCTAGCAAGAAACGAACGAATTCTAACCTTGCTACTGGCGCAAATACCTCTTCGAAGTCCACTCCTTGCTTCTGGACGTAGCCCTTCGCCACCAGACGAGCCTTGTGCTTCACAACTTCTCCTTTTTCGTTGCGCTTCAGTTTGAAGACCCATTTGAGCCCTATGGCTCGGTGTCCCGGTGGCATATCCTCTAGACTCCACGTCTGGTTCTCAGTGATGGATGTCATCTCCTCCTGCATTGCCTTCCGCCAGCACGGGTTCTTTTCTGCTTCGGCGAAGGTGTTTGGTTCATCTGCACTGACGGCATGTAGTTCGGCCACTTCTTCGAGCTCGCGCGCTGCTAGTCCAGGTGGTTCACCTCCTCCCACTAGGTCATCCATCCTCCGATACCTAGCCTCCAGATCAGTATCGTGATCGGCATCCAGCGTCGAATCCGCAGTCCGTGGTGTTGTGAATTCCACTGGTTCAGGTGGTGCACCTGCTGGCGGCGGTGACGTCTCCTGATGCTGGGCTCCTCCTTCTTCAGGCTCGGTGACGAGGTACTCCACCGTGAATTGATTTGGATCACGGTCTGCCTCGATCACGTCATTCCACTGCCAGAAGGTGTTTTCGTCGAAGACGACGTCGCGAGACACGTGAGCTCGCCCCCCTACAGGATCATAGAGTCTGTACGCCTTGCTCCCGGGTTCGTAGCCGATGAAGACGACCTTCAGCCCCCTGGGATCGAGCTTGGCGAGATGGGGACGTGTTACCTTCATGTATGCGACGCAGCCGAACACGCGAAAGTGATGTACTGTTGGTTTTTTGTTGTACCAGGCCTCATATGGCGTCTTTCCGTCGAGGCTTCGGGTTGGTGACCGATTGAGGAGATAGACAGCCGTCATTACTGCCTCTCCCCAGAATCTCCCAGGCATCCCGGCCGTCACCAACAATGACCTCGCTGTCCCGACAATGGTCTGATTTCGGCGCTCTACCACTCCGTTCTGTTGGGGGGAGTAGGGCGCCGTTAGGTGCCGTTGTATGCCGATCTCGTCGCAGTACTTACTGAAACTTGCCGAGGTGAATTCTCCGCCTCGGTCTGTACGCAGCACTCGCATCTTCTTCTCACATTCGGCCTCCGCTCGCGCTTTTCGCTTGCAGCAGGGTCAGCCACATGAAGCGGCTTTTGTCATCGACTAACAGGAGGAAGAGACTCTTACCACCTGGGGTCGCCGGCTTGATGGGCCCGCAAATATCGCCGTGTACAAGCTCCAATGGCTCATCGGCTCGGTAGGCTGTTCGGGACGGAAAGGGTGTGCGCCTCTGTTTGCCGATGAGGCACCCGTCGCACAGCTTGTTCACGCCTTTGATTTCTGGCAAGCCGTGCACCAACTCCTTCTTCTGTAGCTTTTATAGGGCAGGAAAGTTTAAGTGTCCGTACCTTGCGTGCCACCTCCAAGATACCTCTTCGGTCTTGGCCGAGAGGCTAACGGGTTGGTCTATCTCTAACTCCAGGACGTAAAGGCGGTTTGTCGTGCGCCTTGCCTGCGTGAGCAGCCGTCGTTGATTATCGCAGATTTTGAGTAGTCCGCGCTCGATGGAAATGAAGCAACCTGTCTCATCGAGTTGACCCAGGCTCACAAGGTTAGCCTTGAGCCTCGGGATGAAGTAGACGTCGGTCAGCTTGCGATGCTCGCCTCCCTTACTGACGAACAGAATGGTGCCGCGCCCTTCGATCTCGACGACGGAGCCGTCGCCGAATTTCACCGTCCCACGGATCCCCGAGTCGAGCTCGGAGAACGCAGATCTAGCCCCGGTCATATGGTTTGTTGCCCCTGTGTCAAGGATCCATTGCCGGTGCTCGTGTTGCTCGTCCCTCTTGCCGATCTGAGCGAACACTCGCTCCTCCTCCAGTTGAATTGGCTCCCCAGCTGGTGCCAACTTTGCTACGCCCAACTGGAGCTCTTTCTTGGGTTCAACATCGTCGTCGGATTTGGAATCGAAATTGGGGACGCATGCAGTTACCATGAAGAGAGCTGGCTCGTCCTCCTCGGATTGAGCCACATGGGCCTTTTCGACCTTCTCTTTATTCCTTGGCTTGCTCCAGCAATTTCTGCTAGGTGTCCTCTCTTCCCACAGTTCGAGCATTGGATCGGCCTGGCCATTGGTCGACTCCTTCTTTTGATTCCCATCTTTCTCGCGCGTGCGCCCGTGAGACATCCATGGCTTCTTACCGCCTTTGCGGCTGGAGGAGGACCTGTTGCTCTCGCCGGTGTTGTCGCGGAGCTTTAGGCGTGCAAGCCATTCCTCCTCCGTGAGGAGTAGACGGCCCTCCTTGTCAACAGCTGAAGTGGTATTCTTCTTCCGCTGCTCGACGTTACGTAGTCTTCCGGTCATCTCTTCCACTGTTAGGTCGTTCACGTCAAGCAATGTCTCGATTGAAATCGCGACTTGCTCGAGGTGATCGGGGACGACCTGCAACATCTTCTTCACGATTTCTGTCTCGCTGATGCCACCACCGAGAGTGGTGATGCTATTGGCGAGCCCCGTGATCCGCATTGAAAAATCATCGACGGATTCGCCGTCCTTAAAGCGGATCTCCGAGAGCTCCTTCCGCAGTTGCTCGATGTTGGATTCACGCACTCGCTGTACACCGACCCGACGGGATTTGATTCCCTCCCAGGCCGATTGTGCGGTGCGCTTGGTGGAAAGAGAAGCCAGCATCTCTGGGGGCACAGATCGTAATATGGCGGCGAACGCCAGCCGATTCTCCCGATACTCGATTGTTTCTCCTTCCTCTGGCTCGAGAGCGTGCCATAACCCTTGCGCGGGATGGACCCCACGATGTGCTTATTTTCGCCTTTTGCATTTTCTTCTACTCGAACCTGAGACCTGTGTGTTGTTAGGTCGACACTCTAACCACTTGAGCTATTCAACTTGATTGTTGATAGGTTGGCTCTTCTGTGATGGTATACTACCGATCGCTTCAACGAGGCTCTGATACCACTTGTTGACTCTGGCAATTCGGAAGTCGACGAAAAATTGGCCGAAAGTTTGTTCGAAAGAAAAATTAGCGGAAGTAAAAGGAGAGAGAGTGAGAGATTCACTGATAATGCTGAAGACTCGATGTTTTATTTTACTTCAGTTGAACGGTTTAAATAACAAATTTAATTACAAAAATAGAAAAACTAATTATACAAAAATAGGAGAAGTGGACGAAGACTTCGCCCAAATTGCCAAAACAATGGCTCCTATAATCACGCTTCTCCATTCGTGTGAATTCAGATGTAACTAAATAAGGAATGGCTTTTATTTAACAGGCCCAAACACTGCAGATGCAACCCACAGCGATCGGCCCACATTTTGAACCGCAACCCACGCACCCATGAAAGTAACCCGAGACTTGCACGTCAACCTGTCTTGCGACCCTTACGCGTGTTATCTCCCTCCACCTACATGTTTCCTGTCTAAAGCCAGACTTCCCTCGGCTCAAGTTGACATTTTTGACGCCGCTCCTTTTGTTTGGGACCCTCCCGAAGTTGAATTTGACCTTATTTAAGGTAATTAAGGTCAGTATGATGTTTGAATTCAAGTTAAATTGAGCTAAGAAACTAGAATTACTAAGGAAATTAGGTGATTGTTCTAACAGGGCGAACACCTCGACGATACTTGAAATAACTTTGAGGGATGAAATCCAGCAGATTTGAAATTAGGGAGAATGCCAGCTAAGGCAATCCAAGTAAGTGGCCTTACTATTGTCTTGGTCCAAAAACTTGCCTTATGTATGATAACACGTGGCCAATGACCCTTGCACGTATCCTTTTTGTTTTATGTAGTATGATGATGTATGATAATTATGCCTGATGTTATGATGATGTGAGTTAGTATGATAGTGATGTTATAATATTACGATGTTATGATGATCATCATATCATCATAATATTATAACATTATCATAATAACATGATGACGATGATGCATGATGACATAAGATATATGATGACAATATGATTCAATATGATGATATTTATATTAAGATGATGTGGATGTACGAGATGTCACGTTGCATTATGATGAAGTGTTTTTTGAGACACAATAGATGTTAATGTTGATGAGTATATATGAAGGCTAATGTATGCATGCTACCTAGGGTAATATGTAAATGATGTACAAGGTTGTGTCACAAGAATAATTTAAGATGAAAACTATAGGGATTTCATGCATATTATGTGGCCCCTTCACGTGTCGTATTTTATGACTGTTATGACGTGAACTATATTATGTAATGTTATGGCTTATGTTATGTCATGTCATTGACTACGTGATAGTTATGATTTATATTATGCTATGATATGGCATGCACAACATGATAGAATGATTTTCTTTTCAAGATTGTGAAATGTTGATATGGCAAGAATATGTTTCATGAAAACGTTTATGAAAGAATGAATGCACAATCTACATATTATATGATTTAAAGCTATAGGAACCATATGTATTTTTATGTTTCATTTACATCGAGACACTTTCCCGTTGTGATTAGTACGGAAGCGTGCCATACAACATTTTTGTTCTCCATGATGTTATGATAAGGTATTGTACACTTCACAATACTATGTGGGCTCCTTTCCCTCCGTGGTTCCAGCAACGTTAGTGTGCGCTAGCTGAAAGGCAGGCTCAAGGATACGTATACTCCGATAGTAGGTCCATGTGCGCATACGTGGGTCGTGAGTAGAGAAGTACTACATATCGAATTTTAGTTCGAGCTGGAAAGTAGAGTTCAAGGTTAAGAAAGGAAACGACTTTTATGAAAGGATTGTTGGGATATGGAGCCGGGTGCGTATAGATATATATGATAGATATTTGGTAAAGATTTGATGAAGATATATTTGTTAAGATTATATTCCAAAGATTTAAATCTTTAGAAGCTATATTTAATAAATTGAAACCATATATATACGACAGTGCTTCCAAATGTACTTTTCTTCATTCTCTGTATTCAATCGTGTTGTACATACCTAAAGTCATCAATAAAAAAACCCTTCAGCCAATATTCCTCGAGTCTGTGCGCTGTTGAGCGATCCTAACTATGGGTATCAGAGCTAACAACTGGTATCGATCCTAACGAGGATAGGTCTTTTAGTGATTAAGTATGTATGCATTCCTAACCTCAATAGTGGGTCACTTATTGAGTATTTCTTAAAATACTCAAGCCACTTGCTACTTATGAGACTAAAGTTAGGATAGATGTATTTATTGTAGCACTTAGGATAGACCAAGGCATTGTTTTATTCTCCTCTTTGTTTTATTTAAATTTCACCATATGTTTTTTTTTGCAGTAGACTTTATTTTGGTAGGAAAAATAGGGTCATCGCACCTCTCTCTTCGACTCCTTCAGCAACTTTGTTCCTCTTTCTCCCCCTAAAACTAAAGATTAAAGACTCGTATCACTATAATTATTAGTGTACCAAAAAAGTCAACTTTTTGGGTTATGGAGTTAAAAAGACTGTTTCAAGACTCTATTCCTTCTTCAAAGTTGTGTAACTTCTCATCAAAAAGTTTTAGGAACAGATAAGAGTCGACAAGTTTCAGTGTAGGAAGAGAATTTCTTTGTTTCAGATTGTGCAATAACGCGTGTAGGTTGTAGCTGCCATTGTTAACCAAGTAGCCTCAGTTTGTGCTTTGTTAAATGCCTTGTTATTATTTTGAACCAAAAGAAAATGTCAAAGCAGGTAGCCTCACTTTAATGCATGCCCAGTTGACATTTGTCCCAATTCACTTCACGACAATGATACTTAACAAACTCACACTAATCCCTTATTACCTACATTATCTATTCGAGAATTCATAAGAGTTTTTTATGCTTTCTTTCGAATTAGATTGAAAGTCAACCAAACCAAAACAAACACGGTTTTTTAGGTTAAGGGCATGCATGGAATCCGACCATAGATTTGGCCTTGACCCCTTGAGGAGGTCGAGGTGGAGATTCCCCTTTTGTTATGTGTTCACACTGTTCTTACTAGTTTTATTTTTTTTTATTTTTTTCTTCTAACTTGGCTTTCCCTTTTGGTCCAATTTTACCACAACATTACCCCTCGTTCTCTCGAAAAATTATGTTGATCTCTTACCATTACCATTTCAACTCTTCTCTCAAAATATTATGTTGATCTCTTACCATTCCCATTTCATGTAGAGTTGTTCGTAACAAGATGTAGATTAATGTTATTTCTTTAGATCATATCAAGTTTTTCGAGCTATAGCTTTTTCTTTTTTGCTTGATTATGTTCTATGATGGTTTTTGTTCTCTTCCATCTCTATTCCCACTTACTTATTTTCATTGATATATTTTATCAGTTACTTGTGATGTCAGGTGATTTAGTCAAGTTTTGATTGTTATGTGTATGAGTTCTTTTTGCAAGTTAGTTAGCAAGTTATTCAAATCTACAACGCTTATAAAATTTATTAAGAGAGACAATAATATATTTCTTACCATTGAAATCATAATTAAGAACATTATTACACTTGGAAGTTTGACTTATGAAATAGAATACAATGGAAAATAATTATAATAAAAATTAAAATTACATAACAAATGAATGAATTCTTTTTTGAGACGGAAGTTATTAATTAGTTGACAGCACCACAAATATTTCTTATTTGCCCTTCTAAACCGGTGAGAGGTTCAATGTCTCCCATTTTAATCATTGCAGTTGCAAAGTCAGATTTGAATGCGGTTGGATTCCTACTGTACTCTGTCACAATACTATCGGTCGATCCTCCATTAAAGAGTGCTTGATCTGTTTCAAGCAATCCCTTCCTTTGTATAAGATTCTTGAAGTAGTTATTGTCAAAAGAATTTGGTGTAACTAAATCAAGTGGAGCTAATTTTTCGTCCCCTCCAGATGTGGGGCAAGTTCTACGACGAGTGCTAGCAAATCCCGTGTCAATATTAGTTTGGTTATGGATCCTATTGCGGAAAAGAAAGCATTGAGCTTGTCCTATGGTGTGAGAACCTGCAATAGAGTTAGAATATATATGTTTAATAAATCTAATATTTACTCGAAAAAAAAAATTACAAATACAAATAAGCACCTGAAAGTGCTACCATATCTCTTGCACTAAGTCCTTTGTTTGAGAAAATTGAGATAAGTCTATCGAGGCTTTCTTGAAAGTGTGGAAGCTCGCTTTCGGCTAGAGTTTTGCTTGCAGAAGTAGAATCTCTTCTCCCAAGCTTTACCGTCCAAGATGGACCACCAACCTACATTGTAATATATATAAGATTAGAATAATGTAACTGTAGAATCAACTTGCATGCGTAATTTAAAAAAATACTTACGGAAAAAGAAGCATCTCTTGCGGCCACAGCAAGGATATCTGCACAAGATACAACACCAGGACATGACTTCTCAACTTCAGTCTTAGCTTTGTGTATCACTCCATATCCTCTTGCAGAGTTTCTATTAGGCGCTGCATTTTGTTCGCCTATCATAGAGGGTGTATCATCGAGCAATATGGATGCATCACAACCTTGAACGAAGCAGTCATGAAAATGGAGGCGAATGAGAGAGGCGGCCATTCGACGCTCTTGAGAAACTGCTTGCCTAATAACAGTTCTAATAGTAGTGAGGGCAGTAGGACACGTTTGATCGTAGAAAGTAGAGGAAAGTTGGGCATCACAAGCTATACCCAAAAGCGACAACAGCAACCACACGAAAGCAACTACTCGGGGCATCGCCATTTGTAATCGGGAGAGAAGAACGAGTTTGATTTTGAGATATTAAAAAGAAAAGGATGGAAGAAAGGTGATTTTGAGAAATGAAGATGGAAAGGGTGTTATTTATACACTTTGAGAAGAGAAAGGAATGAGTCGCCATAGCTAAGCATGCAAAGCTCTTTTTTTTTTTTTTAAATTTATTGAAAAGGTCAACTTTGGTGCTTTGGATAAAATAAGAAATTGTCAAACAACAAAGGCGGCGGTCAACTTTATAGCAATGTGTGAAGCTTCATGGAATGTTTATGTCATTTAATATGAAATTATTGCAAACTTACTAGAAAATCACAACTCTTACTTCTTTACTGCATCATAGATTTCTACCATTAACCTAATTTTTTAATAAGAAATTAAAAAGCTTTATTTGTTAAGATCATCTTTGTAAATGACAATGACATTTTGCTATTTTCAAATCTTTCCATTCATGTTTTTCTTTTTATATTTAGTTTTTTATGCATAAATAATAAAAATAATTACATAATATGTTAAATATAGTCAGTAAGCAATCTAAGTATACTGCTTTCTTTTCCTAGTAGTTTCCCACTAATTTCTTTTGGTCTTTAAAATTCAGGCTTAACATTTATAGCGCTCTAAACTATTGTATAGGTCTTGACGTTCCAATTGTTTCCTCATTAATCGTCCAACCAAGACTAGCCTACAGGTTCACTTGTTTCTACCCCTAAAAAGGAGTCCATATATTGAGCTAACTACCCATGTAGTCCCTAGTTCTTCTCAAGAATCGGTTTAACTGGATCATGGTGTTGGCCCTGACCGGACTCTACACTCAGTAGTAACTCAACTAGTTTTGTGGTAATGTAAGCAACTTAAATCATATTTAGACATTGTGGAGGTCTACTAGGTTCTTAGAGGCATCTTGGCGATTTAGACTCCATTTTTCAATTCCAGGACGTTCGAGGTTAGCCCCTCGGCTAAACCAATCCTTGGTGCAGACAGGTCAAACCTCTAATCGCTCACGATCCTGAGGTGTGAAGTCTACTGGAACTTATAGACTTGATTCTACATGTAAACCACACTAGATATGGTGCCCTAATCTTAACTAAGTTCTTGATGCATGCTTTACTAGGAAAATATATCTATCGATCGTCTTTAATACGTAAAATGTGTCTAACCCTTTCACAAATGTTTATTAAAAAGATATTTTTATCACCCCTTAGTGCATGAAAATGATAAGGTATAAATCATACACACTATCAAACAATCACTCGAAGCATAGATCAGAATATCCCTTCTTCCATCATACCATAGAGGAAGACATTAAATTAGACATGCTTATGAGAAGTTCGACTTTAAAAGAAAAAAAAATCAGATTTTTAATTTTTCGTCGAGACTCGAGTGTTACAAAATAGTTCCTAGAATTGCAGTCATAAGTAATGGGTCCTAACTCTATGAACGTAATCAAATCTCCAACTAAGGTTATATGGGAGGTCCTACCCAATAAAGAAGAGAAAGTTGGAGAATGGTCCTTCCTCGCACATTCAAAGCCTAAGTATCCTAACGAAGTCTCAATAAGCACAGTAGTATAAACGACCTCTCGTGTTAGACCTTTGGAGGGTCGGGTCACTTGAATTGGCTACATTAGCCTTCTCCATCGACCTCTCGAAATAAAGCAAATATGCAGCCAATAGTTCCCAAATTAGGTTGGCTATATGGTCGTATTAGAGTTTGGTAGCTAATCTCTCATGGATGAAGTTCACCTTTCTTTAATGTCGGAAAGTTTCTAATATTTCTTCCATTTTATATCATTTTTTTAATAGGGTTATCATTGCATAAACTTCTCTTTGATTGGATACAAATACAAACCTATAATATTTGAATAATTAATTTGTTGATTAGTAAATATTGTTAGACGAATACGCATATGAGAAGAAGAAAGGTGAGTCCATAACACATTATTAATTACATATGATATGTGGAAGAAGAAGCGAAGTCTTGAGCGATGGTGGTGAGTTGTTGGGCAAGTTCAAGGGGCTTGGAAGCCATGACCATGTGATCTGATCCCTTAACCTCGGCCTGACGATCGGGCTTGTTGAATGTGAGCATTGCCCACACCATGATCTTGGATGTCATCTCGTCCTTTTCTGATATGATGAAAGCCCTTTTCACCGACCCGTATTTGTCTCTTGTCAGCCTCAGCTCCTTCATCGACTCCAAGATGCCGAACATCGCTTGGGGCCTCTCCAGTGTTGTTGCCAATGCCACATCCTATATATACCAACATACATACCCACATCAATACTACAGCTTACATGACGTTTATTATACAATTTAGTCTCGCAGCTTGTGTGTGAATGTTCAACTTGACGGGTTATAAATGATATTTGTTAGGAACCACGACCCTCCATAATGGTATGATATTGTCGGATTTGAATGTTAGCTCACATGACTTTACTTTTAGTTTTTTCTAAAGTCCTCGTACTAATGGAGATGTATTCCTTACTTATAAACTCATGATCAACCTCTTAATTAGCCAAGGTGGGACTCATCTCTTAACAATTCCTTTCCTTGCACAAAATACACCATAGAGCTTTCTGTGAGATCTATGGAGCCCTAGAATAGCTCTCCTTGAACAAAGTACACCGTAGAACCTCTCTTGAGATCTATGGAGCCCTAGAACAGCTCTTCTCGAACAAAGTACACCATAGACCCTCTCCTGAGATCTATGGAGCCCTAGAACAGCTCCCCTCGAACGAAGTACACCATAGAGCCTCTTTTGAGATCTATGGAACCCTAGAACAGCTCTCCTTGAACAAGTACACCAAAGAGCCTCTCCTGATATCTATGGAGCTCTAGAACAGCTCTCCTCGAACAAAGTACACCATAGAGCCTCCCCTAAGGCCTATGAAGTCCTCGAATAGCCTCCCCTTAATTGAGGCTCAACTCTTTCTCTAAAGCTCTCGAACAAAGTACACCATTTGTTCAACACTTGAATCTCTTTTGATTACACCTTCGAGACTCACAACTTATTTGTTCGACATTTGAGGATTTTATTGACATAGCTAGGTTAAGAACATAGCCTTGATACCATGTTAGGAACCACAACCCTCCACAATGATATGATATTGTCCACTTTGAGCATTAGCTCACATGGCTTTGTTTTTAGTTTTCCCAAACGCCCATACAATCGACATGTATTTCTTACTTATAAACCCTCCGTTCTTCACTCAGCTCAAGCTAAGTCAAAGGAAGAACTACAAACCTGAGGTGGCGACAGAGGGAAAAGCTTGGTTTTCAATTCTTCTTGGGAGAATAGGAATAGTTTCGAATCAGAAGCTTTGGAATCCTCTTCGGAGTAGAAGGCTCTTAGCATTTCAAGTATTTTCATCTAACAAAAAATAAATAAATAAACTTTATCACTTAAATGTCAATCGTTAGACCAACATTAAATTAATCGACGTGGGACTTTCATTGTCCCAACAAAATTGAGTTAGATTTCAAACCAGTTCCTCAACGGTAAAAGACCCCACGATGGGACCAGGCATGGCTGCAGTCACAAAAATGGCAACAGACACTTTCTCAGGGAACCTCTCCATGGCCATGGAGATGCCGAGCCCGCCAAGGCTGTGGCCGACGAGAACAATCCGCTCATCTGAAGGCAACGCTTCCATGAAGCTCAACAATGGCTCGAAGTACTCAGTAAGCGATGCCAACGACTCGGGCTGCGTCTGGTTGATCCCGGCAGCAGCCATGTCGAGTGCAGTCACTTTGTGGCCAGCCGTTTGCAAAAGGGTAATGACCTTGTACCATGACCAAGCGCCAAGACATGCCCCATGAACAAGCACAAAGTGCGAATAGGTCGATTCAGATTGATCAGAACTCCGCGTTGGAGAGGAGAACAAAACCAGAATGAGAACCAAAAACGATAGCAAAAGCTTTTGCATTCTTAGCTATGTATTTTATTCTCTGTGCTCCTAGCTGCCATGTTCATATGTTCTTTAAACTATCTCAAGAAATTAAAAACAATTATAATTATGATAATAATTTTATGTTTGATTTATGATATTAGGAGAGGGTATTTGGGGAAATTAATGGTGAATTTTGAGGTGGAGGAAGCTTAAAAACTCATCAACTAAGCCTTACTCATTGCTTAATCCAATCTTGGGATATAATTCAATCCCAAGAAGGGAATTATGTTGGAGTAAGATAATGGGAACTTATTTTAATTATTCATCCATAATTAAAAAAGTGGTTGCGATTGTTCCAGATGAAATGAATCAAAAGATACGGTAGAGCTAGGACAGTTATTGTATGAGGTCTACCCAATTCTAGATGCACAGAGGCGCATAATAGATCGATATGAACATCATGAGCTGTTCCGTAATAAAACCTGTTGTTGTTGATACTTTCTTCTCGGTTCTTTCTTCCATAACTCGAGCTCGGAGAAGGAAGAGATAAGAGGACCCTATGGAAAATGTGGTCAGAAATCCATAATAGAGTCCGACCACAACGACTGAATTGATTATCTTCATGTATAAGGATAGTGGATTACCTAGTATAAAAGATTTTAAAATCATCTCAAACCTCCTTTTTCTTTTCTATTGCAATTTTTGGAGAAACAGATAGACTAGAAACAGTCTTTTTATTCTTTTTTTAAATTTTATCAAATTCAAGAATTGAGTTGGAGATCGAATCATTGACTTTGAATCGAAATTAATTTCTCATAACTAAATTAAATTATGTATGAATTGGTCGCATGGAGTTTAATTTTTTTTTAGGTTGAGAGATAGTGCAGATCATAAACTCTACTTTTATAAAATAGATTAATTAATGAGGTTTTGTAGAGGCGGGATGACATAGAGGTGATGTCATATATGTAGTTCTAACGAAAGTCTTAAATGTCGATATTAGATGAAAATGTCGAGATCACAATTTTACGAATATGTCAATAGATGTAATGTCGATGTTCATGAATATTTGTAGAAAAAATATAAATATAAAAAGAGATGAGCTTAAATTTCTTACTATTAGTCATATTTTGTTATATTTCATCCATTCTTAATAATATAATAGAATGGAAAGAAATTTAAAACTTAGGGTCAAAACTTTGGTGACTATAATTTTCAAATTGGGTTTATAAGGTTCGTTAGGTATAATTTGAATTTGATTCTTAGAATATATTTACCTCAATTAGGGAGGTTCATTTTTCTGTCATGTACCACTCCGTTGAAATCTTTGTTTAAGCTTGGAATGGAATAAGGACCATAGAGAATTTCTCATGAGCTAAATCCCGCATCATTTATTTCTCGTTTAGTTTTTTTAAAATTTATTGGAATGGACGCCTCTTGAGGTTGGCTACTTTGCTTGATTCATTGTTAAGTTGTGGCTTGACTGATTGTGAGGTTTACAACCTACTCTCTTATAATATGATTGTGAGATTGTGACACCTAGCACAAACTAAAGCATGCTTGAAGTGTGGCCAAGAGGGTCACAATGCTTGAACTGACCAAGAGAGAGTACTAAAAACTTGATTAATTAGCCAAGAGACTTAGGCGGCACCAGAGGGACTATGCACAACCACTCCGAGGAGGGAGAGTACGCCTCTACCAACAAGGACAACAAGAACCTCGACATAGAGGTGAAAGATATCTTACCTGTTTTGGGACATCTTACCCTAACTTTATCCTAACTTTACTTGATTCAGGATCTACACATTCATTCACTCGGGTTATCTGTTAGTACTCATGGGTGAAGGATGGTTAAGTGCAACAGCGGGACAGACACCATTTCACTGAAAGTTTCAACAAATGGACTCAATGGAGGAATGAGTTAGCAATAAAATGTTTGATACATAGAACAGCCTTCATAGGTAGCTTTTATATATATATTCAATGCGATTGAATGTAATTTATTGTCAGATAATGGCTATTAAATGTACTTTTAAATGAATTAAGTATAGCTATTGATTTAAATTTATGTGCAATTGAATGCCTAAAAAAAATTAGAAAATGACTTCATACCCAAAACACCAATTTATTAAACTCAGATTTCATTATCAATACAACTCTCAACACCCCAAATACCAACTTATTAACCCCTCTCATAACTCAACTCAACTCGACGTCCCGAACGCCCCCCCTAAATAGCTACAGAACGTCCCGAACGTCCCCCTAAATAACTATCATATATCTTCTTATCTATTGAATTTATTGGAAAGGATACACTGAACACACAAGGAAGTGGAAGACAAGAGGGAGCTTCAGGAACTCACACAGGCAGCCTAAAATGATCAATTTGGACGTTTTCCACTTTTTGCTTCTGGAAATCACTGCGGTTTCTGGACGCAAAGAACTTTCCGAAGTTGTATTCTCTGTATTTTGGGGGATTTTGTTCATTCACAATCTCCTCCAATGGCTTCACCATTGTATGGTGCGCTGGAAAGAAGAAGAATGGAATGGAAAACCTTTCCTTCTCTGTATTCACCACCACCCTGTGCTCCACACTTTCGTATTTGTCATTGCTCCAAACCTGCACAGCACACACAACATGAACTCGGATCGATCGTACGACACTCATACGACATTCATCAGTGGCAAATATCTATATTCCATATTCTATTAACAATGTAAATGAAGTTCTATGCCTAAGAGTTCTTGTTATCCAATCACCGTTCTCTGTCATTAGCTTTTGGAGAGACCAGAGAAGTTTTATACCTAAGAGGTGTTAGTACCCTAACGCCACAACCAAAATACTACATACCAATTGTTGTAGCAGAAGTGGAAGTAAGATCGATTATACTCATACACCCACTAACAGAAATTAAACAAAGAACCAAAGATTTACGTGGTTCGGAGAGAATAAATTCCCCTAAGAATAAGAACTAGATAAGCAATCTCCCTTGACACCTCCATCAATCCTCCTCCAGAAAACCAAGTTCCAGAACTCATTTCAACTTCTTAAAATCTTATGATTTTCAGATAACCACGGACGAAGAAATTCCATATATGTTTATATATGCAATGGCAAAATCTATGTCAATAGGTAGAAACATACTTGAACAATGTCACCAATGTTAACAATATATGCATTTGAGATTGGTTTGACAGGAATCCATTCTCCATCTGATTTTCTCCTCACTTGCAGCCCTCCAACACCATCTTGGGCAAGGATAGTCAAGGCACCAGCATCCTTGTGACGCCCAACGCCAAGCACAAGATCTGGAGATGAGCATGGAGGATACCGATTCAATCTCACCATGCTCATTTGCTCATCTTGGAAATAACCCTTCAATCTATCCGCAATGGGCAATCCAAGACTCAAACAAATCAGCCCCAGTAGCTTATAAGCTAACAATTCCAACTCCTTTGCATACTCCTCACATGTTTCCCTGTTCATGAACAATACAACACGAAACGCAAGTTCATAGGAATTTATACAAACAGTTGGTGTGCGGTTCTCCAAACTCAATAACAATTCCCTAAATTCAATTTCAAGTAATCCGAACATATAATATAAAGAAACATAAACAAAATTTCAGCAGTGGGAACTAGAACAGGCGAAGAACTGGAATCTGTTCGGTATATATTTAATTCAAGACAAAGTACCTAAATCCAGGGGGATATTGTGGCCACTGATTAGTCAAAACCCTCAAATTCGTGTCATCTGGCTCGTGCGAAGCCGGAACCAACGTCCGATCCTTAACCAAGAAATCAAACACCTCCTTCCAATCCCTAACGTTTTTCGTATTCTCACCGTCATGGTACCCCATAGCGTTGGCAGCATCTCTCTTCACCTTCCTCTTTTCCTCTACTCCCTGGTCAAAAAACAACTTCGTTACTTCCTCCATTCTCGCAACCAACTCCATGGGAACTCCATGGTTGATGACCTGGAAGAAACCCCAGTTCTCGCAAGCCGAGGCTATGTCAGAAACAAGTTGTTCTACGCTACGAGAGTCGGAGATGGAGAGATCAATAGTGGGAACTTCGTCGATGGGGTCGACGGGTTCGAGCTTCGGGCGGTGCTGAATGGGTTGGATAAAGGAAGCATCAAAGGCCAAGGCCTCTCCCATGGCTGCGATTCGATGGATGCCTTGAATGAAGACTCTGGAAAGGAATTGTAAGCAGAGATCGCCATTATCACCGCGTTATAAGCAGTGAGGAGTAATGAATTTGGACGGATTTACAGCTCCGGTCATACGAATATTAGGCGTTGATCAAATTTGTCTTGTTGTACGGAAAAGTGAGGGTTGAAGGAAAGTCAGGATGCCTAAAAACGTTATAAAATTAAAAAAGAGGATATTATATTTATTTTAATTGAGAATAGATATTATATTTATTTAGGAAAAAACATTTTTTAATCCAAAACTTTTTTAAATATCAATTTTTTATTTTTAATTTTGAAATTTGAACACTTTTAACCAACCCCATCATAAGTTTTTTATTAAAAAAAATGTTATCTAAAAACTATTCCCATGAAATTATAATTAAAAAAATAAAATATGTGACAAATGGTAAACGTAAAGTAAATAATTGAAACTAATATTTTAAAAAGATTTCACTTTTTTTGTTTAATAAATAAATTAGCTAACAATTAATTAGAAATGGTAAAAGTACCCCCTCAACAAGTTTTTAAGTTAAATTTTAATATTTGTTCATATCTATTTTCAAATTGTAATCTAAATAATTGTACTTTTTGATAAGGTGTACATTTGATCCAATAATCCGGACCAACCCAACCCAAATTAAAAAGGTTGGGTTGGATTAGTATTTTGGGTAGGATTGGGTTCATTTTTCTGAACCCGAACTGAATCGGTTCGATTTTAGGTTCATGGGTAAAATCTTCGGGTTGACTCGAGCCAAATAAAAATATATAAAATAATTTTTTTTGTTTTAATTTCTTTGTTTTTTTTAAATATTATTTTGTTATTTTATTATTTTTTGTTTGGTTTATATTATTTATTTTATTATTTTAAATTTTTAATTTCTTTGAATTGTATTAGAAAAATTATAAATTGTGGATAAATAAAACTAAAAAAAAAATGACCACCAACTCCGTCCCAATCTAAACCCAACCCAAAAGTAGAGGGTTGGGTTGGGTTGTAAAAAGTTTCGGGTTAGGTTGGGTTACCAATCCAACCAACCCGAACTTTTGGGTTGGGTCAAAAAAATCCCCCAAACCAATCAACTCGAAAGTGATAGAGGGTTGAGTTGAGTTGTGAAAAGTTTCAGGTTGGTAGAGGATAGGGTAGGGTTAGGTTGTGAGAAGTTTTTAGGTTGGGTTATCAATCCAACCAACCCGAACTTTGGAATAGGTTAAAAAAATTCCAAACCCGATCCAGAATGGGTCAAAAAAAATTCTCAACCCGACCCAACTCGGGCCATGTACACCCCAAATTTTTTAAATGTTGTAATTTCTGTTTTTGTGTGAGAAATCAATAAAAATAAATATTCTCATGCCTTCTTAATAAATTACAAAATACTAGTATGTATTACTAAAATTTAGACAAAAACGATATTAGATTTCTTTTATTAAAATTTAAATTTAGACAAAAACGATATTAGGTTTCTTTTATTAAAATTTGTCATTTAATAGCTTATTTGTACATTAAAACTTAATTTTTATTAAAATAGTGAATTTTATTAGAACTTTTTACCTCTCTTCTTTTTCTTTCTTTCTTTCTTTCTTTCTTTCTTTTTTTTTTTTTTTTTTTTTTTTTTTTTTGGTGCCAAAATTAGTGAATTTTGAATAGAATGTAAAAATTAATACTATTGACAAAATATAAATCCTAATTTTTGTCTGTAAACTCGTTTTTAGTAACAAAAGTGGGTTTGTGAGTTTGATTACACACACATATATATGGACCAAATCGCCAAAAAAAAAAAAAAAAAAAAAAAACTTGAGGATTGAATCAAAAATCATGTCAAACACCCTATGGAACCTTCAAATAAAATGATTCTTTTAGTATACCTAAAGTTAGAAACCTTATTTTGCATTTAGATATATTTCTCCTTTCAATCTTCACATTTCTACGGCTTAAACAAGGCAGACTGTAATTGTTGGTTTTTCCATGCCAATCTTCCTCAAAAGTGTTGCAGGAGATAGATGTTCAACATAAAATAATTCGATGCAGGCTAAACATATCAGCAGAAACTTGGATCAAACATTAAAAAAAAAACACCTTTGCTCCAAATTCACGAATTCGGATGCCGATACTGCTGCACAAAGTTTAATGTAAGCAGGGAGGGATAGTACTGGATCTGGGATTGCTTGCAACTATTTACAGTAGTAACTAGGGGAGGAAATGCTCACGGAAGTGTTTTTGGGTCTGATTTCTTCAAGCAGATGGCATTGAGGTTGAGAGAACCAGATAAGACAAGTATTGAAGCCCGTCCTGGATTTTGCAGAAAGCTGTGGTTTGATCAGCACGAAGATGCTTGGAGAAGGCGTTGGCCTTGTCTTGTATCGACGTTTGCAGATGACCTTTGTGAGAATTGGCTGGGACTGCACTCATGGCAGCTTCGTATGCTTTCGAAACATCAGAAATGCCTGAAGAGAGCATTGAGCTTTTCAGATTGAGGTATCTCAGATTTTATATACTAAACAAGGCAGACCATAATTAGTATGAGAGCCTAGTTGAAAGACAACAAAACTAAAAGACGAGGGCACAAATCATACCTAAACAAATTCAATGTTTATACAGAAGGGATGAAAATGGATAGATCAGAATAAAAGATGCATTCCACTTTCTTATCTTCAATTCTATAAAAGGAAAGGCAGCCTCAAGACTTCATTTTTTAGGCCAAGTGTCAAGGTAGTATGAGATGTAAGCCTTAATTTTTAGTTAAAAAAAAGCATGTCAAGATGCATAAAACTTATATTACAGAATATAATGATTATATGGAAGTACACTCAACGTGACAAATAGTCGAGAAAGATGACGTCATATTAGCGAAATAGAAGGATATTAATATCAGAATTAAATCGGATGATAAAAAGAAGGCCAACCTGTGATGAAGCTATTGGATAGTGCATCTACATATCTTGTCATGGATAGAGCCTTCAGTCTAATGATTTCAGCTTTTTCAACAGAATCTTCGGGCCATTGGATGTTTACAGCATTTTCATCTTCATCTTCATCATCATTGTCACCATCAACTTTGTTGGCTTGTGTTATAATGGATTTTCCAAGCATCAAAAATTGAGACACCGCAAAATAACACATTTCTGAAAGTCTCTGCATATGCAAAAATAACACGCTTATTGTCAAATATCACTGCACCATATCCATGTTAAATGTCAGCTGGATTGTCTTATTAACAATGTCATAGAATTAAAAGAAAAGGAATATATCTCACATGGACTCCATCCGAGTGAAGTGATTCTAATCTGTCAACAGTCCTTTGCATTATTTCAGGAACAGCAAGTTCGGATACGGAACTTCCAAATCTGCAAGTGATTAAAACGCATCGAGGCACTTACATTTAGTGCATGAGTGCTCATGAACTTCATTTAATACAATAAATGTGAAATAAAAATTCAGCATAGCATTTCAAGGAAAACTTTACCCTGCAGCCATTTCAGCAGCCTTGCTGACACTAGAATCGTATAAACTCTTCATCTCATCATTTCCTTCTTCTCCAACTTCCAACTTTTTACCTTTGTCTGATTTTAAACTGCTTCCTTCCATTTCATTACTCAAACTGAAAATTTGTTGGACCTGTTTAAGCTTTCCATCATACACAGATTTCTGGTCTTGAGATAATTTTCCTTTCCTTCGGTTATATAATAAAGTATAGTGGTTGGACAAGGCTTCCAACTCCTGCAAAAAAGAAACTGCCTCATTAAATAGAGTACCATCTCAATATTATACAACTTTCCAGATTAGAAAGTGACCTCTAACTGTTCTGGACCTCCATATATATAAAAGCATCGATCAAATGTCACTTCTTCATCTTCTAATTGATCCTTCTCAGCATGTGGTTCACTCTCATTAGAGCCTTTCTCAACTTCAATGCCAGTCTCTGTAATCAATAAATCCATGGTTTCCTTTCCAACGAGTTCAAGAACTTCCATTCCCTTGGTTGTGAGAGCCTTTCCTCTCTGTAACACAAATAAAATCACATAGCACATGAAAAATCAAAGAGAGCACGAGATTTTACAAAATTAAGTTTTAGCTATTTCTCGGGATATTTAATCAGAGAAGAAAGATAAGTTTTTGAGAACTAAGTTATGATAGTAAGTGCAAAGGGAGTACAACAATTTTTTAAGCTTCTCTTCGGTAATTTTATGATGCACACTACTAGGCTCACTTTTACATTACTTTTTACTTTGGCCTACAGGGAAAAGATAAAAAAAAACCAAAAGATTTAGTTTCTTTCTTTTTTAAGATGAGAAACAAATTTTTGTTTCCAAACACTTATCCTTCACTTCTTTAGTTTAATGATTTTTTTGTTCAATGTTACGTGGGAGTAGAGACTTGAACCTCTAACCTTCGGATTGAGAGTACAGTATCTTAACCAGTTGAGCTATTTGTAAAGGTACTCTCCTAACAATTTATTAATATATAGAGGAAGAAACATCTCACTGCTGATTACAGAGGGCTGTAATCTCTCCTCTCCCTCGACAACTGTCTAACAGACAAAAAGCATATAAAACGCTCCTTCCTTTCCTATACACTCCCCTACATCACACACAATCCCAATGGTTCCCTCGTACCAGTCTAACTAACTGGTTGTAGCTGTAGTTCCCTTTTTACTCCTGATCTCATACTGAATGGTAACTAGAGGCCAAACACTATGTTGATGTTGACCTCTATAGTATAATGATTCAAGCACGGGAAATATCTTGAGAAAATTATTTATTCAATAATAATATAAATAGCACTCTCGACCTATGGATCATGATGCATAAGTTCAGTTTGCCAAGGAACCATACTTTAAACTCATGATACTATTTTTATAAACAATCAACACATCAATTGATAAATTAAAAAAGAGCAGACGGGAAACATTCAAGAAGTTAGATTAAGCTCCTAAGACTTTTGTTCTTAACATGACCTTGTAACTGAACCACCTTTGCTCTGCCTTACTAAGTCTTTTTTTTTTTTTAATACCCTACTATCAATGAAATTATAAATTGTTTCCTATTAAAAAATAAATAAGCTAAATGATACGGGAAACAAACCTCCAACAATGATGGAGCAACAGAACCAGCTGCAGCTGGTATGCTTTGCTGTTGAATGGTTTCTGCAATATTTGCAGCTGAATTCTCAAGCCTAGGGAAGAAGTATAGAATATTACTTCCTTGGGCATTAAAATTAAAAATGAAAAGAAATACAAAGCAACGACATGGAGTGTTAGTGCAATACGAGACATTCATTATTACTTTCAACTTTCATTATTCGAATTTTATCTACAGGAACTTTTATCATCTGAAATCAAAGCAAATCCAAACGCAAGAAATTAAGCCATTACAACTTTAGGCAAAATTTCAAAATTATATGCTAAGGCCCTTCTCAATTCGTGGCTAGGGAAAATTGTATACTGCAGCACATAGTCATCCAAGAAAAGCATTAGCTAAGTTGTCCAATAGGTTTTAAACTTCAGAGTACCAGTAAACAAGATAGACATACTTGTGAACGAAATCACTGCCCCCTCTCAATGCACTTCCCAGAGCTTTCCATGCTCCCGAAGCTATATTCTCCACAGAAGTATCCAGAACCTTTAAGCCCTGCATACATTGAAACAAAGATTACTGAGTTGCGAACCCAAATTCTTAATTTCAAAACAAGAATTGAGAACGAGAACTATCCACATTTGGATCAGTGCCACATAATCATTTAATGACAATGCACAATCTTCAATGCATTCTTCTATCATCACTAGTATAATTATTAATTACTGAGTTAAATCATCTGCATTTACACTAAGCCTAAAAAGACGTGTGTTTGAGAAACAGAAAAGGTATATTGAAATTAATTGATAACAGAACGTCAAAAAAGCATGACATAATATTAGAAACAACAAAACAGAACGAAATTCTTAGGAGATGATATAAAGCAAGAACAAATGGAACTGTATTGAGCATTTGTGACATGGATATCGAGCATGTGCGATATCGTGATGGAAACCTTTGATGATGGCAACTTCTAATCAACAAGACATCAAGCACATCAGTCTCCCACTTTTCCTTCAACTGATTCCAATTTGGAATTGGGTCTTTTGGTTTGTGTGCTAAAGGTTTATGAGGACTTTCTCACAGTTGCTAATAGTAATTCCATATAGTTCTTATTGATGAGGATGCAAGAGAATAATCATATACAAAAATTGTTACAGTCATGGTAAACGAAAAGATCGACACCCAGCAAAAGACAAGTTAATGTAACCCTATTCTACAAAACTTGCCTGGCCAAAAACTGAATCCTCGCTGGCCTTCTCTAATTTATCCAAGGCAGATTTTCGCAGCTTATCGTTCTCATCTTCACTCTCACTTTCAGCTGCAGAATCTTCTACTTCTTTCTCCTTGGAAGACTCCACATGCTCATCTTCATTTTCCAAGTCTGCAATGCTTTTGGCTGCTGTCTGAGCTACCGCAGCAGCCTGCAATTGTTCATTCACACCAACCAAAAAAAAAAAAGGTAACTGATGAATATCTTTTGCGCCTTCAGTCCGTAACGCCACTAAAAGATAATGGTTTCCTGAACTTACATTGCCGAAACCTCAGCACTCTATCACAGAAAATTTCTTCTCATCATAATAATAAAAATAAATAATAAATAGGATCACATGAAAACGTTTAACAAGCTAGTTATCAGAAGCTCCTTAAGCACGAACACCAAAACTCACACGACTATATTTCTAATCTCATTACTGTGCCAAAATGCCTGAAAACGAACAGCATTTCCCCAATACGGAACACATAATAGACTAATAATCAGATCGAGGACCTAAATCTCTCAATTAGAAAGGAAACCGCCTCACGATCACAGAACACCAGAAATTCCAAAATGCGAAACACATGACAACGCAACGTCCACAACCTAATTCACGCAGAAACAACAATGTTGAAACTCGTAACAAAAATAAATACAATACACATACATTTCGTGAGATCTCTTCGGCGGCCTTCTGGAGATCTGAGAGAACAGAAAACGCAGAGAATCCCCAACCTCCCCAGCCTCCTCCTCCTCCGCCACCGCCACCGCCGCCGCCGCCGCCGCCGCCGCCGCTTTTTGGAGGTGCTTCGTTTACTCCGCTTTCTTCTTCAATCTCTTGAACTTGCTTCTTAGGAGGTTCCGTCGCCGCACTCAGTGGCTGCTTCTCTTCCTCCATCGTAGCACCTACCTAACGAAATTACTCGAATTCTCCAAAATCACAGTCCTCTGGAAGAAAGAACTATGTTCTTCCGAATTTGTTATGAAAAATTAAATGAATCGATCAGGAATTTGGGTAAATATCTCAAGAACTATGTTCCTTCTCGCGATGATCGAACTACGGCGTAAACGTGAAGGCAGTTAATTTCTTCTCCCTCCCTACGCGTCTATACGATGCCGTTTTCACCTTTTAAAAAGCCATTTCACCGCCCCACCGGAAGTCGGTCCCTCTTTTGTCTGAAGAGGCGAAATGTCTTTTATGCCCTTACGTTTTTAAAATTAGAGATTTGAAAATAATAATAACTTATTTCATTCTTACTTTCATTATCTCTATCTTTCATTTTTTTTTAATCTCTAAAATTTCCTTTATTTCTTTTGTTTTTTTTTATATCCGCTTAAATATCATAACCGGAATTAAATAAGATGAACTCTAAGTATTCTCAAATATATATATAGAATCGTTACGATGTCGTCGTCATTCGTACAGGAAAATCTTATCTTTACCTGAAATGTAAGAATAACACATGACTTGAGTATTTTGAGAAATAGTTAGTAAGTAACCCCATTATTAGGGTCGTGAAATGCAAACATATGCAACATGGTAGAACCTATCATTTTAAAACACCATAGCATGGTCTTAGGAAAATTTCTAGTATGAGCAAGGTCGGATGTGTAGTACCTCTATATACATGACTCACATGTACGAGCATGGGCCTACCAGGCGAGCTCACACACCCCCTTAGGCCTGACTCTTCGAACAAAGTAACTTACATAAGTCAATGTGGAATACTATATGAGCCGCAAAAGAGGGATGGTGGTAGGACTCATCAATATCCCACCAATCCGATTTGATCTAGAAGGTCGAAGAGTCCAATGAAGTGTGGGCTCAACTTGCCCATTCGTCCAACCCTAAAGACGTCTTCCATTGAGGACTCCTTCAAGAATACCTTGTTGTCTACCTCAAACTCTAAGTTTTTATGCCTTACGTTAGTGTAACTCTTCTGTCTACTCTGACTCATGCACATTCTTGCCTTGATCTTTGAGCCTCATCGGTGACTTAGACTAACTTTGATCACAGTAATTAACGTTTGCCTACCTTTTCCCAACACATGAAGGCCTTCGTTGTTTCAGTATAATGTTTCAAATAGTATCAAACTAATAGTTGTCTAATATGTGTGGTTGTAAACGATTTCCATAAGATCTAACTTGAAATTCCAATTGTTTATATGATTGAGGCATTGCTCCTACTAATACTGACATCACATAGTTCTGCCGTTCTGCCTATTATTCACAGGGAACTTTATCTGAAGTAAGATGTGTAAGGTTGTGAGTGCAACATCCCACCGCTACTCGAATGGCAATGAGACCTTTTGTTATCTGGGTAAACCTAGAAAAAATTTCTTGACATAACCTCTTCTTGTTGAACGTTTTGGTATCCTTTAGATTCACTAATGGTTTGGACATATCCCTTAACAACTCTCCACCTAACCTACCACGTTCAAGAACTTAACCAATCTGGAATTCATTCACTATGCATTACTAATTTAGTGCAAAATCTAAATTAAAAACGAGACGAACAATCTCATGCTCCTTCGGTAAATATGAGGTAGGATGCTAATGGTTTGGACAATCACAATGGAAGGTTTTGATACCAAACGTTAAGAACTGAAAGGAAAAGCTCTGATATCAAATGATAAAATGTAACAACTAAAAAAATAAAAATAAAAATTTTCGTTCTCCAAATTTCTATCAGTAATCTCCCACGACCCCATCTCTCCCCCAAAACTCTCTCCACATTTGCATCAAAAGTTTGTTGCTCCAAATCAAGAGTCAAAACCAAAACTACTGTGTCTTCCATTTTCGCCTCCACCATCCATTGCACCACAACGCTCTCACAAGCTGATTCAGAATTAGATTAAAAAAAAAAAAAAAAAAAAAAAAATCAGTTAAGTGTCTTACTATCGGTATGATTAAATTTGATGTTGACACATGCCCCGTAGTTCTAGACGTGTCGGATATTGATATGTGTGAATTGTTTATGAATCGATATGACTATGATATAATATGTATATGTTATAATATGTGAATTGTGTGATACTTACAGTACAATGTGTTCAGTGATATGTTTGAGATAGGATATGAGAAAGATGCAATAAACGTAATGTAAGGATACGACTAAAATATGCTCATAAAACATTATGGTTGGGTTATGTATCAAAATGCTATGATTATGATAGATTGATAAGACGATACGATGAGGTTACGTATAGAGAACGTTATGGTTATGATAGTTTTGATAAAACGATACGATAAGGTTATGTATAAAAAATGTTATGGTTATGACAGATTGATAAAACGATATGATAAGTTTATGTATAGAAAACGATATGATTATGGTAGACTGGTGAGATGATATGGTTAGAATAAGCTTAGGAAACGATATGACCAGGATATGTATATGAAACGACATGATCACGAAGTGTTTACGAAATGATATGATCATGATAGGATATGGGAATGTATATATGTAATAAAATGGTATGAGAACAATTTGATATAGGTTATGATATGATATATGTGATTATTGATATGATAATGTGAACCGATATGTTAGAGATATATTATGTGATTGTTACTGTGAATGTTTGCTGAATCCACCACACCTAAATGGGGGTGAGAGTTGTCTTATTTATAATCATTTATAGGATACAGAAATATGGTAAATTACAAATAATATGGAAATAGTAATAAAAGGAAAGAATAATAAATGAATGCAATATATTTGCCTTTAATAAAAGGGCAAATATGGTAACCCGTAATGTAAGACAAATATCTAGATATTTGCCTTATAATGAACGGTCAACTATCCTTAACACCCCCCCCCCCCCCCCCCCCCGCAAGCTGAGCGTCGGATTTGAACGAACGTGAAGCTTGGATCTGAAAAATTCAAAGAGAGGTCGAGAAATACTCTTTGTGAAGATGTCAGCAACTTGGAGATGAGAGGGTACATATTGTGTGCGAAGTTTGCCAGCGGTAACAAGTTCTCGAAGGAAATGATAATCTAGTTCAACATGTTTGGCCTGCTTGTGAGAAACGGGATTAGAGCTAAAAAAAATAGCACTTTTGTTGTCACATAAGAGTAAGGGCTGCTGTGAAATAGGGACCTTGAGGTCATGCAAAAGATGCGTAACCCAAAGAAGTTCAGCAGCAGTTGTGGCAAGAGCACGATACTCAGATTCACAGCTGGAGCGTGAGACAGTAGGTTGCTTTTTGGCACTCCAAGAAACGAGATTGTTACCAAGATAAATAGAATAGCCGGATGTAGAACGACGAGTATCGGGACAACCAGCCCAGTCAGCATCCGAATAAGCGACTAGCGTACTAGGAATAGTGGATGGACGAAAGGTAAGACCAAAGTGGAGTGTTTGACATAGCGAAGAATATGTTTGACAGCAAGAAAGTGATCTGCAGTAGGGGCATGCAAGAATTGACTGACAGAATTGACAACATAGGCAATATCTGGACGCGTAATAGTCAAGTACTGAAGGGTGCCAACAAGAGATCTGTAAAGAGTAGGATCAGAGAAAGGAGAACCATCAGCAGTCAGGTGTTGAGAAACAACCATGGAAGTGTGAACTGGTTTGCTATCGAGCAACTGAGTACGAGTAAGAATATCTCGAGCATATTTTAACTGACTAATAAAGAGACCATCAAGAGTGGGTGAAGCTTCAAGACCAAGAAAGTAACTAAGAGAACCCAAATCTTTGGTAGCAAACTCAGAATGAAGCTTGCGAGTAAAGCTGTCAATAAGAGATGAGTTGTTGCCGGTAACAATAATGTCATCAACATAAAGAAGCAAATAGATAATGTTAGATTGCTGATGAAAGACAAAAAGGGACGTGTCAGCGCGACTGCAAGAAAACCCAAGTGTGAGAAGAAATGAGCTAAAACGCTGAAACCAAGCACGAGGAGCTTGCTTTAAACCATAGAGGGCTTTCTTTAATAGACAAACATGAGTGGGAAATCGAGGATCAATATACCCAGGAGGTTGTTCCATATGAACACGTTCAATAAGAGTTCCATTGAGAAAAGCATTCTTGACATCAAGTTGTCGAAGAGGCCATTTATTTGTGACTGCAATAGAAAGCACAACACGGACAGTGGTAGCTTTGACAACCGGACTGAAAGTGTCAGTGTAGTCAAGACCAGGAACCTGAGTATAACCTTTGGCAACAAGACGAGCCTTGAAACGCTCGACGGATCCATCAAGCAAATATTTAATACGAAACACCCATTTAGAGCCCACGATGTTGGTGTTGGCAGGGCGAGGAACCAAAGTCCAAGTATCATTTTGTTGTAATGCTCGAATTTCTTCATCCATGGTAGCCACCCAAGCAGGATTCTTAGCCGCAGATTTGAATCCTTTTGGCTCAGTGGATGCAAGAAGAGCAGAAAGAAGTCTAAATGAACCCAAAATACCAAGATTTGCTGGATGACGAGTCTTGAATATACCAGCTTTGGCTCGTGTGATCATAGGATGAGTGCCCAAAGAAGAGAAATCAACAGGAGGTTCAATAGATGTCGAATTAGAAGTTGAGGGTGGCAAAGTGGAACCTGCAAGAGAAGTATCAACTTGCACAGACTCATCTACAAGATCAGAACAAATATCACACGGGGATGAACTGGATCGAGGAGTTTGCGGTGATGAAGTGGTAGGGGGGGTGAATCAATATGATGAAGATGTGGTTCCAAGAAATTTGAAATAGGAATAAGGAAAGAGGTTGGGTCTGGGAGCTAGGGATAGCAGGAAAGTGAGTTTCATCAAATTGAGCATGACAGGTGATATATAGCTTAGTGGTGGCGGGATCAAGACAGCGGAACCCTTTATGGGCAGGACTATAACCCAAAAAAAATACAAGGAATGCTGCGGGGAGAAAGCTTGTTAGGCATATAATCACGCAAATAAGGATAAACACGACAACCAAAGGGATGAAAATTATCATAATGTGGAGTGTAGCCATAAAGGAGTTCAAAGGGTGACTTACCTCCAAGAAGTGGAATAGGCAACCGGTTGATAATATAAGCTGCAGTGCTGAAGGCGTCAACCCAAAAACGAGGAGAAAGATGAGAGTGAAAGAGAAGGGCCAAGCCAGTCTCAGTCACATGACGATGTTTTCTCTCAGCACGACCATTTTGAGCAGGTGTATATGGACAAGAGAGTTGATGGTGGATGCCAGAATTACGTAAATGAGTTTTAAAACAAGTACTAGTAAATTTGGTACCACCATCGCTTTGAAATACCTTGATACAAGAAGAATATTGATTTTCCACAAATTTTTGAAATTGAAGAAAAATATCAAAAAAAATCAGATTTAAATTTTAAAGGGTAAAACCAAGTGAATCGAGAATAATCATCAATAAAAATAACATAATAAAGAAAACCCGAATTTGATTTGACGGGAGAAGGACCCCAAAGATCACAATGAATAAGATCTAACACATGAGACGACCTACGTTCATTGCGGGAATAAGGCAATCGATGACTTTTCGCAAGCTGACAAGTGTTACATAATGATGGAGAAGGCAATAAAGACGTAAGAGAAAGATGACCTTTCCTATTTAAAAAAGAAATAACAGAATGATTCACATGACCTAGACGAGCATGCCATAAATCATATGAAGCATGTAAAGATTTGTTTCTAAGGGCTGAAATAAAAGCAGAGTTGCCGCGCTCCAGCACATATAGCCCTCCATCTCTTTTACCGGTTGCCACCACCCTTCCTGTTTGACGATTCTAGATAGTAATAAGATTATTAGTAAATGTAATGGAGAGAGGAAAATCAGACGTTAATTTACTTATGGAAAGAAGATTTTTAGTGAGGTGAGGGACAACCAAGACATCTAACAAATGAATATTTGGAACAGGAGAAAGAGTACCGGTGTGGGTAATGGGTAGGGATGCACCGTTTTCTACAATCACAAAGTCCTTACCCGTGTAATTTTTAGACTGATCCAAAATAGATGGGTCGGCAGTCATATGGGCCGAAGCTCCAGTGTCCTGAAACCAATCAGCAGCATCGGGTCCAGCAATAGACATGATGTGTTAAAGGCTTCAGCAAGGTGAGCATGAGAAGAATCAGGTCGAACATACCGTTGGTTGCAGCGGTCAGCATAATGACCCTCTTTGCGGCATATTTGGCAGTGAGGTGGTCGACGACCTTGACTTGAGTGGGTTCGTCCTCGATTAGAAGAGTTGTTTTTGTGAGAATAAGAACGACCTCGCTGGTTGGTAAAGGAAGCAGGGTGACTTCCATGGGTGCGACCACGATTAGTGACTGTGAATGCTGTAGGAGTGGAGTTAGAGGACTCAAGGGAGCGCTGGAACAACTCAAAACTTTCAGCTTTAGAGACTAAATCTGCAAAACAGGGTGATACGATAAGGGAATCACTACAAGGGGAGTAAGATTCGGATTACCTTGTAGATCGAATATCTCAAGCCAAGAACACTTTGTTTGAGATTCGAATCACTCCAGAAGCAAGATCGATCATGTCTATCTTCAATGATTCTTGTTGATCAAATATCTCAAACACTTGTTTGAGATTCGAATCACTCCAGAAGCAAGATCGATCATGTCTATCTTCAATGATTCTTGTTGATCAAATATCTCAAATACTTGTTTGAGATTCGAATCACTCCACAAGCAAGATTGATCATGTCGAGCTTGAATGATTCTACATGCAATTTAAACTACATAGAATTGCAAACAAACTCAGCCATTGGCTAAGAAAAAAGCACAAATGCTTCTTTTAATATATTTTCCAAGTCTGCTTACAAATACAACATACATGGCTTTATATAGCCTCAAAATGAAACTATTAAAGACATTCCAAAAGTTGTAACATTCACACTTTATGGCCATAATTAGCCATTATGTAAATGTAACCGAAATTAAATAAAAAGTCTTAAAATACAATAACTCTAAATTACTCTAAATTATAACCCACCCAAAATTTACAACAATCAAACTTTATTCTTCTTCAATGTAGCATGAATTGAAACATTTTTTGATAATTTTGACAACCTTTTCTTCACATCTTCATTGAAGCATATTGTATGATTGATGTCTCTTGGTTCATATCATTCTCCACTTCTTCAAGAGGATTCGTCCTCGAATCTATTTGTGAAACTTTGCTGCAAAAAATAAGTTATGGAAATACGAAGGACCTCACAATACTCTCTCACGAGCATACACTCAAGAAAATTTTAGGCCACTCTTTTTACACACGTTTACACAAATGAAGCTCTTATTCTCACCTCTCAAAATTTTAAATAGAGCAAAGATTGAATTTTGAACTCTGGGTCAATTAAAATCTAAAAAGATGAAAGTAAATAAAAATCAAATTGAAAAAAAGAATGCAAAGGAAACATATATCCGATCTTGAGCCTGAAGCTCTGATACCAAATGATATGATAAGGAATCAATACAAGGGGAATAAGATTCGGATTACCTTGTTGATCGGTTGTCTCAAGGCAAGAACACTTGATTGAGATTCGAATCACTCCACAAGCAAGATCGATCATGTCTAGCTTGAATGATTCTTGTTGATCAAATATCTCAAACACTTGTTTGAGATTCGAATCACTCCACAAGCAAGATTGATCATGTCGAGCTTGAATGATTCTACATGCAACCTAAACTACATAGAATTGCAAATAGCCATTGGCTAAAGAAGAGCACAAATGCTTCTTTTAATATATTTTCCAAGTCTGCTTACAAATACAACATACATGGCTTTATATAGCCTCAAAATGAAACTATTAAAGACATTCCAAAAGTTGTAACATTCACACTTTATGGCCATAATTAGCCATTATGTAAATGTAACCGAAATTAAATAAAAAGTCTTAAAATACAATAACTCTAAATTACTCTAAATTATAACCCACCCAAAATTTACAACAATCAAACTTTATTCTTCTTCAATGTAGCATGAATTGAAACATCTTTTGATAATTTTGACAACCTTTTCTTCACATCTTCATTGAAACATATTGTATGATTGATGTCTCTTGGTTCATATCACAGGGGATAGAGGTGAGAGCCATCTGAGCAGTAGAAAAGGTGAAAATTCGGTGCCGAGTCCACGAATGAACCAGTGCACTTTATCAATGTCCTCGACCGGTCTGCCAATGGCATGAAGTTGGTCACAAATTTTTTTGAAGGCACGGGCATACTCAGCAACAGGTTTGGTGCCACGTTTCATCAACTGCAAGTCATCCTTGAGTCTCAGTTCACGAGCTTTCGACTGATGGCTGAACTTAGTTTCCAACGCAAGCCAAACATCACATGCAGTAGAGAGACCAACGACAACAGCCATGGCTTCCTCAGTGAGAGAGGAGAGCAGGAGACAGAGAATTCGTTGATCGGCTGCTCTCCATGCCAAATATTTGGGGTTGAGTGTTGAAAGGTTTCTGGTTCAAAGCGAGGTGGTGGAACCATAGTTCCATCGACATAGCCCAACATGTCTTGACTCTCAAGGAGAGGGAGAAGTTGGCTTTTCCAAAGAAGATAATTGGAGGAAGAAAGTTTGATGGTGATCATATGGATTAGAGTATTGAAAGGAAGAAGATGATAAGAAGATTCGGAGGCCATAGAGAAAAAAAGGATCAGGGTTGTTAAACCGAAAGGGCTCTGATTCCATGTAAATGTTTGCTGAATCCACCACACCTAAATGGGGTGAGAGTTCTCTTATTTATAATCATTTACAGGATACAGAAATATGGTAAATTACAAATAATATGGAAATAGTAATAAAAGGAAAGAATAATAAATGAATGCAATATATTTGCCTTTAATAAAAGGGCAAATATGGTAACCCGTAATGTAAGGCAAATATCTAGATATTTGCCTTATAATGAACGGTCAACTATCCTTAACAGTTACGATACACGATATGATATGATATGATATGTGTATGATGAGAATTGTTATGTCCGGAAGTATGAAAATGTTATGATATGGCATATGTATGCGATATGAACGATATGATATGATTGACATGGAAAATGATGAACTAGCATGAAATACAACACTAGCATTTGCATGCAAGATACAATAAATTATATGATAAACGATATGAGAAATGACATGGAAAATGATATGATATAAACAAGACACTAGCGGGGTTATATTGAATAATAATGAAAATGGAAAAATGTTGGGACTTCATACATTATTGTGTGTTCGTGCATTGGGGGATACCCTTATTCCTTTACGATAGTACGGACTTGTACACTACTAGGCAGGGGAACATTCATTATGTTTATCATAATGCTACCATGACGGTCGCTATTCCTAACGAGGTACTGTTTGATATCTATAGCTCCTAGAGAATGCTCGCCCGACCATAAAGGGGGCTTAGGAGGTGTGCGAACTGACTGGTAGTTCCATACTCGCACATGTTGATCGTGTGTAAGAAAATTAAATACATATCCCAATTGCCCGTTAGGATAGCCAACCTAGGAAAATAGACTATTATGATAGATCCAATTCATGAAATTCCACTTGCTAAGTATTTTTTAAAATACTCAAGTCACGTGTTACTTTTATTTTAGGTAAAGGCAAGACATTTCTATACGACGACAACGACATTGCAACTCGAGATCATGGCACATGCATAAAATAGTCGCATTTATTTTTCTTAGACTTAGGCTAAAATAGGATGTTTTTAATTTAATCGTTCATTTATTTAATTTAATATTTTGTTGTGTTGTTTTAAAGATGTTTTTCAAACACGTAAGTCCATGACAATGTTTTAAGACAAAGTTATATTTTATGAAGAAGTTTAAATGAAGTATTTCCACATTTAATGTTCATGATATATATACAGTTGCGACCTTAGATTAAGTAGAAAATTTAGGGTTGTTACATAAAAAATCACTACAAGGGGAGTAAGATTCGGATTACCTCATTGATCGAACATCTCAAGGCAAGAATACTTGTTTGAGATTCAAATCATTCCACCGATCATGTCTAATTTGAATGATTCTAAATATGCAATCTAAACTACATATAGAATTACAAATGACATGCAATCTAAACTACACGTAGAATTATAAATGAAAAGTAAGAAAACTTAGCTTTAATGATAAGGAATCACTCCAAGTGAAAGTAAGATTCAAATTATCTTTTTGATCAAATATCTGAAGGCAAAGAACACTTGTTTGAGATTCAAATTACCGTTACTTTTTGGTGTATGATGAGTTGAGGAGAGATAATTGTGGGGACGAGAGATTAGTGGAGAGGAGTGGAGAAATGTTGTTTTTTTTGTTTATTTATTTATTTATTATTATTATTTTAACAGCTCCTTTCTAATTATTTTTATTTGTTTTTTTTTTTCTTTATTTATTTTTGGGCTATTACAAAAATGAATTAAAATTGGCTTAGAATATCTCTAACAAAAATCAAGAGATAAAAGAAATTGGCTCACAATATCTCTAACAAAATCAAGAGATAAAAGCAGCAGAAACAATATCAGAAGACAAGAAAGTAGTCACTCCAAATAAAAAATAGAAAATGAAATCTTAATATAAATAGAATATATATATATATATATATATATTTAGATGTATATTATAACGTTCCAAGACTTTAGCTCTGCAAAGTCTTTAATGCTCGCATGAAATCTAGTGCATGAACTATTGTTGTAACACCCGCTCATTGACAATGCGATTAACAGGAGTTACCATCGACAACGATAACAAACTCTGACATCCAATCATAAATCTTAAAATATTTCTAAAAACATCAACTAAAACATTTAAAACCAGTACTTTTAAAAACTTAAAACGACCAAAGTAAATTCTTGACAACGAAAGCATAATTACATAAACAGACCCAGACATGGATTCCCAGTAGTTTCTAACCCACTGGTCTCGTCCTCGGTTAGCTTGCATCATCTAAATCTGGAAAGAAAAGTTATAATAATTTTGATGAGTAATTAGATTACCCAGTAAGTAGCTAGCTTATCATTCACGAGTTCATAACTAATCTTTCCACGTGTTTTTAAGTTTTATTCGTCATTGACTCCTAGTTTATCTTACTAGGGTCATCTGTTCGTTAATGAGGTATCTCAGCTACCTCCAGCTTAGGTTATTGACTCTCTTTTGATATGCTTATCTAGAATTTTCGGACTCGTATACAAGACTCGCTCTCGGTCAAATACGGCCCGTCTACTAATTTCTCTGGCGGCCTGTTTATCTCATATACCAACGGTCAGGAGTACTCATGCTCCCTGACTTAGCACACAGCGCGTTGGCCAGGAACTCCGTGGGAATTAGTTGACTATCATACTTATATAAATAAGCCATGGCTCAACAACCAATAAGCATGTCCTAGAGTCATAATCTTTCCATTAACATGCATAACATACTCACATTTACTACATGCTTTCATACATTTATCATGTTCAACACATAGAACATTCTGACAATCATTTATATCATGCTTACATCACAGGCAAGCCGTCACAATATACAATAAACATTCAATATCGTCAAAGCTCATCTTAACATACTAAGCTCTTAATCAGGTAAACAACATACTCACATGTTGTAAAGCAAGTTAAGAACTAGTTCAAAGTTCGATATGCTACTTACTTGGTTTCGAAACTCCTTTTCCCCCCTTGAATGTACGTTTAATAGGTATTCCAACACAATTCCTTCCTATTAGACCTATATTTTATCAATTTCAACATAAGTATAGACCAATTTTGGTCAGACAGGTCAAAAGGAGTCGAACGGGACAAACTGGGAGCCAAAATACCTTCTCACGCGCCAACACAAGATCGGGGAATCGTTTCTCATGCGCCTGATCCGTGCACAGTCGCACTTTCACTCGCGGCCTCCCACGCACCTCGCGTGTCCCTCACGCGCTCATCTTCAACCTCTATTTCCTACAAATTTTCCAAACTTTTCCTTTAATACCCGTTATGTCCCAAAACAATATTCCATCTCTACAGCTCAGATTTCGTTCTGACTTCTTCTACAACTTTATAGATCTCCTAATTACGGTTCTAACAAGCCCTATTTCATAATTTATTATGCAATATGAACCAAGATATCGAGATTTAAAGGTTCGATGATATGGGTTTTTCGTTACCTTCGAACAACCGTCCAATTCAGCTCGTGGCCGTATCCCCTTCCTTAAAGGATTCCTCAGCAACAACCTCTCTTCCCTTACCCACGATGGACAACCAAACTTAAGCAACCAAAACTCGAAATCTTAGAATTTTTCCTCCTCTGTTTTCTGGCTTTTCCTCTGTTCGTTGTTCTTCGTTTTTCTTTCTTTTTAAAGCCTAATCAAGACCCTAATTCGCTTCCACACCATCTACCAATCCCTGCATCATTCCCATACCTCCAGCCTACGCGTCCATTGTCCCTCATCCCCCTTTACAGCAGCTGCTTCGTTTTCGATTTTCGTTTTTTTAATTAATTTATCATTATTATTATTATTAACAAATAGAACAACAATAAATACAAATACATATTATCATTATTTTAGGTTATTACAATTGTAAGAGTTAGAGATTGAATGTGAAATTGATGGCATGGATTCATATAGGTTGGCTTGGATACAAAGGGCAAAATCGAACTTTCATTAAGGATAAATTGGTGACACCAGTATAAACTAATCAGATAAGTGGTCTTACTATAAGATAGGTTAAAAATTGTATGAATTATGATTATGTATGAAATGTGTCGTACGATGTCGTATACTAGTATATGATGATGTATGAGCTATGATGCTTGATGATGTGCGTAGTATTATATTTTGATGAATGACGTACTTGATATGCTTGATACACTTTATGGCAATATGATGAGTATGATGATTGGGTGACATTTACCTTAATATGATGATGTTTTCCATATTGAGCATGCTATATGATGATGAGTGTCATATTGCATTTAGATCAACATAGGACACAACCCTAAAAGCAAGAAAACGATATTAATACAAATATCCACAAGTATGTGTTGCCTAAGAGTAACAAAGAGATGATACTAGAGGTTGTGTCAGAAGAGACATTAGGATGAATTTAGAGGGACCTCATGCATATTGTATGTTCATAAGCATAGGGCTACTTCCCAGATGAGTGCGGACGCGCACAGTATGATAATGAGTGCGAATGCGCACAAATGAGGGTGTTCATGAGGCGCATGACACTATGGGGTTCCGCTGACCTCCAGACGTCACTACAGATTAGCTTGACCAGAGGGTCAAGGGGGTGTGCGAGCGCCCTGGAGATTCACAGCATGTGTGAATCGTGTGTAGGAAGTACTACACATCCAATTTGTCCGAGACTGGAGGGCACCCTTATGATGATTTGTCACGACCCGATTTTTGAGGCTTCAAAAAAATCGAATCGTAACTAAAAAGATGAAATCGAAAACAAACAAAAAAGAAAAGAAAATAAAAAGAGAGTGAACTAAAAAGATGAAAATCCAATAAAATTAAAATATTTCCAAAAGAGGATTTAAGTTTACAAAAAGGAAATAAAATACAAATATAAAAGGAATTTGCAAAAGACTTCAAAAGACCGATAAGGGACTGACGCTCCGGAACGACCCCCTCTGTGACCGTACAGCTCTCGAACGCTCCTTCACCTCGACCGGCACCTGACAAAAAAAGTAGAAAGGAATGAGTATAAAAATTATACTCAGTAAGCCACCTACTAGGCTCTCTTCGCATCTTAGTTTAACAGAATACCCACGGTTTCCTACTTCGATTCTAAGACATCTGGTTCTAATCTTAGTACCTTGGGGCTTGCCCCTTGGGTTTCACCGGTTCGTCATCCTTTCATTAAACGCCTAGAGGTTCCTTACGCCTAGCTAATGTGGTCGATATCTCTCTATAAGGTGCTACCTCTACATAGCTATCTGGGACTACATGGTATCTAGCCTAGGGGTGTGCTGAATACCCCTACGCCCATATAGTCCCCCTGTGGGGGACGCGACCCAACCCGTTCCCATGCAGCTAATGGTCTGTACGACGTGGGGACACATTTCCCATGCGAAATGGCTAAGAGCAGTAAGGACTGAATCAGGGACCCTTGGTCCTCCCACGAAGCTAGCAATCTATAAACACTCCGAGGTACCCACTTGCCATGGTAAACCGCTAAGTTCCTAGGAAAAATTAAATCTGGGTGGAGAGACATATCGCTTCTAACAATAATTTCCTAAGCTTATCATAGAAATGGGCCCTAACAATTAACAGAGTGTGCATGCAATCGTCTTCTAACATCGTACTATATAATTTATACAAACTTGGCATACCGGCTCAACGGGGCGATGACCTCCATCAAGCACCCAGAGCACGAAGTTCGCGTTCAATGGGGCAAATTTGTCCACCAAGCACCCAGAACACGGAATACACAATTCCAACATAAATTAAATGCATGCATACATACAGTGGAAGCATAAAGCATACAGCAACACTCATGTAATTCACCCAATACAATCATATCAAATACTCGACAAAAAATTTACATGGAGAGCTAATCTGAAGTAAAACTACTAGCATGCATGCAATCCAAGCGAATCCTACAAGTACTTCTTCCTAAATACCGGGTGGTGACTTACCTGGTTGACGCGTGCCCTTTTTGCTAGCGTTTCTTTGCCCGTGAGGTGTCTAAAAATACTGATTTCTTTAAATTAGGTCCCTATTCATGTAAAAACAGTATTAGAACTGGAACCAGGACAAAAATCGGGCAAACAGAAAGCAACCGGGCCAAATTGGCCATCCCACGCGCACTCACGCGCCAGCAGCGCGCTGGGAGTGCGTGGTCACGCGCATGGGAAGGCGCTAGTCACAAGCTGCACGTGCGCCCGCTTCCTCGTAGTCGCGGGTCGGCCGGTCCAGTCCGCTTGGCTCGCGTATGCTGTTCGGCCCGGCTTGCAGGCGACACGTGTCGACGCCTTGCTGGAGCTGCGTTGCTCCAGCCGATGGTCGACGCGTGTCTAGCGCCTGTCACCACCCTCCGTTGCTCGCCGGCCGCCCTTTTTTTTCTTCTTTCTTGCCTGTCCCTCTGAAAATCGAAACACAGTCCCCTTTTCCAATTTTCATATCTTTTGATCCGTAGATCGGATCGATATGATTCCTTCTGTAAAGTTCTAGATCTTGTTACGGGCTACGTCCTAGTATTTTTTTGTAATTTTTTGCTTGACTACTAGATGAGTTAAGAGCGTCGAAAGTTCGCTCACCATTCTCGGACGATTCTCGGACCTCCGCCTTCAGGTTGAGATTTCGGCCAAACTTCTTCACAGATCATGCGTAGAGTTGTTCCTAGATGAATATATCAAGATTTCAGATCTTGATTCACAAAGGAAAACCGTAGATATGAGAAAACGTTCAAGATTCTTACCTTGCTGGTTTTCCGATTTCTTGATGAAAAATGGGACTCTGGCCACCTATATTCTCTTTTCCCTTCCAAGAAAGTCTCCCTGCATCATGATCTTCACCTCCTTACATCATGATCTTCACCGGAATAGACTCCGACGATAGTTTTCTGTGAGTCTTCCGGCGGTTCATCCCTTCTCCTCTCTCTAGGTTCTCTCTACCCCTTTCTCTCACTAGGACGGGGTTTCATTTGGACCCCTTAGGTGGTTGGAGGGGCAAAAAATTTGCCCCTCTCTCGACTTTTCCTATTTTTTTTTCTTTTTCTATTTCTATTTCTCTTTCTTCGAGTATTACATGATTAGAGATAGGTCCCTAAATCATGATTGTATGTGTTTGCATTTGCACGGCCCCGTATAGTAGAGCCACTTACTAAGTATTCTTCGAAATACTTAGGCCGTATGCCACATCTTTTTTTTTTTTAGGTAAAAGTAAAGTGCACTTGTACGGATGACGGTGGCATCACGAGCAGAGACTGCGGCACGTGCATAGGGTAGACTCATATTTAAATTCATAGTCCTAGGTTAGTACGGATGGTTTTGCATTTCATTGTTTTAAATTATTTTGTGTTTGTTTTTATTTTCTATGAATTTTAGTATTTTCGTTTTTAAACATGTAAGATCATGGCTGTGTTTTCCAGAGATGAGCATGAGACGTTAGTAGCGACTTTGAGTATGTAGAAATTTAGGGTCGTTACAACCTTGTTGATCGAACATCTTAAGGTAAGAATACTTATTTGAGATTCAAATTACTCTACAAGCAAAATTGATCCTGTGTAACTTGAATGATTTTAAACATTCAATCTAAACTACATTGAATTGCAAAGGAATGGTAAGAACACGTAGCCTTAATGATAAGAAATCACTCCAACGGAAGGTAAGATTCAAATTACCTTATTGATCAAATATCTCAAGCTAAAAATACTTGTTTGAGATTCGAAACCTAAAAAATCGAGTCGTGACAAATTGATATCAAAGCAGTCGAAAACCTCGAAAATCATATCGTGACAGATTGGAGTTGGTTCAAGCCACAAATGAGGTCAACAAAAGATCAAGATGAGTTGTGTACGGTCCATAATAAACAAAAAAGTTACGCTGATATAAGACATAGAAACCTGAAATTTAACATACGTGATAAGATAACCTTAAAAGATAGTGTCCATGAAGGGTGTTTCAAGACTCAAGCGTAAAGGCAAGTTAAGCATGCACCTCATCGAACCCTTCAAAATTCTAAACCGGATCGAATGATAGCATATCGATTATCTCTCCTACTATTCATCTCCATTATACATAATAGGTTCCATATAACCATAGTTTGTAAGTACAAGACCAATTAACCCCACGTAATAGACTACGTGCACTTGCATGCAAAAAGACGAGAGTCAGAGTTACGAGAAAAGACTCGTATAAATTCTAGTCGAGAGATAACGACCTTACGTACCAATGAGAATGAGATAACATGTGAAGTATATATATATATCATTATGTTTTATTTTAGGTATGGTGATTTTTATTTTAGGTTTAATAATAAATTACATTCAAAATTTTCTTTGATTTGTTTATTTCCACTTACACCCCCCACTACACCGAATAAAATAAATTGTTATCAAGGACAGCGGTGTCATTTTAAATCCGAATCATAAAGCTGGACCAACCGTCGGGCGACGTGGCCAGGTCACCCATGTTCTTGTCCACAAAATCCAGCGTGTAAATATTATGGATTATTCAAATCTCTCATCTTTTACAAAATTTAAAATTTTAAAATTATTACAATTTCCAAATTGTGAAATTTTTGGAAGAAGGGTCGGTAAATTTTCATTTATACTTTTAGTCAGTAAAATACGAATAAAAATATAAGTGAAATTATATATAATTTATTTTAAAAAAATATTTACGATATTATTTTTAACTTTTTTTTTATAGAGATTTTTAAACTATTAGTGTATAAAAATAAAATATTGCTTATGATATCGACTAAATTAATCTAGATAATAACCTTAAAATACCTCAATTTTTCATCTAAAATTTTAACTGCGACGGTATTACAGCTTTAATAAGAATATAAATATTTTTGTATAAGAAAAAGTTAAGTATATTAATTCATATATATTTAACAACTTTGGACTAAATTCACATAAACACTGTTGCAAAATTACATTAAAATTGAAATTAAAATATATATTATTATATCCACCCCAATTTATTTCCACTTTAGCATAATCAGGTGATTAAAAAAAAATTACTCAGCCTATAAATTTATTAATTAAAAAAGAAAAAAGAAAAACAAACCAGGTGGCTTGTTTTTGCAATGATTTCTTTTCCACCAATTAGATTTCAAAATTTAAAATAATAATAAAAATACATTTCAGTTTTTATTTATTAATGTTTTGGTACTAACCTTAAATGTATTTTTAAAAAAAAGATCCAAAAATTTAAGAATATATTTTTTTAAAGATGTTTTTGAAACAAAATATTAAATATTTCTCCAAAATTAATAAAAAGAATATTTTAAAAAATTTAATGGTAATTTTTAGATTTTTTAAAAAAATTTTAAAATGTAAGGATAATAATTTTAAGATAAAAAGTAGAAATCAAAAATATTTTTATTAATTTAACCTAAATGATATGCCTCAATTTGGGACTCCACACGTTACTAATTAGTTTAATAAGAACGTGACATGATTAAACTCATTTGCATTCTTCTAACATTTTATTATCTTAATTTCAAATTTAAACCTTAAAGTTAAGTAAATATCATCGTGTTAGAGGTGAAATTATCGACACTCAAATTTGAGAGGTCTACTTGGGTTGGATTTCTTTCTCTTAGAAGTCACGCTCCTCACTTTGGACGTCGAACTACTCCTCTCGAAGTCGACCTCTTATCAGGAGTCAACTTTCAAGAGTTCGAACTCCTCCTCAGGAGTCAGTTTAGAAGTCTAACTCCTCTTCACTTTGGAGGTCGAACTTCTTCTCTGGTAGTCGATCTCTTATTACGAGTCAACTTTCTCCTCTTTTGAAAAAGTTGACATACGTTTTTCAGTCTTAAATGAAACTACCCGTAGACTATAAATACGATTTTGAATGATTTTCTTAATTGAGAAGGGAACTAATTAAATGTAGGATAGAGATGGAAATGAATTTTAAGAGAAGGTTGAGAAAAATATATTGTGAAATCAAATTAAACAATATTTAAAAAATGATAGTTGAAGGTCCGTTGGGGAAAGGAAAACTGACACGTGTCGGTTATGGTAATCTGAATGTCACAGCATTTCCGTGCATATTGTATTTCTCGTTTCCTTGAATATATATATATATATATACGCAACACATTTTGTTTTATTTTATTTTATTTATCTGAAGAAATAGGAAAACAGAACAAAAAGTAAATAAGTTCCGACGGGAAAACGGGTTCCATGTTCTTCTTCTTCCTTTTCATTGGGAATCCTGTTCTTGATAATTGAGATTTTTCCTTCCAGCCGATGTGCCGGCGGGGAGGATTCTTCTGGCAGTTTCGGCAGATGTCGATCGTCTCCTGAATTCGAGATACTGCTTTTGAATCTTAATCCCACTCTGTTCTATGTGGAACTTGGTAACTTTTGCCTGCAGGTGATTTAGAGAGGTTTTATTTTGGGTTTCAGTAGCAATGAAGGCTATGGCGACCGTCCAGGATCTGATCGAGGAGTTTAAACTTCGAACGGTTTGGTGGACTCTGTGTATTTTCTCGATTTCGTATTTTTTGACGCGTAAGAATTCTTTTTGTCTATCGCTCTGTATTGCTTCAGTTGTGCGTTAATTCCGTTACCTTTTTTTAATTTACGGTACTGTTGTCTTTTGCGATGATTACTTTGGTAGAACTCTAGGACTGTTCTTCAAATGTAGAACCCTTTTCTCCTGTTTCTTCTATTGGGCGAGTTCTATGGAAGTTGCGAGTATTGACATTTGAGAATGAGAATAAAGTGAAATTGAGTAATGATAGCTCTCTCCTGTTTGATCGGTTTGAAGTTTCTGAATGGGGAAGCAAATAAAAACTTGAAGTATTGAGTATTACTCCTCTGTTCTATCAATCAATCGGTTTTATTTTGACGGGCCTTTTCTTTTGCCAATGCAGATACTAGTAAGTCAATGTGGTTGAATGCACCTCTAGCAATTCTATTAGTTTCTGCATTACGCATTTTGTTCAATGAGGTAGAGTTCCGTAGAAAGGTGCGACCTGTTCAGCAACAGACATACCTATCTCATCTGGAGAAGAAGCAGTTATCTGTAAATGACTTGCGACTTTCTTCAGCCATTCCGCCACCAAGATGGAAAAGGAAACTTGACTCTCCAATTGTGGAGGCTGCAATGAAGGATTTCATTGATAAAATACTGAAGGATTTTGTGGTGGACTTATGGTATTCAGAAATAACCCCAGACAAAGAGTTTCCTGAGCAGATACACGCTCTAATCATGGATGCCCTTGGAGAGATAGCAGTTAGGGTGAAGAAGATAAACCTTGTTGACTTGCTCACCAGGTAGCTTATTTTCTGTATGGTGGGAACATTCTACAAGTCTTTATTTATATTAGGTTGCTTTGTTGTGTATTTAAGAAGTTTGGGGAGTTATGACCGTATTTAAATAAAAATGTTGCAGGGATGTTGTTGATTTAGTAGGTGATCACCTGGACCTTTTTAGAAGAAACCAAGCTGCCATTGGCATTGATGTTATGGGAACACTATCTTCCAAGGAGAGAGATGAAAGATTGAAACACCATCTTATGGCTTCTAAGGAGCTTCATCCGGCACTGCTGTCTCCTGAGAGTGAGTACAAGGTGTGAGTGGAGTGCTCTGTGAAAATATCTATTGTTCTTTGGGTAGAGTCTTGCACCTTGCTAATTGCTATTCTACTGCAGGTCCTTCAACGGCTCATGAGTGGAGTGTTGACTTCAGTACTGAGACCAAGAGAAACTCAATGTCCTGTTGTCCGATCCATTGCTCGAGAACTTTTAACATGCTTGGTGATGCAACCTCTTATGAACTTTGCAAGTCCTGGGTATGCTTTTGGATGACCTACTCTTCCATATGACCATTTACTTTCCTGTTCTTGCATGAAAACTAAGGTGAAAAAAGTATACCTTTGGCTCATTCTAATGATATATATGATTTGTATATGTTTTCCTTTTTCTTAATAATCTGGTGATGGGGTGGTTGTAATAAAGAATAGCTGTAAAACCACCTCTCTTGTTGAAACACTGTGTATAGGTCCAGCTGCCTCCACAAAATTTTGAAAACACTTAAAATTTTGAAGAAAAAAAAAAAGTTTCACCAAATTATGGCCTTGCATACTTCTTGACCCGTATAATGTTTTCTTTTAACGATATCTAGTGGTAAAATATCATAAGAAAATGGTTTGCACTAAGATGCTCTTGTACATTTAGAGTCTTTGGGTGGTCGTTTGAAAGTAGTCTTTTTTTAATACAAATTCTTTAAGGCTGTATGCATATAATTTTATGGTTTTTAATTAAGAAGGCAAAAAATATTTTTCAGTTCCATGTTTTCTTCACGTTTTCGATATGTTAACATCGAAGTATAATTCAGTTTAATCGATAGAAAAAGAAAAAAAATATTTTTCTGTTGTCTTGCCAACTGTGCTTTTTTATGTGAGAAGCTTATTATTTTTATGAACCAGAAAGCAGTCTTAAAAGTGCATCTTTCAAACAGCTCATCAGTTCTTTCTTTGTGAAAAATTTGGGGAGGGCTCATTCTCTTAGGCATACATGTCTAGTCTTAAATGATCAAGTAGTTGAAAGGACTGTAGAAGTGGTTTTTGACCCTTATTTCTCTTTTTCTTCTTTTCTTGTCATCAGGCACATAAATGAAGTGATTGAATGTATTGTCCTTGCTACTAAAGCTGAGAATGACTCTGTGATAGGCAGTCAGCAATCAACTTATTCTTCAGATCAAGACAAAGACCATTCTTCTACTGCTGGGTTCGTACATGACGACGATTTGGATAAATCGAAACACTCATCTTTAAATCCAGGGAATGGTTCAGAGCTTGCTAAAATTGACAATCAACAAGAAAGATCCTCAGGTTACATGTTCCAGGAGGAGCCTTTGCAACTGAGACATGGTGATTGGGGCCGTGCATTAAATGCAGCAACCCAGAGGAGGACTGAAGTTCTTATGCCTGAAAATCTTGAAAACATGTGGACTAAAGGACGAAACTACAGAAAAAAAGAAAATAAGATCATTAAAGTAGGAGATTTTGACCCTATGGTTACAAAAAAAGATTCTGGAATAAGTAGCATGCAGCTCGCAGCAACAATGAGGGATGAAGTGTTGAATGACAAGCATCATGCTTCTATTGGGCCAGAAGAAATGGCGATAGTAAGGAAAACACTGGAAAGACATTCTGATCTAATTTTGACCTCCAAACCAGGTGATGAGAACAAAATTGGCTTTCAGATTTCTCGGGATTTTCAGAAGGATTTGTCTATTGATGGGAAGTTTATTGCTAAGAAATTAAGGGGTGTTGATAATCTTACTCCTGCTAGTGCAACCAAAAATCAGCTCAAGAGATCCAATAGTACTTCTGCTTTGGAAACTGAAGTCAGTGTAGAAAAGACTTCTACAGTAGAAGGTGGAAGATCTATTATATCAGATTTCTCTGGTCCCAATTTTGGCAAGCATAGTGAAGAGCACCTTTCTAAGAGTGTCTCAGATATGGTAGCTCAAAAAGAAGGACTACTGTTCCCAAACTTAGGAGTCGGGTGAGAGTTCATTCTTTTGTGTTTTGAGGGTAATCAGTTAGTTAGTGAAGTTTCATGCCAATTTTGTTCTTCTTGCCCCGTTGCAGGTAATGGGCGCATACTTTGAGAAGCTTGGTTCAAAATCTTTTGCTGTGTATTCAATAGCTGTTACAGATACAAATAAAAGAACTTGGTTTGTCAAGAGAAGGTCTCTTCCTGATATTCCTCAATAAATAAAGACAAAGTAACTGAAATCTTCAATGATCTCGAAAACCTTTACTGTTTTTTGTAGATTTCTTGGCATGCAAGTGCTTCATAATTGGTGTTTGGTCATTTCTATTTGAAATTGAATGATCTTTAGTGCCTCAAGATTTGAGAGAGCTCCTCAAACATTTTAATCAAGTAATAAGTCTATAGTCACCTTCATGCTTTTGCTTATTTTTACTTTTTCTTTTTCCAGATACCGAAATTTTGAGCGTTTACATCGGCATCTTAAAGATATTCCCAACTATACACTGCACCTGCCTCCCAAACGAATATTTTCATCAAGCACAGAAGATGCTTTTGTTCACCAGCGTTGCATTCAACTTGACAAATATTTGCAGGTATCCTTGGATTTTCTAACTTCCGTAGATGCAATTATTGTTGTTCATTAATGTAAATTTTCATAATTTATGTATCATGATTGCTTTACTATACTATTGTTACCCAGGAGCTACTATCAATTGCAAATCTTGCCGAGCAGCATGAAGTATGGGATTTTTTAAGTGTTTCCTCAAAGGTAATCAGCCCCATTACTATAGTTATATTGTTTCAAACCTCTCATGGTCCCTGGACTTCCTTTGATTAACAAGGTCTAGCATGAGTGTTATTAATTTTAAAACCCAGATGAGATGATAATCCAATGATTTCAGTTCCATATTTCAATATTTATTTTGGCATTAATACCAAAATCTTATCAATTAGGTTAGTGTCAATTTTTAATGATTTAAAATATTTTAAAAAGTGTCTTGTAATTTTATGGACTCGTTATCTTAGAGACGTCAAGATTTCAGGGATAGACTAAATTTTTTTTTTTATTATTAAAATCATTGGATTTGCGTAAGGAAATGATATTGGAAACCTAATTGAATTTAATGATTTTTTTTCCCAGAACTATTCTTTTGGAAAATCTTCCTCAGTGATGAGAACACTAGCAGGTGAGTGGTCGTTCTTGTTCATTCTTTGTATGAAAACCTTTGCATATTCTGTTGCAACAAATTCAATGTTGATTTTCTTTGTACTTTTGCTCTTCCTCTGCAAGTTTTTTTTTTTTTTTTTTTTTGGCTTAATCAAGGGTCGCATATTCCAACAATCTATATCCTTCAAGAATTTTCAATAATTCTCTCTCTTTTGTAAGTTGTTAATTGGACATCATTGGCACACTACATGGCTTAGTCCGACTTTTCTATTTCAGTCAACTAGTTAAGTACATATTTTCTCTATGATAACAAAATTCCCTTCTTGGTTCTTATTACCCCAATTCCAAGAAAGTAATTCAACATTCCCAAATCTTTTATATGAATTTGACTATGTAGTAAGGTCTTGAGTGGTCGAATGTCTAATGTGTCATTGCCAATAATAACAATATCATCAATATACACAACCAACAAGATGACACCACTCTCAGATCGTTAGACATAACGATCTTACTTGCTCATCCTCGTTCCAAAGTTTTCAAACACCTGACTAAATTTTCCAAACCATGCATGTGGACTCTGCTTTAATCCATATAATCCATATAAGGATTTACGAAGGTGACATACCTTTCTATTTCTGCCAAACAACAAACCCTTATGGTTGCTCCATGTATATCTTTTCTTCAAGATTTCCACGAAGAATGACATTTTTAATATCAAGCTGATTCAAGGGAAAGTGATGAATAGATGCTAACGAAATGAATGACCTGGCAGAAGCCAATTTAACAACTAGAGAAAAAGTATAAGAATAGTACCTCCATAAGTTTGTGTCGTCTTTAGCAACAAGCGAGCTTAGATTGATTTGGATTGACTTTGACCTTGAATACCGATTTACAACCAGCCAATAGGCTAAATTGAATCCCAAGTACAATTGTCGTCTAAGACACTCATCTCCTTTGCCATTGCAGCATGCCAACTAGTATGAGATAAAACTTCATGAACAACCTTATGAACAAATTCAGACTTTAGGGATGCAATGAAAGAATAGGTAGAAGATGAGAAATTGTTATATGAAACAAAAAAAGAAATATGATACGTGCATTGACGTTTACCTTTATGAAGAACTATAGGAAGATCGTCATTTGTTCCTTGATCTGATGACAAAGAAGCCTTAGTTTATGGCTTGTAAATGAAGGGGTGACCATCAAGAATAAACCTAAGTATTAGATGGTTGAGTAGAAACATGTACACTAGAGGGTTCATAAACAAGGTAGATCGTGTCAAGCTTGAATGATTATAAATATGCAACCTAAACTATATAGAATTGCAAAGAAACTTAGCTCTAAGCTAAAACAAAGCACAAGTGCTCACTTTTACTACATTTTTCAAGTTTCTCTTACAAAGACAACATACATGACTTTATATAGCCTCAAAATGAAACTCTTGACCTTCCATGAAGTATATTAAGAGGTAAACCTTCCTACTTTATTACCATATTAGTATAATCTAAAAGTAAATAAAAAATCATAAAACTTAAAATACATTAATAAAACACCATAAATCTAGATTTTAATCATCTACAAAATATTTGTAACCATTTAAGAATAAATGAAACCGTACTTGAAGTATCTTGAAGCCCTTGTTGCATAAATGAAGCTTGATTCTTCTTAATGTGGCTTAATTGCAACTTGAGTTCAGCTTTAATGACACTTGACTTCACTTAATGTAACTTGACTTTATCTTGGGGTAATTTGAACAACATTCTTCACAACTTTCTAGAAGTTCATATTGTATGATTGAGATGCCTAGGTTTATATCTAAAAAACGAGGCGGGGCGGGGACAGGGAAGTCTTCCCCGTCTCCATCCCCATCCTTGCCACCTATTTCATTCTTCATCCTTGCAAAATTCTCCATTTATTTTTGCGGGGATCAGAGCAAGATCGACGAGTCATTTCCGCCCATTTATTATTCTTTAAAAAAAATTGTTATTTTAAAGTTTTCATTTTTCAATATAATCTTTATTAAAAAATGGTAAAAAAATCATAATAAATCAATATATTTGATAAGCAAACATATATATAATATGTTCTATCAACATAATTTTACATAGTCTTTGGTTTAAATATTACAATTAGAGTTTCAAAATTAACTAATCTATTTTTTTAGTATAGCCAAAAAGTGTATATACATATTATTTATTTTTAATATGTGTCAAAAATATATTTATATTAAGCGGGGTGGGATGGGGCGGGAATATAATCTTGTCCCTGGCTCCATTTTGGAGTTTCTAAATGGAAAAAAAACACAACAGTAATATATCTTCTCTTCCTTTGCTGTTTGCTTCTATTGATGATTTTAAACCCTATTTAATCACAGTCAATGTGGATGATGCTGTGGATGACATTGTACGCCAGTTCAAAGGTGTTTCAGATGGTTTCATGCGTAAGGTTGTTGGTTCAACGTCACCTTCTGATGAAGCTTGTGCCTTATCAAACTATGAGCAGAAGTTCTCATTTAATTCAGCAGACTTGCGGAAGCATGTTTCTGCACAATATAATTTAGAAGTAGCTAACAACATTTCTGACGAGGAAAGTGAGAGAATTGGAAGTCAAAATCATGATGTAAGTGGATGGCATTCAGACAATGAATTAAACTCCAAGAGCTTTCCTCCTCGTGTGATCAAACGTGGTCGAGAGTTGGATAAAGTAGTTGACAAGAAAAATGATTTAGAATTGAGGTCTGGAGCCAGCCTTGGAGGACATTCTCCAACTTTACATAATATGGAAGATCCAGAAGGAATGCCACCGGAGGTAATGCAACTTTACACGACATCGTACTTTTTCCTGCTTTATGCAATTTAACTGTCAGATATCTTGCATACCATTTTTTTTTTCACTCATGTTTAATCTAGCATTTTATCTACTTGGTTAGTTTATGGCCTAATCAATAAGAAAGGGACATCGTCCTAAAATAGTATCCTTTCCTGGTTTTTTATGGGTTATTTGATAATGTCGCTTATATCATTTTGTTTCTCTAATAAGAACTTGACAAAAATGCTAGTGCTACTCAATAGGGGTAGGCAAAGGACACATGAGGCGTATTGTCGTTATTTATATGTTTGTAGTTGTATCAATGATTCATTTGTTGTATGAGGACTAAACATAAAAGACAGTTTATATAACATACGTTTCAAAAAAGAAAATCATTACAAAAAAGATTTCTATATGTGTGTATATATATGTATTTTTTTATTTATTTATTTATTTATTTTTTAAATAAAGAAAGTCATTGATATGTGAAATGGGATACAGAAGAAGGTCCTGTTGATTTTTTCTTACAAAAAACATCTCTATTAATTTGCGAGGGAAGATAAACCATAGTTACAAAAGGGGAGACAACTTGCTCTGAGTAATAGCTAAGACTAGCGTAGAATCAATGAAATAACCGATATCACGAGTCTTATCTATGAATATGTACCAACCAAAGACTCCAAAAAAAAAAAAAAAAAAGCACGGACATGACAATTCTGAAGGAGCTTTTTATCCTTGTTGAAAGGATGCCGCATATAAGACGGAGTATCACTTGATCTAAGAAATTCCAGTCAAAGGCACCTTCAAAAGCTCCCAGAAATTAGAAGCAAAGGTGCAGCTACCAAAAAGGCAAATAGGAGTTTCTGAATTGCAGTAGCACATAGGACGGGATAAAAAATATAACCATGGAGATTTTCTTTGTAGTTTATCAAAGGTGTTAAATCTAATGCAAGAGTGTCTCAGTTTTCATAAGAAGAATTTCACCTTTTTGTGGAAACAGCCAGACTGTATATGCTGCTATATTGCCGGAGGTTGTGCGTGATTCAATGGTGGAGAGAGCCTTTGGCATAAACTTCGATGAAAAATTACTGCCTTTTTCTTAAGACCAATAACCACAAGTCTGCTCTAGCCAGTGCTTGTAAAGGCTGTAAGTACGTGGATAAAAGGGCCCAATCATCAATCTCTGCATCCATGAGGGTTCTTCACAGATGGATCATCCATGATTCAGAATGTGTAGAGGTGTCTTTTTTGAAGGATAGGTGGTCAAGCCGTGGGGAAAGGTGTTGGAGCATATACCATTCTTTCAAAGAGTGGATCTCTGGAAGAGTGTAAGGTTTGGGTATCCGACCTGAATCAAATTGGGTTGAACCATACTTGGATTCAATAACCCGATGCCAAAGAGCCTTCTTTTCAAGGTGAAACCACCAAATCCACTTTGCCAAAAGATAAATGTTCCTCTGCTCTCTACCCAAAATCCCTAGACCCCCCCCATCTTCCATAGAGCCCTTAACAGTATCCCATTTTAGAAGGTGATGAGCCCTTTTCTACTTGCTGCCTTTCCAAAGGAAATTTCTTAAAAGAATTTCGAAGCATGTAGTCGCATTTGTGGGAGCCTTAAAGAAGTGACGGATAATAAATAGGGAGATTAACCAGTATAGCTCGGATGGGAGTCTGCCGACCGCCCTTCAATAAATTGGTGGAACCCCACGTATTTAGCCTCTTTTTCACTTTCTCAATAATTGAATCCTGGAAAGATGATGAGGTAACATTTCTGTGAGGTAAACCAAGGTAGATGTTCAGCCACTTACCCAATTTACAATCAAACCGACCAGCAAGTTGTAAGCCTAATGAATATTATTTTAATGATCTGTCTCAAATATTGCAAATCCAGACTGTACATGATTATTAAGATTGAATTTATTAACCCGGACTCACCAGTTTGATTATTAAGATCGATTTTAGGATATGAAAAAGATAGTTGTAAAAAATGAAAAGAAAAACACCCCATGCGAACTGTTTTTGCTGGCTATAAGACCAATAAAGAAAAACAGTGGCGTTGGAGGAAATTTCTGTATAGACCGGAAATCACATCAGTTACGGTCTGATCTGAACAACATACCAGTATATTTTCTCAGTGTGATGGATCTGGTAGACTGCAAAACTTTCTTCAGATATTCTTTGCAAGGAACTGTATTTTTGTTGTAATTTATCAACTCCAGTGCACAATTTAAAAATGACCTACAAATTGTTCTGATTGGAAAAAAATCATGAAGTTATCTCATCATTCTAACATGATGTTTCGAGCATATATAGCTCTGATTATTATAACTTGTTGGTTGTTCAACATTTATATTTCTGCAGTGGACTCCACCTAATGTTAGCGTACCTCTTCTAAATCTGGTTGACAAGATATTTCAGCTTAACAGGAGAGGCTGGTTAAGGTTCCATTCTTTTCCCTTTTCTTCTATGAATGTTTTCAATGCCATGACTATGATATGTTGTTTCCGTGAGTATGTTACTTCAATTATCCATGGTCGCTGATAAGGTTCCATATTTTCTGCTCAGTTTGAGGTTGTTTTTTATATCTCTTTTCTGTCCCTACGTTGCTTTCTTCCCCCATCCCCATCACCGTATTTTCTGCATAGTTTTTGGTGGCCGCTTTGTATTTATATCCGCTCTCTCCATTTGAGCATTTTTATCCGCTACAAAAATTGTATATCTAGCGTTTGTATTTTTATCTCTATTTTCAAACTCTATGCTGTTACAACCTACATGGCTTTTTGCATGTATGAAATTTCATGCGAGGCTCAAGAACCTAGATTCATAACCGACAGCTTCTACTTTTATTTGTTCAATTGATATTTCATTTTATTTTTGTGCAGGAGGCAGGTCCTTTGGATATCAAAACAAATATTACAGTTAATTATGGAAGACGCCATTGATGATTGGATTGTCAGGCAAATACACTGGCTACGGAGGGAGGACATCATTGCTCAGGGTATTCGATGGGTCCAAGATGTAAGTATCAGAACTAGTAAGGATTTTAATAAACTGTGTAGTATTCAAATTCAGTGAAAGGTTGAATTCCCTCTCCTCTGGCACGAGGAGTACAAGGGTCCTGACTCCTGATGTCTGTTCTGTGAAACAATTGCTTTAGCTTCTTCCAGAGATTTGTCAAGAAATGGGTCACATTATTTACACTGATGCTATGGATTTTTTACTTTTTACACTAAAGAATTACTAATAATTATTGCAAACAAACTTAAGCTAAGTTACCAACAGTGAAAGAACTTTTGGTGGCGCATTTTTAGGAGGCCATGAAAAGAAAATATTGTCATCATTTTCCTACTCCGAAAATTCATTAGTGTTCTTACACCGAATGATTAAATTGGAGTACTTTGCATTGGATTGATTGTCATCATTTTCATACACAGAAAATTTGTCACATCTCATTTTTTTTCTTCTAATTCCTAATCCTATAATTGAGTATACGTCTTTTTATTGTTGTTAATTTGAAATGATTGGACATACATCTCCGTCTCTTGATCAGAGTGATTCTGTGAGGAAAAACAGCTGTTGCAACAATCATTTTATCAATGAAAAATTTATGCTACGTTGTATAAAAACCAATGATTTAATGAGGAATGAAAATTCATTCCACCATGGTTCCTTCAGGTTCTCTGGCCCAATGGAACATTCTTTATACAACTAAGGAATGCTCAAAGTGAAGATGATTCTGAATCTATTACTAGCCGAACTGATGGAAGTAAGATCCCCAAGCCTGGATCTTTTGAGCTTCAGCTTGAGGCTGCTCGCAGAGCTAGTGATGTCAAGAAAATGCTTTTAGGTGAGTAATGTTTTATTTCTGTGACGTGAAAAGTGTGCATCTGATGTGTTTATGATCTCTCTCCAATTAACATCGTGACTGCGTATATTTTGTGTTGTTAAAAGAACTTTACTTGGTCAGCCTGCTTTGATTTACAAATAAATAAGACAGCAACATTTTGGTACTTTTTTTCATTGAAAGTCATTAGATCATATTTATGAGTTTACAATCTTGTAATGTTTTAATTTCCCCTATGAAGGAGACCAATTTATAATAGACTATCATTACATTCTTTTTAGGTGGGGCTCCAACACCCTTGGTAAGCTTGATAGGGCACAAGCAGTACAAAAGATGCGCAAAAGATATTTATTACTTCACTCAGGTGGGTTATCATTATTCTAAATTTATGTTTTAGTCATATTCGATCTCTGTAGAAATGAACAACTTGAGTAGAATTTTTAAATCTGCAGTCTACCATCTGTGTGAAGCAACTTGGGTATGGATTACTCGAACTATTACTCGTATCGATTTTCCCCGAGCTGCAGAGTTTAGTTCTGGAGGTTCACGGTAAGTCGGACATCTCACAAGCAGTTAAGTGAGCAAGCAGAGTACTCTGGAACCTGTAATCCAGGTAGTGCTTGCATATTCCTCCCCCAATCCCCAGCTCAGGATCGCAAGATTTTACCTAAAGTAGCATTCAGGTTCCCTCAGTTTTGATGTTGGTAAGTAGTATTTAAGTGATGAACACGAGCAGGAGTTTTGTGGATTGCTGAAAATTCTTTTGTGAATAAAAATGGTTCTGCACGTCCTTGTTTCCTTGAACTGTATATAATCTTTTAGTTTTAGGGTTTGTATAGAGTTAGTGGTAAAGCAGGTGATGGACAATCTTTGGTTGATATTGAAAATTATTTATTCATTATTCCATTTGTTTGTATTAATGTCTTGGAGATCTTGATCTTGTTTATATTAATGATTGATCTTGTTTATTTATTCATTGATCTTGATTCATTATTGCTCAATTGGCCAACATTAAAGTTTGTAACATTCCTAGACTAACTCGAACTCCACAATTTTTTGATGAAGTTTTTGTTCAATGAAACACGAGTTGCACTCAAATCTCGTGTTTTTTCGACGATTGTGTTTTTTTTTTTTTTTTTTTTTTTTTTTTAAACCGTTACATTATTGTAATTATTTTATTATTGAGATAAATTTAGATATTTGAATCACATTTGTCCTTGGCCAACGTTCAAAGATACCACAAATCTTTGGCACAATTGTGATCTGTTTATGAACCACCCATACTCCTTTCACCTTATCCATTTCCCCATTCACACTTTCTCCATACATACAAATACAAACAATCTTCATCTTCAATCTCACCCCATTTTCACATCCCTCAAATCTCTCCTCTTGATTCTCTTTCAGGCTTCAATGGCCACCGCATCCGCTACCCTCTCCCCCGCCATGTCCACCGCCGCCCCGCTCGGCGCCCCCTCGAGGCGGCAGAGGAGCACCACTGTCCATTACATTTCTGGTCTCAACTCCTTTGGTGGGTTGAAAGCTCACAACAACATCTTCTCGTTGGGCGTTCCCGTTTGTGCTGATAAGTCATTTGCAAACATTGTGGGATCCCTGAAACGCCCATTGAAGGGAAAGGGAAAGGGCAGAAGCGGCGGTGGGGCTCTGGGTTCCACTTGTAATGCCGCCGGTGAGATTTTCAGGATTGCCGCCATCATCAATGGGCTTGTTCTTGTTGGAGTGGCTGTGGGGTTTGTTCTTCTCCGGGTTGAGGCTTTCGTGGAGGAGTCTGAGTGATTATGATGATGATGATGTTCTTCACTTCTCACAAATTGTAAGTTATTTGTTTCTCTCACTTTAAACAATTCACAATATTCATTTTGCCTCTTTCTACCATCCTCTCTCTTTCCAAAATAATGCCATTGTACTTATCTTTCCTCGTATTTAAAGTTTATTGGTATCAAACTTTATGAATTAAATTGTTATAAATTTGATAACATATAAATTAAATTGTTGTAAACTATAGTTCAGAAAATAGATTTTTATTATTGAAAGTTTAAAGATGAAAAGTGTTCTTTAAATCTAAACTTATTTCTATCCAACTAAACGCGCCTCATGTTTTTAAATATGTGACATATGGATAAAAGTGTATCTCAACCTTCCCTTATTTTTAAGGATAAAAGTGTATCTCAACCTTAAAACAAAACAATGAAAAGTGTCTAATGAAAAGATTAAAACGATGCCCTAATCTAACCTAAGATTTATAAAATAAAAATGCAACTACATTAACCCAAGAGTTCCATTGTCTTCAACGTAATACTGCTGTCAATCGTACAGGGGTACTTTGCCTTTATGGCTTGAGTATTTTAAGAAATAATCAATGAGTGATCCCATTATTGGGGTCGAAAAATGCAAACACATGCAGCATGATAGGACGTATCATTTAAAACCATTTCTTTTAGGCGACTTTCCAACTCATGCAAATTGGATGTGTAGTGCTTCTCTACACACGATCCACACATACGAGCATAGGCTGACCAAGCGAGCTCGCACACCCCCTCGGTCTGCTCATCGAGATAGCTCCTTTTGGTCTGTAGCCAGACACCCAGAGGGAAAGCGACGATCGTTGCACCATGCTAAGCATGATGATCATTCCTGTCTTGTAGTGTACGTATTTGTACTTATCATAAAAGGGGAAGTATCTCGATGCATGTGTACATACAAATATGCATGAGGTCTCCATATTTTCATCGTGACGTAATAAATCATGCAGGACAACCCCATTCTTTCATAACATATCACACTCGACATAAATATTCATAAATCATTTCAATCAAAACATAACTTTCGAATCATGACATAGGAGTTGTGCTTCGCAGCTTTTTCTTATTTCAAAACATTTCATAGCATGTCATAGCAAATCATGGTCTAACATAACATATTATAGTACATCATGACATCTCATACCGTACATAACTTATCATAACATAACATAACATTTCATTCATACCATTATAGTGCATCAAGACCTCTAGGCCGAAGCTACTACGACTCCTTGATACTAGCTTAACGTTGCTCTCTGAAATTTAATTCTACCTAAAGAAATCCCGCCTAATTTTGTAAAAAATAATTCAACTTAGACTCCAAATAATTTAAACGAGCTAAAAGTTAGCTAAAAGGTAGTCCTACTAACTTTAAACCGCTTCTAAATAGTTGAAACTAGTAGAAAAGGATCCAAGCGTAATAGATCCAACTCGATTAAGTCAAAATACTAGCTGGGAGCCATCAAAAAGTGTATTCTCTCAAACCGTTCAAGTGAAATGAAAGAAATTAAGGGACCTCCCTTTTATATTGGAATCTTACTCCTCACTTTCGGAAGATAATTGATGTAGAACAATTTTATTTTTTTTTCTTCTAATTTTGGGTTATTACCATCTGAAATGACAATCCTATGGTTCAATTAATATAATTATAATTTTTTTAAATATAATTAAAAAGAATAATTAATGCACCAAATTGCTACCATTAATATAAAAAATAAATAAGAAAGAGTTAGTCAAGTTCGACTTACTCCACTTCTCAAACACCTTCCGTAAATTAGAGCCCAACCACAACGATAGTATTAGGATAAAATAGGTACGAAGCTTCGTAACTTTTCCTTTTATTTTCAAGTTAGATCTTATTAGAGATTTTTAGGAAAGGAATTCCATGGTGTGGTAGAATAGAAAAGTTCCTAAAATATACCCAAGAACTCGAGAAACATATTTTTTTTAAAAAAAAAAAAAAAAAAAAAAAAAACGAAGTTCACCAAGAAAGTTGCATTCTCTAGCAAGTTTCAGTCTACAAAATGTACATAAGTTCTATATGTATACATTCTGATCGATGGTTTTAACAAACAGCACAATCACAATCTTTAGACCGGTTGATTCACCAGCTGCTGGTAGCTGTGTCAATGCATATCGAAATCTTTTGCGCCACTCAAAGCTGCTCGTAATCCGATAACTGGATCTTCGAGCTGCAATTTTCAGATTTAGTATATTTGAGGCTTATAAATCCAGTAAATATAAGAATCCCTGCAAGTATCCAACTGAATTGCAGGTTGGCAAGTGCTCGAGCTCTCATATCAGCTTCCTTGGAAGCGCAAATGACTGCTCCAAGCATTTTGTCTTCAATGATCCTCATGCTGCAGCCCTTAGGAACCAGGCTTGGAACCCATAGCATGAACCCCATGTTCATGAACCAACACCCTTGCAGAACAACCAACAATGAAACAACAAGAGCTGCAGGGAAGTTGGTAGGACAACAAGCAACTACGAGCACCGACACGAGAGACGCAAACACTATGAGCTGCAAGAGCCAATGGTAATGGCCTTCAATGCCATTGTGGTCAGCCGAGTGGAAATGAAGCAAGAACAGTTCTTGACTGAAGACACAGGCTGCAAAGATGCCCTCCACCCCAGACAACAAGTTTGATGAGTTATTCAACTCGCTGTAGAGGGCGAAACCCGAAAATATGGCAAGGTGGAGGAACATGGTTGCATGCTCCAAGTTGATGACTTCGAAAGACAAATGATCAAAAGGGTACTCCCAAAATTGTCTGAAAATTGCAATTACTGAAAAAGAGAACACGAAAACGAGCTCCAAATACTTGAGTTTGGAAAGCGGCCGATCGAGAGGGTACCAAAATCTTACCTTGAAGCTTGAAGAGCCTTTGAGATTATGGGTTTTGATTGTATTCACAGTGTGCCAAAGACCAAGAAAAGTGAATGCAAAACCAGATGCCACATGAGGTACAAATTGCCCCATTGAAGCCTATATTCTCAAACTCTAGCTTATCAAATCGATCTATAAGCCAATGCAATTTTTTATATCCTCTCATTTGGCTTGTAGAACGACCTAAAAACACATGATGGTTATCTAGTCAAGTATTTGGTGCATAATGCATGTGTTTCCACTAGGAAAGTTATGGTCAAAAGTTGATAAAGGAGCTTTAAAAAATTGGTTTTCTGATTGGGATACTGATGGGTTAGTTCAAAAACTAGATGCAAAATGAAGAAAATGAACCAATACAAGATTTTGGAATTGTTAATCCTAAAATCATTGCTGCTTCCAATGTAGAATGTACAAAAGTAATAATAAGGTGAAGATCTAGGAAGCACAAACACTCTAAGTTGAGATGCAATCGAATTATGTTATGATTTCAAAATGCATAAATAATTCGGAGTGTCAAAGTTTCTATAATCTTTTTTAAAATTTAGACATGATTATGTGGATTGCTTGAGATGGATCACACTAACTTAAAACTATAAAGATAATATTGAGTGATCTTGATGGTAAAGATTTAAAACGTCCTAGGAATTTAAAAAGAAAACATAAATAGACTCAATTCAGCAAAGAGTTTAATGCAGCCAAGCCAATGAAAGTAGGGATAGTGAAAGCTAGCAATTCAAGGTATTGTGGTTCTAGACATTACCGAAAGCTAATGGTCGTAAAAGGTGAAGATTTAGTGCTCTGCCTTCAGAGAATGGTTATTCGCCATAAGCGCACAATGAAAGAAAAAAGAGAAATCAAAAGCAAATGCTAAGTGGGGGAAACTTTTGTTTCAAACTAACTGAAAAAACTGTGAAGGAATCGCTAATAATAAAGCTTTTGAACTTTTCTTGACCTCTACCTTTAAATACCTATTTCGAATTTGTCATAAAGGCTTTGATAATCTTATCTCTTGCCCCTTCCTTTATCTATCGTAATCGTATCAATGATAAAGGAAAAGATGAATCTGGCAGACAGTCCTGCTCGTTTGAGCAAAGACGAGCACGGAAAGAAGCTCCAATTGGCATGAATAAAGATGGAATGTAAACTTCATAACATGTTGGCTTAATTGTATAGGTCCATGATCTCTAACTTTGCAAACAAAGGGGAAAAGAGATAATAGTGTAACAACCCAAGCCCACCGTTAGCAGATATTGTACTCTTTGGGCTTTTCCCTTCAGGTTTCTCCTCAAGATCTGCTCGAGAGAGATTTTCGCACCTTTGTAAAGAGGGATCTCAAGACGGTTTCTTCTTTGAGTTACAGCAGAGAGCACCATTGACGGGTTTCTATTCAAGGTTCTAAAAATAGCATTGTCCCCTTCAACTCTCCCTCCAAAAATATCCATGTACTATCGTATTATACATAACAACATTGGGTTTAAGCCCTAAGCTATACATATGCCCAATAAAATCCTTGGCCTTCTTCAACTTCACCTCTAGATAAGATCATCAAAGCCTTGCATAACCAGATTTTATCAAAGCCTAAACATCTCAGCAAACAAAACCCAAGCTACCTCAATTCTGTTGATCATCAAAAACAAACTCAGGAAATCATTGCAGGTTTCATTCCTGGGTGCAATTCCTTTTTCCTTCATCATGTAAAAACACTCGAAAGATTCAGCTGCGCTGTTCATCAACAAGACAATAAATTTGGAGATGGGATTTGAGATTGTTGTGGATAGAAATTAAAGAAAAGGGTGAGAAGGATTGGGAATGAGTCGCCATTTAGAACTTAAGAGAAGAAAGCTTCAGAATTTTGTTAGGATTCATGTTTGAATTAGAAGATGGTTTGAAGCGGAAAAAGGAGAGAGATTTACCTGAGCCACAAGGTCCTCCGCAGCCTGTTGGCTGAGACATAAAGGAAGAAACTGGGAAGGAGGAGGCAGCCTTATTCATATTAAACATTTAAGGACGTAAACAAAAATATTAAAGCTCCTATTACATAAAAGTGTCAGCACTATTTACACAATCTAAATATCAAGATTCTCTTGCAAAATCTCCCTAATAAATCATACTTTTTATCAGCGGAAGGATTAAAGAAGTAACAAAAATTAATGAGTATTGACCACCATGAATTGTACCTCTTAATGCTTTGTTATTTACCTGATTTTTATTGATCATTAGATCAACCCATGGTAGTTAGAAGAAGCACATCCCTAAAGTCCGAAGATAAACAATTCTAAATAGGAAGATAATAACACACCTTGAATTGCTTTCAACATCTAATTCAACCGAACTTCCAAGAAACAAGCTAATCTGCATTTACAAGAAGGGGTTTTCAGTGCCTCTGCCACTGTCCCCTTAAGCAAGTTGATTGTTTTGATGAGTTCCACACACTTTGATCAATCCATCATATAATCTAATATGGAAACAGGGCAATAAACAAATGAGAACAGAAACCAGAAGAGCTAAGAGAGACAAATGAGAACAAAAAAAAGTAACAAGTCATTACCCTTTCAATCAAAAGATTAAATATATAATTAGGGTTTTTATCTATCTTATGTCTGAAACTTCTCCATTCTCAGACCATGGCTCGACCAAAGAAATCCCAACTCAATACAGTTATCGTGTGAACAGATCAAGGATCCATGTATAAGGAACAAAAATAGTGCTTTGATGAACTTTTCCGCATACAACTCTACCTTCCTCTATTTAATGGATAATTCTGATAAAAAATAAAAGAAAAGGAATAAACTTTAATGCCAACGAAAACCTCAGAATTTGGCTGACAAAATTTCATCTGCAGCAAGTGCAGCTGTCGTGGTGACACCATGATTCATCACCGAGCACTCTGAAAAAAGGAGCAACCATATAAAGCTAACGTAGAGAACATAGTTTTATAATGAACACAAACCAACACAATTGCATAATACTCTCAGAAACATGTGCTTTTTCAAAAAAATCATCTCTGAACATTTGATTTTATTACAGAAAAGAAATCAACAATAATTTTTTCTATATTGCATCATTTGATAAGTAAAAAGAAGGGTTAAGCCAAACAATCCAGAGATTCAAATTATTAAAAAGGAGTTTAGAGAACCTAACAGGGCTTTCCTTTCCTGTATGATATAAATAATCATAACTTCAGGAGATTGATAAGGTAAACAACAAAGAACATAGTTGCAGGTTGTCCGCTTCATCATCATCATTCTCTAAATAATTGGGAACTGTAATGATAAAGAGTCATATGCTAGAGCTATGGCCTATACAGAGTAATGAACTGGTCATGTCTACTGCACTAAGACAAATAACTAACCAATTGAATTATCCTCCTAGGGGGTGTGGTAAAGCAACATATTCTCTTTTCTCAATCCCAAAATGAAAGTCTTCTCCATTCACAATTGATCACAAACTAAACACCTAAGGTTCGAGAATTTGATATATTAGTGATTGCGGATTAGATTCAATCAGAGCAACCTAAGATGTCCTTACATGGTAAATCCTAAAGACTTGATGAACACAAACAAACACAATTGCATAATGCTTCAAGAAAAAAGTATTCATTTCAGACACTTTTCTCTGAACGATTTACCAAAGAGAGGAGGAGACACCAATTGGAAATTTTCCAATCCCAAAACGGAAGCCTTCTCCATTCAAAAACTTCACCACCTAAATTCTAAAACGCAAAGAAATTCCAGGCTCGAGTCAACTATCCTACCACTCACACAGCGAATTAGAAAATAGGCACATCAAAATATGGACGTATGAACAAGGTAGCCTAAAAGGAACCACCAAAAGCATCTAAAAAGAAAATGGAAAAATGGAGAATAACTTCGTCTGAATATTCCGGCGGCAATAAACAAGTTGATCGGTAAATAACCTGAATTCTTAAGCGACAACGGCAGGCCGTTGTTTAGAAGGCTCAAGTCCTGTGTTATTCTTCTGAACAGAGTCTCCGAGAAAATCTTCCATGTTGTAGATGACAGTGATGTAAAGAGAGCAGCTAGGGCACCGAGCAATCTCTTCGCCGAGCTTAAGATCCTCCTTCGTGATCTGGAACAAGTCGCCACAGGGGCATGGGTACGTGAAGGCCTGCAGCTCCTCGTTCCACTCCATGTCTTCTATCTCCACGTCATCGTACGACATCGTTGGTTCGGAGGATTCGGCTAATTTGGCGGCGATGGCGAGTCTGCAACCGACGAATTCGGAGGTAGACGAAGAAGATTGAGTAAGGGTTATAGGGATTTGGGTTCTTTGGACTCTGAATTTCGGGAGACCACCTCCAAATTAGGGTTTTTTATTGAACTAGTTCCAAAGTGTAACTCACATTAAATTCTTTCTCTTATTAGGGTTTAAGCATGCTAGAATTATTTGTAATGCAGACTTTGTGGCATATTATGCTATATCATGGCCACATGCACATGAAGAGCACTCATATGCAATGTTGATGGACGGAGGCCGACCTTATGCACAACTCCTCATAAAGATAGGCACCCTTAGGACAGGTGTCCGAATAGGTGGTCTTCCCATTCACACCTCCCTAATATAATGATGATAACCAAGGAGACACTACAGTTTTTGATTTAGGCCGTTGTGGCAAATTAGGAGAATCGTGATGGTAAAGACAACTTCAGCATGTCGTAGGAGTCAAAGTAGTATTTATGACTTGCTAGTATTAGATGGGAAAACGATTGACTATACAAGGGACCACATGGGTACTTAGTAGATGGCTGGTACAAGGATCGTCCCCCAGTAACTTAGCCTTAGTATTGTGGACCTACTTAAGTTTGCCACCTAGCCCTATATAGATAAAAATTTGATAACGATCATCTTTCAATGTGCCACTTAAGTTCGTCAATGTTGGAATTAGAATGAGGTCACATTTTTCAGACTCGTGATACCCAGAAATTATATATAGGTACATATTGGTCTCCACTTGATGTTCTCTATTTGTGAGAAGGTTCGTCATAACCATCTCTTAGTAGAGCACGAACAGGTTGAACATCTTCTCGTCCAACATCAATGCGAGCCCTTGCTCATGCATGAATGTGAGTTTTGCCTCCTCATCGCTTTCTTGTTGCAAAATTCTACTGCACAATGCTCGTATTTTTCATAAGAATAACACTTGATCATGTACTTGTCCTTCCAAGGGTTTGTGAGGTGTTGTCACAGCCTTCTCTGCCACCACATTTGTGCCAACGCCTACTACCTTTGTTTTCTTTATTGTGGCTATCACGTCCCTTCGTACCTTAAAAGAAAGAATTAGCTACATCTTTCTTTCTTTTTTCTTTTCATGCAAGCCATTCATCGTGTGTGAGTAAGAGGTGTTTCTCTTCCTCTCTACTGTTATAAGCACGAAGTCTCTCCTCATGGGTCTTAGGATAACCAATGACCTCCTTAAGTGACATGTTCTTAAGGTCGTCAAATTGCTCAATAGAGGTAATGATTTGCATGAACTTTGGGGGACGACCGGAAGGAACTTCTTGACGATAGAGATCTCCTCCACCTTGTTGTCTAACCAGTGATGATTGTCGTCAATGTCATGGCAAAGTCATCCAGCAACTCACGATAGCTCGAACTAACTCTTCAAGGTCTATACCTTTGCTTCCTTGACTTTGTCCACACTTATTTGCATTGTTTGTAACGTCTCTCACGCTGCCTTTGCCGAGTTCTTCTCTACCAACCTAAGAATGACATTCTCCAAGTCTAATTGGTAAATGGCAGCAAGAGTCATTACACTCCTCAACGTTGTCACCATACTCAATAGTGTCTCGCATGCCTTGTGCCTATAAATTAACACATATCTTTATCGACTATGTTGGATAGTTACTCTTCATGAGTAACAATACTGTAGCGTTTTTACTCTTCTCATTTTCACTTTTTATTATTGTTACATCTCCTTCGATAACTCTTAGTGGTGATGGAATTTATTTCGACATCCTAGCTCTGAAACTAGATGTTAATTTTAACCCTCGATTGAAATACTTCGAAATAAATAATTGAATTAGAAAAAAAAACAACTTAAGTAGAGTGTTTCTCTTTGCTGAAGAACCCTAAGCATATATTTTTCAATTATTTTTGTTGTTCTTATTAAAACCCTTTGACGAAGAACTTAGTTAAATAAAATTTACCAGCAAGCTAACTATTCTCTCACTCAGAGATGGATCTAATCAATCCAAAAATTAATTCTCAAAGGATTTTCCTCTTTATCAATATCTTCACCACATCGTAACATACGTAGAAACTACAAAAGATCAACCAAGGCTCTGCATAACCTCAATTTTCCAACATCAACCCATTTTCTTAACCTATCTATTTGATGCACCCTTCTATCTATCTTCTCAAAATACATATTATCTTCTTCCACTGACCTGCAAGTGAAATAGTATTGTCCTATGTTGTATTCTGTCTTTGAATGTTAGACTAGGTTTTTCACCAACTATACGACATTTGCTTTGAATCAACTCTCACTTGGTCAGTTGGGCGCCATTTCTATGTCGCCGCCTTATTTGTCTGCATGTAGGTGCAACCTATTGTTTTTATAGTATAAGAGTGGCTCTCTCTCTCAATTGAATTAGTCATCGTCCTCAATAAATTTTTTAAGAACACCACCTGGATTGTGACATTCTCTCCCAACTAATCTCACATTATCCCGATGATAATTTGAACGTTGGACTAGCTGCTGATTGACTTACCGAAATGAATACGAAACTGTGCACTACAACAACAACTACTCAATCGTTGTGGGCTAGGGCTAGGGCTATCCTACCAAGGACCTACATTGCCTGCAAATAAAGATTACGTTTTAATGTTACTAATTATCGTTATCATACGAAAACTTTCAAAACCAAAATCAATTAATAAGAACATGATTCTAAGTTTAGTATTCATTCAAATGAGGAAATCAAGTAAATGAACTTCTAAACGTTGTTGGCTGTCCGTTATAGTAAATATTAAAGGACGAGCTATCTCACCTGAAAAGGTCCCTCTTCTTGCAAGAAAGTGAGACCTTGTGTCACACATAATGCAATCTTCATTCTTGTATTTCAGTAAATGGGAGGCCCATCTGATCTAACATACAATAGACGATCTAAATTTCCATGTCAAGATCACGATACCGCACAATTGAAAAAGTACGACCATGACATTAGGCTAGGTTGCATATTTAGGCCATAGCATACTTGATCTATACACAAAAACCAAAACCGACTCATAGGTTCTTCTTTACTCGGTTAGCTGGAACTCGCACCTTCCCTTCTTAGATTTTTCTCCGACCCACTTTTTGGATAACAATCCATGCAAGATTTAACCAAACTGCTTGGTTGTGGTGATCCCCTTTTAGTGACCCATGGCAACGACAGATCCTACACCCAAAGAGAGCAAGAACTTACCAACTATTTGAGGTAATTGGGGCGGATTGATTGTATGCCCACGAATTTGGGAGGACAATCTGAACCAAGTTCCTTTGGGTTTAATATCTCTCTCTCGGGGATGCCTAAACTTCAAAATTCAATGAGGGAAAATACTCAGTTGCTACAACTGAATGCAGCGTGTGAGCTCTATTTTTCGATACACGTTTGACTTTTTTTCGTCTCAATTTCGATACTAACCCTATTTAATTTTGATACTAATCTTATTTTGGCTTGAATTGTGACATATTAGAGAAATTTCAAGAATTTTGGATCTCTTAACCCATTAAAAAACTAGTTCAGAAAGACACGTCGTAATGATTCAGATTTTTTATTTTTGTTTGATTGGGTTAAGATTTTATTTTGTTTTTATATATGACAGGATATTAGGTTATGCATATATTCTGTGCAATTTTCAACCAGGAAGTTATTACCTAAAAATAAAATAAATAATTAAATGTAATCTAAAAAAAATTCTTGCTAGACTTTTATTACCTTCCTATTTTTTTGAGTTTCCTTATCCTAAAAAAACCTTAGAATGCAAATGTCTTCGTATTATTTTTATATTCTTATGCCAACCTTTTACTCCTTGAAAATGATTTTATCTCCAAACTTTCCTCCTGAACGTTGGGGTTGCTTTTCGGAGGAAGAATCAAGTAGAAGTAAGGCATTGATGTTGGGATCATTGTGTCAAAGAAGGTTGACCGTCGGAAATCGGTGTTGAAGACGTTGTGGGATTGTCGGCGCGTCGCCGGAATCGGGGAGGCGGAAACTAGAGTTTCGTTGCTTGTCGGGTAAGAAAGACAAGGTTTTTGGAATAGGGTCGTGTAAGGACCCGAAAAAAAAAAGAGATAATAATAATAAGTAAATAATAATTATAAAAAAAAATAAAATAAAAAAGTAAATTATCTACTCTCTCTCTCCACCTTCCCCAAATATCTCCCCAACCCCTCCAATTGCAAAATGATCTGGAAAAAAAAACAAGAAAGGAAACAGAAACAAAAATGGCAGATTTTGGGAAGGGAAAATGGGAGAAAGAAACATAGGAAAGATCACAGAGTTTGGGAGAGAAGAATTGGAGATGACCTTCACTTCAGACAGATCTAATAAGAATGGAAAGAGATAGAAAAGTCATCGGTAAGTTAGATCTCATTTTCTTTTATTTTTGCACGAGATAGAAAAGTTATCTTAGATCTCTCCTTCAATTATTTAGATTTTTTGGATATGGGATCGAAAATCAAAATTGGTTGTATCAATTGCATCTAAATTGAATCATCATTTTGAGGAAAGAGAAGAAAATCATAATGGATGGATGCATAGCCATTTTTACTCAAGGAAAAATTAAAATAGATTGGAAATGGTTAATGACAGTAGTTTTATGAAAGAAAAGAAAAAAAATTCAAAATTAATTATCGAATTAATTAGAATCAGATTTCCACCTACATCACCCAGTTATTTAGATGTTAATTAGCAGTTAGAAATCATGTCAGATCTTTGAATGAGATCATAGATCTTCTCCTTTGTACCATTATTGAGAATTAGAATTAAATAGGGAAGAAAAGAATTAAACAGAAAAGAAAAGAATTAAACAGAGAGAGGTTTGAAAAGAATTAAACAGAGAAAGGTAAAGAAAATATATATATATATATATTTAATTAAGTATAGAAAAGAAGAAAAGAAAGAGGTAAAGGAAAGGAAATTATATATATTTAACTAATTAAATACAGGAAAGAAAAGAGAGAGATAGTGGGGAGGAAAATGGAAGATTTGGTGAACAGAAACAATTTTACCGAGTAAATACATAGAGTAAAAAAAAAAGGATACCAAGATATATATATATATATATATATATATTCAATACTCATAAAGTCTTTAATGCTCGCATGAAGTTTAGCACATGAACCATTGTAAGAGTTAAAGAATTAAACATGAAATTGAGGTTATGGATTCTTATAGGTTGGCTTGGATACAAAGGGGAAAAATTGAACTTTTATTAAGGATAAATTGGTCATACCCGTATAAGCTAACCAGGTAAGTGGCCTTACTATAGGATAGGCTAAAAATTGTATGAGTTATGATGATGTATGATGTATGAGTTATGATGACGTGTGGGTTATGATACCTGATGATGTGCTCAGTATATATATATATATTGATGAATGTCGTACTTGATATGTTTGATACACTTTGTGGCAATATGATGAGTATGATGATTGCGTGACGTTTACCTTAATATGATGATGTTTTCCATATTGAGCATGTTATATGATGATGAGTGTCATATTGCATCATGTCGTTAGATCGACATAGGACACAACCCTAAGAGCGTGAAAATGATATTAATATAAATATCCACGAGTATGTGTTACCTAGAGTAACAAAGAGATGAGATAAGAGGGTTGTGTCAGAAGAGACATTATGATGGATTTAGAGGGACCTCATGCATATAGTATGTTCATAAGCATAGGTGTAACGCCCCTAATTTTCTCTACCCTAATTAGCGACGTTACCTTATACTCGTCAAATCAACAGGACAAGAGTTCACATGGAACAGTCTCAATAACGAAAATGCATTCATCAATTTAAGCCGTTCATACCTAGGAAAACAATTGCGACAACCTAGCCTAGAAGTAATCAACAGAGACTAGAAGAAACAATTCGCAAAACTAAGAACCCAAGAGATTCCAACAGGCGCTACGACACAACAAACCCTCCTCAAGATTTCCATGGCCCTTCGCCTCATCCACCGTCACCCGTACATGGGAGCCTTGCCCTTTCCTGAAAAATATTGGTAGCATGTGGCTTGAGTATTATATAAAATACCCAGTAAGTCGCCCCACTGTTGGGGTTAAGCATATATTCATACATTCGGATACAAGCAGTCGCACACAATACATCTACATGACGCACACGATACACATACATGACGCATGCAACACACATACATGTCACACAAGATACCCATACATGTCGCACAATGTTAGAAGAACGAAACTGAGAGAGAGGTTTGTCTTCCATTCCTTCCCATGACCTTAGGCCTTTGCCTTGTCCAGGCGGGGGTGGATGCATGGTAATTTCCCACACATGGCCCACGTGTGTGACTGTGGACCCACCAGGCGAGCTCGCAAGCAAACTCCCTGGGCCTGGCTTGGTCGGGTATGTATGACATACAATACCGGACGCCACGGACAAAGGAGGGCCTGCATGATATCGTGGCGAACACAATATCGAATATACGTATCCATACCATCAGTAGCATAACGGGGGAGTGCCCCAAGTACATAACCATAGCGTGCATGAGGTTCTTAAGGTTTACCTCCATGGCATTACCCTACGACGCTCCATCCCCTCGCCGCATTACACAGCATAACCGGGTTCACAGTAGGCAAGCATAACATAGCATAACCGAGTCCACATTGAGCAAGCATATCCTAGCATACTAGTCATCTTATTCATGGCATGTGGGGTTCTCATTACAATCATGACATGTCAATCAAGCTCATCATACATACAGGGCGACAAAATGCGTCACAACATCATATTCATAAACATGGCATACATAGCAATTCACTGCAAGAATCACATACATAAACAAAGCATGCATATAGCATTTCACGGCAAGAAACATCTAACCTAGCATACAGCAACAACATATGGTGCATGCAAGGGCCACAGGGCACGCACCAACATACATACATAACTAACGCCAACAGTAAGGTTACTTACCTCCTTGGCCTTGGCCGAAGTCACCCACAATGCTGACTCCAGCGCCTAACTACCTCCTATAAGATAACATGATACACTTAGAGCCCTTTCACAACTAGCTCTTATGCCTAGCTACCAAGGTACGTCCCTATCACAATCTATTTTATCAGAATGGAGTTATACTGACCTCAGATGGCTGGAACAAGGATGGGAATGGCTCCAGAAGGGTTAAAAACCTAAAAACCGGGATGCTATTCGGATGTCGAGCCGCCGAGCTGCGCCGCCAAGCTGTCGAGCCGCGCCGCGAAGCCGCACAACCAAGCCAACCTAGTCGAGCCGCTGGTGGAGCCGAACCGACGGCCTGCGAAGAACCCTAACGGCGCAGGGTTTCTGGGCGCACCTCTGGTTTGGGCCGAAAAGGAATGAGGCCCCATGGTGGTGTCTGAGCGCGGCCTGCGAGGTGTGGGCTGCACGCCAGCCGAGATGACCCGCGGAATGCCGAGGGTCGACCCGCGCCCACCACTTTGTCTTCCCCGCCCGAATGCCTCAATAGCCCTATCACGGGCTTGGCTGCTGTCACCTGTGGAAGCGTCGTCGTTCGTCCATCTCCGGTGACGCGTCTGTCCTCCCTTGCCCGCCATACACTAGCGCCTGCTCCTACCTAAAGCTCGCGGCGTTATTGAACCTGATCTGAAGTCTCGCGACGTTTTCGATCTCACCTAAACCCTTCGGCTCCTCCCTCACAGGTATGACAGTCACTCAAAAAGGAAAAGACGGCTACTAAGGTACCTAGGGTTTAATACGCATTAATACGCGTTGGCTGGCAAGGCATGCCTCACCGGAAATCCCATGATTTCCGGCAAGATTTAAGGAGTTCCCCCCTTTTTCTTTTTCTCTTTTTTTTTTTTTTTTTTTTTTTTTTCCTTTTTGAAACCCCTACCGTTACAATAGGGCTACTTCCCCTAAAGATGATGAGTGCGGACGCGCACCATATGATGAGCGTGAATACGCACAGGTGCGAATGCACACAGATGAGGGTGTTCATGAGGCGCATGACACTATGGGGTTCCGCTGACCTCCGGACGTCGCTACAGATTAGCTTGACCAGAGGGTCCAGGGGGTGTGCGAGCGCCCTGGGGATTCACACTCGCACGTGTGAGTCGTGTGTAGGGAAGTACTACACATCCAATTTATCCGAGACTGGAGGCCACCCCTAAGATGATTAGAGATAGGTCCCTAAATCATGATTGCATGTGTTTGCATTTGCATGGCCCCCTATAGTGGGGCCACTTACTGAGTATTCTTTGAAATACTCAGGCCGTGTGCCACTTCATTTTTTCAGGTAAAGGCAAGGTGCACTTGTACGGAGGACGGCGGCATCGCGAGCAGAGACTGTGGCACGTGCATAGGGTAGACTCATATTCAAATTTCTAGTCTTAAGTTAGAATAGGTTGTTTTGCATTTCATTGTTTTAAATTATTTTGTATTTGTTTTTGTTTTCTCTAAATTTCAGTATTTCATATTTAAACACGTAAGACCATGGCTGTGTTTTTTAGAGAAGAAGTTGTTTTAAACGTTTTTTTTGAAATTTTTGTTATCAATTATGTTCATGTAAGAGTTATATTTCCGCATTATAGATGAGCATGAGACGTTAGTAGCGACTCTGAGTGTGTGAAAATTTAGGGTCGTTACAGGTCGAGTCGCAGACGCACACCTAGCAGCTCTGGCAGCTTCGCACGCGTACACAGTGCGGGTCGGCTCGCACGTGTACGAAATAGACTCGGTTCCGTCAATTCCCGCAACTCGACTTGGCGGCTTAGTTGGCCGGCTCGACAACTAGGTTTAGCGGCAAGGTATCACTATAATATATTGATTCCAAGCTTTTTGGCCCTTCTGAAACTGTTTCTGCCCTTAGTTTTACCATCCGAGGTCAGTATGGTTCCTAAACGTTAAAGACAGATTAGGTCGGGGGTTTATTTTGATAAATAGCATGAGGTTTAGCTAGGGTATGTTATGAAAGGTTCTAAGTTTTTATGTGGTTATCATAGGACGTATTTAACCGCTGGGATTAGCTCGTTGTGAGAGACTTCAACCAAGACCATCGAGGTAAGTGACCTTACTGTTGAAGTTAGCTTTCTACGTGTTGTATGATGGTGCGTGCCCTGTGGCCCCTGCATGCACCATATTTTATGTGATATGATTATGTGATGTATAGATTGTGTTGACCGTAGATTGTGTATGTTATGTGATGTATGAACTTGTGTTGACTGTTGACTGTTTATGTTATATCATGAATGAGATGTTAGTATTATATGCCATGAATATGTTGATTGATGTCATAGATACACGTAGAATTATTGAGTCATGTCATGAGATGTTTATGCAACTGGAATGTTTATGTAATATGCCATGTAATGTAAGTCATGTGAGATGTCATGTAATGTAAGAAACGTAAATGCAATGTTAGCACTGCTTATGTAATGTCATGTTAGATATGTTAAGGGACCTCATGCATATATGTATGTCACGTGCATCGGGATTCTTCCCCTTTATGATACGAAAGAATGCGATATTTATGTTCGCCATAATATCATGCGGACCCTTTTCTATTCTATGGTGTCCGGCGACATGTAATACGTTATGCCCGACCAAGCTAGGCCCAGGGGTACGTATATGAGCCCGCCTGGTGGGTCCATGTATACATACATCGGCCATGTGTGAAGGAGTACCACACATCCAACCCTACCAGGAATAGAAAAGCACCCAAGGCTATGAAAAGTTTATGAAAAGTTAGGTCCCGCTCATATGTTGCATGTGTTTGCATTCCTAACCCCAACAGTGGAGTGACTTACTGAGTATTTCATAAAATACTTAAGCCACGTGCTACCTACATTTTTCAGTTAAAGGCAGCCAATGTACAGTTGACGGCGTAGCTGAGGCCACCATGGAAGTTGGAGACAGGATATTTTTAGGGGTTTACTTTTATTAGGCTGTTTTAAATTATAGCATTGAGTATTGTTTTATTTGGATTTATTTTGAATTCAGTATTGAAGGTTTATTTTCGGAGTTTGGGTTTTGTTTTGGATTCATGAATATTTATGAAAGACTCTTTCAAGGTTATTTATGATGAGCTTCCGCTTAATGAGATAAGTATGCATGGGTGACGTCACTAATTAGGTTAAAGAAAATTAGGGGCGTTACACGTGTCATCCGCAAATAATATGGCTTTGATTTCAACCGTGACATTGGTATGGCAACTCTAGAGAGGTGAGTAAGAACTCAACCTGCTCTACTCTCAAAGTACCTCTTAAAAATTTAAATAAACACTATATAGCTCTTTTTGGGGTTTAAGAGTAAATTCGATCCTTCGATCATACAAGTGTTAGGAAGGCTTTTAAAAACCATTTCATGATGTCAACGAAGTCCATGATTAATTAATTTTAGATTAAGGGTAAAAAAAGTCTTGATATAATCGCACTTCTGAAGGCAGACTAGAGATTGTGCGGCACTCACTTTCCAACGACAAGTGAGCTAAGCCAATTTGTTATTGCGTCGCCTACGGCCAAGCGACATATGATCGAGCCTCTAGCCTCAGTTTTAAAAGAATGTTTTAGAAAACGAGGGTAGAGAGAGATTTTTGAAAGAGACGTTATATAAGCAAGCAAGAGAGAGATAACAACCGTTAGCATATATATTGGATAGGGAGAAGTTGACAACTAGTCATATCCCCTATAGTACATTCTGAGGCATTTCATGTCTAGCAGGCATAGACATGATATTCCCCCTATAGTACATTTTGAGGCGTCATACGCCCTAGAACTACAAAAGTAAAAACACTAGAATGAAAAGACATGACCAAGGTTTGGCTTATCATGGGCATGCGGCTATGGGCAACACGCTCTGGACGAGCATGACAGTGACATCCTCCCCCACCTAATTGGTTGACGTCCCTGTCAACCGACTACTTTCAAACCTTGTGATGTGGGTGGCGGCGGAGTTCAGATCTTCGGCGCGTTCCCAGCTGGTTTTCTCTGTAGGGAGATTCTTCCATTTGACAAGGAATTCACGAATCGTCTGTACAGGTCTTCCTATCTTCCTATCTTCCTAACCCTGTCGGCTAGGATCTCCTCTACTTCTTTGGTTTCTTTTTGTTTCAGATCGATGCTCGGTCTCGTGATTGCATTTCGTTGGTCGTCGTCTGGGTTAGGGTGGTAGGGCTTCAAGTTGCTCACATAAATTACTGTTGGATGCAACTCGTAGGGGGTAGCCCCGATCTTTTTAAGGACTTCAACCAGGCCTTCATATTGATCTTTTTAAGGACTTCAACCAGGCCTTCATATTGATCTTTTTAAGGACTTCAACCAGGCCTTAATATTGATCTTTTTAAGGACTTCAACCAGGCCTTCATATTGATCTTTTTAAGAACTTCAACCAGGCCTTCATATTGATCTTTTTAAGGAATCTTTTTAACCAGGCCTTCATATTGATCTTTTTAAGAACTTCAACCAGGCCTTCATATTGATCTTTTTAAGGAATCTTTTTAAGGACTTCAACCAGGCCTTCATATTGATCTTTTTAGGACTTCAACCAGGCCTTCATATTGATCTTTTTAAGGACTTCAACCAGGCCTTCATCTTCAACCAGGCCTTCATTTCATATTGATCTTTTTAAGGACTTCAACCAGGCCTTCATCTTCAACCAGGCCTTCATCTTTTTAAGGACTTCAACCAGGCCTTCATATTGATCTTTTTAAGTGATCTTTCTAAGGACTTCAACCAGGCCTTCATTGATCTTTTTAAGGACTTCAACCAGGCCTTCATATTTTCGAACTAGTCTCTGCCTTCATATTTTCGAACTAGTCTCTGCCTTCATATTTTCGAACTAGTCTCTGCCTTCATATTTTCGAACTAGTCTCTGCCTTCATATTTTCGAACTACATATTTTCGAACTAGTCTCTGCCTTCATATTTTCGAACTAGTCTCTGCCTTCATATTTTCGAACTAGTCTCTGGTCCTCTCTGCCTTCATATTTTCGAACTAGTCTCTGCCTTCATATTTTCGAACTAGTCTCTGGTCCTTTCGACTGCAAAATCTAATCTGTTCGGGTTTCAGCTAGATGAGAACTTAATCTCCTGCTCATTTTCATATATATATATATATATATATATATATATATATATATATATATATATATATATAATAATTATATCTCTTAATCTCCTGCTCATTTTCATATATATATATATATATATCTATAGATATATATATATAATAATTATATAGGGGAGAAAGTGGGGAATGCGTTTCCATTTATGACACAAAGTTTTCAATCAAAATAAAGTCAATGAAGATTAAGTCTTATAATCTGGTTTTTTCAATAAATAAAATTATCGTTAATCTTTGTTCAATAAATACGGGTAAGTTGAAAATGGGGTATAATTATTATAAAAAAAAAAAAAGTGAAAAAGGAATATTACAGCTTTAAATAACTTCAAGGATAAGCCATAAGACATTTGTGTCCCTATGTGGCGTAAAATTTATGTACAAAAGAAAAGAAAAAAAAGAAAAAAAAAAAACGCAACTCTTCCGACACGACACCCAAATAATGAATGTCCATATGTCGGCTTTACCCTTCCAATTTCAAACATAAAATTTTCATTTTCATATTCACAAAAAATCAATTATTAAAAAAAAAAAAAAAAAAAAAAAAAAAAAACTGCGTTCGGCTTATCGATTCCAAGAATCCACGTGGCGGGTTTTCGTTGGAGCGCGGCATTCCATTTCCGTACACCCTTCTGCACCATATCTGACCTTCTTCAACTACCCCAAACGCCATGCAAATCGGAACGCCCAGTACTTTCTTTTCTGTTTTGCCTTTTCTACTTGTACGGCCGCTCCGCCTCCCGGAGCTTCAACAGCTCTGGCGCGTTCTCCGCCACTCGCCACACCTTCACCGACCGGTCCAGGCTTCCACTGTATACAATCCATCGTCGGCTACTGTTATAGAGCTTCCTGGCTGCGGTTTCCTCCGGTAACGATGGCGATTCTTCTTTATCTTCCTTAACCGCTAAGCATTTGACTGGACCTGCGTGGCCGGTCAGAATCGACAAGCATGTATGAGATCCGCTATTCTCTTCTCTCCGCCAAACGCAAATGTTTTTATCCGCGGATCCGCTGAACATCATGTTTCCGGCCGTCGCTAAACAGAGCACCGCCAGTTTATGGCCGCGGAGGATGCCGCCGTGCGACAACTGCTTCTCGCTCTCCCAGTAATTCACCACTCCATCCGACGAACCGCTGTACAAAACCGCCGAATGCCGATTCACCGCCAAGGCCGTCACCGCATTTTCCTGTTTCAGCAACACATGAACCAGAAAATGCTTCGTACCTTTCCCCTGCATCTCCCTTCGCCACACCTTCACTGTTCCATCGGCAGATCCAGTGAAAACAAGGCTTTCTAATCCCGATGCGACGGCGTTCACGGCGTCGTCGTGAGCGCTAATTGATTCTAGACATTTAGAATTCGAGATTCGCCAGACCTTCATCGTTTTGTCCCAAGATCCAGAGTACAAAAGCCCTAACTCTTCGTTCAAGCTCATCGATGAAATGGCGTCGAAATGCCTAATACGAAGAACGTTGTGATGGCGCCGAACTTTCACGTAATTTCTCGGATTCATCGAGCTCTTCACGAATTCCTTCAATGTCGGTAGGCTTCCAATTCGGCTATGAGATTTCGGATTCTTCGACGAAACTTTCCAGATTCGAATTTTTCCGTCTTGATGTCCGGTGAAAATCCTGTCTGCGCAGAAGATAATCGATTTCACTAATCCACTACTCGATTTAAATCCTGTATACTCCTTCAAATTCTTCCACACGCGAATGTTCTTGCTATCCGATCCAGTGTACAACAAATCCCCTGCCACAGCCAACGAATACACATGACCTTCCTCTCTAACCAGAGATCCAATCAGTCCATTTCGAGCGTAAAATTCATCATCGTACAAATTCATCCTCGACGTAACAATCCAGGGCGATTTCGAATACGGAGAATCCGATTGATTCCACGGCGACATCAAGGACGGCGAAGCGTCACTACTCGCCGGCGATTTGTGGTAGTTATACACCGGACTCACCGCGCTGCTATGCCGTGAAGAGAACTCGTAATCGCTACCGGAAAAAATCGCCGGATCGGACTGCAAGTACGCTCCAAATCGCCTTCGATTTAATCTGCTGGGCCGCTCCATCAGCATAGCTCCTCCGCCTTGTGCGCCTCTCATTGAAGAATCGAAACCGCAAGAAAATAAATCGTTTGAAAAATATTAGAATTGTAAATGAAAATAGTTTTGGAATTTTTTTTCTTTTCTCAAATGCAGGGAGAGGGGGAGGTGCATATATACATTGAGAGGGAATAGGATGCTGCCACGTGGTTGAGAGAGAAAACTATCTCAAGGAACCGGGATACCGGGGGTGCCAGTAACAAGGTAGATGAATTTGGTGATAGCCGGTAAAAGACCCACGATTTTATTTTCATTTTTAATTATTACTTTTTCTTTTTTTTTTTTTTTTGCGGCGTTTAAACTCCACACGTTAATTCGGGGGCACTGAAACGGCGTCGTTTAGTTGTGTGTTTATGGACCAGACATCCGGTCGGAGGGAATTTGGATGGTCAAATATTGGAATTGGTAAACGGAGTCAACGAATTAAGAATATTAATTTTATTTTGGATGTGTTATAATGCTGTTTAATTTTATTTATTATATAAATTTTCATAATTTTATTTTTGGTTCTTTAAAAATTTCAAATAAATGAAATTAATGCCACTCATTTTTATATTCATGAATTTTTAAAAAATATCGTGAGACTCCAATCATCCTCAATATATATATTTTTTTATTTTTAAAAATTAAGAAAAGAATAATAAAGGTCAAATTAAAGGGAATATAAGAAATTAAATTCGAGCTTTTTTACACATGCATAAAAGTCAAGTTTGTTGGCTAAAAAAATCGCCCCTTAATTAAGTAATATATATATATATATATATATATATATATATATATATATATATATATATAATTTTGGCTACATAAAGAAAATGATTGATATATGAAAATAGAAAAGATCAAATAAAGAAAAACAAAATGAAAAAGGTTTGTCATTTTGTACTAATAAATATTATATAAATCTTTATTTATTATTATTGTTGAATAATTAAGCATATTTCATGTGACAATAATAACTAACTTATTTTTGTTTGGTTTCCACCTTAAAATTGAAAAGTAGGTTCATTTTTAAAATATTGTGTATTTTAGTTTAAAATTTAGAATTTGAATTTTCTAAATAATATCTAAAAATATATACATCTTTCTCTCTCTAACCATGAGAAATAGACTTTTTATTTTAAGAGAGAGAAACGTATATATTTTGGTCATTAAACGATATAATTGTCCTATAGCTCAAATTTGAGCCCTAGTTTCAAATTCTTCAAAATTCAATTAATTTAAATTACTCAACTCAAACTATAAAGATTGAGATTGGATTATTATTATACGAATTAAGTTGAATTTTTTTAAAAAAAAAATTAGGTCCGTTCATTGATATATATATATATTTTTTTTGTCGAATCAACTTGATCAATTCAAAAAATAAAGTTATAACTCAACTCTATCCTACCCTACATTTTAAAGTTATGGTGAAGATTAAAGAATATTTAATATCTATAATTAAACCTTTCATGTTTAAATTATATTAGATATTAATAATAAGTATAATTTTTTTAATGGAAAGACTTTCAAAAAGTCAAACTCAGACATAAATGGGATTAAAAAGTCGTGTAGTTTGGTGACCCATAACCTTCACTTTTTATCCCTCACCACTCAAAACCATTCTATCTTTTTCTCAACGCCGGTTCACTTCCTCCAATAAAATCCTAATCTCAAATGTCAACAACGCCTCCTTAATATTAGCGCCACCACCCCACGCGCCGCCGCAGCCTCTCCCACCCCTCTCGAATGCCACGTTGCATATTTAAATCACTCTTTTCAATGTGCATCCTCCACGTGGCATTGTGCGTCAGCGTGACTGGACATGTTCGTGAGGGTTCAATGGAAAGTCACAATTTCTGTTCTGCAATGATTGAGGATATTTGTCACTACACTCCGACACCTGGCGTCTACCTTTTTCTTCCTTTTTTCTTTTTTTTAATCTATTTAATTAATTGTAGTATAAGTTATTGAATGAAATATGTATAATTTTACATAATTAAATATTTATTGAGCACTTTTTTTTTTCTTCCTTTCGAATGAATTATTAAATAAAATAATATAAAGTATTGATTAAAAATAATAAAAGCGTTCATATATTATTAATATATAGATTGATGGAGAAAACTATGATCGTAATTAATTACTAAATAAATAATCCATTTTGTGTTGTAAAATTAGAAATAAGCGAAATATAATTAATCATAATTTTTTTTTTTTTTTTTAACTTTATGATAGGATGACCAAAATTGGAAAAAATAAATTGAAATAAAATATATAGGAAATTATTTATTATGAAAATTGTAATTAAATTGAGCAATAATTGACAATTTATACTGATAATTTTAATTGGCGGCTAAGTGCCCCTAGCAAAATGAGGTGACATAAGCAAGAGATGCCCAAATTGTCTCCTATGTCACATGCATTAATATATAAAGACTATATATTATAATTAATGTGTGTTACAGCTGGTGTATGAAAATTAAGTGTTAAATTCGTATATTTAATGTTAATGCATATAGTTTGTAAAATGTGGTTACTATAATTATTCACCCTTTACCACCTAGTAAGTTTTTGGAAGATAAAATCAAAATTACCCTTCAACGCCTATCAAATTTAACCCTAATTTACTTTCAATTTCATTATTTATTTTAGTTTTTATATAAAAATAAAACGTAGGTTGAAATTCCATAAATTTTATATTACATATATGTTTATAATTGCAATAACTTCAACGATGACATGTTACGTGATAAAATCGACGTCTATTATTTTGATCAAAATTAAATTATAATTTATTGGATAAACTTAAATTTATTTGCAATGACTTGATTATTGAGTACAATTAATAGTATTTGTTAGATAAGCACGACTCTCCACAATGATATGATATTGTCCACTTTGAGCATAAGCTCTCGTGGGACTTTCATCATCCAATAGTATCTATTAGAGATGAACTTGAACCATTATATATGGTATCAGAACCATCTCCAATATGTCAGTGAAGACGTTGGGGCGAACAATACCTATGTTAGGTCTCTTTTTAACACAAATTTAATCGAACTTTCTTAAATGAATGAAATAGTTCAAACCGACTTGAACGGAAAGATTCCTACTTTTGATTTATTTTTTCGATAGAGTGTCGTATAAGTTTAGGTTAGAATTTTAGTTAGGATAAAAGTATGGCATGATTAGTCCAAATATTTTTGGGAAAAGGAAGTAATGGATATGATTAAAAAAAAGAAAAAGAAAAGAAAAGAAAAGAGGGTAGCTGACGTGTCAGTTGAGAAGGGGTGGATAAGGAGTCTAAATTTGATGAGTAGGACGTGGTGAAAGATGAGTTATAGACCCATTCCTTCTCGAAGAACACGTGGCAGAATTGTAGAGTGTGTTTAATTCAATGTGTATATTCAATGCCCAATTTAAGATTCTTTGAAATTTTTCCTTCTAAAATGGTTTGAATAAATCAACAAAATACCATTTATTCCTCTAATTATTTATTTATCTCGATTTACTTTTATGTATTTTATTTATTTTTTATTATATATGTTTATTATGAAATCTTCTTATAAATTATTTATTTGAAAATAATATGAACAGCTAAATAGAATCAGAACTTAAAAAACATATTATTTATAATATATTTATTAATGAATAAAATTTTAATGGCTTAAAATTGTTTTAATAATTTAATTTAATAAAAATAAATTAACAAAAATATTTATTTATATAAAATTTTGATAATATTCACGTCTTAATTTATTTTATTTGGATAAGCTCAATTAATTATTAATTGATCTTAGTTTACAAAATTATTTTAATTATAATAAATCAGTAATAATTTTTTAATATATATATTTAATTTATTTGGACAAAAATTATTAAATAAATAAATTACTTATCTACTAAAATTTAATAATATAATAAAATTCTTTAAAATAATTTATTTATATGAAATTCTAAAAATCTCAAATATTGAGTTATATTGAGTTGTTTTTCTAGGTAAAAGTTGTACTAGAAATTAGTTCATCCTCTTAGCCAACAAAGCTACAACACCAATTGATAATTATTACTCATGTGTATCAAAGTGTTCCCTGGCTCGTTACTCATCTCTTCCATTTCATTATTTACACTATACGACGGAGTCATGGGATTTCGCGACTCTTCGTCTTCCTCTCTCTCTTTCATTCCCTCTCGTTTTCAAAATTTTCTGTGTGTTTTATGTTTTGGTGGATAGAACGTAGTAGTTGGACTTAGTGAGAGGGGGATGGGTGTGTCCTTGGGAAGTTGCTCGAGAATTTTAGCGAGTCACCAAAATTCTCAGAGTTGCCGGCGACTATATACATATATTTGTAACCGTAAAAGCTACCCAATCAGTTGCATTACAAATATATTATATATCATATAACTTTGGAGAGCAATCTCTTGGGAAAGGGCTCACCTTTTGGGGGAGAAGGGGCTATTAGACGGACACACTCTCCACAATCGTATGATATTATCTACTTTGAACATAAGTTCTCATGACTTTGTTTTGGGCTTTCCCAAAATGTCTCGTATCAATAGATAGAGTATTCTTTGTTTATAAATTCATGATCATTCCCTAAATTCACGGACCCGACACTTTCGTCATTTAAGCCATCAATTATTTTGGCCCTTTTTTATATTATTATTATTATTTGGGTGGTTACATTTTAGAATCTTTATTAAACTATACTGTAATGAAAAAAATTGTAAAAAGATAATGATTATTTTAAAATAATAGATTCTAGAACAACCAAAAAAATCATTATATTTTTTGAACAAGTGGAAAAGAAATTAATATTTAATTTTGTTGTAAATAAACATATAATTAATAATAAAAGAGATATGATATTAGGCAACACTCTGGTCAACGAGGGGTCAACGAGGACGTTGACACTTGTTCCTCTCTTCAATCGATGGGGGATCTCACAATCCACTCAGGGCCTGTGTCTTTGTTGGCACTTGTTCTTCTCTCCAATCGATATAGGACCTCACAATGGTACCATTCGTAATGGGTTAAAACCTATGTTATCATGACAACTTTACAGCGTGTTTCATTTTCATCTTGAAAATCTTCAACCCAAATAAAAAACTACATTTTTAACGGGTTAAAACCTATGTTATCGACCGAAAAATTAGAATTTGATCTTCGGTCACACCATACGATATAACAATAATATCCATAGTTTGTAACCCACTTAGGCGTAGGTGAAACAATTTTCCAAACTCTTGCTTTCGTTGTTTGTGGAAGGCATATGATACTTCACTTTCTAGAGAAAAACACGAGTGTCTAGAAATTTCCATGAAAATGGCCCATCCATTGCTGGGTTTTGCTGTACAAGTGGAAAAAGAGAGTGAAAGGAGATATTTAAAGACTTGTAGACCAATGAGGAAGATGGAACTGAGAGAGAAGAAAGTAAGTGCTTTACACTTAGCTTTGTAATGGCTAACCACAAAGGGAAGAACACAACTATTTGATTACTTGTCTCTTATCTTTCAAAGAACAAGTACACTTGATAAGAACACCTTTTTCTCTCTTTGTTTTTTTTTTTTAATTTTGGAGGAAGGGATGTCAAAAGATGAATAGAGAGGGATGAAGGTTGTTCATGATGATTTGGTGTTTGTAGGGTTTTGAATCTTTTTTGGAAAAAAGGTTATGTGGGTTGGATTCTTGTTAGTGGAGTATGGGCATGTTGGTGGATATGTTTTTGACTAAATTATTGATGTTTTTTTTCCAAAAATTATGAGAGAGCTTGGAAGGACCATCTAACCATGTCCGAAAAGGAGCAAAGGGTTCGAGTTCGACTAACTAATCAACTATCGTTCGATATGTTCAACATTCCTCGAGGATTCATGTAGCATCGGTTAAAAAAACTTGAACGAAATGAGTTTATAAGTTTATAAGACCTAGAGGGTATGTATACGAGCTCGCCTGGTGGGTCCATGTGCAAAAGTATTGCACATCCAACTCTACCCGAAAATGGAAAGAGCCTAATGTCATCTTACGATTCTAAAGGATAGGTCCCAATCTTGATATGTGTGTGATTGCATTACTAACCCTAACAGTGAAGTGACTTACTGAGTATTTCTTAAAATACTCAAGCCATGTGCTCTCCTTGTATTTTTCAGGTAAAGGTAAAACTCCTCACGAATGATGATGAATACGGGAAAGATCATGGAAGTCAACATACAACAATACTATGCATTATTTTACTTTTTTTTTTTTTTTTTTTTTTTTTTTTTTTTTTTTGTGTTAAAAGACTTTTTTTTGTTCTTGAATTAAATGTGCAAGTCAACAAGTGTTTATTATGAATTTCCGCCAATATATTTAAAGCATGCCCGTGGTGACATTACTGATTTAAGCAAGAAAATTAAGGGAGTTACAACTCAGACCAAGATCTTGTAGTTTGAATATTATACATAATAACCTCATCGTTCTCGTGCATCTCTGCAACATAATCACATTACCTACTTGTCTTAAATTGTTGACTATCTACATAAACCTAGTATATTTTGTCTTTATTCACATACTTTTCAGGAAAAATCTCTTGGAATTAACCAAACATACTTAATTTTAGAGTTTTTATCCATTAAGTCATCTTGATGTTTTTTAACCATAGTTTCATATCTTCAAGATCACTCTCATTCGAATATGATATCGATTCATCTTTGTATCTCTCTTTGGGTATCTCACGTTACGTTCAAAATTAAGCTATTATTTAGAAAAAAAAAAAAAAACTAAAAATATATAATAAGTGACACAAGTGTTGTTGGTTTCAATTTTGAAACTATAGCTTATCTTCTTGGGTACCACTTTGATACCCATTTTTCATACTTAATACTATCCTTTATTTGATTGCAATACTCATTAAAAAATCAATAATATTATTTTATTATTTACCAATATTAGCCATAACTATTTACAAAAGAAATAATAAAAACAAGTTTAAGCCCAATGAAGCCCACATTACAAAAATTGGGCCACAATGTTTTAGCCCAAGGAAGCCCATAACTCTAAATGGGCTGCGGATTAGAGAACTCCCACATCGGAAATTCGCTAAGATGCGTAAATGACGAACGCCTATAAAAGGAGCATCCAAGCCTGGATCCAGGCACGGAGCCGTGCGGTAAGCACAGAGCGAACTATTCTTTCGCCTTTTACTAAAGAATACCGTGTGCTCGCCGCACATAGCGGCATACGCCTATTTTTGGAGGGGTGCCCCTTGCGGGAAACTCCTTTAACTTGCAGTTTAAATGTTCATTACTTTGCTTATTCTATTTTCTTGTCCGCTTCTTCTCTAAGCTTATTTCTTATTATAATTGTAATTTTAAGTGAAAGCTCATAAATAATAATAGGATGGTTGGATAAAATTGATGACACTTAAAATGGTCTTAGAGGTTCTCTGTAAGGGACGTATGTGGATGGAGTTGCTTCAATTTTTAAAGAGTTTTGCTTTTTCTTACCGCATCAGAAAATTACCGCATAAGAAGAACTGATCAAACCTTGTTTTTCATTAGGACCATTTTAATCTAGCCCCAAATAAAAAACGATTTCACTTTTACGTGAATCTATCATTGATTTCAATACTTTTATAATATGAAGGTTAATATGTCCGGGCTTTGCCCGCATAGGTCTGAACCCTGCTCTTGATATTGAAAAGTACATGATGAATAAAGATACATAATAATACATCTCATAGATACTTCTCTATTATGATCAATAGTACACTACGATGATACGATATTATGTATCACCATGATACTATTTTATCATGAGAGAGTGTTCTTCGTGCATACCAACTAATGGACTCTTGCAGAAGATAGTTGGAGATCCTCTAACATCCTCCACGCACTAACTTGATGCATATCATATGCCTATAGGATGGAACATTGTATCTATCATACAAACGAGAACCTTAACAATCTAAACAGTATACAATTAAAGGTCAACTAACGACCCTCTAGTACCTCCCACATTGTATAATCCTAAGAGGAACAACTTTACGATACTCTAATAAACTCTTACCTTTAGGCTTGTTCGATCAATTCAGTTTGATTTGATTGATTTTGTTCGATTCAGTTGGAACAACCATATTCAACTTAACTAGATCGTTTCATTTATCTTCGATTTCGCAGCTTGTTTAGATCATAATAATTTTTAGTAGGATTTTAGAGCTTGACCCAAAGACAAAACGAACACGATATTTTCACATCCTAAAATTTTCATGAGGTTAATAGCAATTTGGAGAACTTTTGATAAGTTCAACTTAAAAGTCGAATGTCAAATACTATGAACGGCTACACTATAACACAAGCTATTATTTCACCAAGTCTGATGAAAACGAAACAAAACGAACATGATTTTATATGTTTATGAATTTTTTTATAAGACCGTCCATATTGATAGGATCGACATTGTAGTTCATATAGTTGGGTGTTATGCAGTTACTATGTAGAAATTATTAGACGGTAGTCAGCTAACCTCAACCCCTGAATGATCTAAGATTCACGAAAGGTTAGAATTAAAAACTTAAGCAAGTCTTTTATTGGAAGCATGGTGTCCCATTTGGTGTGTCGGTCTCAATTCCTCATCCCAAACAACACCAGACAATGCCTCATTAATTTAATTTATCCATCTGATAAAACTGGAATATTTAATCCAATTTATTCCATTTTCTCCACTAACTCCAAGTATAAAACATCATGCACAATAATTGTGTATTTTTTTTAATTATTTTGCAAAATTAATCATTTTTTTTATTAAGTAATTTTCTTTAGAAAAAAGTAGATTAACTTTAAAATAATAAATTATCAAAAAAAAATTAAAAAAAAAAAATTAAAATCTTGGTGATTTTGGATACCCATTATTGAAGGGTTGCCCAAAGGGAAGAATACTTCAAACCCGATTACCGACTCCCAATTGGTACTTCCAACCGGACCGACAATTGTTAAGATTGCTCAACGACTCACACTCGATTTAAATGAACACAAACAATAGGACAGGACAGAGAAAATACAAGGAGAACTCTAGCTAAGATACCAGCCATATATATATGGTTTAACTTACTGTATATGACTTTATCAGATATAACTATAAAATCTAGAACGATGAGTTACACTTACAATTGACTCATTAAGCTTGTTATTAATACAAGACGGATGATAACTAAATATTATAGGAATAAGGGTTATTCTTGTGTAATATTTGGTTGAGATTATTTCAGTATAGAAATGTGAGAATTCAAAAATAATAATAAATAAATAAATAAAATAACAACTTGCATGGTCACCGGAAAATGCGCGAGCGCTGAAGAACCCATGCCTCCAACGAACTCATGACCATACCTCAAGTCCTACACTTTAGCAAACCCTTAGATCTCACCAGTAAGAAAAGGAAACACGAAATGCTGAGAGAAAAGGATGGATGACAGACGGTTTTGTCTTGTCAAACATAAACACCGACGAAATAGAGACTTTTGATCTAGCAAATGAAAGACGAGCAAATACGCAGAGGATTAACACGACCATTGTTTTGGAAAGCTGAGGGTAAGCTCAACGAGTTTATTATGGTGTCAGAATGTGTAATAACAGTGCCAACAAGGATGGGTTTAAGAAAAAGAATAATGTCGGAAAATCTCACTTTTTTTTTTTTTTTTTTTTTTTCAAGTAGATAAGGTATTACAATGCCATGGAAGAGAAGAGTAACGAGTCAAGGAACACCTTGATGCATGCGAGCAATTACCACTAAAACTGTGTTGTAGCTTTATTGGCCAAAAGGATGAATTTGTTGCTAGAACAACTCTGTGTTTAGGGTAACGTACGGGGGGAGATGGGAGGATATTAGAAGATTTATTTGGGTTAGTTGTTTATATCTGCTGGTTTAGTACTAGTTCAAGTCGTTCCCCTTCTCAATTGATGTGTGATCTTACAATCCACTTCGCTTAAGGCCCTAATGTCCTTGCTAGCACACCTTAGTGTCTGGTAAGAAATGTACCTTTAAATGTCGGTTGTAAAACAACTTTGAGTTATTTGGGTGGCCAACCAAACCTACCCATTTCAACTCAATTCAACCCAACACATGTATATCCTTATCATTCTTTCTATTCTTTGTTCTTCTTTTTCAAATGGATTGTGATGCAACGGCGGGTGATAGGAGCGTTCTAGAGCCATGTGGCTGCTTAGGGACCCTTGTATTTATGTCTTTTTGTCTCGGGTGTATTTTGTATTCAAATATTTGAGTTTATTTTTATGCATTTTAATTTCGTCTCACTCTTTCTCTAAAAATGAAAAATTTTATAGCATAACAAATGCATACGAGTGTATCACGACTATAGAGTATCAAAGTCACATATTCTTGTAACCTCATTTTCTTATAATATTTGGAGAATATATTAGTTATGAAATATATCTTAATATTGTTTCGTTTGTGAATTATTTATACTATATTTTATTTTATTTTTAATATTTAATTAATTTATATTTTTCTTATTAGTAGATATTTGTTGATAGCTTATATCCTATTTAAAAAAATTAGGTTAGATACAAAGATAAAACTATGGTTATTAGGATGGGCTTAGATTGAATCATGTTAAGGATGAGAAATAGAATTGGAATGGAAGGTGTGTATCCTGGTTGATATTATATTTGGGTATGATTACGAGTAATTTCATTAAAATAATGTTTTTAATAATAATAAAAAATGTAAACGCGATCCACGAATTTATTAATTTATCATTTTTTTTGTCGGGTTATTATTGCTATTATTATTATTTTGCGAAACAAATTTTAATAATCGTGTTTTTAAATTTATCATAAATATTTCCAATCTCCAATAGAACAGAAAACCAAGTTATTGCTTCCCCTTCCTTGGAGCGATCAAAGACCGGCGGCTATGGCTTCTCCTTCTTCCTCTGAACTCCCTCTGAAATCCATTCCCGGCGGCTATGGCTTCCCCTTCCTTGGAGCAATCAAAGACAGATACGATTACTTCTACTTCCAAGGCAAAGACGAATTCTTCCGCTCCCGAGTCGCCAAATACCGCTCCACCGTCTTCCGCGCCAACATGCCGCCGGGCCCCTTCATCTCCTCCGACTCCAGAGTCGTCGTCCTTCTCGACGCTCTCACCTTTCAGATTCTTTTTGATACTTCTAAGGTCGAGAAACGCAATCTTCTCGATGGAACTTACATGCCCTCCTTGTCCTTCACCGGCGACATTCGCACCTGCGCCTATTTGGACCCGTCGGAAACAGAGCACTCTGTTTTGAAAAAGCTCTTCCTCTGTTTTCTCGCTTCTCGTCACGACAGGTTTATCCCTCTGTTCCGAAGCTCCTTGTCGGAGATGTTTATTAAACTTGAAGATAAAATCGCTGAGAAGAATAAGGTCGTTGATTTCAACCCGATTAGTGATTCCATGTCGTTTGACTTCATATTCCGGCTGCTCTCCGACGGAACCCCTGACTCTAAACTGGCAGCCGATGGACCTGGAATGTTTGATAAATGGCTCGCTTTCCAGCTCGCCCCACTGGCTTCCATTGGGTTGCCGAAGATATTCTCAATTTTAGAAGATCTCGTCATTCACACCATGCCACTGCCTTTCTTTCTTGTCAAAAGTGGTTACATGAAGCTTTACAATGCGTTTTACTCCTGCTCTGATTCGTTTCTAGCCGAAGCGGAGAAACAGGGGATAAACAGAGAGAAAGCGTGTCACAATCTAGTGTTTCTGGCCGGATTCAATGCGTACGGCGGAATGAAAGTACTTTTTCCGATTTTGCTGAAGTGGGTCGGCACCGCTGGGGAGGAGCTTCACCGGAATCTCGCCGACGAAATCAGAGCCGCCGTGAAGGAAGAAGGGGGATTGACATTTAGCGCAATAGAGAAGATGAGTCTATTGAAGTCCGTCGTGTACGAAGCGCTGAGGATCGAGCCGCCGGTGCCGTTCCAGTACGCGAAAGCGAAGGAGGACATCGTGGTACAGAGCCACGATTCCGCTTTCAAGATAAAGAAAGGGGAGATCATTTTTGGGTATCAGCCGTTTGCAACTAAAGATGGAAAGGTTTTTGAGAATCCGGAGAAGTTCATCGGCGACCGGTTCGTCGGAGAAGAAGGGGAGAAGCTTCTGAAGTATGTGTACTGGTCGAACGGTAGGGAGACAGAGGAGCCGACGCCGGAGGACAAGATGTGTCCGGGGAAAAATCTGGTGGTGCTGATGGCCAGAGTTATTGTAGTGGAATTCTTCCTCCGTTACGACACGTTCTCCGTCGAGGTCAACGATTTGCCGTTGGGTCCGTCGGTGAAGATCACGTCCGTCACGAAAGCCGCTGTTAAGGTCTGACAGAAATGGTCCCCCCCCCCCCCCCCCCCCCCCCCTATTATTCCAAGGTAATTTTTTTTTTTCCAATTTTTCAAAATTTAATTTAAGAAGGGGTAAATTAATAATAATGTGAAAGGTGAGGGACTAACAAGGTTAATTGATGATTGTCAGAATAATTGAAGAACACATGATCAACGGTGGGGATTAAAGGAGTAAGTTCTTCGTTTTCCACGTGGTTTTATCTTCACATAAATCTTTTTTAGTATTTAACTATAATAATTAAATAAATGTATTTTATGTACCACGTGGCCTTTCTGTTGGTGATGTCTGATGTGAATCATCTTGTTTCATTAATAATTAAAGATTCCAATGATTAAAGTCCCACATCGACTAATTTAGGAAATGTTCATGAGTTTATATTCAAGAAATACTCTCTCCATTGTTACAAGATTTTTTGGGAAGCCCAAAGAATTGTCGCCTTTATTTATTTATTTTAATTATTTAAAAATTTTGTACTATAACTAAAATATCGAACATCTACAATCTTGTAGATTCACAGCCATCCTAACAAACACATGTCAATTCATAATCATTTAAACACGAACATATTAGTTCCATCAATATAATCACTACAACTACATTATTAAAATTTTAGCTCCAATAGAACAAATTTTGGGTTGAAATGGCTACCACCATAATAATTGACGTCATGGGTAGGAGTCGACTATGTTTTTTGGATGTTAAAACTTCTCGAGACATCAAGAAAAATGTTTTAGATCAATTCGAGCTCATTCGAATAAGTATAATACCTCAGACTTTATTTGGTCAAATTGGAAACAGTAATCGAGAACAACTTAAGATGAGCGTTTATTCCATCGTACAAATCTATATGTCCATCAAGAAGATCTTCTAATCAAGAGAAAGTAGTATACATCCGGGGGGACGCACAACAATACTTATGTTTAGTTCGATTACTCTGATAGTGCTTGAATTCTTCTCTTACGAGTCCATAAGTCTGTTAAAAGCGTTGCAAACACCTTCACAACTTCAACTTCAACTTCCTTTTTAGTTTCTTCCACTTCTTCTATTCTCTTCTAAACTTCCCTTCCAATCAAAGCCTTCTCCAATTTTACTTCTTCTCTCGGGTTAAGTATTTTCAACGATTGAATTTGATTCTTCAGTAAGCAAGTAGGAATGGTGTTCGATATTTATGTTGAATTGATCTGTGTTTTTAGCTTGTTCTTCATTTTGGATATGGTTGTATTGTACCGATCTGGGTTTGTGTTAATATTGTTAGGAATCACGACTCTCCACAATGGTATGATATTGTCCACTTTGAGCATAAGCTCTCATGGCTTTGCTTTGGGCTTCCCCAAAAGGCCTCATACCAATGAAGCCCAATCCCAATAATCCTCAACAAATATTGTGGTTTTTTAAAATCAATATTACTTCGAAATAATTTATGTGTTATTTCCATTTGCCAATTGTTTGATAAAATGTCGCAACCGAAAAAGAAAGATCAATTATTTTGATGGAATTTCGATTGATTTTCTAGGTGTTTAAAATTAATAAGAGAATAAGATTTGGTTGATTGAAACGATGAAATAAACTAGGACTAAGTCACCCATAATAAGATTTAAGCCAGAATTAAATTATTTAAATTACATAATATTGTGACGAATTTAATAAGATTTTACGAGTTTATAAGTTGGCCTATTAGCTCAGTTGGTTAGAGCGTCGTGCTAATAACGCGAAGGTCGCAGGTTCGAAACCTGCATGGGCCATCACAATATATTTCTTGACACTTTTTTTTATTCGAAATTAAAACAATATTGTAATTATAAATTTATTGGCACACAACATTATAAATCGGCCTATTAGCTCAGTTGGTTAGAGCGTCGTGCTAATAACGCGAAGGTCGCAGGTTCGAAACCTGCATAGGCCAATTTTTTACCTCATTTTCCTAGTTCTTACCGAAGAGAAAACCTTTATGTATATGTAATATTTTGTAAGATTCCGCTCACAATTAAGCGCTCGTGGCCTAATGGATAAGGCGCCTGACTTCTAATCAGGCGATTGTGGGTTCGAGTCCCACCGGGCGTGCGATATTAATTTTCCTCTTTTATTTATTTTTTTTCCCTTTCCGAGTGTCATAAAATAATACCCCTCTACTGTTTGTTAATTGAATTTTAGAATTAAATAAATATCATAATAATTGATAGTCTAGAAAAGCTATTTTATTTAAAAAAGCATTTTAGAAAATGAATAACTAAATTGAAATAAATTTGAAACAAAATACAATTTAAATAAAAAATGTTAAAATATTGATACTTGATAAGTCATCGGTTGAGATATATTATTTATGGAATATATGTTGATATTATATCTTAATATTCATTCATTTATGATTTGATTTACCGTATATTTTATTTTATTCTCAGTATTTAATTATTTTATATTTTCCTCATTTGTACCGGCTTGCATCCTATTTAAAGGATGTCAATATCAATGATAATACATACCTTCCAAATTCTATTTCTCATTCTTAACACAGTCCAACATGTGTTGTTCGATTTGAGTTTAATCTAGGACAATGTCATGTAGATGAAACAAATAAAATTTTATAATAATATTACAAAAGCAAACGGTCACCATATTCGTATATAATTTTTTAACTCATGTTACTTTTAAATGATATTAACGTGTGACAGATAATTAATATAAAATTATATTACTTTAATAATATTATACATTTTTCTGTTAGACAAATACGATTCTCCACAATAATATGATATTGTCCACTTTCAGCTAAGCTGTTGTGGCTTTGCTTTGGTTTGTGCTCCCCCAAAAGGTCTCATACTAATAGAGAGAGTATTCTTTGTTTATAAACCCATAATCATTTCCTAAATTAGCTGATGTGAGACTTTTATCATCTAACACCTCCCCTCGAACAAAGTGCGCCTCCCTTTAATCGAGGCTCATCTCTCTTGAAGTCTTAGTCATTTTTTATTGCCTTTGAGGAAGCTTGACTCCTTTCCTTTTGGAGTCATTTGTTCGATATTTGAGGATTTACCAATTTATTGGCACGACTAAATTTAGGGAATAACTCTAATACTATATTAGACGAACACGACTCTCCACAATGGTATGATATTGTCCACTTTGAACATAAGCTCTCATAATTTTGCTTTGGGCCGAAACCTCATACCAATGCAGAGAATATTTCTTAATAATAAACGCATGATCATTTCCTAAATTAGCTGGGAGGTGGGACTTTCATCATCCAACTTTTTCAATATATTTGAATTAGGCTCAAAATGACGATATAATTCAATTAAACAAATTCCGATAAACTGACTCATTTAAAATTAAAATTAAATTGAATTTTGAAATAATTTTTAATTTTGTGTTTAATGGATTCACTAAAATTGAATTTGCCTGGAAACTCGAATCCCAACTAACGAAGAAGCACCCGCCACAGACTTGGCAGCTGCATTGCCGCTCCTCAGACTCTTTCCTTCATTTCATGGTGTTCCATTTTTTCGTCCCCCTCAATCCCCCATTTATGTCTCTCAAAAACCCTCTTGGAGGTTTCGGTTTCAGTCATGGAAGAACAAGGCACGGCTATAATTTTAGCCAGAGCCACGGAGCTGAGGCTGAAGATCAGGGGCTCTGTTAACAACACCACGAGTTCGCCGGAAACTGACATTCGGGATGATCGGTTCGCTGTGGATGAAAATAATGGCGTCGGTTCGAGTGGGGAGGCGGAGGAAGAAGATGAGGAATCGGTGAGGCTTTTGAAAATCTGCGATGCGCTTGCGTCTCTTGAGAATCAGCTCTCTTCATTGCAGGTTTCATTTTACCTTTTCTTGTTTGGGAATGAGGATTGAAGAATATGTTTCGATTTAGTCGGCTTTCTTTGGCATTTTTGTTTTAGGATGATGATATTGAAAATTTCTGTGCCGTGTTTGATTTATATATAGACTTGGTTGATTTGATTGTGTTGATCTTGCCCCTCTGTTCCTCCCTTACAATTGAGGGTGTTTTCAAATACTGAATAATTTAGAACACGCAGATTAGTCTAAGGGTCATTGGAGCATGTGAAGAAAAAGTACAAGCAGTCACTTATTTGGAATATTAAAATCTTACCAGTCTTTCAGTGACTGGTTGTTCCCAATGCGATGATTTTGTTGGCAGTGAGATCCCACGTTGGTTGGGGACTATAGGGAAACAAGTGGGAGTGAGGACGCTGGTCCCTAAAGGGGAGTAGATTGTGAGATCTCATATCGGTTGGAGAGGAGAATGAAACATTGTTTATAAGAATGTGGAAACCTCTACCTAGCATACGTATTTTAAAAACCGTGAGGGGAAGTCCGGAAGTATCTGCTAGTTTAACAACCCACAAGTCTAGTTGAAATATGTAAAGGTTCATCAAGTTCATGTATAACTATTTCCTCATGTTGGCTATTTAGAATCTTCTCTAAACTCAACAAATAGAGGTGTTCTCAACCCTTGTAAGCAATGACGCAATTATTCAAGCTCCAATTGAGTAAAGTTTAATAGCACTCAATCAAAAGAAGTTTCTGTTCATATCTTCTCCATTGTAATATCTTGCCTACTTTCATTCAATGCCTCCCACAGGTGCATCGTTACGACTGTGGTACTCGAGTAAAAAAATGAATCGGGAGTATGATTCTCTCTAAATTTGAACATCTTATTTCATTTATTTGCTAATACAAGTATCTGGCAGTTGTAACTGGTGGTCTTAGTGTTTCAGGTTATGCAACGTATGGGGTTGCTAAAACCTTCAATGTCCCTCGTTGCTGGCATGTGTATTGATATTGCTCAGATCTGTCTTTCAATAAGTCAGTATTAGTAATTTACCAAACTGTTACTCGTTCTGATATGTCTATGCACTTCTCACGTGAGCTTGTTCTCGTTACGATTTACGACTGTATGTGGATTTCTCCTAGGCACTGTTTCTTGTTGTGGCATGAACCATATAGCATTCTGGATTCCATCTTTTTACTCTTGTGTTGTGTATATCTAGTTTATAGATGTATCAAATGCTCACAAACCTGGCTCTTAACTTTCAAATGATTCTAGTGTAAATGCTAAACATCTAGGGGAGATTGCCTATATCGTTTTATTATTCAATCCTATCCGATGCCTTGTGGTGTACCTGAATGACATACTAATTTGGAGGGCGTTAGTTTAGATAGCTTGTTTGGTTTATTGAAGCATTTGTTGTATGTCCTACTCATATAGAACGGTCATTCTTGCCATATACGGAGAACAGACGAAGGAGAGTCACTTGAACTCCCTCTCCATCCCAGGCCTCACCTAAAATCTGCTAAAGTCAACCTTAGCCATGGAATCCAAAAGCTAGAAGAGATCGATATTGACTCACTTATTTATCAAAATCTTCCGCCCCATTGGAAAGATTCTATATATTTATAATCCAATAAGTACAAGGAGAGTGAGGATAGGTTTCCCTCCACCAAGGCATCTTCCGCCCAATTGGTTTGCTATTCCTCTTGGCTTAACTCAAACACCTGCAACAGAAGTTAATTGATTTCTTAATTAACTAGTATTCAGGCACCGTTATGAGATCATATCTAGTAATCAAGGCTTGCCTCGATTTGGTACAGCTCTCGCGGCCCATACCGAAATAGTGCTTTACCCCTAGATGTCCAATCAACTGCTGCGCCTCAATGCATTTAAGGGAGAACCAGCTAGCTTTAGGTTCGAGTAGCATTTCACCCCTAACCACAACTCATCCGCTGATTCTTCAACATCAGTCGGTTCGGACCTCCACTTAGTTTCACCCAAGCTTCATTCTAGTTATGGATAGATCACCCAGGTTCGGGTCCAGAAGTTGATTGATTTCTTAATTTTGACCCTCCATGTTGTCTCAACCTTCAGCTTGTAGTTTTAGAAGCCATTTTCAACATGAATCTGAAATGAAACAACAATAAAGTTTGTATGTACGTCCAATATAATGGACCTAGAGAGTGCGACGTTTGTAGATAGCATCGGGGGAGTCATAGAACATTGTAATGTACTGGAAGCATGCATTTAAATCTTCTAATACTTCTATCTTATAATTTGCAGGATTTACAACAACGGCAAAGGTACGAGAAAGAAGTAGCCCTTTCCGAGATCGAGCATAGCCGCAAGATTGTACTGGATAAGCTGAAGAAGTACGAAGGACAGGATTTGGAAGTGATACATGAGGCTTCAGCTTTTGTTAGGGAGACAGTGCAGCACAACAAGGATTTCACGCTCCCTCCATATCCAAGCCATCCTGATAATCCCTTCCCTTCTGGACACGAGTCCGTGACTAATGGGCTAACGGACGCCACGACAAATATAGCTACAAAGGAACTCACTGAATCAGAAAGAAAACAATCAAAATCGGATTCGAGGAACTCGAGAAACGGATTGGGAACTTTCGCTAGTGTAGCTGCAAAATCAGTGGTTACCGTGGTTGCCATTGTATCCATACTGCACTTCACTGGTCTTACTCCGAAGCTCGCACGGAAAGTTTCATCTTTGAAGGTTTTCAACATTTTTCGACCGTCTGCAGCTGGAAACAATGGATCACACAATGTATGTCCTCCAGTTGAAGCTCATCAGTGCATTGTGAAAGAGAGAATTGAAGTTCCATTTTCTTCAGCTGTGGTTAAACCAGATGTAAACTATGGAAGGGGGTGACGACAATTCAATCCACAGGCTTCTGAAAAGCTCTTCGTTTATGCTAATTTTTCACTTTCTTCAATAAGTAGCAATTTGTTTTTGCTGGCCTTGTCATATGCGACGCCTAAAACAAGTAGGGGGAAAGCAAGAACTCGTTGTTGTAGTCATCGACCAGAGTCGATTATGGACAAGACTACGACGAGTAGAGCTAACAAACATGGATTATACTTGTAATGGGATTTTAAACTCATACTTTTCACATATAAGATTTTGCTCATCGTCCATGTCAGTCCATGTTTGACGTTCACTGAATGAATTCGACTAAAAAGGTAGATGTTCAAATTCTCTCTCATTCCATAGGTTGTTGAACTAATAAATATATAAATATATATTATATTATAAAACCACATGAGACGAACTTCCAAATTCTTTATCGATAGCAAATATTTTTAATTTATAAGTGTTGGCAGTAAAAACAATATTAAATATTTTCAGTGTCTCTAAATTTAAAATATTGAATTATATTAAAAAAAATATAGAAACTTTAATAAATATAAATTAAAAATTACATAATATTATTATAGATTATATGATATTGTAAAGCAATAACTATGCAAAAAAAAGAACAACATGTTGATAAATTGATTAGTAATGTTTTATATATAATCTAAATTGATGGTAGGAATCGAACCTGTTAAGTTTAAAATCTTGTAAAGCAAATTTCACTATAAAAATTTAAAAAGAAAATAAAAATGGCCTATGCAGGTTTCGAACCTGCGACCTTCGTGTTATAAGCACGACGCTCTTACCAACTGAGATAATAGGCCAATTGTATGAAATTATTTAATATATTTAATATTAACCTATTAGTTCAGAAGAAAAAAGAAATAGAACATATGGCCCATGCAGGTTTCGAACCTGCGACCTTCGCGTTATTAGCACGACGCTCTAACCAACTGAGCTAATAGGCCAGACAATTATTACTTGAGTATATACTTAATAAAATAATTATTTTGTTCTACTTTTAGATGGTCTGAAAATACTTGTCAAAGTAGAAAAAAAAATCTTTAGCGTAAATTAAATTAAATTCATTAAGTTTTAAAATTAGTTTTGCATACAAACAAATCAAGCATAGCTAAATAAATAAGATATCAATTACTATCTTAAAAGACGGATAATCTAATTTTTACCTCTGACACTACAAAGAGGCATTAAACCTACTCACCTTCTAAAACGCCTATGGTGGAAGAGAGCACATTCCATAGGGACGGGCTTTTAAGTGAACCAAAGAAAAGCTCGAACCCCAATACTCGAGCAAGTGAATTCCATTACAAAGAATAAGAGGGAGATCTTTTCATAATCTTCTCAACCCCAACACCAACAAATCAATGAGTGATTGACCATTCTTCTCAAACTTTCAATTATAATTTCACTTCCTACTGCCATAAAATTGGTTAAAAACTGTCCACGGTGGAAATATATCAAAACAAATAATTTGAAGTCGGAAAACAATCTAAATATATCAAAACAAATAATTTGAAGCCGGAGATTGCATAATCAATTTTCTAAACTTTCAAATCAATAACTACTTAAACTTCTTAATCGATCTCCTAAACTTTCAAATTAATAACGGGCTGAATGAAAGAGAAGAAGTAGAATCAGACAGAAATGAGCGATCAAGATAAGCCAAAACAGTTGTAGGAGCAACGCTTTCATTCCGGTTTTTCACCGAACTCTATGGATCGACTTTTTCGAAAAAACGCAATGGTATTTCCGGAAGAACCCACTGTAGATCAATGACCAAAACGAAGGTAAAACTTACAAAATTGCAAGTTTGATGAAGATTACACCCAAAATATACAACTTTGAGGTTGCAGAAGCACATGCAACAGTGTAGTAGTTGTACTCCATGGAATCTGGACACCAAAAACAGCGGCTCGTACGTGAAATCCAAGCTTCAAAAGCTCCCTGGTTATGATTTTGCCTCTCTTTAGAATATATGAAGAGATCAGCTGGAAAGGGGCACTATTCCAATATGAACCAAGAAATTGAACTTACCTCACTCTTCTTGAACCACCAGCAACAAATACGACATCCTCGTCTTTCAAATCTTCGTTCTTTCGCGTTGCCGGAGATGAATCTCACCTGACCTTGCTTCAACTTGTCAAAATCAAGAAATTTTAGCTATGTTTGTCTAACGGTCCAGGCCCACCGCGAATAGATATTGTCATCTTTGAGTTTTCCCTTTTGGGCTTCCCCTCGAGGCTTTAAAATGCGTCTGCTACTAAGGAAAGATTTCCACACTCGTGTTTCGTTCTCTTCCCCGACAATGTGGGATATCATAATACACCCCTTTCAGAGCCCAGCGTCCTCGCTTGCACTCGTTCTTTTCTCCAATTCATGTGAGACCACTACCAAATCCACCTCCTTCGGGGTCCAACGTTCTTACTGGAACACCGCCTCGTATCTACCCCTTTCGGGGAACAGCCTCCTCGCTAGCACATCGCCTGGTGCCTGACTTTGATACCATTTGTAACGACTCTAAATTTCCACATACTCAGAGTTGCTACTAACGTCTCAGGCTCATTTATAATACGAAAATATAACTCTTACATGAACATCATTCATAGCGTAAACTTCAAAAAACACTTAAAAACAATTTCTTCTTTGGAAAACACCGCCATGATCTTGCTTGTTTAAATACGAAATACTGAAATGTAAGAAAATAAAAGTAATACAAAATAACGTAGGTCGTCTCATGTGTTAGATCTTATTCATTGTGATCTTTGGGGTCCTTCCCGTGTCAAATCAAATTCGGGTTTTATTTATTATGTTATTTTTATTGATGATTATTCTCGATTCACTTGGCTTTACCCTTTAAAATCTAAATATGAGTTCTTTCATATTTTTCTTCAATTTAAAAAATTTGTGGAAAATCAATATTCTTCTCGTATTAAGGTATTTCAAAGCGATGGAGGTACCGAATTTACTAACACTTGTTTCAAAATTCATTTACGTAATTCTGGCATCCACCATCAACTCTCGTGTCCATATACACCTGCTCAAAATAGTCGTGCTGAGAGAAAACATCGTCATGTGATTGAGAAAACATCGTCATGTGATTGAGACTGGCTTGACCCTTCTCTTTCACTCTCATCTTTCTCCTGATTTTTGGGTTGACGCCTTTAGCACTGCAGCTTATATTATCAACCAGTTGCCTACTCCAAAGTCACCTTTTGAACTCCTCTATGGCTACACTCCACATTATGACAATTTTCATCCATTTGGTTGTCTTGTTTATCTTTATTTGCGTGATTATGTGCTTAACAAGCTTTCTCCCCGCAACATTCATTATATTTTTTTGGGTTATATTCTTGCTCATAGAGGGTTCCGCTGTCTTGATCCCGCCACTACTAAGCTATATATCACCCGTCATACTCAATTTGATGAAACTCACTTCTCTGCTATCCCTAGCTCCCAAGCCCAACCTCTTTCCTCTCTTCCTATTCCAAATTTCTTGGAACCACATCTTTATCATATTGATTCATCCCCCTACCACTTCATCATCGCACATTCCTCGATCCAGTTCATCTCCGTGTGATATTTGTTCTGACTTTGTGGATGAGTCTGTGCAGGTTGATACTTCTCTTGCAGGTTCCACTTTGCCACCCTCGACTTCTAATTCGACCTCTATTGAACCTACTATTGATTCCTCTTCTTTAGACACCCATCTTATGATCACACGAGCCAAAGCTGATATATTCAAGACTCGTCATCCAGCAAATCTTGGTATTTTGGGCTCATCTGGACTTCTTTCTGTTCTTCGCGCATCCACTGAGCCAAAAGGATTCAAATCTGCAGCTAAGAATCCTACTTGGGTTGCTGCCATGGATGAAGAAATTCGAGCGTTGCAGCAAAATGATACTTGGACTTTAGTTCCTCGCCCTGCTAACACCAACATCGTGGGCTCTAAATGGGTGTTTCGTATTAAATATTTTTCTGATGGATCCATCGAGCGTTTCAAGGCTCGTTTTGTTGCCAAAGGTTATACTCAAGTTCCTGGTCTTGACTACACTGACACTTTCAGTCCGGTTGTCAAAGCTACCACTGTCTGTGTTGTGCTTTCTATTGCAGTCACAAATAAATGGTCTCTTCGACAACTTGATGTCAAGAATACTTTTCTCAATGGAACTCTTATTGAACGTGTTCATATGGAACAACCTCCTCGGTGTAACGCCCCTAATTTTTCTGTACACTAACTAGCGACGTTACCTTATACTCGTCAAATCAACAGGTCAAGAGTTCACGTGGGACAGTCTCAATAACGAAAATGCATTCCATCAATATAAGTAGTTCATACCTAGGAAAACAATTGCGTCAACCTAGCCTAGAAGTAAACAACAGAGAACTAGAGGAAACAATCGCAAAACTATGAACTCAAAAGAATCCAACAGGCGCCTACGACACTACCGACTCTCCTCAGGATTTCCATGGCCCTTCGCATCATCCACCGTCACCCGTACATGGGAGCCTTGCCCTTACCTGAAAATATTGGTAGCACGTGGCTTGAGTATTATATAAAATACTCAGTAAGTCGCCCCACTGTTGAGGTTAAACATATATTCATACACCTGGATACAAGCAGTCACACACAATACAACTACAAGTCGCACACGATACACATACATGGCGCACACAACACACATACTTGTCAGACAGAATACCCATACATGTAGCACATCATAACCATACATGTCGCACATCATAACCTTACACGCCGCACAATGTGAGGAGAACGAAACTGAGAGAGGGGTCTGTCTTCCATTCCTTCCCATGGCCTTAGGCCCTTGCTTTGTCCGGGCGGGGTGGATGCATGGTAATTTCCCACACATGGCCCACGTGCGGGACCGTGGGCCCACCAGGCGGCTCGCAAGAGAACTCCTGGGCCTGGCTTGGTCGGGTATGTATGACATACAACACCGGACGCCACGGACAAAGGAGGGCCTGCATGATATCGTGGCGAACACAATATCGAATATACGCATCCATACCATCAGTAGCATAACGGGGGAGTGCCCCAGGTACATAACCATAGCGTGCATGAAGTTCTTAAGATTTACCTCCATGGCATTACACATATGACGCTCCATCCCCTCGCCGCATTACATAGCATAACCGGGTCCACATTAGGCAAGCATAACATAGCATAACCGGGTCCACATTGAGCAAGCATACCCTAGCCTACTAGTCATCTCATTCATGGCATGTGGGGTTCCCATTACAATCATGACATGTCAATCAAGCTCATCATACATACAAGGCGACAAAACGCGTCACAACATCATATTCATAAACATGACATACATAGCAACTCACTGCAAGAATCACATACATAAACAAAGCATGCATAGCATTTCACGGCAAGAAACATCTAACCTAGCATACAACAACAACATATGGTGCATGCAAGGGCCACAGGGCACGCACCAACATACATACATAACTAACGCCAACAGTAAGGTTACTTACCTCGTTGGCCTTGGCCGAAGTCACCCACAACGCTCACCCCCACGCCTAACTACCTCCTATAAGATAACATGATACACTTAGAGTGCCTCCACAACTATCCCTCGTGCCTAGCTACCAAGGTACGTTCCTATCGCAAGCTATTGTAAAAAATGGAGTTATACTGACCTCAGATGGTTGAAACGAGGGTGGGAATGGCTCCGGAAGGGTCGAAAACCTAGGAATCGGTATACTATTCAGATGTTGAGCCGCCAAGCCGCACTGCTAAGCCGCACTTAGCCGAGCCGAAGGTTCGCGAAGCCGCCGATGGAGCAGAAACCAATGGCTGCAACGAGCGGCTGCACGCTGGCTGAGACGTCTCGCGGAATGCCGAGGGTCAACCCACGCCTGCGCTGCGTCTTCCCCGTCCGAAAGTCCCGATGGTCCAAAACGCAGAGCTTGGCTACTGTCGCCGGTGGATGCGTCGTTGTTCGCTCGTTCTCCGGTGGCGCGTCGGCTTCCTCTTGCTTCGAACCCCACTGGCGCTCCCCTCTCCCTAAGGGAGGCGGCCACCCCTAGGGTTTACGGGAGCCGGAGTGGATCCCACCGAAAATCTCGTGATTTTCGGCGAGCTTTCCTTTTTTTTTTTTTTCCTCTCTCCTCTCTCCTCAAAAGGTGTAACGTTACACTGGAGATATTGATCCTCGATTTTCCACTTATGTTTGTCTATTAAAGAAAGCCCTCTATGGCTTAAAGCAAGCTCATCGCGCCTGCATTTAGCATTTTAGCTCATTTCTTCTCACATTGGTTTTTCTTGCAGTCGCGCTGACACATCTCTTTTTGTCTTTCATCAACAATCTAACCTTATCTATTTACTTCTTATGTTGATGACATTATTGTTATCGGCAACAATTCATCTCTTATTGACAGCTTTACTCGCAAGCTTCATTCTAAGTTTGCTACCAAAGATTTGGGTTCTCTCAGTTAGTTTATTGGTCTTGAAACTTCACCCACTCCTGATAGTCTCTTTATTAGTCAGTTAAAATATGCTCGAGATATTCTTACTCGTGCTCAATTGCTCGATAGCAAACCAGTCCACTTTCCCATGGTTGTTTCTCAACACCTGACTGTTGATGGTTCTTCTTTCTCTGATCCTACTCTCTATAGATCTCTTGTTAGCGCCCTACAATACTTGACTATTACGCGTCCAAATATTGCCTATGCTGTCAATTCTGTCAATCAATTCTTGCATGCCCCTATTGCAGATCGCTTTCTTGCTGTCAAATGTATTCTTCGCTATGTCAAAGGAACACTCCACTTTGGTCTTACCTTTCGTCCATCCACTGTTCCTAGTACGCTAGTCGCTTATTCGGATGCTGACTGGGCTGGTTGTCCCGATAATCATCGTTCTACATCCAGCTATTCTATTTATCTTGGTAACAATCTCGTTTCTTGGAGTGCCAAAAGTAACCTACTGTCTCACGCTCCAGCTATGAATCTGAGTATCGTGCTCTTGCCACAACTGCTGCTGAACTTCTTTGCGTTACACATCTTTTGCATGACCTCAAGGTCCTTATTTCACAGCAACCCTTACTCTTATGTGACAACAAGAGTGCTATTTTTTTTTAGCTCTAATCCCGTTTCTCACAAGCGGGCCAAATATGTTGAACTAGATTTTCATTTCCTCCGAGAACTTGTTATCACTGGCAAACTTCACACACAATATCTACCTTCTCATCTCCAAGTTGCTGACATCTTCTCAAAAAGTATTTCTCGACCTCTCTTTGAATTTTTTAGATTCAAGCTTCACGTTCGTTCAAATTCGACACTCAACTTGCGGGGGGGGGGGGGGGGGGGGGGGTAAGGATAGTTGATCGTTCATTATAAGACAAATATCTAGATATTTGCCTTACATTATGGCTTACCATATTTGCCGTTTTTTTTAGGCAAATATATTGTATTCATTTATTATTATTTCCTTGTTATTTTCATATTATTTGTATTATGTAGATGATTATAAATAAGAGAACTCTCACCACTGTTTAGGTGTGGTGGATTCAGCAAACATTCACATGTGTGTTTAAATACGAAATACTGAAATGTAAGAAAATAAAAGTAATACAAAATAATTTAAAACAATAAAATGCATAACAATCTATTCTAACCTAAACCTAGAAATTTAAATATGAATCTACCCCATGCACGTGCCACAGTCTTTGCTCACAATGCCGCTATCCTCCGAACAAGTGCGCTTTGCCCTTTACCTGAAAAATGATGTGGCACACGGTCCGAGTATTTAGAAGAATTCTCAGTAAGTGGCCTCACTATAGGGGTCATTGCAAATTCAAACACATGCAATCATGATTTAGGGACCTATCTCTAAATTGGATGTGTAGTACTTCCCTACACACGACTCATACGTGCGAGTGTGAATCCCCAGGGCGCTTGCACACCCCCTGGATCCTTTGGTCAAGCTAATCTGTAGTGACGTCCGAAGGTCAGCGGAACCCCATAGTGTCATGTGCCTCATGAACACCCTCATCTGTGCGCATTCGCACTCATCATCATACTGTACCTGTCTGCACTCATCATCTCTAGGGAAAGTAGCTCTATGCTTATGAACATACAATATGCATGAGATCCCTTTAAATCCATCGTAATGTCTCTTTTGATACAACCCTCTAATTCATCTCTTTGTTACTCTATGTAATACATACTCGTGGGTATTTATATTAATATCATTTTCATACTCTTATGGTTGTGTTTTATGTCAATCTAACGACATGACGCAATATGACACTCATCATTAAATAACATGCTCAATATGACATCATATTAAGGTAAACGTCACGCAATCATCATACTCATTATATTGCCATAAATAGCATCAAGTATATCAAGTGCGTCAGTCATCGAAATATATATATACTACGCACATCATCAAGTATCATAACTCATACAACATCATACGCATGACTTTAAAGTAATAAGAGTGACAAATTTTAAGATGGGTCGAAAAAATACACATAAATTAAATTAAATGTTATTTAATATATTTATGAAATTAAACTCGAAAGAAAAAGAAAACAAAAAAAAGTGATAATTAATTTTAGTGAAACTTTTCACTTAAATAATTTGTTATACATGATATTTTGGAGATATATTTTAATAAGTAGTCAGAGTATATGTGAGATATTTTGGGAAGTTGTTAGTAGTATATTTTATCTAGATTGGATTAATTATATATTTTATTTATTTACAAGATTTAATTAGTTATATATTTTTTCTATTTTTAGGTATTAGTAGATAGTTTGTATCCTATTTAAACGTGCTAAACATGAATGAAGATTATACTTTCGATCCTAATTCCATTTCTATTTCTCATTCTCAACATGGTATCAGAGCACCGATCTTCGTGTTCTTAAATATCAAAATTTCCTTTAGGGCGGAATCAGCCAAATCCAGCTTCAAAATTTCGGATGTTGATTTAACACATCCTTACTATATTCATCACTCTGATCAACCAGGATATTCGCTTGTTCCAATCAAATTAAATGGACCAAATTATCAATCCTGGAGCAAATGAGTTATGCATGCTCTTATTGCCAAGAAGAAAATTGGCTTCATTGATGACACAATTGAAGAACCGTCCCAAGATGCAAATTCAACCGAATTTGAACTCTGGAATCAGTGCAACAGTATGATAATATCTTGGTTAACTCATTCCGTTGAAGCAGATATCGCTAAAGGCATTATTCACGCCAAGACAGCTCATCAAGTGTGGGTTGATCTTCATGATCAATTCTCACAAAAGAATGCTCCAGCAATTTTTCAGATTCAAAACTAGATAGCAACGATGTCACAAGGAACCATGGCATTGCCCACATATTTCACCAAGCTCAAAGCACTCTGGGATGAATTGGAAGCATACCGCACACCATTTACCTGTAATCAACGTCAAATACATATTGATCAACGCGAAGAAGAAAAGTTGATGCAATTGCTCATGGGGCTCAATGAATCTTATAAAACGGTGAGATCTAACATATTGATGATGTCTCCATTACCTAATGTGAGGCAAACCTATTCATTACTTGTACAAGAAGAGATGCAGCGTCAGGTAACTTCTGAACCTACTGAGAATTTCTCGATTGCATCAGCAGTGTAGAAGAAAACAACATATTCAAAATTCGCCAAGGAAAAATCGTGTGAACACTGCAATAAAAGTGGTCATACAATCAATGAGTGTCGAATCCTTAAGTTTCACTATAAGTTTTGTGATAGAAGGGGACATACAGAAGATCGGTGTCGACAGAAAAATAATTCTGGAAGGACAAGACAAGTCAATCAACACAATAATCGTGGATATCGATTATCTGCAAATATGGCGATGTTTCTCAGTTGAATACAGAAGAACAGTCACCTAATTTCATTCCAAATTTTTCTTCTGAGCAATTACGACAGATAGCACAAGCCTTATCTGCAATCAATCATCACCTTCAGGTAATTCTAACAATCACATCAATGTTGCAGGTTTGTTTCTCATATCTACATTATCTATTAACTCTGCGAGTTCTAATTCATGGATTCTCGATAGTGGAGCTACGGATCATATAGTATCAAAATCTTCTGTTATGACTGAACCAAAGGCTGTCATCATGTCTACAATAAATTTGCCTAATGGAGAGACAGCACGTGTGTCACATACTGGCAATATTTCCCTTAGCCCTAACCTTAAATTAAACAATGTTTTATGTGTGCCTTCATTCAATTTAAACCTAATGTCCATCAACAAACTTACCAATAACTTGAAATGTTATGTCACCTTCTATCCTGATTCTTGTGTTATGCAAGACTTGGCTACGGGGAAGATGATTGGCTCGGGTAAACAATTTGGAGGCCTCTATCATATTTCTTCATCTCCAATCAAATCTTCCGCATCAAGTATCTCAGTCATCTGATTTGTGGCATTTACGCCTAGGTTATCCTTCTTTTTCTCGTTTTAAATTTCTAGCTGATCAATTGCATCTTAATAATGCGAGTTATTCTCATAATTGTAGTATCTGCCCGTTAGCAAAACAAACTAGGTTGTCTTTTCCAAGAAGTTTAATAACAACTCATTCTACCTTTTATCTGATACATTGTGATGTTTGGGGACCACATAAAATTCCTACCCATTCTGGTTTGCGTTTTTTTCTCACTATTGTTGATGATTTTACTCCATGTACTTGAATTTTTCTAATGCAACATAAGTCAGAAGTACATCATTTGTTAATGAACTTTGTTAAATTTGTTCAAACTCAATTTCATACTACTATCAAGATAGTTCGATTAGACAATGGGACTGAGTTTTTATCTTTGCAACCATTCTTTACTTCTTGTGGCATTGAATTTCAGGGCACTTGAGTCTATACTCCACAACAAAATGGAGTCGTAGAATGTAAGCATTGCCATATCCTAAATGTAGCTAGGTCTCTTCTTTTTCAGTCACAGGTTCCACTTAATTTTTGGGGAGAGTGCATTTTAACGGCTGTTTATCTTATAAATAGAACGCCATCACCATTTTTATCTAACAAGACACCCTTTGAAGCACTCTACAAACAACCACCTACATTTCATCCTCTTAAAGTTTTTGGTTGTAAATGTTATGCAACTATAGTACATCCTAAGCAAAAATTTGAACCTCAGGCAATTCCTTGTGTTTTCGTAGGATATCTTTGTAGTCATAAAGGTTATAAGTTTATGACATGCAATCTCACAAATTCTTTATCAGCCGTAATGTTAAATTTTGTGAAGATGATTTTCCTTTTTCATCAGCTTCACAAACTTTGACATTAGCTCCCTCGACTTCTGTTGTACCACTTCATGATCCATCCTACTCAAACATCCATCCTCCACCTTCTATTCCTTCACCTCCTATTCCTCCTTCACCTCCTATCCCTTCACCTACTACTTCGTCGTCTCCTCACCTTCTCCAGATTCGCCCACTAATTCCAATCCTATCCCACCTGATACATCAGCTCCACTCCAACGTTCTACTCGTACTAAACAGCCTAGCTTGGCATTAGGATTATGAGATGTCTTTTGGAGCCAATCATTTAACCTCTAGCTCAAGTCCCTGTTGGTTTTTTGGCCCTTGATCTCACTTTAATTAATTTCAATCAATTAATTGATGTTTTGATGATAACAAACCTACTTTTAATTATTAACTATTTTCAGTATTTTGAACTGTCCACAGTATAAGGTCGGGAATAACGATTTCAACGACTTTTCAATTACTCAAATCAGAGCTAAAACGAAGAAATTACAATCGAGACAATATACCCGACGTGATGATGTGTCAGCAAAATCAAAATGATAGACAAATCAAAATATATCAAAGTATGACATCTATAATTTTGGGAGAGTAACAAATGGTGGAGTTTTTTTTTTTTTTTTTTTCTTATTATTATATTTTTAAATAAAGTTATTTTTACAAAATATAAATTTGAATCTAACCTCTACTCACATCAATTTTTATTATTACTATATTATATTATTATATTATTATATTTTAAAATTTTAGTAGTTACTCACATCGTTTTTATTATTATTATATTATTATATTTATAATAAATTTTGAATTTTATTTGACCGTTACTCACCTAACTTTTTATTATTATTATATTATATTACTGTTATATTAAAATTTTGAAATAAATGAATTTAGAAAATTTTCTTATTTATTTACTTTTAATCTCCACTTTCCATTATTCCTAAAACAATCCAATAGTCAATATTCAATCCTACATTTTGTCACTTTTCTCCTCTATATAAACTCATCTTCCCCACATTTTAAAATACACAACTTACATACATTCTCCAATCCTCATTTGTTCAAAGTCTCCATTGTTTGTTGCTCTCTCCCAGCTTACAAGTTTATTTCTTTTCATCTTATTCTTGAGAGAGATTATTATTATATTGTGAGGAAATAGTTGTGAGTATCCCAAATTATAAATCTACTCTTGGAGAGAGTTGTGGTGTGTTATTATCAAACTCAAATAATTGTATCGGTTTGATCCTGCGCCGTGGAAAGGATTGAGTTTGCTCTTGAACTCGTAAAAAGAGTGGTGTAACGGTTTGGCTCAGATCCGTGGAAAGAGTCGAGAAAGTTCTTTATTCAAATTCCAAGAGGCGCTTAGGGAGTGGAGTAGGTCGAGTTTGACCGAACGACTATAAAACTACGGTGTCATTTTCTCTAACTCTTTCCTATTTCATTTCAAAATTATTATTGTGATTTATTGCATGTTCTACTTGAATTACTTTGTTATAGTAATTATCATCTTCTACTTATTTGTAAAAAGTTTCATCATTAGAAAAATTAATCACGTTTAAATACTTTTATGGTTAAAACCCTATTCACCCCCCCCCCCCCCTCTAGGGTTGCCATACCGATCCAACAATCCCGGCACTGGCACCAGGTATCCCCTTCATCATTACCTTTCATTCTCTCGTTTTTCTCCTACTCAATGTGCTTTTCTAACTCTTATTACATCCTAGACAGAACCTAAAACCTATGACGAGGCAGTTGGCGACCTGTTATGGCAGCAGGCTATGAATGATGAAATTGCAGCTTTGGAACGTAATCATACATGGTCTCTCGTTCCTCTACCACTTGGTCAGAAAACTATTGGTTGTCGTTGGGTGTACAAAATTAAATACAACTCTGATGGTTCTGTTGAACGTTATAAAGCTCAACTTGTAGCAAAGGGATACACTCAGGTTGAAGGTATTGATTACATAGAAACATTTTCCCCTACAGTGAAACTTACTACACTTCGTTGCTTACTCACTGTTGCTGCTGCTCGAAAATGGTTCACCCATCAGTTGGATGTTCAAAATGCCTTTCTCCATGGTAATCTAGACGAGGAAGTTTATATGTCTTTACCACCAAGTCTTCGCCGACAGGGGGAGAATACAGTATGTCGGCTCCATAAATCTCTTTATGGATTAAAACAAGCTTCTCGCAATTGTTTCTCCATATTTTCTACAACTATACAAAATGCAGGCTACACTCCGTCCAAAGTAGATTACTCTTTATTTACTAAAAGTAAAGGTACTTCTTTCACTGCAGTTCTAATCTATATTGATGATATTTTGTTGACAGGCAATGATCTTAAATAAATTCAATATCTCAAGACTAGTTTACTCCACAAATTTCTTATCAAAGATTTAGGAAATTTGAAATATTTTCTAGGCATTGAATTTTCTCGATCTAGAAAAAGAATTTTTATGTCTCAAAGAAAGTATGCTCTAGATATCCTTCAAGACACAGGTTTTATAGGAGCACGTCCAGACAAATTTATTATGGAGCAAAATCTGAAACTTTCTTTAACTGAAGGAGAGAAGTTGAATGTGTTGAACACTGTCATAAGCCCTATTCTCTAGGACCAAGACCTATTCTCAAGGTCTTTTTTTTGGCTTGTTAGTTTATCTTTAGGTTTAGCAGAAGGCTATATAATGCCATTCTTTCTGCTGTTGAAATCATTAAGTTTTGAGTGTCATATTGTATGTCTTGAGTAACTTTGGTGTTGTGAGTACATTTGTTCCGCTTTCGGCGCTCAACAAGTGGTATCAGAGCCTTATTGTGGTATTTGGGGGTATTGTGAAAGTTTGGGCCTCATCGACCATTAGACGTGCTCACAATCGTGTTTATTCTCTTGAAAATCAGTTTTCAAGAATTGTGTTTTTGAGTTACATCCAGATTAATTATTGCAAATGGCCGAACCATCACGACGTGGATCGAGAGTGTGGAGTTCCAATCTCGAAGTAGAAAAATTTGATGGAACCAATAATTTTGGTGTTTGGCGAGGCGAAGTTAGCGATTTGCTGGTCATGCAAGACCTCGATGTTTCTCTCCAAGAGGAGATGCCTGAAGACATGACAGAAGCAGAATGGACAAAATTAAATCGGCAAGCCTGTGGAATTATTCGATCCTGTCTTGGCAAGGATCAGAAATATCCATTTATGAAGGTTACCATGGCGAAAGAATTATGGGACAAGCTTGAAGCGAAATATATGAAGAAGAGTGTGGAAAATAAACTCTATTTGAAGAAGAAACTCTTCCGTTTTGACTACAAGGAAGGTATCTCAATGGCTGAGCATTTGGATGATTTTAACAAAATCATCACTGATTTGCTCAATCTTGATGTTAAGATTGATGACGAGGACAAGGCGTTGTTGTTATTAAACTCTTTGCCGGAATCCTACGAGTTTTTAGTAACAACCCTACTACATGGAATCACTAATATTGATTTTGAAGATGTTTCAAATGCCTTAATAAACAATGAGATGCGAAAGAAGGAAAAGGAGACGTATCAAAGCTCTAGCTCAAATGTTCTCACTGCTCATGGAAGAACTTCTACCTGGAAAAGGAACGAATGTGGAGAGTCTCGATTAAAGTCGAGAGGTAGATCTGATAATTGGAGAAAACTTGATAAAAATGAGTGTGCATATTGTCGACAGAAAGGCCATTGGAAAAAAGATTGTTCGATCTTAAAAGAGAAGGGGTCGAAGTCCAATGTGGTTAAAGATGACGACACTGATACAGATGATGCCTTGACAATCTCCCTATCAGCCAGCCAAACCATTGAATGGATTCTTGATTCTGGGTGCTCCTATCATATGTGTCCCAACAAAGAGATGTTTTTGGACTTCAAAAAGTTCAATGGTGGAGTTGTCTATATGGGCAATGATAGTACTTGCAAGATAATGGGAATCGGCTCAGTACAAATCAAGATGTTTGATGGGGTTATACGAAAACTCAAAGATGTGAGGTATGTTCCTGACTTGAAGAAAAACTTGATTTCACTTGGCGTTTTGGATGCGAGTGGTTATCGCATCATTTTGGAAGGAGGGAATTTGAAAGTAGCTCGTGGAGCTTTGGTGGCAATTACAGGAACTAGAAGAGGTAGCATATACTACCTCAACGGAACCACAATAATTGGGCATGCTGCTATGGCAAGTTCGAAAGAACAAGACATATCGAAATTATGGCACATGCGACTCGGGCATGCTGGTGAGAAGGCGCTTCAGACATTGGTGAACCAAGGAGTCCTTAAGGGTGCCACAACTGGAAAAATTGATTTCTGTGAACATTGTATATTTGGTAAACAAAAAAAATGTGAAGTTTGGTACAGCTATACACCAAACAAAGGGTATTTTGGATTATGTTCACACCGATGTATGGGGTCCCACAAAGAATGTCTCATTGGGAGGAAAGAGGTGGTTTGTCACCTTTATTGATGACTACTCGAAGAGAGTTTGGATGTATCCCATGAGGCACAAAAACGAGGTTCTCCAAATCTTCCTAGAGTGGAAGAAAATGGTAGAGAATCAGACGAATAGGAAAATCAAAAAGCTGAGATCAGACAACGGGGGAGAATATACTTATGATCCATTCCTTAAAGTATGCCGAGATGAAGGGATCGTTCGACACTTCACTGTTCCTGGTAAGCCACAACAAAATGGAGTTGCTGAGAGAATGAACCAGACATTAATAGAGAAGGTTCGATGCATATTGTCTCAAGCAGGATTGAGTAAGGCATTTTGGGCTGAGGCTCTCAGTTATGCAGTTCACTTGGTGAATCGTTTACCTGTTTCTAGAAACGGTGGGAGAACTCCGCTTGAGGTATGGTCAGGTAGTCCTGTTAGTGATTATGATAAATTGCATGTGTTTGGGTGTCCTGCTTATTATCATGTGACAAACTCAAAACTGGATCCTAGAGCAAAAAAAGCCAAGTTTATGAGCTTTAGCAAAGGTGTGAAGGGCTATAGGTTATGGTGTCCAGAAACAAGTAAAATTGTTAATAGTCGAGATGTGACATTCGATGAGTCTGGAATGTTTTTGCAGAAAATTGAAAATAATGACGAGGCATTGAAGCAGGTGGAGAAGGTGGTGTTCTCTCCTGATGTGGTTGCTCCTACCGAAGAACCTATTGATAAGGTAAATAATAACTTTGATGTCTTAGAACAAAAAGAGCAAAGTCTTGAGGAGCAAAGTCTTGTGAATGAAAGAGTGGAGGAACCTGAGTCAATCGCCAAGAATAGACCACGAAGGGTAATTCGAAAACCTGCAAGGTTTGATGATACGATAGCATATGCTTTCTCTTTGATTGATGGAGTTCCTAACAGCTACAAAGATGCTATTCAGAGCCCGGATAGCTTACACTGGCAAGAGGCTGTGAATCAGGAGATAGCATCATTGGAGATAAATCAAACTTGGGATTTGGTACAACTTCCAAAAGGTAAGAAGGAAATTGGTTGTAAATGGGTTTTTGCAAAAAAGGAAGACTCTTCTGGTATACGTTATAAGGCTCGACTTGTGGCTAATTTACGCACAAAAGGAAGGTATTGATTACAATGAAATTTTCTCACCTGTGGTAAAACATTCTTCCATTCGAATTTTGTTGGCTTTGGTTGCTCAATTTAATCTTGAGCTTGCACAACTTGATGTAAAAACTGCTTTTTTGCATGGAGATTTGGAAGAAGAAATATATATGGCGCAACCAGTTGGTTTCCAAGTAGTTGGACAGCAACATTTAGTATGCAGATTGAAGAAATCTTTGTATGGGCTGAAGCAATCCCCTCGCCAATGGTATAAAAGGTTTGATCATTTCATGGTAGAGCATATGTATACTCATAGTCAATTTGACCATTGTGTGTATTATCGGTGTCTCGATGATGGATCGTTTATCTATTTGCTCTTATATGTTGATGATATGTTAATTGCTTCAAAGAGACAGATGGAGATTGATAAGCTCAAAGATGAGCTTTCTAAAACATTTGAAATGAAAGACTTAGGCAATGCAAAGAAAATACTTGGAATGGAGATAGAGCGAGATCGGAAAAAAGGTACAGTCTGGTTGACTCAGTCTCAATATCTACGCAAGGTATTGTCAAGATTTAGTTTGAATAATTCAACCAAACCCGTTAGTACTCCACTTGCTCCTCATTTCAAGCTTAGTGCTTCCATGTGTCCAAGTTCTGATGATGACAAAAGGTATATGGAGAACATTCCTTATACAAATGCTGTTGGTGCGTTGATGTATGCTATGGTGTGTACTCGACCTGATCTTTCACACGCAGTAAGCATGGTGAGTCGTTATATGCATAATCCTGGTAAAGAGCATTGGCAGGCTGTAAAATGGATTCTTAGGTACATTCTTGGCACTATTGATGTTGGTATTAAGTTTCAAAAACAAGAAATGTTTAATCTTGACAATCGTGTAGTTGGTTATGTGGATTCTGATTATGCTGGTGATTTGGATAAGCGACGATCTACTACGGGTTATTTATTTACTATGGCTGGTGGACCTGTTTGTTGGCGTTCAACATTGCAGTCTACTGTTGCATTGTCTACCACTGAAGCAGAGTATATGGCAGTAACAGAAGCTTTTAAAGAAGCTATTTGGATGCATGGTTTGATCAATGACTTGGGTATTTTGCAGGAACATATAGATGTATTTTGTGATAGCCAGAGCGCTATTTGCTTGTCAAAAAATCAAGTCCATCATGCTCGTACAAAACACATTGATGTCTGTTTTCACTTTATTCGAGAAATTATTAGCAAAGGGGATATTCGGTTATTAAAAATTGGAACTGCTGATAACCCTGCTGATATGTTGACAAAGGTGATCACTCGTGAAAAGTTCTGGCATTGTTTAGATTTCATCAACGTCGGAAGGGAGTAGTGTGTTGACATGGTAGCAACCAAATTAGCTATCAACTTGGAGATCTTATGACAAGGTGGAGATTGTTGAACACTGTCATAAGCCCTATTCTCTAGGACCAAGACCTATTCTCAAGGTCTTTTTTTTGGCTTGTTAGTTTATCTTTAGGTTTAGCAGAAGGCTATATAATGCCATTCTTTCTGCTGTTGAAATCATTAAGTTTTGAGTGTCATATTGTATGTCTTGAGTAACTTTGGTGTTGTGAGTACATTTGTTCCGCTTTCGGCGCTCAACAGAATGATCCAAGTAAATACAGACGGTTGATTGGCAGATTAATATTTGACCGTCACTAGGCCTGACATAGCTTATTCAGTTCGTATGCTTAGCCAATTTATGCATGAACCAAGAAAACCATATTGGGAGGCAGCTCTTCGAGTTCTGAGGTACATCAAAGGCACTCCTGGTCAAGGACTCCTACTACCATCTGAAAACAATTTAAGAAGAACGAAGAAGGTACATCAAAGGCACTCCTGGTCAAGGACTCCTACTACCATCTGAAAACAATTTAAGAACGAAAAACGAAGAACAAAGAAGAAGAACGAAGAACGAAGAACGAAGAAGAACATGGCTTTCTCTCTGCAACTCTATCATCTTGCCACGCGCACTGATGCCGCCTTGCCGGAGTTGATTTATAATATATTTTATTTTATCCTCAATATTTAATTAGTTTATATTTTACTTATTGGTAGGTATTAGTTGCTAGCTCGTATCATATTTAAAACTTATGAATATGAATGAAAACATTCTTTCGATTCCAATTCTATTTCTATTTCTCATTCTTAACAAAAATGAATATACAACTGACTCTCTTCGGAGTTAGTTGAGAAGGAGAATTGGCTACCCAAGGGTCCTATCACAATCGGTGTTACATCCGGTGCCTCGACCCCCGATAAGGTTAGCCATACACTTCAGCTTATATGCTTGTTAGTACATATTTGATCTGCAATAGATTTACAACCATAACATGTCATACGCGTTTGACTAGGTTGTCGAAGATGCTCTTGTCAAAGTCTTCGACATTAAGCGTGAAGAAGCATTGCAGGTTGCATAAATTTATAGATTAGTAGTTCAAATTGACTTGTTAGAGACAAGAGTTGCATGATCGTAAATGGGTAACTAAAGTTATCAATTATATAGCCTCTTGTATCAAAATGGTAATGTTGTGCAGTAAGGATCCTAGTCCTCACAGAAATGCATTACATAGTTTGAGTACATCAAGTATGTCGACGTTGAAAACTGTTGAATCGTACCTGCAGTTGTATTGTTTGGATTTTCGAGTCGATTATTCACCCTCAAATTACAGATGCATGGCTACCTGTGTTACATTATATACAAAAATTATTTGACTTGGAACATGGCGGTGATGAAAGAATTATAAATTGGTAAAACCGTCCTCTGTATATATATATATATAAGAAAGAAGACAGCCAATTGTGATCTCAGGCCAAAATTTTGTAGTTGGACGCTGTGTTTCTCTCTTGTTCCATTTTTGTCTTAGTAACTAGGCATCATTGTTATTCAACACATTGTGAGATGGTTCGATGATTTCTGGAACACGATCGAGTAAACTGTCAATCTCCTCTGGAAATTCGACCTTTGCACGGTTCGTCTTTCCTCCGACGATCACCACTGTTCCGTCTTGTATGGCCCATATCTTTCAATCAAAGAAATGGCAAGTACACCATGTTATCTTTTTCTAGCATTGAGCATTAATAATAGGTTGAAGAAAAGCATATTTACCTGTGAATGAGAGAGAAAACTGATACATGTTGTGAGCATTAGAGCACCAAATCCAGCATAGACAACAGGCACTCCTGGGTCAGTCTGAAGAAAAATATGCAAATATCAATGATATTTAGAATCCAGTTTTGACACACCAGCTGAAAACTACTGAACGTTTCCGAGTCGTTACCTTCAACTCCAGCCCAGTGCTGCCAATTGCATCAAGTATTTCAATTTTCATACCGTCGATATCGATCGGAAGCTTAGAGCTTGGACGTCGAACCCCGACAAACTTCCCTTCCTGATCATACAGGACAATGGATTGCAGATCACGAGCAAGCATTGATCTGAAATTACATCATCGGTAGAGGAAGGGAGCGTAAATTAATATAAAAAATGAGAATACCATGCACAAGTAATAAGGATAGCCAAAAAACTACATCCTTAAAGTTTACAAATGAAGTATGAACCCAAATGCATAAAAATACTCAATCTCACCACTAGTAGATATTATCTGCTTTAACTCGATACATACCACCGTCAACCTCATGATTTTAAAACGCGTTTAGTAGAGAGAGGTTTCCACACCCTTATAAGTAATGCTTCGTTCCCCTCTCTGCACAATCAAAATTGATTTGGATTGATTAAATGCATATTTAGGAGTGATTTTTAGCTTGACGAAAGTTGCGTTTCAGAATTACTTCCAAACACACCGAGCATCCGATATCGAGAAATGTACAAAAAGAAATGACATACATTCCCTTCACATCAGGTGAATCGACATCTCCAACAGGTAAGAAAGTCCCATAAAGCTTCTTGTCTCCATTGATCTTAAGAGGTGCCACAGCCAAGTTAAAAGGTCCTTCATCATTCTTGAGTATTTGCAGAGCTGAAAATCCCCAATCAGTTTGGTAAATTGTAAAACCTCCATACCGTAAAGGATTATTTACACTGATTGTCTTCCTCATCACCTCTTTCCCATTAAGGTCAAATAAAGAAAGATCACTATGAAACTGTTTCACCTGCAAAATCAGTTTTCTAGGTAAATTTTCACATACCTCGACTATTCTCATAGGACAACTACTTGACCCTACAATATTTGATCCTACAGTAGGTGACCCCGTAACTTGAACTCATTCCCGCTAACCCTTTATTACTTACATTAATTCTTATTGACCACAAGACCAACCCATGCTAATTTATTCCACCATGTCGAAGATTGTTGGGAGGGAGTCCTACATCAGCTAGTTTAGGGATGATGATGATATTTTGTAAGAATACATCTCCATCGGTATGAGGTCTTTTGGGGAAACCCAAAACAAAGCATAAGAGCTTAAGCTCAAAGTGGACAATATCATACCATCGTTGACAGTCGTGATTCCTAACACCCCAGACTCCACCACTCGTTTTATAGTTATTATTGGTTTCTTCATTCAGACATACCTCTCCACTGTCATAGTAATCCATGTAGAAGTTGTTGACATGAACTTCAGTATTGAAAGCTTCAGTTGGCTTGGACAGAAACCCGCTCGGGTTCAGAACATCTCCAACTACAAAATTCAGTCCCTGAGGAACTGTAACAGAACCTCTGAAGCTCCCAGCTGCACTGAGGGTTGCACCACCCATAATCAAAAGCATGGCCAAATGTACACCAATAGGCGCAAATCGTCCAGCCAATCCCTTGAAAGCGTATAAAGTTGGCCCTTTAATAAATACCTGCAGAATTGATGATTGATATCATTAAGTGAACTGCACTTTCAGCTTACACACTTGGGGAGCTACCAACAGGAAGCCAAGAAGCTTGCTATAAGAAGTAGCATCTAGAGACCATATTTAGCTTGTATGGTATAATCTATTTCTGATTTAATTTAGGCACTGAAAAAGCACTAATATCCCACCTCCATTGGATGGAGGAGAACGAAACCTTTCCCTAGCAGACGCGTTTTAAAAACTTTGAGGGGAAGCCCGAAAGGGAAACCCCAAAGAGAACAATATTTGCTAGTAGTGGGCTTGAACCGTTGCAAATGGTATTAGAGCCAAACACCGAGCGATGTGTTAGTGGGTAGGCTAAGCCCCGAAGGAGTGGACATGAGGCTATGTGCCAGTAAAGACGTTGGGCCCGGAAGGGGGTGGATTGGATGGGGGTCCCACATCGATTGGAGAAAGAAACGAGTGCCAGCGAGGACGCTGGGCCCCAAAGGGGGTGGATTATAAGATCCCACATCAGTTGGGGAGGAGATCGAAACATCCTTTATAAGGGTGTGGAAACTTTTCTCTAGCAAAAGCATTTTAAAAACCTTGAGGGGAAGCTCGAAAGAGATACACCAAAGAGGACAATATCTACTCACGGTGGGTATGGGCCGTTACATGTTCCGCGTACTATGTAGTTACGATAAAATAGTATCATCATATAAGAAGCAAGAATCCATATTGAGTTACAACCTCATATCCTGCTCCCATTAAAACAACCCCCAAATCTTGGACTGATGCTCTGGGTAAAATTTCAGAACATTCCAGCTTCCTAATAGCTTCACCGGACTGCAAAAAGTTCCATCTGCATACAAAATTTGAATGTTCATAACAAAAAAAGCTAGAAAGATGAATTTATCTGTGGCAAGAAAGAAGAGAGGGAGAGTATTGTAACCTTCTTGCAACCTTAACAAGAGGAATCTGAGTTGTGTAAGTGCATGCCATGAGCGAGAGCCCAAGAAGAGATAACATGGCTAGAAAAATGGTAGATGTGTACATATGATCAAACCCAAGTGTGAGAATCCATCTCCAAGTGAAGAATCCCCACATAGGGTTATCTTCAGGGTACTTCTGGAAATAAAAATCAGGGGCCTCTCCCTGATCAATGAAAGTACCTGCAAATAAATGCTGAACACGATGAACTCTGATTTTTTCAGTAATAAGCCATCATTTGTACATGTCCAACAGCTGATGCGGCCAAGGGCTTTCTAAACGCAACAAGTTCGTCAACATTGTTGAGCATTATTGGGAGGGAATCTCACGTTCGCTAATTTAGGGAATGATCCTAAGTTTATGAATTTACAAGTAAAGAATATATCTTTATGCACCCTTTTGGGGAAACCAAAAGCAAAGCCATGAGAGCTTATGCTTAAAGTGGACAACATCATACCATTGTGGAGAGTCCATGATTCCTAACATGGTATCAAAGTCATGCCCTTAATTTAGCCATATCAATAGAATCCTAAAGTGTCGAACAAAGAAATTGCTAGTCTCGAAGATGTAGTCAAAAGTGACTCATGTGTCGAACAAAGGGTGTACTTTGTTCGAGGGTTCCAGAGAAAGGAGTCGAGCCTTGATTAAGGCGAAGTTATTCGAGGGCTACATAGTCCTCAAGGGAGGCTCTATGGTGTAATTTTTTCGAGGGGAGGATGGTTGAGGATTGTTGGGAGGGAGTCCCACGTTGACTAATTTTCTAAATGATCATGAATTTATAAGTAATGAATACATGTCCATTGGTATAAGGCCTTTTGGGGAAACCAAAAGCAAAACCCTAAGAGCATATGCTCAAAGTAGACAATATCATATCACTAGGAAGAGTCGTGATTCGTAACAAATATAAAGATCATCTGAAACTAGAAGGAAGATTACTGTACTTTTTTTTTCCTTGGAAGAACCACATTCAATCCAGATAGTAAACCGAATACAGAGAGATAGCCAACAAAACTAGGTCATACCAAGAGCCATGAGAGCAGCGATGGTGAACATTTCTCCAATAGCCAAAGGCAAATTAGACAAAGCCCCCAAAATCCTCTTCGGCAGTCTCTTCACAAGCTTCATCATCAAACCACTCCCATTTCCAGGCTTGACTTCGGCTTCAGTGTTGTTTGCACTATTGTTATCAGTCTCCTCCGCAAGCGGCGGCGCTGCTTCAGAGAGCACAATCTTGTTGCTGACATTCTTGGGCTTCTTGTCCTGCGATGCCTTCACCTTACAAGTGACGCTAAAAGAGAGGGTTCTGCAGCAGAGATATGGAGTGATTCGAGGCCTGAAGGAAGAGTGAAGAAAAGGGGTTTTGGATAAATATGGGTTTGGATTGTGAAGGATCAATCCCTCCATTGTTGCACAAATTATGAAGTGGGTTTCCACTTTCTTGCCCCCCGAGCGTTAATAACGACCATACCTCATGCTTTATCCTCGCCAAGATATTTTTTCTGCTCATGCCTAATCTCTTTCCATCAATGAATCTTACATATATATATATATATATATATATATATATATCACTAAATTAATAAAAAAAAAAAATACTTATAAATTTTAAACTTTATCCAAAAAAAAAAAATGCCTAACTTAATTAAAAAAAAACGTTGATACAACATTTAAAAAATACTCAAGAATCTTCCGGAGTAACATTAAAAAGTTCAACCGTTGTCATCTATATAGATAAAATTTTATGCGTATTTATTAAACAAATTATTCACTTTAACTAATTACCTCATCAATAACATATGAATAGCAATAAGTTGTACTATAACAATTTTTTGAGTTATGAATTATATCTGTGGTACGAAAACTATGGATGCAACAAAATCGAAATATTCTTGACATGTTAACCCAAAATCGACTCTAAGGTATCTCAACGAAGCTAGAGAAAGCCAATTTGAAGCACAAATATTATGGTGATTGGCTATTTTGCTCATCAACATCAGTATCACTTGGATCTTTAGGCGTATCAACACTTGACCAAATACGTGGAGTTTGCTCTCCCGTTTTCTGTTGTAGAATTTCTTGAATGTTGTAAGACTTTCTTTTGATCGCCAATCATGTGGTATGAGCACTATGAATCAATGATCAAATCATTCTCATTATATTCTCACACCATCGCCATGAGTGCTAGCTTGTCTTCTTCTAAAGAACATAGTACCTCTACATCCCATTCACCTCCATCTCTTTTTTGGAGGTTGCCACATTACTTTTGACGGACTTTTTCTTGGATCAGCAACTTTTGAATTTATAGCTTTTCTTTTCGCAATTGTAGCAGTGTCTTCAAATCTCTTCCCTTCAAAATTCTTGTTATCATTCTTCCGAGCTCCCGAGGGTTGTGCGTTCCTGACTTCTTGGTTGACTAGCAAATTTGCAAACTCTACAAGTGATGGTTGAGCGCGTCATCCTTATACAACAATAGCGAATCTTCTATATTCTAGTCACAATCTATGGATGATTCTCTTCATTCGAGTTTCTTCAATAGCATACTTTGAATCTAACTCGGTAATCTCTCAATAAATTGACTTGAGCTTGTGGAACTACTGAACAATCATCATGTCACGCCATGAGATTGATAATAACTCGTTATCCATAAGTTTTAACCTCGTATCATTTTTCTTTGAGAAAAGGGTCACAAGCGTATCTCATGCTTCTTTTGGTGTCTTGTCATCCGAATATGCTCCAACATCTTTTTTTTTTATTGTGGTTTTTAAGACAAACATTAACTTACCTGATTTGATTCTCCATTTGCTCAAGGTGTCATTATCATCCTTCTCTGGCGACTTAACTTTACTTCCAAAGGTCTTGCCCTTTTATTTTTCTTGTTGGGTATTTATGGTAGAAGCTAAATAGTATAGACCAAATTTACTTCTTAAATATCTAAATCCTTATTCATAAAATATTTATTCTTAAAATGGAAAACCGAAGAGGTAGAAAAGATAATGTAATTAATTTTAGAAAATAATTGTTTTTTTATGTTTAAAAATAATTGCTTTTATTCTTAAATTTTGAATTTTTCAGTTAAAAAAATGTATTGGAAAATGATTATTAAAAAGGGATTTTGTGTGAACCTTATCAGAAAATCATTGGCGCTGAAAAAGAGAAGGCAGCAGCCAATAGGCATGGCGGCTGGAGCTCTCTCTCGCCCATTCACCACCATCTCTTCCCTCTCTCATTCCAACACTCCCACCTCTAGGCCTCCTCCTCCTCCTCCTCCTCCATTCCTCAACTTCCGCACTGCACATTACCACAACCTCCGTTACCTCAAATCCCTCCACCTCCTCGATTCCCGTAGTACCAAGTTTCGATCTCCCGACGCCGTCCATAGTATCCTCACCACCGTCCATTTCCTCAAGTCCAAGGGCTTCTCCGACTCCGACTTCCCCACACTCGCCTTCCTCTGCCCCCAACTCTTCTCTCCCGACTTTGAACCCACCGACATTGCTCCTGTCTTCGACTTCTTGGCTGCCGATCTATCCGCTTCCATCCAAGAATCACGTGGCATGATCCTCCGCTGCCCTAGGCTTCTCTTCTCCGACGTCGAGTTGTGTCTCCGACCAACGCTCAGATTCCTGAAGCAAATAGGGATCGAGAATCTGAACACGCCCAGCAATCTGAAATCGCACCTGTTGAATACTCGGGTGGAGAAGCTGAGAGGCAAATTCAGATTCTTGCAGGAGTTGGGATTCTCGCACGAGGAGGCAGCAAAGGTATGCAGGAGAATGCCAGCGATATTCGGGTACAGTGTAGAGGAGAATTTGAGGCCAAAGTATGAGTATTTGGTGAATGAAATGGAGAGAGATGTGGAGGAACTGAAAGAGTTCCCGCACTACTTTGCATTCAGTTTGGAGAGACGAATAGCGCCAAGGCATTTGCATCTCAAACAAAGGAACCTTAGAATTCCACTCCACAGAATGCTCTTGTGGAGTGACCAAAAATTTTACACCAAATGGAAATGAATTGAGACTTATGATATGTAAATGCTTTGTTGGTTTATATTGAACTCATAATTCCTTCAAACAGAGTTAGTAGTGACAGGGCAGGGTGTTCAACAAGTTAATGTTGTCTTTACTTATACAAAGAAAACATGCATTATGAAACTCTGAATTTGCCGGTGTATAAAATGAGGGGCTCAACAAGACAAAGGACTCCCATCACTCTTCCTCCAACCACAGCTGAAACAAGTTCATTGTTCAAACCGTTGAGTAGTTCACCTCCGGAGTTGGTATCTGCTGAGACGAGTTGTGCCAAAACTGAGGAAGAAGAGTACCAAGTCATCTATCTATCTTTTATCAACAGTTCAATATCTGCTCCAACTTCAGCTATCTTGGCATCTTTAGAAGCACTCGCTTTTCGGGCAATGCTCTTGACATCGAAGTCTAGTGCAGTTCTTTTCATATCATCACCACCTTCAATCATCTACAGAAAAATACAGGAAAATTACTTTGAATTTGAGCATTAGTAAATAAGTACCATCAGAAGAAAAGTAAATGGTTGTGATCACTGGAGATGGTTTCAGTAAAAAAAAAAAAATGTAACAATGAAAAGTAAGTAAGAAAATACCAGAGATCCAATGGCAACCAAGGCCCTGAACTTTGAATCAGCTTCAAGACTTTCCTCTTCTGCAATCTGCCAAAATCAATGAATGGTATCATGTAATCAGAAAAGCTCACACAAGTTCGTACTTCACACTGATCAGACACCGAAGTTTAACTAGAGCAGAAGCAAATCAGATTTATGTACCTCAATTGCAGCTGAAAGAACTTGACACTGACCATCAAAATCCTTTTTCTCAATTAATAACACAGCATAACTGACAAGTCCACAAGAGAAAAAGAAAGAGTGAAGCATTCATAGTCAGCAGTCAGCTTATGACTTCAGAGGAAAATATATAGTAAATCCAACAGTGGCAGGCTGATGGAGATGAAAAGGCCTAGCTTTCATCAGAAAAATGGAAAAAGAAGATGAAACATATTTCACATTTGGTATTTCAAAAACAATACTTAATAAGAGATACTTTTTCTTCTCGTAATTTTGTAATTATTTGGAACTGAAGGACCGAAGTAGATTATTTTCAATTAGAAATGGAAATAGGAGGATTCTCCATGATAAACAGGAAGTGGATCACCCAATAAGTATAATATATATATATATATATATATATATATATTGTTTATAGACTTACTTCAGGATCAATGTTGAAAAAGACAGTTGTACAGCCTTATTTGCAGTTGAATAGCAACTTGAGTATGCATCAATAATCTGCAAAATCATTTAGCGAATCTATAGCATAAGCACAAAGGTAAATATTGGGTTTTTCCGGTTTTCACAATCATTTAATGTGTTAGTGTTTATTTTATATACAGGCCACGAAATCTATTCACCAACAAATTATTTCCTTCCAAGTCTCGGATGTTAGGTTGACAACCAATGAAATGTATTAGTTTAGATGGACACAGGACAAACTATTATTTAACGACATTAAAAGATGAAAAATCAGAACCTATCACACAGTAAAGTAATCAACAAAACTAAACAAACAGATTGTTCTTTGATCTTTTGTTTATATATATATAGAAACTACAAAAGTATTCCAAACAGGTAAAATAAAATTGGTTCGGAATTCAAACCTCACTACGACGTTTCTGCAACCAGTCATAATAACCTGAATTCTTGAATAGGTTGGCTATGAGCCGTATGCTTGTCAAAAGATTTGCACCAATCGCTGGTGGAGTTGTAACTTTCTGAATCAGTTCCAGAAGAATATCTGGCAAAAATTCAACACAAATATCAACATTAAGAAGGAATACTACAATGAAAAAATCGCATGGATCCTACTTGAAATTTTGTTATCATTTCTAGAAAAAAGGGTTTGTTTGGCTCATACCATCAAACTTGTTTCTCGAAGTTGACCAAATAAAAATAAATTAATAAAAAAGGAAAAAGAAAAGTGGCATTTGGAAGAATATCAAACGTACAAAACACTAGTAACAAGTGGTAGAAGTTATCGATAATTTTTCAATATCTAATAATTCGTCCCAAAAGTTTCTCCAACTAAAATCTAGCACAACCACACATATTTTGGTAATCAGTTTTTCTAGTTTTCACTAGAAAAAATTAATGAATAAGTTGCTGAATCATACATCATTTTTTTTAAAAAAAATTAGTGAATCTGATTCTTGGTATGGGCTATGACAAGAGAAAGAAAAAATCCAGAGCAGCCAAGATCTTAATAAAATTACCATCAGAATCAACAAGCTTCAAAAGCATTATTGCTCCATCAGGATGCAGAACAGTCATCCGTAGCGTGTCAATAACTGCAGAACCAGCATAAGAAAAATCAGCATTTAAATATGAAAGATTTGGGATAAATACCAATATCACCAATTTAGCCGCATGGACCAAGTAAAGGAATGAAAGAGAAGAAGAGAAGAGCACAAAAGTCAGAAAAATCACATTTACCTGGAAACAATAATTCACAAGGCCACGATCTAAGCAAATTCAATAACAATGCAACATCAGCATCTGTGAATTTGGTAGAATGATAATGTGATGTATCCTTCAATATTTTGACAAGAGTTCCAAGTCTGGAAACCTCAATCTCTGGCAAAGCATAATTCTTTTTATCCTTCAAGGAAGGAAAAGATATGATTAGCGAAAATGGGTACAATAAAGCAAGTACGACAACTATTAAGTTGACATCCAAAGAAAGAACATGTTTGGTTGCAAGTAATATGATAGAGGAACCTACCGAATCAGCAAGCAATCCATTGTTGAACTCAACTATCTTTTTCAGTATCCCGTCAAACTGAGCAACATCAAACACAAGAGCTCCTTTCTGGAAAACAACGATTTGCAGGAAAAGAAAAAAAAAATTAACATAACAAAACAAATGAGTAAGCGACACAAGAAAAAATGGCCAAACTGCTTTAAAGATACCAATAATAATATAACCAGCAACACATTATATAGTTAACATGCGGAATTAAACAAGTTATTAATATAAAGCTAAATCACTATCTAATAGATCTATTATGAACTATCAACTTGAGTTAGTAAACCAAAAGGGGAAATCTCAGCTAACAGGGCAGACAGATAAAAGTGAAGGTAAGAGATATAGGTGAAGGTTACTCCCAAAGCATCAACTAGCATGTAGTTCTAAGAACTTTCAAAAGTAAGTCTCCAGCTTTTCAATTTTCAAAATGAGGTATAATTTCTTAAGTCTAGATTTTGGGGGCATCCAAAGTCAAACTTAAAAAGCAGACAATTGATGAACCCTAATGGCAAAGCGAGATGAGCAGGCCATTCAATCAAGTGAACATTCTTAGGTGTGGTGTATAAATTATCCCCAATGCATAATAGCATACCTTAGGGATGTGCTTGAAAACAGGTTTATGTGATTCAGCTGCCAAAGAAATAGAATATTCAAATATTAGAGGCTCAGAATTCATAAAGATTACTAAGAAACAACTATTCTGATTTTAATATAAACTTACTTTTGATTTTTCACACCATCCCTCAAGAAGTACAAAAAAACATGTAGCAGTTAGCATTGGACAAAAAGTGCATACCTGAAACATTTGAAGGTCCACCAGGCACATAAGCACTAGCTGATACCAAAAAGGGGGAAAAAAAAAAGAGAGAAATCAGTTTTAAATGCCAACAGGAGAATTGTTCACACTAACAAAACCAATATTTTTCCACAGTATTGTCACAGAACACTACTCACAGCCAGTATAAGGATCACGAAATGATGGATCAACAACAAAATTCGTTTTTCCAGAATTTTGGAGTATGAAATCAACCACTTGTTGTCGATAGACAAGAGGAAGATTCTCTTTGAGAAGCCAATTATCAGCAGTAGTATATGGATCATCTGGAAAGTTTACATGGTTAGTTCTGTACCAATCATCAAATACAACAGGCATTCTTGCTTTCTATTGTTAAGAAATACCCTCAACTATAATGTAACTATGAAGTACTGAGATTTTCATGTGGATGAGTCCCGTGAGATCCAAGTACAAATGGTAGAAATAAAGTCATCAAGGAGTGGCCTGCCCCTACTGCTATTGCAAAAATTCAGAGTTTCTACAGGTCTGTAGGATTTTGCAGAAAATTCATTTGAAATTTCAACGTTGATGCTCCAATAACAGAATGCTCGAGAAAGAGTAAATTCAAATGAGGTGAGACTTAACATGACAGCTTTGAGACTCTAAAGGAGAAACTATTCACTCCCAGTTCTAGATCCTTGTGACTTTTCTGAAGTTTTATTGTTGAAGTCAGGAAGTGGATACATCAGAAATATGGATAGGAATTTAGGGCATCACAAAGTGTCCAAGAGAATTTTAAATGAAAAGTCAAGTGAAGCTACAACAAAATGACACATACGAACAATAACCATAGACATTGGTTAGGACTTTAAGCAATGTGTGAAAACAACTTAGTTGTTAACAACGCTCAAATGGCTTTCAGTTTCTCAATCACGCAGCGAGAGAAACGGTGTTCAATTTGTCAAGTTACTAGACTTCAACTAAAGGTTGTGATAACTGAGATAAGAGAAGCTAATAAACGTTGAAAGAATACAATTTTTCTATTTACTAGACTAGTCCTCTCCACTCTTATGGCCTTTCGAAGTGTATTTTGTGGGATCAGCATCCAACCAAATACTTGAAGAACTTTGAAAGCCTTCCAATTCCACTTCATTGGACATCAACTTGAACCATATTAAATATCGTGACAGCTGAATCAGTTCTTTCAAAATAAATGGAAAAGACAGTAAAGGACGTGAAGAAAAAAAAAATGAAAATGCAGTAAAAAATAACACTAAAAATAAATAAATAAATAAACAATCACCTGATAAATTGTAAGGCAATTTGCGAATAGGCTCCCCATCTCCGATGTCTACATCAAATACTGAGCAACAAATTGAAACAGTGATTAAATGTGCATATAGAATATGCAAATGTCACTGATATCATTAGAGAAATAAAATGAAAAAGTGGTTAAAGATGCATGTAAAATATGCAAATGTCACCGATGTCACTAGAGAAATCAAATGAAGTAGTTAAAAGATGAACTCTTAGCAAATACAATTGATGTCACTGGATAAATAAAATGCTGACCAAAATCATACTCAGCTCCATCAAGAACAGGTTTCCCTCGGCTATCATCTGGTCCATCAACAACTTCACCAATCTACAAATTAAGGAATATACATATATAAATTACGGATCCTCCAATTTTCGTAAAATAATTCAGATGACAGAAAAACCCAAGTTCATGAATTTCAAATAGAGGACTTGAATCTTACTGAAAAAACAATAAGTACAAGACCTGCTAAAAGGGTAGGTAATATTCAAAGTAAATGAATAATTACAAAATGCCAATTTCCTCGATCTGTTAAGATTCAACACCTAAACCCTAAATTGGATTGATATATGACAGTCACCAAAATGAGGTTTCAAGAAATATCATGTCAACAAGAGCACAAGTCAAAAAAGAAAAAGAAAGAGAGAAAAAAAAAGAAAAAAAAAAGGAAGAAGAAGAAGAAAAAGAAAAAGATAAAGAACCAAACTTTCATTTTGAAATTCGAAAATAATACAAAAATCCAGAAAAGGGCTTCCATAGTTTTTTTTTTTTTTAAAATAAAAAAAAAAAAGAGAGAGAGACCAAAAGGATAAATTACGGAAGTCTTTGGAAAGAGGCGCTCAAAGAAAAGTGTTAAACTTGGCACGAGCTGACAACTCCTCTCAAGGACTCACCAACCCACTAAAAATTCTCTGTTCCTCTCTAGCCAAATATTCCTTAACAGAAAAGAAGAAGAATCTCCTCCACAAATCAAATTATTTGCCGAAGTCATGAGAAGATATTGATAACTAAAGTAACAAATGTGCATTGCTAATGTAGAGACATATTGATAACTAAATTTACCTTATCCCATTTGTAATCTTTTGAATTCCATGAATAAGCAACACCATTATCTCCCTCTCTGATAACTTTTGTCTGCCCATTGCTGGTTCCTGATGCCAGGAAAATTCAAATATATTAGAAATTCTACCAATACCGCTGAACACCAAAAACCTCGTAGGGTTTAGGGATGAGGGGAAAACATTGAGTTCTATATTTTTAACTATAATATTAACAAAAAGAAGATTAAAATGTTTAGAAAGAAGACAGCCACCGACATTTTCTAACTTGTTCAAATAACTCATAACCCTATTGTATACTTCATATGAAACCAAAAAAATTATTTAGCATAAAGAATGTATAATTCATAATCAGAATGTGATATTTAAACATGTCACTTGTGATGCCAAAATATTGTGAACTTCAAGAAACTAACAAGTCATGCAGAAAATGACAGATATGGTCCACATTTGCAATCATAGAACACGCACCCAGCCACTTTGCATCAAATATTCAAGAGAATAATGGAAAAAAGGGTAGAGAAGTGGATAACATCTAATTGAAATAGAATACTGCAACCAGACCTGGAATTTGCAAAGCCTCCATCCCTGGTAATTCTTCCAGTTTCAATCCTCCAACCCTCTTACTGTCACAAGTTAAAGAGAAAACTTAGAATCCAAGATTGACAGTCAGCATAACAATAAAGGTACACATAAGCTAAGAAGCACAGATACAAATATGAGACGTCAATATGACATGGCACAAAAAATGGTGAATAGTAAAGAATTTTGGAACTTCCTCTTCGTTTGTGTGTGTGTATGGGTGGGAGATGGCAGCAGTTCAGGGTACCTCTTCAACTTATATTGAGATAGTCTGGAAGCAAAAGACTCCAATTCTTGGGGCTCTGCAATTCTTTCCTGATCTGCAGTCCACACACGTAGTACTCCATCTGAACAAGCTGTGACAATATCTCCATTTTCCAAAAACTTGGCATCCCAAACACAACCTGGATGCTCGATGCTCTGGACACAAATTCCATCTGCAACACAAGCAATCCAACTTCGTGATAACAAACTGCAATTTTTATAAAAAGAACACTCTTTATCCCCAACATAAACAATCCATCTGAACAAGCTGTGACAATATCTCCATTTTCCAAGGATGTTGGACTATTCTTTTGGAGTCCCTTTCATAGCTTGCTAGGATCTTTTGATTGGGCTGTTTTTCTTTATCCTCCAGTATACTTTTTCACTTTTCTCAGTTAAACTCGGTTTCTTAAATTTTAAATACTACTACTAATAATAAAATAAATAAATAAATAACAAAAACAAACAAACCCTCACAAATTTCTAGATAGAAGTAATAACCTTTCCATATCTTTGCTGAACAGTCTTCACTCCCGCTAACAATAAGTCCGGAAGCATGTGAATCCACTGAATACACAATGGAAGTATGACCAACCATCTCCATCAATGTTTGACCACTTAGTGCCCATAACCTAATGGAACTGTCAGAATAGGGGGGAAAAAACAATCATTTTCATTATCCCACTTAGTACCAGAAATACTCCAGATGTTCCTCTCATGTGAAATAGATAAAGATCAAATGTTGGTACTCTGACTTTATGATAATGACTTGCATCCCAACACTCTATCTTTCAGCTATGCTACAACAGTGTACTACTCAAATGTTTAACCCTACTCAAAAACTGTCTTTATTTTGAAGAAAACTATTGCAACGAGAGATACTAAATTCAATTTCATCTCTCATCCTACCTCTTTTGACATGAGAAAGAAGAGTTAATCTTGGAACCGTGTCATTTCAAAGTATTTTTATTTGAGAATGATCCATTGATTTTCAATTATTCAATCCACTAACAAGACAAAATTATAGCCCAAAACAAAATTCATTTTGAAGCATAAATTAAAAAATTGAGAATAATAATATACACTGATAAATAGGTAAAAGTTTACCCATCATGAGATGCAGAGAGCACTCCAAGATCAGACATCACTGACAAACTTCGGACCGTATCTATAGAATGTAAATAAAATTCATCAGGACATGTTATTTGTAAGATCAAGTTTTCCTGCTAACAAAAGTATTAACAAGAACGGTAAAAACATATCCATTGATACAAATATATCATGGGTCAAGCAGAAAACAAAATATACTCGATAGTTTTTTCAACAATCCTTCAGAACTCTAAAGAATTTTGAAGACTTCAGAGATCATGCTTTTATATAGAACTTAAGAAACGTAGCTTGTGACAACAGGATTTCTTAGCAAAAAAACTCCAGATATGAAACAGTCACTTCTAGAATTGATCTTTCGCATTGAGCTCCATGTCCTAATAAAAAAGCAGTGACCGACTATAATAAATTAGCAATCATTGCTTCAATGGAAGAAGGAGTTTGTCATATATAGGTGGATGATGAATGGCATGATTATGAGCACAATTTAATATAACTGAAAGAGTGGTGTATTCTGAGATCCCACATCGGTTGGGGAGGAGGACAAACCATTCTTTATAAGGATGTGGAAACCTCTCCCTAGCAGACGCATTTTAAAAACCTTGAGGGAAGCCCAAAAGGGAAACCCCAAAGAGAACAATATCTATTAATGGTGGGATTGAGCTGTTATAAATGGTATCAGAGCCAAACACCGGGCGATGTGCCAATGAGGAGGTTGAGCCCCAAAGGGGTGGATACAAGGCAGTGTGCCAACAAGGACGCTGGGCCCCGCAAGAGGGTGGATGGTCCCACATTGAATGGAGAAGGGAACGAGTACCAACGAGGACGTTGGGCCTCGAAGGGAGGTGGATTGTGAGATCCCACATCAGTTAGGAAAGAGAACTAAAAAAAATTTATAAGGGTGTGAAAACCTCTCCCTAGCATACGCGTTTTAAAAACCTTGAAGGGAAGCCTTAAAGGGAAAGCCCAAAGAAAACAATATCTGCTAATGGTGGGCTTAGGCTGTTACATATGTAGTCAACTAAAAACATTTCAAGTTTAAAAAACAAATATATAATAGTTTTAAACAAACTCAGATTCTCCTACCCAGTAAAAAACATCAGATTAAATACCCCGAGGCAATCCTTAACATTCCTGCATTACACCTCTAGCCTTCAAATCCAAAAGCCTGAGGCAAAGTCATTCATCACAATTATGAAAAAAAAAAAAAAAAAAAAAAAAAAGTGAAGGTGCCATTATCCCTAATAATATAAGATAAGAAAATCCACCACTTGCAACTTCAAAATCAAATGCATACACATGAACCCACGAGGGGGATGGAGGGATGGAGGGACAAAGGGAGTAGACCTGTATGTCCTGAGAATGTCTTCAAACATGATTTCCCTCTCCAAAGCTTCAAAGTTGCATCACTTGAACCTAGACAAGAACATACAAATATCATATAATCAGAGTCTAAGATGAAGTCGAATACTTCTGAAATTGCACACGGAAATATATAAGAATAACAAAGTATAATAACTTATATTATGCGAATGAATTTATCATAAGGAAGAAGCAAAGAACAAAGGACTAATACCATAACCTCCCAAGACTTCTAGTCTAAGTAACCAGACAAAAGAGCCCTCCTTGATTCAAAAGAGCCTCTAACAGAACCAATGAAGAACATCGTTGAGGAAATGGATAGTCTTCTCCTCTCTTTTTGGAAAAAAAAAAAAAACTCTTTTCTAACCTTCATCCACTGCAATATCCCCTTACAGAGAATCAAAAAAGATTTCTCCACCAACCCCAAAGTTCAACACTCATCTACCAAAATCCGAAATGTCTAAGACAAAGCTTTTGCTTTGTATTCTTATCTCGGAAATCCCTGTAATTATGACCTAACACAAACCAATTAGATGGGACTAAGATGTTTGATGTTTTCTTATTAAAGGCCATCAAAATTGTGTTTCTCGTACTTATTTTTTGTATATATATCTATGATGATACGTAAAGTAAATGGGGATTCCGAAGCCCTCCAATATGTAGATTGCATCAAAATCATACGGTTTGAAACATAACATAAATGTTGCTCGATCAAGACTCAATCACAGTGAAAGCCCTCAAAAATTTGAAACCATTATATACAAAGGGAGAGTGGGGGATAGGCTTATCCAAATTATAACTCAAATCAAACCCCAGTGCATATTTGCAATGGTACCTGTAACCAGCTCGCCTGATGGAAGCTTTATAACTGATTGAATTGCAGCATTATGAGCACCCCAAAACTCCACCACTTGGCCATTTCTCCACCGCCTTAGAGTACTGGAGTAAAGAAGCCAATACCACACGTTTTGTATTATAATTACAACAACGCAATGTGAGTGCTCAAAGCAAGAATGTTAGTAAAATGTCACAAACACTAGGCAGCAAACCTAGTACACCAAAAAGATTTGTGCACCAACGGAAAATTAGCTTCAATTTTGGTGAAAACTTAATCAAAATTAGAACCTTATCCATGCATGAACGTTGCTTTTTTTTTTAAGGAACAGAAATGCATTGATAAAATAAAGCACCAACTCAAAGTCAAACCAAGTTACAATAGAGTCTTACAACGCATGGTAGTACTAACTACAAAAGGAGTTGCAAGTTTATACTCAGAAATTGCTATAATAAAAACTAACTTTATTTAAGGATGAATGAAAACACAAAAGAAACGGCCTACAAGAAACATAAATGGCCAAAGCAAGAGCCCACAAAACAAAAATAAAAGTTGCAATCGTTATTAACTTTTTTCATTCCTTGAAAGATGAAAGAATATACAAATCCATAAAAAATGAAAAAATGAAAACAAATCAAACAAAAGCAAACAAACTACAAAAAAGACTTGCAATCCAATAAAACATCCCCTAACTGACAAGGTTGCAATAGCTAAGATTAAAATAAATAGATGGAATTATATATAGAGAAGCACACACATAAACATTGTAGGGAACAGCCAAAGAGAGGCATTGAAGTGAATCACACTTCAAAGCCTCCAAGACCCCTCAGCATCCCTAAAAATTCTTCTATTTTTCCCGTAGCCCAATACCCCCAATAAACGTGAATAAAGTAGCTTATCAAAGAATCTGTCCACTGTTACTAAAAGGAGAACTAATGAGCATCGCCTTCATCATGTCCAATACACTCCAGAATGAGCCCGAACACCAAACGTTCAAGGCAAGTCTCAAATGTTCATAGGAAAGTGACACTTCCATAAAACATGATAAAATTCTTATGAGGTGCCCTTTCACCCATGCAACAATTGGTCCTATTACCATAGAGGAAAATCTTTGGGCAAAGTCCACGAAATTATCCTCCACAAAGCAGCCAATAAAGAAAAACAAACCTTCTTCAGGATCTTTGTTTCTTATGATCCAAAAAAGTTAAACCAAACAATTTTACCTTGCTTTTGGAACAATTAAAGCATGTTATCAGTGGGTTAGGGTGGATAAATTGACTAACCAAAGTATAATGAATAGAGTTCCAACAATGATAGGTGATCGTGCCAATGTTGAGAGTAAAATCACAAGGGGCGATTAAGTTTCATTATAAGGCATAGCCCCAAGAACGGTATCTGAAGCAAGACTAAATGGATGGATGATGAAGTGAACCCCTATATCATCAAGCAATCGCTAGTGGCCAATTTTCGGAAAGTGACTCTAAGAAAGTAACAATGCTTAAAGACGGCTTTTTCATGAGCTAAGTGCAGTCGTCTTATGTAGGATTATGAGAAAGCAAGAAGCATTAGCACATGCCTTCTCCTAGTGAAGAGGTCATACATCTTGGTTTAATGAAGAAGCAAGGTGACTGTGAAACGCATTCAAGCAAATTAAAGCGATGACCTCACACTAAATTCAAGATGCTTGGCCGAGAAATGAGGCCAGGCTAGATCTTCGGTTCAAGCAAATTAGCATGGAGTAGAGGCAAACCAAGCAAAGGTTGCCCTGAGATGGTAAAACATGGGTAATCCTACACTACAGCTTGCCATTGTTGAGAGTAAAATCACATTGATGCTCGGTCTAAGATTATGACACCACTAATCTTTAAAGTTTCGAACTAATTGAGAGAAAACTCATATTAGAACCCGTACCATTTTAAAGAAAAGGGGGTGTATGAAAACAACATCCTACCATGCAAGAACCTGAACATTCAAACTCAGTATGTTGCTATAGATTTCATCAAAACTAAGAGAGAAAAAAAAAAAAAAAAACAACCAAATCTTGGAATACATTTTGCAACACCTGGTAAATTCTACTCCGAAACCCAGTGGAAAAGGCACAGGTAGGAAACTAACTTACCAGTCAACAGAGGATGACACGATGTCACCACTATCCAATGCGATGCCAGTGACTTGCTGCTGATGGCCCTTAAGCGTCTGCACCCTCTCACCCGTTCTCAAGTCCCAAACAAAGACGAACGTATCCATGCCACCAGACACAATTCTCCCCTCCGGATACTGCTCATCCGGCGAAATCCACGCCAAAGGCCCCACAAAACTGGTATGCCCCAGCAAGATTTTCGATTGTTCGTACTTGCGTCCATCCAAATTCCAAAACCTCACAGTTCTGTCCCTCGACGAAGTGGCAATCCCCACATTTCCGCAGACGCAAATTCCACGAACCTAATGAACAAGTTCAGTAAGATTAAGATCAAATCTCGAGCGCAGGATTCGAAAACGACGTTGATATTGCAAGGGGAAGAATGTGGAATCAAAGTAATGAGAAAGCAATCAAGAAATCAGAAAGAAGAAAGAAATTGAGGTCTTACGTCGTCCTCGTGGCCCGTAAGCTCGCACCGTAACTTGTAATCATTGGAATTCGTCTCCATAGCAGCCTGAAACGGACGGAGAGGAGGGAGCAGAGGATTGGCTTGGTAGAGAAGTAAGATATGAATGAGTCTTGTACAGAGCCCATTTCCCCAATTTATAGAGTTGCCCCGCCCTCGGAGTTCTTTTTTCCTTTCTTTTCTTTCTTTTTCTTTCTTTTTCTTTCTTTTCTTTTTCCCTTTGGGAAAATAACGGACTACAAATGGGCTCTTAATGTAATTACAAGAAAAAAGAATTCACATTTTTTTAAAATAAATCTACAATTATATCGACTTTAGTTGTCTCAATATCGATTTAGTTCCTCTTGATATCGATTTGGCCAAAAATCATGGATTCAAGCAAAAGAGAATGATACCTCTCGATCTAGATCTACATCTTGATATTAGTATATGGATACAGCTCTCATTATACATGAGATCCCACTTCAGTTGGAGACGGGAACGAAGCATGACGTTGGGCCTTGAAATGGGTAGATTGTGAGATCTCACATCGGTGGGACAGGGGAACGAAACATTCTTTATAAGGGTGTGAAAATCTCTCCCTGTCATACGCGTTTTAAAAACCTTGAGGAGAAGCCTGGAAAAAAAAAAAAAAAATCCAAAGATGACAATATCTGATAGCAGTGAGCTTGAGGGGAAAGCCCAAAGACGACAATATCTGCTAGCACTCAGCTTGGGTTGTTACATTATGGTTCTCGCAAGTATGCCACAAAAACTTCTCGTTTTAAAAACCTTGAGGGAAAGCCCAAATATGACAATATCTGCTAGCGGTGAGCTTGGGCGGTTACATTATGATTCTCGCAAGAGGACAATATTTGATAGTGGTGAACTTAGGTTGTTACATTATAGTTCTAGCATCTATGGAAAAAAGACCTCTCCCTCATATATAGGTTTTAAAAATCTTGAGAGAAGAGGAAACCTAAATAGGACAATATTTTTTAGCGTTGAACTTAGGCTATTACATTATGGTTCTCACAATTAAAAACCTTGAGGTGAAGCCCGAAAGGGAAAGCTCAAAGAGGATAATATCGGTCAGTAGTGAACTTTGGCTGTTACATTATGATTCTCGCAACTATCACAAAAAACTTCTCCGTAATAGACGCGTTTTAAAATTTTTAGACAAGCCCAAAGAGGACAATATCCGTTAGCAATGAGCTTGTATTGTTTGGGCTCTTACACTATGATTCTCACAACTATGGCAAAAATTTCTAGAAGAAATACTAACTCAGTTCCAAATGTTATTCTTCCTTGATGCCGCTTCATCCAATCTTGTTTTCGATTCATGAAAAGGGTTACGATTTATGTACAAGGTCTCGTAGTCATTTACGATACAATAAATATGGCGTATAAGAAAATACCTGATAAATACAAGATTGAAGAGAGTTGGAGAATATAGATAAGAAGATGATAAAAACCCTAAACCCTAATTATGGTTTTAATATTTTTAATCAATGTGAAAAAAAGTCGATTAAAAAAGTAAGAAAGATGAGGAAGAAGAAAGAAAAAATAGTCGAGATTAAAAGATATTACTTTTTAGGTCTAGTTTGAATGGCACAATGACGTTTATGGGTCACGGCTTCAAATTTATATATATATATATATATAGAAGATGTGTACAATGAAGATTACATGTCTAGGCTTCCATCTACCACAACAAACCAGGAAATGCAGCTCCAAGAATAGAGGATTCTCCTACTATGTATAGATGTAACCTTCTACGTTTAACACCCCCCTCAATTTGGACGATGTACTACTAAGTTTAGATTGGGCTGAAAACCGCTAAAAGAAGGAGCTGGCAGTGGCTTTGTCATGATATCGGCGAGCTAATCTTTGGAAGATTAGTCGCACATCAAGCTGACGAGTCGATACTCATTCACGAACGAAGTGATAATCAACCTCAACATGATTCGTCCGTCGATGAAAGATTGGATTGGCGGACAAATAGGTGGCACCAATGTTGTCACATCACAGGCTAGGCACTTGCACTTGCAAAATCTCAAGCTCACGCAAGAGGACTTGGATCCAGATTAATTCGGCAGTAGCATTACCAACTGCCTTGTAGTCGACCTTCATGCTAGAACGAGAAACTGTTGATTATTTCATTGAACTCCAAGAGATAAGATTGTCACCAAAGAAGATCACATAGCCTCTAATGCTTCGACGGTCATCAGGATTCTCGACCCAAACAGCATCCGAGAAGGCACTAAGCAAATCAGTGCTGGACTTTGTAAAACACAAGCCCATATCAATAGTGTCATGTAGATAACAGAGAATCCGTTTGACCGCCGCCCAATGTATAGAAGTCGAGGAGGACATGAACTGGCACACTCTATTGACAAAGAAGGAGATATCAAGACATGTCAGAGACAAATATTGGAGAGCGCCAACGACACTCCGATGTCGAGTAGTATCCTTAGGCGAGAGCTTTTCACCACCATCCAATAACAACTTCTCACTAGGAAGCACAAGCATGGGCACACATTTGGAGCTGAGCATATTGGTTCTGGACAATAAATATTGGATGTATTTATGCTGTGTCAGAACAAGTCCATTCGAAGTATGGCAGACCTCAATCCCAAGAAAATAACTTAAAGTGCCAAGATCTTTGATGGAAAAATCATCCCGAAGTTGTGTAAGAAGTTTCGCAGTAGCCATGGAAGATTAGTTGATGATAATAATGTCATCAACATAGATGAGGGTATACATCCGAATGTCCGCCTTGTTAAAAATGAAAAGAGAGACATCAGCCTTTCAAGGTGTAAAATCCAACTGTAATAGTTTGGAGCTAAGGCGAGAAAACCACGCACGTGGAGATTGTTTGAGGCCATAAAGCAACTTATCTAGTTTGCAGAGATAACCAAGATGTTGAGAATCCACAAATTCAGATGCTGCTTTATATAAACATCTTAATTAAGAAGACCATGAAGAAAAATATTCTGAATATCAATTTGCCGAATAGCCCAACCACGAGAAGCAGCAAGAGATAGTAAGAGTCGAATGGTAGTGGGCTTAACAACCAGATTGAAGGTATCATCATAATCAACGTCATACTGCTATTTAAACCATTAAGCAACCATGCGTGCTTTGTAGCGATCAATAGAGTCATCTGGCTTTTGCTTGAGTTTGAAAACTCATTTGCAATCAATAACGTTAAGACCAGCACGAAGAGGAACTAAGTGTCATGTCTTATTTTTTAGAAGTGCGTGAAATTCATCATTCATTGCCGCTAGAGGGGATGCTTCATAGTAGTAATATGTGAAGTAGGTTTTGAGGTAGAAGACCGAATGACAAAATATGTTACTGTTCCATCTGTACGCACCTTGGGTTGCTTAATATTGTGCTTCAATCGAGTACCATATGGATGAGCAGTAGGTGCAGGATCCACAGTTGAGTGGACAATCGTACCAGACGTTGTGAGGGGAGCAGCCAGTGCTACAACAGTCAGTCGACCAGCGGTTGAGGACTCGACCGGGCATTGCGCACTCTGAGGTAAGCCAGGAGACTGGTCCCCAGGATCAAAGTCCAGAGAATTCGGGTGGGGCCCAAGCAATGTGGGAATAACATCTACTGGCGGAGGATTCGAGACCCCAATCATTAGCGAAACAACCGATGCCGATTTGCACGACAGCGACACGGAGGATTGCGGTAGCAATCTGATGTGGGCACCAGATTTTTTGCATCCAAAGAGTTAGTAGGCACAAATATATGCATATGATCATGCTCTAAATTATTATTGTTGTTACCCAAATGCAAGGTGCGCAAATCAGGGGCATTGTGTATCGACTTACAAGGTTAGGGAAGAATTGGGTGGGGCTCTCTTGAACGGAAAAAGATTCTCATTAAATATGATGTTTCTAGAAATATAGACACAACCAAAATCGGTGTCAAGACACTTATACCCTTTAGGTAAAGAATTGTAGCCTAGAAAGACACATTCTTAATCGAAAAGAGAGCTTTTGTTTGTTATAAGGGCGAAGATGAGGCCAACAAGCACACCAAAAAACTTCGAATAAGGAGTAATTGGGTGGGGTATGAAAAAGATGCTCTAAGGGGCATTTGTTATCGATGACACAAGCAGGAAGACGATTGATGAGATATGTGGCTGTAAGAAACGCGTCATCCCAAAATTTAATAGGTACATCAGAGCTAGAAGGGCTAGACCAGTTTTAACAATATAACGGTGGATGCATTTAGCAGACCCATTTTGTTGATGCGTGTAAGGGCACGAAACACGATGAGCAATTCCAAGGGAACGAAAAAATGTGTTACAAATTTTCTGATATTCTTCACTCCAATCAGACTGGACACACGTGATTTTAGTATCCAAGAGGCGCTCAACATGAGCTTGGAACTGCAAAAGTATACGAGGAGCTTCTGTACAAACATGCATCAAATAGATCCACGAAAATTTGTTGAAATCATCAATGAAGCTGATATAATATTTAAATCCCCCAACAGATGGAGATGCAGGACCCCAAACATCAGAAAAAATCAGTTCCAAAGGTGACGAAGACCAATGAAAAGAACTAGTGTATGGTAACAGATGACTTTTTGCTAGCTGATGACTTTTTGCTAACTGACATGCATTAAAAACTGGCAAAGGTGACTCACTAGCACACGGAATATTATTGAGATGCAAAATTGACTTCACAACTTGAGATGAAGAATGTTCAAGACGTGCATGTCATTGGGCATGACTAGTAGATCTGCTCACTAAGGTGTGCTTGAGATCATCGACATCAGATGGCTTGATAGGATAGAGACCAGATTCACACCTCCCGCCTAGAAGACTTTTTCTCGACTGTCGATCCTTAATAGAAAAATATCGAAGATGTTATTCAAAGAATACATCATTATCACGGAAAAATTTATGAAGGGACAAATGTTTGAAAATTTCAGGCACATGCAAAATATTACGTACGAGAGGACAAGCAACAATATTAATTGAAGAATGACCAGTATGCAAAATTCGCAAACCTACTCCATTGCCGACTTGAACTTTTTCACCTCCATGATAGCGTTCACGCACAACGAAATAATCCAGGTCACTAATGATATGATCAGTGGTGTCTATGTTGTTGTACCAATTTGGATCAATCTTGTAGGAGTAAGTAGCTATCAGTGCCGCAGAAGGAGGTTCATCTTGATAGGACTCATCCATCCTATACCAGCAGTGAACGACAGTATGCCCCACTTTACCGCAGATCTGGTAGGAAGGACGAGCAGAAGGGTCACGACGATCACCAGCAGAACGAGAGGGTGCGCCACCTCGAGAATAGCTACGACCACGATCCCCACACCCATGGTTCTTCTGTTGACCACCACGACCAGCATAACTGGCCAAAGATCTAGGATTTAACTGAAGTTCGGCCTGGTGTTGTAGTTGGCGAGCTTCAAATGCCATTAGATGTGCAAATACATCATCAAGTGTGAGAGATTCACTCTTGGTAGTCATCGAGGTGACGAATGGATCATAGTATGGGCCAAGATCAACGAGGAGATACACGATCACATCATCATCCCACAAGGCAAAGCCGATGGGGGCCAGCCCTTTGATATTGCGAAAATAACCTGCAGCAAAAAGATCGCATTTCTTGAACATGACAAGCTCAACACGGATCTGAACAGTGCAAGCATGAGTTGACGATGAAAACATCCGCTACAAAGTATCCCACGCCTCATTGGACATAGTAGCGGCAACCACATTGCGAAGAATCTCCTCAGACATGGAGGAGAGAAGACCGCTAAGTATCAGTTGATCCTAATCATACCACCGATCATAGGTCAGATTAGAGACCATGTTAGCATCAGCAGCGGTTGAGGAAGGGACCAGCTTGGCAAGTGCGGCAATGGTGCCATCGAGTTAGCCCATAAGGTTCGTACTCTGTAAGTAGGGAAGAGCTGGGCGCACCATACGATGAAGCTGTTCTTGGTGAGACGAATTGTGACAGCGTGGTGGAGAGGGATTGAGGCAAAGGTCGATGTCATGGTAGATGAGTTCATGTTGGAGATGGTGGACAAGGAGGAGGAGGAGGAAGAAGAAGATATGGTAGACATTGTTAATGAATAAACCTTGGCTCTGAAACCATGTTAGATTGAATGGCGCAAGGACAGAGGATTCTCCTACTATATATAGATATAACCTTCTACGTTTAACACGAAGCATAAAATAAGTTCCATACCTGGAGTGTAATTACAATTTAGTTCTCATAGTTTCACATTTTTAATTGGTCCTTATAGTTTGTGCAAGGATTTTTACTTCAATTTAGTTCTTCAGTTTCCAAACTCGTTATAGACATTATAAATTTATTGTAGTGTTCTTTGGTTTGACTAATGTCTCTGCTGTACTTATAGGGCTGATAAATCGAGTATTTCAAGATTTCTTGGTGATTGTATTCATTGATGATATCTTGGTTTACTCCAAGACAGATGTTGAGTGTCACAATCCCCTTTAAGCATGACCGTGGCACTAAGCATGTTGAACATCTAAAGAAAGCATTGTTGTTGTTTGAGAGAATAAACTGTTTGCCAAATTCTCTAAATGTGAATTTTGGCTTCAGAATGTGATATTCCTTGATCATGTGGTATCCAAGCATGACATTGGGGTGGATCTAGTGAAGGTTGAAGCAGTAATAGGATGGACTCAACCAACTACAGTCACAGAGGTGATAAGTTTCCTGGGTTTAGCAAGATACTATAGACGATTTATTAAAGATTTTGTGAAAATTCCGACATAATACTCAATTAACTAGAAAGGGAAAAACATTTGAATGGAGTCGAGCTTGTAAAGGAAGTTTCCAGGAACTCAAGAAGAGATTGGTGACGACACCTACACTTACTGTACCTGATGGAACTGATAATCTGGTAATTTATGGTGATGCTTCTAAAAATGGTTTGGATTGCGTACGTATGCAAAATGGGAGAGTTATTGTTTATGCATCTCGACAGTTAAAAGATTATGAACACAACTATCCGACCCAAGATCTGGAGTTAGCTGCTCTGGTGTTTGTTTTGAAAATTTGGAGGCATTATCTGTATGGTGAAAAGATCTAAGTTCATACCGATCATAAAAACCTTAAATATCTATGCACATAAAAATAGTTAAATACGAGATACTGTCGATAGTTGGAATTGATGAAAGATTATGATATGGAAATTCTACATCATCTCGACAAAGCTAATGTAGTAGTCGATGCCTTGAATCATAAAACAACTCACTCATTTGCACTACTTACGAGACAAACTAAAATTCAAATGGAATTTGAACGAGTTCAAATAGTTATTTTAGTCAAAGAATCGAAGACTTAGTTAACTCTTATGACTATCCGCCCCAACGTTGCACTAACAAATCATTCAGGATCAGTAGAAAGATCCTTACCTTGCGAGAACCATTAATCAATCAGAGGCTAAGCGAGCCAAGAATTTCTTTGTAACAATTGATGGTAGTTTAAAGTGGCGGGATCGAACATGTGTACCAAATGATGTAGAGATTAAATGAAAGATTTTATCTAAAGCTCATGAGTCATCATACACTATGAATATAGGTGCCACAAAAATCTATCTGTAACGACCCGGGAAAGAAAGAAATATATATATATATATATATATATAATAAGAATAAAAAAACTCAGTCGTCGGAAAACCCGCGAGTTTTTTGGCGACCGCCGAGTTTCACGGAACCCACGCGAAACGACGACCACAGCACGCCCACCCTCAGCTCACGACACCCTGCAAAGTTTCAGAACACCTGCAAAGGGAGAAAAGAGAGAAGATTTCGAGAGAGAGAGAGAGATTTCGGACAAACGTCGGCGAGTGTCCAGTTTCTCCGACGAGCCCTCAAACCACCCTCAAACCAACACCAAACGACCTGTAACCACCATAAGAGGGATCCCTAACGAAAGCACAATAACTCAGGATGCATTTTGTGTTATTTCGTAAGCGTCGTCGTTGGTAACCGAGGTCGAAAAAATTAGGTTTCTTAATCGATTCTTAGATCTATGGCTTTTAGGAGCTTTTAGGCCGCAAAACTCCCAGAAAAGAAACAAGGACGACCAACAAAGAGAAAAGGGGAAGGAAGAGGACCGAAATCGGCAACGGAAACGCCGCGGGAAAGAGAGAGAAAGCTCGCCGGAAAATCGGCCGAAGTCGGGTAAGGAAGACGAGATCCACGGATCCGGGTCAACCCGAACCCAGAACCCGGGAGAGCCAGCCCGTTCCTCCCTTGGCCTCTGCCTTCGGCCCAGCCCAACTACAGCGGCCCAAACCTCAAACCAGCCTAGAAGCTACGGTTCAGTTGAACCAACCCAGACCAGACCCACGGTCCAGTTGAGCCGGCCTGCAAACCAAACTCCTGCGGCCCAGCCCAGTAAGCCGAGGCCCAACGACTAGTCTTGGCCCAGTAGCCTTCCACAGCCCACGACCCGAACCACGACTCGAACCGGGCTGCGACCCGCGCTTCGACCCGACACTGCCGCCCGACGTGGCTTCCTCTACTACTGCCACGTGTCACACAGCGGCGCAGGCAGTCCCTCGGTTCGGCTCGGCGCAAACGGCTCGGGCTCCCTCTAGCGATGCTCCAGTGGCTCCTCCAGCGGCTGTTCGGCTCGGCTCACCTGTTTTCAGCCCGGTTTCCACTGTTCCGACCCTCCCGAATCTGTTTTCGCCCCGATTAAGGTATCCGAGGCCGTTTCAGAGCCGTATTTCACATTTATTAAATTATAGGTAAATTAACTGTGAAGTACTAACGGAAAGTGGTGGATGGTGTGATAGGAAACAAACCCCGGGGACGTAGGGAGCAGCTCTCACGGAACGGGAGCTTACGTTTAGCGATTTAGGGAGTACTTCGACCAGGCCAACCAAGTAAGTGGCCTTACTATAGGACAGGCTAAATAAATTGTATGATGCTTGATGTTATGTGCCAGTATATACATATTTGGTTGAGTGACGCTTGATATGTTTGACGCACGTTGTGGCATTATGATGAGCATGATGATTGCATGATTTTTACCTTAATATGATGATGTTTTCCATATTGAGCATGTTAGATGATGATGAGTGCATATTGCATCATGTCGTTAGATCGACGTAGGACACAACCCTATGAGCATGAAAATGATAGTAATATAAATATCCATGAGTATGCGTTACCTAGAGTAACAAAGAGATGAGACTAGAGGGTTGTGTCAGAAGAGACATTACGATGGATTTAGAGAGACCTCATGCATTTTGTATGTTCATAAGCATAGGGCTACTTCCCCTAGAGATGATGGTTGCGGACGCGCACCTTACGATGAGCGCGAATGCGCACAGGTGCGAAAGCACACAGATGAGGGTGTTCATGAGGCGCATGACACTATGGGGTTCCGCTGACCTCTGGACGTCGCTACAGATTAGCTTGACCAGAGGGTCTAGGGGGTGTGCGAGCGCCCTGGGGATTCACACTCGCACGTGTGAGTCGTGTGTAGGGAAGTACTACACATCCAATTTGTCCGAGACTGGAGGCCACCCCTAAGATGATTAGAGATAGGTCCCTACTCATGATTGCATGTGTTTGCATTAGCATGGCCCCTATAGTGGGGTCACTTACTGAGTATTTCGGAAATACTCAGGCCGTGTGCCATATTATTTTTTTCAGGTAAAGGCAAGGCGCCCATGTACGGTTGACGGTGGCATCGTGATCAGAGACTGTGGCGCGTGCATAGGATAGTTGCATATTTAATTCCTAGTCTTGGTTAGGATAGGGCGTTTGCATTTCATTCACTTAGATTAACTAATTTGTAATCGTTTTATTTTATCTTTTTGAACTCCAGCACGATGTTTGAAACACGTAAGTCCGGCAGTGTTTTCCAATGTTTTAATGTATCCTGAAATTTTAAATTTTTCCGCTAATAAAGATGAGCATGCTTAGATTTTTATTCTGCATTAGAGATGAGCACGAGACGTTTGTGGCAACACTAGATATGTGAAAATTTAGGGTCGTTACACTATCAACATTTGAAAACATGTTTTTAGTGGCCTGAGATGAAGAAAGACGTTGTTGAATATGTGAGTAGGTGTCTAACTTGTCAATAAGTTAAGGCACCTAGACAGAAACCTTTGAATGTGCCCTAGTGGAAAGGGGAAGAAGTGACCATGAATTTTACTATATGTTTGCCTGAAACCCGGTCAGGAATTACAGTGATATGGGTTGTTGTGAACAAACTAACTAAGACAGCTCATTTTATACCGGGGAAGTCAACATATTTAGTTGATAAATTGGTGCAATTGTATTTAAAAGAAATTATACGCTTGCATGGTGTACTAGTTTCGGTTGTCTGAGATAAAGTACACGATTTACTTCTCGATTTTGGAAGAGTCTTTCACGAGACACTTGGTACACAACTGAAATTTAGTACAACATTTCATCCCCAAACACATGGGCAAACTGAGAGATTAAACTAGATTATTGAAGACAAGTTGCGTACTTGCATATTAGATTTTTAGAGGTAGCTGAGATAATCATCTATATTTGATAAGGGTAGTTACGAGGCAACTATTCAGATGACCAAGGCTTTATGGACCTACTGGGAATAGGTAGGCAACCAAAAGTTATGTCCACAATGGATGCTAACAACTAATGAGGCGATATAGAAAATTAGGAAGAGAAACCTAACTGCTCAAAGTCGTCAAAAGAGTTATGATGACATTAAAAGAAAATATCTGGAGATTATCGTGGGGGATCATGTATTTTTAACGATCGCATCTGTTCGTGACATATTGTGATTCGACACTTAGTCCATGTTTTATTGGACATTTCGAGGTTCTCAAAAGAGTTGGTCCAGTAGCTTGCAGATATGCATTACCATCAACATTGGATACAGTACACAACGTTTTTCATGTTTTGATGCTGCTGGAAGTATTACCCTTAATTTTCTTACCCTAATTAGTGACGTCACCACGTACATACTTTAAATCATATACACAAAAAAAACTTATAATAAATACTCTTAAAATAAAGGGATCAATTTACATATTCAATAAATAACTTAGTTTTTTAACCTTAAATAAAATGAAATAAAACACCTACTACCCTATCATGATCTATCCTGACTTCTATGGAGCTTTCACTGGCGTCCGCACTTGGGAGCTTTACCTTAAAATACTCGAGCCAATCCATTGTTAGGGTTAGCAATGCAATCACTTATATATATCATATTTGAAAATTTTGTGACCTCGATTTTTTCTCTTCTACAAGCTCAATTCTCACGTTACTCTATGATCACGTCCTAAATCAAATAAATAAATAAATAAGAGAATCAATGAAAATAGATTAAAAAAAAATGAACTCAAAGAGATGATATAAATAAAAAATAAAAAATAAAATCAGGAGGTTTTATGATAAACTCGAATATATTTAGTATATATATTTTAAAAAAAAGTCTTAAATAAAAACTGGACAAATAAAAAAAATACTGGCAAGTGATTAGAAAAGTACAACAATGAAGTATAAAATTAATTAGGTGTTAATGAATGTGTCTGTAGGTTTCCTACTGAGAAAATTAATTTATTAAAATAATTTTAATTAATTAGATTTTACTTTAAAATAAAATTAGAAAATTTCAATGTTACCCCCGACGCTCTTCTCTCTCTTCTGCAGACGCTGTTGCCCGTGACAACAACGAAGCAAGGCGGAAGGAGGGCGGTGGCAAGATCGTAGTTTCAAACTCTCGATTGTCCTTTTCAGTAAATTGTAAAAATCAACCTGACACGCAACCAACGCTCCAGAAAATTCAGCGAGTACCGGAGCGCCTATAAATCACCTCTCCAAGAAAAGAATCTTTGACACTGTTATCGGTCCAGAAATTTCTTCACCTCGTTTTCTCACTTCACCTTGCTGTGAAGTTCATCGTCAAATCCTGAGGCGGTCAATGCATTTGAGGTAAGCCACTTACTTATCGCCATTTTGTTTTTCCCCCATTACGACAGTTTCTATTTGGTTCCTGAGAAACTGCCGCGAAAATCTAGTGCTCTTTGTCTCATTTCTCAGTTTGTTGAACCTACGAGAACATGCATAAATGTTCGACTGTTTTTTTCTTCTTGCCGATTTTTTCGGTGTTGTGGTGTATTCTGACACGTGGTGATTTGATCGCTCGGATTTTTGTGCGAGTAAACAGGATTTGGAATAATTTTTCTTTTGTCGAATCGGATTTATGTCCATTGGCTTTGATATTTTATCGTAAATGTATTAAACTTTTGTTCTGTGATTTTCGAGATCATGCACATCTTGTTGTGAATGTATGATTCGATTATATTTGGATTTCTGGATTCGCATTAAGCTGTGTGATCCTATTTTGTTGGCTGTGGACTTGTGATCGATCAAGGAACAAAAGATGAAGATCTTATCTTAGCGAGCACTAGCAAGTAAGATATTTGCTTGTGCCGTTCGTCGTTCATTCGCCTTTATTTGTTCGTCTATACCAAATTTATACGAATCCTATTATTGTATTCTATCGCATCCATTGATTTTGGTCTTTTCTCATAGGAATGTTGCGATAACAGTGTAAGCACTACATGGATGAGTTTTTGCTTCAAATCGTGTTATTTTCTCTCTTACTGTAACGATTGTTGGTCGTATTTAAGACAATATGTAAGACAAGTACCAGAAGTGATGAGATAGAGGGAAAATGTGGAATGTTATGGATTTCTTTCTTTTCTGGAACATCGAACCCCATTGTACTAACTAGTAACTATGTATATAGTAAGTTTCTTCAGTTCTGAAGTTTGCAAGGAACGACGGTAGGGTAATGTAGGACGAAAGGAGTAAAGAAACTTAAAAACCAAATTATTTTACCTGGAGAAATAACTACGTGTGAATCAAGAAATGCTGTGTGATTCTATCCTCCTTCCCATGGCAGGATTTTTGTCTCTGACAATAAGTGAATTGAGATGAATATTATGAGGAAAAGGGAGTAATTACCTTTGAGGTTGGTGGAATCAACAATGGCACTTAATGCTGCTTCACCAGGCATTAGCTCTGGACTGATACGGCATTTATTACTTTCTTGCTCTTTTCTTTCTTTTCGTGAGGTTTTGTATATTTTCAGTTCTTGATCTTGTATAATCTTTTATATGTAATTTCCATTCTAATTTAATTGTTTAGTTTCATATAGAGCATTTTAGAGGAATTTATCCACAGCTAAATGATTCTGTATTAGAACCATATCACTCTCACGAGCCACAACTGTATTCCAACGGGCACTACCTCGCTGAAAAGTGAGAAGTTCAGGTCATACTATTAATTGAGTCAATGAGATATTCCTTCATGTCCTAATCACTCTGTGTTGCCTTCTTAATCAGGAGACCCACTAATCTCTGGTGATAGTGGGAATACGTTTGTTCTGGATATTGTGAATGATTCAAAGAGGGTATGGAAGTCAAGGATGTTGAAATGAGGGATCGCACCCTAACTCCAGCTAGGCTGTTCAGGGGTCTGTTGTGCTTACTGGTGCTTCTTTTAACAGCATTTATGATGTTAGTATTCTATGGTTTTATCAGTGCCATTTTTGTTCGAGTATTCAGCATACATTATAGTCGAAAAGCTACTTCCTTCTTCTTTGGTTCTTGGTTAGCTGTGTGGCCTTTTCTGTTTGAGAAAATTAACAAAACGAAAGTTATTTTTTCTGGAGAAATGGTCCCAGCAAGGGAGCGTGTCTTGATTATTGCAAACCATAGAACAGAAGTTGATTGGATGTACCTGTGGGATCTTGCAATACGAAAAGGACAACTAGGGTACATAAAGTATATACTCAAGAGCAGTTTGATGAAGCTACCAGTATTTGGCTGGGGATTTCACATATTAGAGTTCATCTCTGTGGAAAGAAAATGGGAGGTTGATGAATCAACAATGCGCCAAATGCTTTCAACTTTCAAGGATGACCATGATCCCTTATGGCTTGCCCTTTTCCCTGAAGGCACAGATTTCACGTAATTACTTGCACATCCCAGTTCCATTTTTCTTCCTTGCTTGGAAAAATATTACTATTGCCGTTATGTAATGGTATTTGTGCTTAGTATCTCCACCATTCAAGCCTTGCTTTTCTTGTTTATTCTGATAGAAACTCTCTAATAAGCTTCACGTTACTCTTTTCTGTTTTGTGTAGTGAACAGAAGCGCATTCGAAGTCAAAAGTATGCAGCCGAAAATGGTTTGCCCATCTTGAAAAACCTGTTGCTTCCCAAAACAAAGGGCTTCCATACGTGCGTACAGGATTTGAGGCAATGTCTAGATGCAGGTACTCTCCATCTCTGTCTTTTGCTGCTTAAAATGTTTCTTCCATCTCTTTCCCTAGTTTAGAGCATCGAAGTTGTTGAACTAAATACATGGTAGCTAAAATTTAGATACCCCAAAGGAACTGATATGGTGGTATGGTCCGTGGATTGCACCAATAGTTTCAAAAATTGGAAACAAAAGGAGATCTTACTTGTCAAGTATAGAATCTGAGGAGTTTCATTTTTTCTCATGTAGTTTATGATGTGACCATCGGTTACAAACATCGGTGCCCCTCTTTATTGGACAATGTCTTTGGTTTAGAACCTTCTGAAGTTCATATACACATCCAACGCATTCCTCTTGACAACATTCCAACTACAGAAAATGAAGTTGCCAATTGGCTAATGGACACATTCAGCAATAAGGACCAATTACTTGACAAATTTCATTCTCAAGGTCATTTTCCCCATGAAGGAACTGAAGGGGATCTCTCAACCATGAAGTGTCTTGTTTCCATCACCACTCTAATGGTCCTAACCTCCTTATCTACATACTTAACCTTTTTTTCATCCATCTGGTTCAAAATCTATGTATTATTCGCCTGTTCCTATCTGGCCTTCGCTACCCGTTTCAACATTCGACCAATGCCAATTTTCCGCCGTAAAAAATCGTCTTGAAACTTGATTGATCGAAGGGAGCGGATGTGTAGTATTAAAAAATGTATTACAAGACTATATAGACTACGGTTTAAATATGTAATATCAAAGGATATTATCTTCAATTTTGCATTAGTTGACCTCTCTCTTTCTTTACTATATGGAAAAATAATTCTGGCATCATGTGTCGGGGAACTAGTCGGACTTGATCTTGGAGCGAGTTTGGAATAGTATATATGTATTATCTATATTTATATACATATACATACAAATACTACTTTCAAAGGAAAAGTTGGGTTGTAGAAGTAGTTTTCGGGAAGAGAAAAGTTAAATAAATGCTTCTTCCAAGCATACTTTTGAAGGTATTTTTATAATGTTATTAAAATAGAGGTATTTTTATTATGATTATTTTTTTCTCTTGTCGTGTAGCTAAATATTGTAGTGCCTCCATAATGATGCCTTTAATTGATTCAAAGGAATTTTCTTTTTCTATACTATCTTTAGAAGTCGTCAGGCATATTCTAGCTACTTAATCATTCGAGAAGGTATGTATTTATGTTTAATCTACTTAAAGTAGAAAAGGACAAAGTTCAGAATTTGGAAGGGAAAATTTAAATCAATTCAACTTCTACTTTCTTGGTTTCAATAAAATCCCTTAGTTTAATTGCGACACCTCTAAATTAGTTAGATAATTTTCTTCTTCTTTTTTTTTTTAATTTTATTTTTAGATTACCATTTTAAAACTTGTTTTCTTACGTGGCCTGAAAAAAGGCCTTCTAAATCTTAAAACCTTGTTAAATGAAGTAGGAATTTTTTTTTTTTTTTTTTTTTTTTGAGACAAACTGAAATATATAGATTGCATAACAATGCACACAATTTAGATAAACATAAAAATGAATAATAATGCACACAATTTAGATAAACATAAAAATGAATATTGGCTAGATACTCTGCACAAAGTACTAGATATTCAGTACGTAGATATTCAGGAGAGAAAGTACGTTTTTAGATACTCTAGAGAAAGTATGCTTTCAAAGCACTAAGATATATATAAGTTTACTATATATATATATCTAGTTTTACAAAATATATCCATCTAATACATATATTGATTATCTATTACATATATCTCTGTCTATTAACCCTAAATAGTAGTTTACATGTGAATGTATGACTATTTTTCAATTTGAATAATTTGAATAATTTGAATAAGCTATAAATAATCATTCGGTCCACATAATTCAACAATTCTCACAACCGACCCTGGCAACTAAGAATTTTATTCTCAAACAACCATCAACATTTTAACTAACCATACCAATTGAGGTTGTAACAACCCTAAATTTCTACTTACCTCGAAAAGCTACCATCATCATGACGTAATCATTTTGTGCGAAAATAGGCGTTTAACTTCAGAACAAAGCATAAACTTACGTATTTGAAAACATCTTAAAACTGACACAACGAAATACGAAATGAAATAAATAAGTGTTAACATTAAAAACACCATATTCTAACCTAAGTCTAAGAAAATAAATAAGTACGACTACCTTATATATGTGTCATGGTTCTCAATTACAATGCGGTCATCACCAGTAGAGGGATACTTTTACTTGAAATAGAAGTACCATTGGGCTTGAGTATTTTAAAAAATTTGGCTTGAGTATTGTAAAAAATATTCAGTAAGTGATCCTACGATTGGGGTTCCAGGTAAACACACACAATTATGAGTATGACCTATCGTATCGATCTATATTCCTTAGGCGGTTATCCTAAACAGGCTAATTGAATGCGTATTTACTGTCCTAAACATGGTCTACACGTGCGAGTATGGACAATTGATCTTTGTGAAGCTAACTCGACAATTGATTTTCAAGTCGGTTTGATTTTCAACTTCAGCATTCCACTTCTTGAAGCAGGCAAACACATTTGACTCATGTTTCAGGAAATAAACCACTAAGTGATGGAACTCGAGATGATCCCTAAACGTCTGTATGCACTATTTCCAACCGCACTTTCTTCAATTCTCTAGTAACTTTTGTGAAGCTAATTCGTCTTTGTTTGTCCATAACGCAACTCTCACAAAGGCTCGTATCAACAGATTTCAGGCCTCCTAAAACTCATTTCACAGCCAACATCTTCATTCCTTTGACACTCATATGTTCAAGACTATCGTGTCATAAACTTGAATTGGAAGCACTCTCTCAGCAACTATGTTTATACACCCTACAGAGGTGTTAGAGTTCCAGATTTTGTGCCACGTGCTAATACCATGGCACCCTTCACAATCTTTCAGGATCTCTTCCCAAACTCTGATGCATAACTTGTGTTATCCAATTGACTAATAGCTATCTAGTGGAGTTCGTATGCTTACATCCCCTTCCCTTCAATCTCCAAGGATTTATTGTCACCAACATACACCTTCCCCAAAATTTTCTGATTTAAAATTTCGAAACAATTTCTTACTTGGAGATGAGTAAACGATGCACCTGAATCCAAAATCTAGGATTCAATCGGGCTGTCCACACTAAGAATTAAAGCATCGTCTTCGGTTGAATTTACAAAATCATCATCATCTCTAGATTTGCGATTCTACTTTCTCTCTAGTTTTTACATATTTTACAACACCTTCAATAAATTAAATGTTGTCTTCTCCTTAACAATGTTGAATGCCACGTTTCTGGACAGTGTCAATTGGATCAATGTTAAAGCTTGTCGATCCTTGAGCTTCCTAGTCATGTATCCATCTCCATCCTTAACAGGGGTTCATGAAGGTCTTTCTAGTACAGATAATTTTCAATCTACATCTTCCAGAAACCAGAATCAAATCCATCGAACTTCTCAATTCCAATCTTTGAACTTTCCATCTTTACAGATCGTGGTGAATCTTTGCTTAGCTCTAATACCAGTTATTAGGATCGCACAACAACACACGATCTAGATGAACACAAAGAATAAGAGAGAGAAAATACAAAAAAGAACATTTAACTAAAGATTTATATTGATGACTTCATATACATACATACTGTAATATAACCAAATGCATGAAAGTACGTTTTCAAAACTCTACCGAAAGGTATATATGGTTCATAATTTTAGCCGATATAATTATTCACTATATATAACTAACTATCTACCGTATATATCTCTCCCTACGAAAGAATATATACTAATGCGAAGGGAATAACACGAAAAATATATACAATACTAATAGCATAGAATCCAAAACTTAATAAACAATAACACTTTGAAGCATAAATCTCTATAACAATAAGTGAACACCAAAGTTTCCCAATTTTAAAATGAAATAATGCATTGAATTCAGACCAATATTTACCAAAACATGAAATAGTTACATAGGGTGTGTTATGATCCTTTGTAAAACCACTGTCCTAGCCCTTCTGATGTCTCTGCTGCATGTATCAGCCTGTACCCCCAAGTCCTCCACATTCTTCATGAACTTCCCCAATGTCTTCTTCATCTCTTCCACCCCAAGCTTCACGCCACCTTCCTCCTCTTCCATCGCTAAATCTGCTTTCTCAAACACTGATTCCATCTCCACTCTCAGCTTCTCAATAAGCACTCTTATGTTCTCCATGTCTTTAATGGCTACATATGTTCCCACTTGCATTGAGCTCATCACCTCCTTTTGCCCCCTCACTGCCGCCTCGTAGTTCTTCCATAGCGAGTCGATCCATTTCCCCATCGACCCCACCGGAATCGACGAAGCTGCTGCCATCGCCGCTGCAACCGGCGGAGCAGCCACCGCAGCTGCCACAATTGAGCATATCAAAACAGTGGCAAAAGTGGCTACAAAGATTATGTTAGACACCTTCCTCCAAGTACTCAATGACTTGAGCTTCTTGTCAAGCTTGTTCTTCCTAGTCTGTAGTTTCTCAAGCAATCCAATTTGTTGCCTAAAAACAGAGTTGAATATTTGGAAGAACTCATCTGTAAAAGGGTCACCAACACCCTTGAAATTCTTCAACTCTTGTAGAGTTTTGACATATCCATTTCCACCTTCAAAGTGTTGAATCGCCATTGAAACAAGAAGATGGCTATCACGAGCTCTTTTCAAACACTTCTCTAGCTCAGTACAGAAATCCAAAGACTGCAAACTATTCTCAAAATACTCCTCAACCAATTCAAACAACTCATGATTCTTCCATATATCTTTCTTGCAACCCAAAATTACTTTCACAACTTCTTGATTCATTTCCAACAAACACTCTGTAATTTCTTTAAGAGAATCAAAGGAAAGCGCTCTAACCTCAACGCCAACGGCGATCGTGTTAATGGCTTGGTGGGTACGAGATTGGAGCATGGAATCGAACGATTGTAGATCGGCATCGGCCTTGCAAGCCGCCTCATAAGAACTCAGCTCTGTTTTGTAAGCCCTTTTGGTGATATGGGCTCCCATAGGTGCTCAATGGAAAGAGGGTTTGGAGGGAAATTGAGAGAAATGTTGGAAGATTTCAAAAGGGGTTTGAGAAAAGTGAGAAAGGAAGAAGACCCAGAAAGGGATTGGAGAATGGAAAGCGATTGAGAGAGAAATCGATGAAGAAATAGAGGAGGGTTTTGGTTAAATAGGGACGCGGAAACACAGAAACTTGTTCAATTCACACGGAAAGTGTTCCTTAGAGCATAACACTTTCAAAAATTTGAAGACGGAGAATTGAGAGGCAAGAAAAGAGATTTTCAAAAGCGAGAGATAAGGGGGAGGCAGAAGCTTCTTGTGCTTAAACAGGTAGCCGCAAGCAAAGCAACCAAACCAAACCAAATGTGGTTATATTACGAGAGAGAGACTCCATTTTTGGGTCCCACTGTGGAGACTCTTTCCCTACTGCCCAATATGAAAAGAGATTGGAGATTCCATTCAAAATTATGGTCTTTTTATAGGTCACACCAAGGATTAACGACAGGGACGGTTAACAATGGCTCTGATGGGTAGTTTTGCTAGAATAGATGATAAACCAGGTTACTATCTTAGTAAAGGAGGCAGAGTAGGCTAGTGACATTGAGAAGCTCAACAAACCCTTGAAATAGCAAAAGCTAACTTGAGTAAAGCTGAGGGGAAGAGACAAACAATCGAGGCAGATTTAGCTCTCAGACGAGCTAAGACACGAGTAGAAGCTATCAATAGCGTACTTAGTTAATTAAGTGAAATAGAATACTCTTTTTATATATTTTATATGATATTTTTTTAATACATACGTTGTTTTTTAAAAATATTGTTACTATGATATTAAACTTTGGGATACATCTTAATTAATGTTTTTATCTAAATGATTAGTATGTTAATTTTTTTTTTTTTTTTCGTAAAATAAAGAAATGTGAGGGAAATAAAAGGGTGTAATGAATGATGGAAACGGCAGAAGAAAGTGTGTAATTAATAATTAATTAATTAATTAATTGCCTTTTCGCTTTCAACCAAGTTAATCGCTTTCTCCTCACGTCAGTCTGTGGCGCGTGCTATCCACGCGTTCCCATTCAGTTAAATGCCCGATTCTTGGGGATGTTAACGTCACCCATCACCCACTCCCTACGTCATCCCAAGCACACGTATATATATACACATACATGTGTATACACACATATACCTATACCTATACATATACATATACATATACATATACATATACATATATATATATATATACACACACGTATAAGAGTGCACAAATCGCCCTATCAATTCGAAGATCGTCATAATCAAATACTTAGAGAGTACAGAATTTTTAAAAATATAACCCAATTTTTAAATCTTTATAAAATTAAAACTATATCAGTATATACCAAATTCAAATCTAAATGATTAAGAAGGTTTGATTGCTTGCTTTTAGATTCAATTTTAATGATATTCGTGATTTCTCTTATTGTAAGACATTGTGTAGGAATTTGAGAGAAATTAGAGTAAGTTAAGAGCGTTTTTAATGTATAAAAAGATCACCAACATGTGTCAGTAGCTATTTGGATCGCTAAGTAAAGCCTCCACTCGAGCTAACAGTAACCAAAGCACGTTTAAATAGTAATATGCTTTAAGTATGGTTTTACCCATTGAAATGTCAATGAGTAGAATTTATGATAAATTCAGTAATTATGATTTACTTATTTGCTTATTAGCGGAGTAAAACACGAGTTTAATTGCGTATTATATTATTTGTATGTCGTTTATAATTGTACGATTGTGGTACTATGAGAAGATTATCGGTCAATCCTTAATGTGAAACTTGTCACTAGTGATGGAGACCACGTATATGAATCAATTAGTGCAGTACGTACGCTATATGGGTGTGGTTAGAGAGTCTCCGGTTATTTCTTAATTGTGATCTTGTCAAAGCAGGACAAAGGACCACATAGAGTCGACATACACAAGAGTTGCTCCCTCTTGTGTTACATTCACACTGTGAGGCTATTTGAGCTAGGCCGACTACCCTAGTAGTTATCTATGAGAGAGAACAAACTCCATGATAAGAGTCGAAAATACGATGACACACACTAAGACTAGAACACAATTATATAGATACCCTAAATTTAGCTACATCTTAACCTAGTTAGCAAGCTCTAAAAGACCAGCAAGCAAGAGAGAGCTTTTGTAACACCTGCTCATCGACAACGCGCTTAACAAGAGTTACCACCGACACCGAGAACAAACTCTGACAACCAATCATAAATTTTCAAACATTTCCCAAAACATTTCCATAAACATCAAGTAAAACATTTAAAACCAGTACTATTTAAAACATTAAACAACCCACGTAAATTTTAAACAGCGAAAGCATACCAGACATAGATTCTCAATAGTCTCTAGTCCGCTGGTATCATCTTCGGTTGGCCTCCATCATCTAAATCTGGAAAAAAGTTAAAATTATTTTGATGAGTAATTAAATTACCGAGTAAGTAAGTAGCTAACTTATATTTTATGAGTTATAACTAATCTCCCCAGTGTTTTATTTTAAGTTTTTTTTTACTGATTCTCTATGCTTATCTAGAATTTTTGGAGTTATATATAAACTCACTCTTGGTCAAATACGGCCCGTCTACTAATTTCTCTAGCGGCCTGTACATCTCATATACCAACGATCACAAGTATTCATTCTCTCTGACTTAGCACTCAAAGCGTTGGTCAGGAACTCCGCAGGAATTAGTAGACTACAATACTCATATAAATAAGCCATGACTCATCAATCTATAAGCATATCCTAGAGTCATAACCTTTCCGTTAACATGCATAGCATACTCACATCTGATATGTGCTTTCATATAATTATAATGTTCAACACATAGAATATTCCAATAATCATTTATAGCATGCTTACATCATAGGCAAGGAATCACAATACACAAATAGACATTCAATATCATCAAAGCAGATAGTAACATACTAAGCTGTTACTCACGTGTCTCGAACTCCTTACTTAGTTTCGAACTCCTTTTTCCTTGAGTGTACGTTTAATAGGGTATTTCAACACAACTTCTTCCAATTAGACCTATATTTCACAATTTTTAAGGTAATTATAGGTCAATATTGATAGAACATGTCAAAATGAGTCGGGACAAACCGGAAGCCAAAATAACGATGCACGTGCCCACACGCGCCCTCACTCTCTCTGTCAGCACATTTCACACGCCAGCCAATCACCCATCCTCACGCGCCCTGCGTGTATTTCACGCACCTCTTCTTCTTCCTTGTGATTTCCTGCAATTTTCCAACTTTCACATTTATTTCCGTTATGTCCTGAAGCCATATTCCACCTCTACAGCCCGTATTTCGTCCCGACTTCTTCTACAACTTAATAGATCTCCTTGTTAAGATTCTATCAAGCCCTATTTCATTAACTATTACTCAATATACACCAAGATACCAAGATTTGAAGGTTCGGTAATATAGATTTTGCGTTACCTTCGTATAAATTTAATACCAAGCTAGTAGCCATCAATAAGATAATGCATGAACATTCAAGTTGATCAAGATCATGACAACCTTATACACCTCGACAAAAACGACCAATTTAAATCGTTGATTAAGACAAGACATCACGATATCATGAAAAACATGTGAATCGAGACAAAATTCTTAATTAAAAAAAATTACAAGTTTCATTTAATATTTTTAATTAGTTATCACCCCGTGTGATTATGCGTCCAACTCATATAATTGTATGATATTTATCCTTCTATTAGGTTTAACATAGCTATCGTACTACAGTAGACAAATATCTTGTATTCATTTATTGTTCTTTCCATTTTCTTTGTAATTTGTTTGATTCTATAAATGATCGTAAATAGAAAATTTTAACAGCATTTAGATACAGTGGTACAAAAAGATTTCCTTAAAATTTCGTGAGCAGGCCACGGAATCATATACATGATTTCATTTCGTAGTTGACGTGACATAACTATACAATTAAAATTAACGTTAACCAAAGTGATATTGATAAACTTATAATGCATGAAGAAGCAATAGCCTCCGCCAATGCAATATCTTCAAACCCCATTCCAGTTTCCATTGCGAATCCAGTTCACCATCAAGCCTACACCCACAGCCACCAACGCAGACAACACCCCAATTCTCATCCTCCTCTTCATATTTGTTTTCGACCAATTTTCCTCGAGGAAGTCCCCGACGATCGCTCTGCTCGGTTTCACAATCGCATTCATCCATTCATTCGCCGCCTCTTCTCCGCTCTTCTCGAACACCGCCGTAGCGTCGACTTGGTGTAATTTCCACCCGAGCTCGTCTCGTAGCCGATGAAGTTTTTGAAATTGACATAATGCGAGTTTGCATGTATTGTCCTTAATTTCTTGAATCGCCAATTTAAGTACATCATCTTTATACAATTGTTTGCCGTTTTTCTCCGCTTTGAAGTACTTATCCAACTCCGGAGCACCGATCGCACGGCGAATTCCACGGCTATAGTCGGCGTTAGGAACGAACATCTCTCGAGCCTCGTCTACCAGCCCTTCTTCCACCATTTGATCGACTCGTTTTGCAATGTACTTATAAAGAACGGGAAGCAAAACAACAACCCAAATAAAGCAACAATCGAATCTCGAACGGAAATTCGTATTCGGATTCTCAACCAATGCTTCAATATAGTTATTCGATCCTCCGACAATGATTGGAAGACGTCCGCGTCCGATAATCTCGTAAATTGACCCTTCGACATAGCGACAATAGTCATCCACCGTCAAATCTGCCTCGGGATCCTCAATTACGCCGAGGAGATGGTGAGGAACGCCGTGGCGTTCCGAGTCAGTGATCTTGTTGGTGATTATGTCAAGGCCTTTGTAAAACTGAATCTTGTCGGAGTTGATGATCTCCGACGGGAAGTAAGCGGCCAGGTTGACGGAGAGTTTTGATTTTCCAGAAGCAGTACAGCCCATAACGAACACGACTTTGTGCTTCTTGTCCCCCATGTTCTTCATTCTCCCTTAAATATTAACAAAAAAACAATAATTAATTAATTATTCATCCAAAGTATTATCACGTATGCATGTAACGCATGCATGGAATTCGTAAAATAAAATGAAAATTATATTAAGAAATATTAGAGAATCAAAAAATAAACGGTTAACTATCCTTAACACAAACAACAACGAAGAACACTGAGAAACCTTAAATTTGAGACAGAACTCTAAAGGATGTCTCGTAGTTGACGTGAAATGAATCCATTATAATAAATTCCACTTTAAATAATAAACCTTTACTCGTTTTTGTTTGTTGGATTATTTGTTTTTTTTTTAGTAATTACCAAAAAATAATAAATTCCAACCAATCTACACGAAAAATACCGAAATCTGGAACATACATAAAAACCAGTATTTCATCAAACAAATTTCAACGTTTTGTAACCGAACATTTTTGTTTACATATGGTAACATAATAAATGAAGATTGATTAAGACTATACTATTAGTTTGTTGCGAATAAATTAATTAAAAGTGACATTATGTGAGTTATTCACGGGAAAAAGAAGAACGTATCTTTACAAAAGAAAAAGGAATTGCACACGGTGTGGTATTTACCCTATTAGCTCGGATGCTTAGTTTTGGTGTGGCAAGATTGTAGTTACGACAAAGAAAGTAGTGAACCAAACTTGATGGAACGGAGTTGTACCCCATGCATTCTTAGGAGACTGAGTAGCCTTAGCCTTGACCTCGGGCCAAGATTGAGGAGAGGGTGTGGGCTAACACGACCATCTATTCTTCTCTTTCTTCTTTCAATTTGTTGGATGATGAAAGTCCCACAACTAATTTAGGGAATGATCATGGGTTTATAATAAAAAAAATACTATCTCCATTGCTCTGAGACCTTTTGGGAAACCCAAACCAAAGTCACGACAGCTTATGCTCAAAATGGACAATATCATATTATTGTGGAGAGTCGTGTTCGTCTAACATGGTATCAGAGTCATGCCTTAAACTTAGTCGTGCCAATAGATTGGTAAATCCTCAAATGTCGAACAAAAGACTCCAAAAGAAAAAGGAGACGAACCTCGATTAACTCAATTAAGGTTGATAATTATTAAGAGAAACTATTTTGGTATTCGATCTTTTATATAAATTTTAACAAATCAACCCATCAACCACCCAATTCAACATGACTCGACTAATTCAACCTAACTCGATTAGGGCAATCTACTCTAGATGCAAGCACCCGACCCATTATCTCCAGCTTGGCCCAGACTCGAACAAACAAGCCATCAGCTCATGCTCACCCTAGTCACAATCTTCTCACGCTCGGCGTAGACATGAACGTGCGCCCCATTGCTCAAGCTTGAGCTAAAGCAAGCGCACAACCCAAGCATCTCCCCAAGCCGTCTAGTGCATGTGACTTCGTCAATTGGTTCACCAAGCCACAGTTCGTCATCAACTTAGCTCAATTGCCTCCTCTGTTCGTGTTTTCGAGTCATTTTTTGGCTTTTCCCTTAGCTTGACTTGGCATAATGATTCTAATTGGCATTTTGAACACTGTACTACTATTTTGGATAATCTAGGACCTATTTTGACATAATTAGAAGCGTTTCTGACCACAGGTTAGAGCCAAATTAGATCAATAAAAGAGATTAGATGAAGTTGGTATTTTGATTATGTCTATCTAAGATGCCGTGGAATGTCATAGGTGGAACCAAACTTCAATGAGCAGAATCAAACCAATATTGATTCAAGGAATTTAGTTATTTCGACTTAGGCCAACATGTGAACGAGGTTATTGTTGGAATGTCCTTGGACTAAGTTGGATGGATAGTATGATGTATAATTAACATTTAATTTGTGGATTATTTATTTGTTTTATTGACTCGTGTATATTGTGATACTATGATTACGTTATGCCGGATAAGACACTTGATTAACTATATAATAAGTACGAGGTTAAATAAATATTTATAATATACTTAATTAAAATTATTTTAATAATTTGACTTAATAAAAATAAATTAAGTAATAATAATTTCGATAACAATCCATTTTTTAATTTAATTTAACAAAAAAATATTAAATAATAAAATACTTATTTAGTTTAATTTATTTTAACAATAGTTAATTATCTAGATAATATAATAAATTTTTAGAAAATATTCAATAATATTTTTCAGATAATAATGGTAGGGGTGCAGAACGACAAACGTGAGTCACGAAACAGGAGATAGCTTCCCTTTACTCTGGTCCCTCCTCCACAGAAACGACGCAATGCCACAGTGAGTCGACCGAGCTGTCACTCACCATACCTACGTGGCGCTTTCTGATAGGCTACCTGGAAGGAAGGTGAAGTAAGTTTTTGACGTGGTGTGGATGACGCCGGTCCTCAGTGGAAGCTCGAAAGCGAAGGGATCCGAATTTGGCCCTGGAAAGCGTACGACGATAATTTCACAGAGGAAGAGAGAGAGAGAGAGAGAGAGAGGAGAGAGAGAGAGAGAGAGAGAGAAAGAGAAAGAGCTCTGAATCAAACCCATCTTCCTCCGTTCTCTCCCACTTTCTACACGCTTTCTTTCTTCCCAACCTCTGCTTCAGCTTTATCCTTTCGAGAATTGGTGTCTACTCGTTCGAATCCAGGCAAGCTTTAGTCTCCTCTCTGTTCTTTTGTTTTCTTTCTGCTGCGATCGGCTCCATTTCTGTTTCAGCTTGCTTTCATTTTCTTTTTTCATTCTCGATTGATTGATTGATTGATCCAGGGTTGGAGCTTCATTGATTTTGTGTTAGTGTTTTATGCGTGTCGAATGAAGCGTATCTTGATTACGCCTTGCATCATTAGGTATTGCTGCGTTGTTATGAGAACCTAATTGCTGTGGTTTTTTTTTTAATTGATTTTTTTTTTTTTTTTTTTTGTGATTTTTTATGGTGTTGGATAATGTTCTATGCGGATGTTTCTGATTTTTGTTTTCATTGCTTTGATCGCTCTACTCTTCTGCGTCGTCTATTTGACGATTGGAAAGTAATTAACGAGTTTACGCTTTGTTCTCTTCTGTTCTGTTCTGTTTGTTTGTTTTGTAATTGAGTTTGCTGGCACATGGCGCTGGATATCTAGTATTTGCTATCCCGATCAGTTATTGTGATCCAGTTGATTCTTGATTCGATGGCTATGCAACGATGTACTAGGAATAGATGTGGCATGCTGGCTGGAAAATGCGTGGAAATTTTTCTACGGAACTTTGGGGTTTGTTTTAGCAATTGTTACTGCAATATTCTTCTTTATTTAGGAATGTCGATTTTGCTTCTTCGATGGTGTTATTGTCATTCATAACTGATTTGAATGTTGTTAGACCTCTAGCCTTTGCTATTTCGATTTACGGTTTTTGAAATGGCAACCGATGATACATTTTTGTAATCTGCAGTGTTGTAATTTGATTTCAGTTCATTCGTTGTGTTGTTATATGGTACAGTTGAATTTATTGTTAATAACCACCCTGTACTGTCTTTGCTATTCAAATTTACTGCCTTTGAAGTGGCAGTTAAGAAGAAAAAAACGTTTTATCATCTGCAGTTTTATAATTTGATTGAGATTAGTGTAAATATTTAGTTGTTGGGTCTTGATATATGTACATATATATATATATATAGGAATTCTACTACTCAATTGGCTGAATTCTCAATTTTATCCAGTACCCATGTCTTCTACTTTTTGACAAAAAGCTTTTTGGAATACTTTGATCTGGCAGTGCTCCAAATTTGATATCCTATTTATACAGTACCCTGCAGGAACGATGATTAAGCTTTTTAAAGTGAAGGAAAAGCAGAGAGAGATCGCAAAAAACGCCGATGGAAAACCTCCTGTCAAGAAGCAAACTGCAGGAGAATTGCGTCTTCAAAAAGGTAGAGCCTAGTTACTTCATTTTCATTTTCATCTTCTGTGAACAACTTTTGCCTTGAAGCCATAAGTTCTGTGGTTTGTAGATTGTTAATGTTAGTTATGCTTTTGTTAGAGCTATTTTTCGGAAAACCTGTTTGGTTTGTTGTATTTATTGCATCCATAGTCTTCACTAATGTTCAGATCAGGTTTGTTTTATGGATTTTCTTAATTTTAAATATGATATTGCATGCAAGGCCATGAAGACATAGATCATCTTTTGATCCAGTCCCAGCTATCCTCATTCCTGGTGGAACTTCTATTTTAAATCTCCTATCAGTCTAGAATTTGCAATTGTCAGCTGAATGAGTTTAGTGATATCCTTGAGCGGGCCGTATCTTGTGTTATAATGCAGTCAAAGCTCTGGTTTCTTCATAGCTTCATCTTGAAGTACAATCTAGAAGTTTTTTATTTTTTTTATTATTATTATCATTTTTTTTTAACTATTTTAGTTTAGTAGTTATATGTATTAAAGAAAACTGGAATATCTTTTGTAACCTATGTGGCTTTGAGCAGATGCTTTTTATGTTCTTGAGTTTTGCTTTCTTTGCTTAGTGATATGTCTCTTATCCCATGTATGTAGATATAAATATGATATAAACATTAATCAATTTTCCATTCACTACGGAATAATATGGCTATGTGCTCGTGTTGTTTTAATTGTAGATATCAGTGAACTGAACCTGCCAAAAACGTGTAGTATATCCTTTCCTAATGGCAAGGATGAGTTGATGAACTTTGAGGTCACTATTCATCCTGATGAAGGATATTATCTGTAAGTAGTCTCTTGAAAATATTGTTTTTCAATTTAGTTGCAATATATGCTTCTTAAGTTGAAATGTACGTGTAAGACATTACACTTCGCGAATCCCAGACATGGATGGATGTCATATCATTTCCATCAATGAGGTATCAATAGAACTTTGCATTGGACTTGGTTCAAATGCATTTAAGCTGTGTATTGAAAAATTGCTTTTTTCAGGGTTTAATCATCATTTCTTTGTTAAGATATTTGTTCCTCCCTTCCACCCAGAGTAGCTGTTCCCTTGTAATGAACATTAAAAGTCCCTTGATTTTGTGTTAACAGAGGTGGTACATTTCTCTTCTCTTTCCAAGTTTCCCCTGTCTACCCTCACGAGCCACCAAAAGTGAAGTGCAAGACAAAGGTAACTACGCTGATCTTGTTCATTTGCTTTTGTGTTTTTTAATTATTCTGAAAGTAGGCTTATAGATAACATGTGTGACTTGCAGGTGTATCATCCTAATATCGACTTGGAAGGAAATGTTTGTCTCAATATTTTAAGAGAGGACTGGAAGCCCGTTCTGAATATCAACACTATAATATACGGATTATTTCATCTTTTCACGGTATTTATGATTGTACTAATTATATGCCTTCAAAATTAGGCTTAAAATCTATTAAAGTATTCAATTTTCATACTTATTTGTTTTAGTCCCTAAGTTTTCAATTGCTTTGTTTTAATCCTTACACGTCTTCAATCGTTTTGTTCTAGTTCTTTAACTTTGCATTAATTATGTCCAAGAAAGTGAACTTATTTTGGAACCTATGTAAAACTCGCTGCTTCAAACATTTATCTAGGTAAATGTTTACTCATAAGACTAAAATGGGTTTTATAGGAAGTTTAGGAACTGAAATAAAATATTACCAAAATGGAATAAGAACAAGTTCAAAGAATAAAATAAATTTGAACCTTGAAGTTGCTAACTTTTTATTTTTTCGATTTTTGCAGCAACCAAATCATGAAGACCCCCTCAACCACGATGCCGCTGCTGTTTTGAGGGATAACCCAAAGATGTTCGAATCCAATGTGCGAAGAGCCATGGCTGGAGGTTACGTGGGGCACACTTTCTTCACACGTTGCATGTAGATTCTACATGAATTGTAAAGCACCAGATACATTATTTGAAAGCACGGACTCGGCAAGGTTGTCGAACTTCTGTGGTAAGACGACGTGTTTAGAGGACTTTCTGATCATCATCGACGCAGCATGAAGTCGTTAGTGATGCAGGTGGAACTTTGTTGTGTGTTTGCAGTATTGGTTTCAAATGGAAGTTGGACTGGGAACTGGAACTCTTATCTGTGTATGTATTTCCTCTAATTTATGTTTAAAGACAGATTGTTCGAAGTATAAGGTATGTTTTTGGAGCCTCCCTTCTTTTTCTTTATCAGAGTCTCTACAACTATGGATGTAAATTTACTGAACGGAATCACTATGATTTATTTCCTTATATATTTCAAGTTTGTAAAACAAATCTCTGTTAGTTTCACTGTTTTTTTTGTCATCATCACAAGATTGGAAAGCTTTTATCATCTTTTATCTTTATTTTGTCAAACCCTTTATCTCAATGGCCACTCCGATCGTGTTGCTCCAATGATTGTGTAATTGAAAAGCTTTTTGGGCCAAGTGACAGAAATCTCAGGGAACCATTTAGTTAAATGGGAGGTAAAATTTAGTTCTTATCAAACTAAAGCTCTCACAAATAATGTCTAGGGTAAGAAGATTTTATCGAACTATAGAGATTATTTACAAGTTTCAAGTTTTATAGAGTCATTTTAGCAAGATGTTAGCAAATTTCGACCCTGAGGCCGAAACTAATACTGGAAGTAACACGAAACAGGGATTCTTTCTTTTCCCCCAAAGAACAAACTTTATAATAAAACCAGAAGAAGCTAAATATACAAGAAAAAATAATTGTGCAGTCTGTTTGAATTACTATGAACTGCTGTGGTGCTACCACATTCACAATGAATACTATAAAACTTACGGGAACCAAATATTGTAGCTGCAAATCTTCTCTGCCAAAACGAGGCGAAATCTCTCGCCTGGATCGAAAAAATGGCAGCAAAGAAGCAAGCGGAGTGTTTGTTGTCAGCGTTCCTTCATCGAACGACTTCTCGTCCCTTTGAGCTCCCATGGTGGCAGACAGCCTTTATAGTGAGAGTGAAGAAACAATGAAGACATTGAAACTTCCCGTTGATGCATTGAAATCGACGTGAAACAACCAAAAGTCGTTCGTAATCGTTTCTTTTCGTTGTCATATCCTTGGAAATTTGAGTCGTGTGGAACAGTCGAAGTCTTGAGAGCCTTGGGGAGCATGCAGTTACATAGATATCCTGCAACATAGAACGTAAACAGTGATTCTCAAGAATGAAAGGCTATAGACGCAGCATATCAGTTCAAAATTAAAGAAAAAATGAATTTTCTGCATATTGTTTGTGTACATTTGAGGGAAAAAGCATTCTTTACGCCAAGGGCATGGAAACCTCTCCCTATTAGGGGCATTTTAAAACCTTGAAAGAAGCCCAAAAGGAAAAGCTCAAAGAAGACAATATCTACCCTTGGACGGTTACAAATGGTATCAGAGTCGGACACCGAGTAGTGTGTCAGCGAGGTCTTTGTGCTCTCAAAGGGGGTGGATTGTGAGATTCTATATTTTCTTATAAGGGTGTGGAAACCAAACCTTTCCCTCCTAGAACGAAGCATAACCTCTCCCTAAAACGAAACATTCCTTATAAGTATGTAAACCTCTCCCTAGAACGAAACATTCCTTACAAGTATGTAAACCTCTCCCTAGTAGACATGGAGACCTCCTTTTACTAGAAGACACGGAGATCACTTTTTCGTAGTAGACGCGTTTTAAAACCTTGAAGGGAAGCTTAGGAAAAGCGAAAGAGGAGAGAAGTGAAAGCTATGTTGAGTTACCTATTCTGGCAAGCCGATTCACCCATTTGGGTATGTGTTTCCCAGTGAGCTTGTAGCAAATATCCTCACAAAAATGGTTGCAGTTCTTAACAATCAAATGGTACATATCGCCATTGTAATTGGCAGAATTACGCTCCATGAACTCTCGAAATTGAACAGGATCCAAGCACGTGGTACCCATCAAAATTGACTTCCTAAACTTAAACCCCGGACAACATCGAGGCTCAACCTCAAACACACCACTCGTCGGATACTCATGAGCTCCAAACGCATATTCCACACCATGAACTGTAAAAGCACATAAAAAACACACACACAATCAGGAACAACAACAACAACAATCATTCATCGAAACAACACACGATTCAAGAACAACCCAACAAACCTTGAATCCCAGAATGATATATGCCAACCCCTGCCCAGTAAACACAACCATTCACAGTCGTCAAGTCATACACATTCAGATAAACTGGAGTGTTCCCTGGACCATATCTCGATGCCCTTTTCGAAAAGATGCAAAAGTGAGAGCTCGATTCGCCCCTCAAATGGAGAGGTATCATACAATTCCATCCCTTCTCTGATATATACTTCATGTAGTCTCAATCTGTACAATAAGGACTCAAATTTTTAGACACATTCATGAAAAACAATGGCTGAATCAAGAGCTAAACATCACAAACATCCCAGAAATGAGATCTATTTACAGAGCAGAGAAACCAAACCTTGGAACAGAGGGCAGCCGGTTTCCGGTGACCGGAAGTGGGAGAGAGGCAATATAAATGAAGAAGAAATTTTCCTTTGCTTTTCAAGATTCTTTGCTTTAGAAGAAAGATGGGTTTTGCATTTTGGGAAGAAGCATTAATGGGCAGAGGCCATTTATGCTTTTTCCGGCGAGAGAGAGCGGCGGAGAGCGGAAATGGAAGGCGGAAAGGTGGGAGAGAAGGAGAAGAGGGCAGAGAGAAATGGGAAATGGTGGTGTGTGAGGGAGGAGAGTGAAAGGCAAGAAAGGAAAATGAGAGGAAAAAGAGGAAAACGTAGAAAGAAAAGAAAAGAATGTCTGAGAAATTGGGAACTAAATAAAAGATGGAACCTATGAAACGAAACTCTGTCGTTCTTCCATTTCACAGTTTGACTGTCTCACTTTTTAAACTGAATCAATTTCATCAAATTTCCCTTTTCAATTCTTTACTCCCCATTTTGTTCATTTATTCATTTACTTTTAGGACGGAGCGTATTAATAAATTGAGCTATGTTCACGTTGTTTTATTCCGAACCATTTTAATGATTTAGTTACTAAATTTTGATCATGTTTGAACTCGAACATAGTTTAAAAAGAAAAAGAAGAAGGATGAGGATGGAGAAAGAGATGTGCAATTCTCTGTTTTGTTCAAACTCACAATTTAAAAGATCAAAATTCACATGCTTTTCCTTTTTTCTCTTTTCTTTTTCTTAATATTTTATTTATTTTTTTTACAGATATATTAATTTAATTTAATATTGTGTACGATCCTTCCGCTCCCCAAATAATTTCGATGACCAATTTAGAGATGTCTATTTTATTTAGGAGTCCTGATAGTGCGGAATGTGAGAGGGAATATTTTTTACCTATTAGAATAAATGGAGTTGGGGACGAGATTATATTTCTCGTTTATTTTCGGAGCATATTAATATATTGTAATATTTAAATTGAAGTTAAATTTTTTTAATAGTTAAAGACTATAGCATAATATTAAATTTTGAATTTTTAGAAATTTTTACAAAAGATTATATTAAAAAAACGAAAAATTTTAAAATTATAATTTTTAAAAGAATAATAAATGAGGAAATTTAGGTCCACCAAAATAAATGAAATTTTTACATGGATAGAAAATTTTTAGTTTCACAAAATTAAAATAATAAAAAAATATTATTTCATAAAATTTTTAAATCTATTTTCCAGAACTTAAAAAAAATAAAATGTTTCCTTCAATAAACTAAAAAAGATATTTCTTTCCAAAATTTAATTGATAATAATATAATCAACATTTAAATTGTAATAAATGGGTGAAAATTGATTGAGAATAAAATATATACTTATTAATTTTTAGTGAAAAATATATTAACTAATAGTAATAAATAAATTAATGAACAAAATGATATTTTAAGTATAGCCCACTCACTGTTTATCCCTTATCCCATTTAACATATTGGGCCACTCACGACTTTTCACATATTTCTTGAGACCATACCCGCAAGCCCACATTCGTAAGCCCAATTTCACATAGCCCGCATCCATAAGCCTGTAAGCCCACAAGCCCACAAGCCTGTAAGCCTGTAAGCCCACAAGCCCACAAGCCTGTAAGCCTGTAAGCCCACAAGCCCACAAGCCCACAAGCCTGTAAGCCTGTAAGCCTGTAAGCCCACAAGCCCACAAACTTATGTGTGCCCCACCATTATAGGAAAAGACGATGTATTCATTTTGTCTCACTTTTTGAATGAATTTTTAGATTACACTAAAAACTTGAGTGTAATTGATGTATCATAAAACTATATAAAAATAGTGGTAAAAAGAAGCAGTGTGACTCATTTTCATACAAAAAAAAACATCATTTATAGTAGTCATAATATCAAATGTAGTGTTATTTTTTGTTCGTCATGTTGTGCCTTTCAAGACTAGGTATCAACACGGGCTATTAGAATTGGTAAACAATTGAATGATCTATACTACTTGTAATTACGTGAGAGGAACAACCCAACCCTATACCCATGTCATTCCATAGTTCCTCCCATGAATATATGATTTGGTTACCTCATTTGAAAATTATGTTGCCAAATTTATTTTAAGGATTCCAACTATATAATTTACAAGTTAATTTGTCAAACATACTCTGTGTATCTTTTTTGTCATAATTCAAAATAAAAGTTTTATCCATTTTTATTTGATTTACAGTGATATATGAGGATTAATTGTTCCAAATATTTTTGGTACCGTTGGTTCCTCACATTAATTGATAACATTAATTGATGATTATTCCCTCTCAAATAAAAAAAACCAAAACCAGATGTTAGTGATATTATTTAGACCCAATTTGTAGATTTATGATTACTTCAATAAAACATTATCTTCATATTTTCAAACATAAGACTATTTATTATTCGGGATTCTTTGTGTATTATTACACACCACATCAAATTGGAGTGACCGAAAGAAATAAACTATTCATTTGTACCGTCGAAAACATTTGATCTTAGTTTGATTTTATTAAGAATTAAAATAAAAGATGTAAATTGAATACGATTGAGACCTAGAAACATGACATACAAGTCGGAAGCTTCCTATGTCTACTTTGGATATGGAACTTCCTTCCCAAGATTTGAAATTTTTTTGTTGGCGTCTTTTACCGGAAGATCCTCCAAGAATTTGAGAGGAAGAGGTTGAGAGAATTCTGAATTGCGTGGAATCCATCGTCCTTTGGTAGATTTTTGTCAAATCTAGAATAATATATTATATGTTAAATATAATATTTTATTTAAATCATATTTAAACATTATAAGATATTCTAATATATATCTTATCAATTTGAAACTCATTCAATTTCTAGATACATATATATACTAGGCTCACCTGAACTCTAACTCAAGCTATTGGGTGACTAGCCCGCGTAGACATGTGAGGTGTGTGATGAGTGAGTTGTTTTTCCTCGTTTGACTTTGTTTGTTAGTATTTCGATCTAATTTTGAAATCCTATTTTCTCCATTTAGGATCAACTTGAAGAATTTTAAAAAATTAAGTGCTTCAAACAAACGGAAATTGATCAAGCAGTACTTATAGGAATCGATAAGATATAGCCACTCTGGAGTTTTATATCCCGATATTACAATATATATTCTTCCTCACTTTTTTTTTTCTTCATGTTCTTCGTTTAAAATTGAATGTATAAGCTGTGCAATTCAAACCCGGTAAAAACCAGATATGTGGGTTTTGATGTTGCAATTGATGGGTTGAGGTTTGGGTAAAGAGATAAGGAGGACAAGGGCAACCACATGACTTTGCAGCAGTCAACGAGGATGACATTAAAGGAATTTGTACGGGGATGCGTGCAATTTTCACTTTCATTCCGTTGCCATCCATGAATTGAGCATCTGCTCGAAAGAGAATCATTTGTAATATAGAATGATCTTTTCGAAATTTTTCTAGAATGTATAGGAATAAGGATAAAACATGTTTAAAAGTGATGTTCGTCTAGCAATAGTAACCGAACATCAAGACGTTGGGTGAGTAAAGTATCGACTCGCACTATTATAATTTCCTTTTTTAAGCGTATGAGATTGATGCTAGATTAAAATAAAACCATATAGATAGCAACACATCAACATTATAAAATAATAATTAACATAAAAAAATATTATTAATATTTTCATCCATAAATCCATATGATATGACATGTATTTATGACGTTGACCGTTGAAAAAAAAGAAAAGGATGTATTGCTTTCAAACTATAGAGAAGAAAATTCAAAAACGAAAAGGACTTTAATGAAAATTATTTACGAGTGACCTAATATGTTTTGTCCATTCTTAATAATTGTGAGAACCTTTTAGAAAATTATGTTTTAATTTTTTTTTTAAATAATTTTTTGAATGTTTAAGTTTGATTATAACATTAAAAAAAAAAAAAAAAAGCTTGATAAGACAAAAGATTTTTCGATCAACCTGAATTGTACCAATTTCACATGCATTTTATCGAAAAAGAAAACAAAAGATTTTTGAATTAAAATGAGTAGAAATTTAGAGTAAAAAAGAAAAAAAATCCTCACCAAAACCCTAGTGGTCTCGAGTTGTAGTAGTACGATTTTGGGTATTTTATGAAGTTTCAACAAAATATAACTCAGTCACTCTTTTTAGGGATTTGGTTGATTCTTGTCTATGATAAAGAATCAAATATGTACTATGTTAAACAGTAATGAAGGTCAAATATCATACAAGATATTTGCATATAATAAATGGTCAAATATGATACATATGGTAAACCATAATTCAAGGTTAAATATCCTTAACTTACTCGTATAATTTTTAGACTGATCCAAAATAGATGGATCGAAAATCATATGGGTTGAAGACCCAATGTCCAAAAATCAATTAGCAGCCTCAGGTCTAGTAATAAAACAGGACATGTGGAAAGCTTCAACAAGGTGAGTTTGAGCAGAATCAGTTCGAACATACCGTTGGTTGCAGCGGTCAGCATAATGGCCCTTTGTGTGACATATTTGGTAGCGAGGTGGTTGACGACCCTAACTCGAGTGGGTTTATTCTCAATTGGAAGAATTGTTGCTGCGGAAATGAGAATGATCTTTCTGGTTGCTAAAGGAAGCAGGATGACTTCCATGGGTTCGACCAAAATTAGTGGCTGTGAATGTCGTAGAAATGGAGTTAGAAGACTCAATGTAGCGTTGGAACAACTTAAAACTTTTAGCTTTAGAGACTAAATCTACAAAATAGGGGAGAGGTGTGAGAGTCATTTAAGTGTAGAAAAGATTGAAAAATCCATGCCAAGTCCACGAAGGAACCAATTCACTTTATCAATGTTCTCGATAGGCCTGCCACTGACATGAAGCTTGGTCACAGATTATTTTGAAGGTATGAACATATTCAGAAAACAGGTTTGGTGCTGTGTTTCATCAGCTACAAGTCATTCTTGAGTTTTGATTCACGGGCTTTCGAATGATGGTTGAACATAGTCTCCAACGCGAGCCAAGCGTCACGGATGGTGGAGAGACCAACGATGATAGCAATGACTTCCTCGGTGAGAGAGGAGAGTAAAAGGCAGAGAATTTATTGATCGGCTGCTTTTCACACCAAATATTTGGTGGTGAGTGTAGAGGAGGTTGCTATTTCAAAGAGGAGTGGTGAAACCAGATATCCATCAACTTAGCCTAACATGTCTTCACTCTCAAGTAGAGGGAAATTTAGCTTTTCCAAAGAAGATAATTGAAGGAAGCAAGTTTGACAATGATCATATGAATTAGAGTTGAAAGGAAGAAGATGAGAAGAAGATTCGGAATCCATAGAGAAAGAGGATCGGGGTTGTTAAACCAAAGGAGCTCTGATATCATGAGAGTATTTGCAAAAACCACTCAACCTGAATGGAGGTGAAAGTTGTCTATTTATAATTATTTAAAGAATCAAATAAATTACAAATGAAATGAACATAGCAATAAATGGATACACGATATAGCATATGATCAAGGGCAATAAATGGATACAAGCTATTAGCCTATGATCAAGAGTGAAATATGATACACATGATAAACAGTAATGGTAGCTAATTACCCTCAAAGACTCATGTTCGCATGAAATCTAACACATAGACCATCCTAAATTAGAGAATAGTTTTTCAAAGTTCAAACTTGAAACTGATGTCCAGGGCACACCTAGGTTGACTTGGATTTTAAAAGACAAAATCAAACTTTCATTAAGGATAAATGGGTGACACCAACTTAAGCTAATCAAATAAGTATGATGGTATATGTTGTGGCCCCTACATGCACCATGTTGTTTGTGCTATGTGTATATGTTCTATGTAATGACATATGATGTTACGATATGCATGCATGTGATAACCATTACGCCATGTTGTAAATGAAATGAATTACTATGTACGTCATATTATCTATTGCTACGTAAAGTTATGTGATGGAACATATGGTGATTGCCATGTATTCATGATGCATATGTGAAATATGTCATGGATGAGAGGAGAAAGGAAAGGAGATTAATGTTATGTTATGTTATGAATGAAAATCATGGGACCTCATGCATGCATGTATATCATGTGCATCGGGATACTTTCCTGTTATGTTATGCTAGTACGGACGTGTACCTTTAGTATTTATGTTCACCATGATATCATGCAGGCCTTTCCTTTTTTGTGGCATCCGGTGACGTGTAATACGTTGTGTCCAACCAAGCTACGCCCAGGGGTACGTATACGAGCCCACCTAGCGAGTCCATGGGCACATGCGTGAATTGTGTGGGGAAGTACCACACATCCAACTCTGTCTGGAACTGCAAAGAGTCCAAGGCCATTGTTACGATTTTAAAGGATATGTCTCAGTCATGTTATGTGCGTGGATGCATTACTAACCTCAAAGTGGGGTGACTTACAGAGTATTTTTAGAAACTCTACTTCTCCTTGGACTAGATTGGATGAAATTGAGTGTTATATGAATGACACATATTTTGTGGCTTATCTACATGTTATTTTCTAATGTTATGATTATGATATGTTTATGAAAGTAATGTTACACATATTCTTCTACTGTGTCAGCTCAAGTATGTTATGATACCATGTTCATAATTATGCCTATGAGACATTGATGAGCCATGTATGATGATAATAAAAGTTATGCTAAGTGTCATGGTTATATTTGTCCAAGGTGTGTTGCCCATGACCACATGCCCATTGCATTCCAAATCCCTTGTGTTGTATCACTATACTACTTTCCTTTACCGTTTTCAAGACGTATAGCTTCTTTTTGTATTTTCTAAGTGTATGACATTTCGACATAATTACGTCTACACTTGATAGACCTGAAATGCCTTAGAGTGTACTATTAGAAGGATGCAAATAGTCATCAATTCTTCATACACGGAGTTATATGCTATCTAAGCCGCTGTGTTGTATTATTTGTTTGCTAGCTTATAACATTGTTTTCTTCATTTCTCTCAGTCTTGCTTTTCAAACTCTCTTCTTCTAGAACTTTTCTCTACTCCCCTAAAAATTTCTTCTTAAAACGAGGTCAAAGGCTTTAGTATACGTCGTCCAGCCAAAGGTGACATGATTTCAAGTTGGCTGCGTCACTCAGGGGTGAGAGTGAGTATTGCACAATTGCTGGCAAACATTCTGTAAGAGTGTGATCGTGACACCATATACATGTATGCATGTCTCATAGAGAAATTATGTCCTGAAAAGAATGGAAGTATGATATGCATCATAATCATGTACCATGATTTGAAAATATAGGACCTCATACATGTATATCACGAGCACGAGATACTTCCTTAGTATGTATTGTACGAACATGTACACCATGATATGACACACACTCTTTTTTATCGTTAGTTTTCGATAGTGTGAACGTACGCTAACCCATAATAAGACCTAAGGGGTACGCATACGAGCTTGCCTAATGGGTTCATGCATGTATATGTGATATCATCATAGTTAAATCATCATAGTTAGATTTACATGTAAGTTAGTCTTTATATGTTACAACGTAATAGCATCTATTTATTTGATAAATGATATTATTAAAAAAAAAAATCAGTTTTTGAACTGTATTGTAATTTATCATTATTTACTTTTTGGTCATTTTTTTAAAAGATGGATAATATAGTACTTATTCAACTGAGTTAGAAAAACATTTTCTTTCCTAAAATCATTCAAATTTCTCCTTTTCAAAAAAAAAAAAAAAAAAAAAAAAAAACTTTTGAAATTTCAAAGATAGGGATTGTTGCTTCTTCTAGCTTACTCCAAAATTAGGGCTAAGTTAAATGAACTAAACAAAACTATTTCACTTTATTAGACTTCCGTCTCAAATAGATTTCTTAATTAAACATAAAAGCAGTAACTAATCCCAACATTGACGTATTGAACAAACTCGTTTTCTATGTGTACGTATGTGTGTATATATCATATTAATAACAAATATTATAGTAATTAAGCTAGATATCTGAGTGAAAGATTCACCCAATAAAAAAAGCTCACACATAGATCTCAATTAATGACAGACGTGTATTTCTAATACACTTGTGATATTGAGATATGTTGATAGACATCATTGACTCCTTACCTGATTTAATCGTGATATAATTAAAATTATAGTATTGTTGGAGTTTCTGACTTAGTATGCAGTATGCAAAGTTATTGTTAACTAATAGATAGTAGTTTTCTTTTTATTTTCAAATAGATAATTTGGAGGGGTTAGATTTGTTTTTTTTATTCTGTTTGTTTGTTATTCTGTTTTGTAAGGCTTTATAAAAGCCTAGTTATACTGGAGTAAACATAATTGGTTCCCTTTATTTGGTATTAGAGCCCAGCCAGTAAGGACCTGAAACAAGAAATACACAAATTGAGTGTTTGAGAGGAAAAACACGAAACAAATGGAAAGTGATTAAGGAAGCTTTGCTACACCATGTGTTCCTAAATTCGATGGAGACTACGAGCATTGGAGTTTGGTCATGGAAAATCTCTTGGTTCCAAGGAATATTGGAGTGATATTCAATTTGGTTTTGAGGAACCAAAAGGAAATGAAGTACTAAGCGCAGCCCAGCAAAAGGAAATCGATGAAGCAAGGCTCAAAGATCTCAAAGCAAATAATTATCTCTTTCAATCCATTGATAAGAGTATTCTGAAAACTATCATTCAAAAGGATACTACCAAGCAATTGTGGGATTCAATGAAACTCAAGTATCAAGAAAATGCTAGAGTGAAGCAAGCCAGCTACAACGACTTTGCAGAACATTCGAAACCTTAGAGATGAAAGCAGGAGAAGGTGTTTCTGAGTATTTTACAAGAGTTATGTCTACTGCTAATGACATGAGGAATTGTGGAGAAGATATGTCGGAGGTCAAAAATGTTGAGAAAATACTTCGAAGTCTTACCGATAAATTCAACTTCGTAGTATGCTCAATTGAAGAATCCAAGGACATTTAACAATCGATGAATTGCAGCAAATCTATTCAAATCATAATTTGTCAGGTTGGGAAGCAACAACCACCAAAATTTTCAAAGAAAAGCAAATGGAGAGCATCAAACAAATGCTAATACTTGTAGATGATTTTTCTCACCAGACATGAATTTATTTTCTTGCAAATAAATTAGAAGCTTTTGAAATATTCAAAAACTTCAAAAATCTTGTTGAAAATGAAGCAAAAACAGTCATACATGGACTCAGAACTCACTGGGGAGAGAATTTACATCAAATGAATTCAATAAGTTCTGCAAAGATAACGGGATCAAGCGACAACTAACAGCTGCTTGCATTCCCCAGCAAAACGGAGTTGCAGAAAGAAGGAACCGGACCATCATGAACATGGTACGAAGTTTTTTATCTGAGAAAGAGATGTCGAAGAAGTTGTGGCCCGAAGCAGCTAGATGGACAACTCATGTTCTGAATCGCAGTACACAAAGGCAATCAAGGACATAGTTTCTGAGGAGAAGTGGTCGGGCATAAAACCAAATGTGGAATACTTTTAGAGTATTTGATTCAATTGCACATGTCCATATTCTCGAACAGAAGAGAACCAAACTTGATGATCAAAGTCTCAAATGCGTCTTACTTGGTAGTGATGAATCTAAGGCCTATCGCCTGTATGATCCAGCAACAAAGAAGATAATTGTGAGCAGGGATGTCATATTTGAAGGTGCAAAATGGGATTGGAATTCAAGTACAAAAAATGTAAAGTAGGATGTGTTGGCTTGGGGAGATGATGAGAATATTGCTGCAGAAGAAAGAATCGGAAGGAGGAGAGACTGATGGAGAAGGAGATTCAAATGAAGAAGCAAATGACAAGTTAGAAGAAATCCAAGAAATGGATGAATCTTCCCAGAGTTGCCACACCAAACAAAACAAAGGAGAGAGCCATTTGGATGTGCAATTATGAAACAGGTGAACACCTATTTGAAGAAGAAGAAGTCGAGGAGGTGTTTGCTTTTCACATCTCTAATGATGATCCTGTGAACTTTGAAGAAGTGTAAAGGAAAAGAAGTGGTAGGAGGCTATGAAGCTTGAAATTCAAGCTATTGAAAGAAATCAGACATGGGAGCTTGTGACATTGCCGCATCAAATAAAGAAGATCGGTGTGAAGTTGGTCTTTAAGACGAAACTGAATGAAGAAGGCAAAGTAGACAAATGTAAAGCGAGACTCATCGCTAAGGGATACTCGCAAAAGGCTGGAGTAGATTACAATGAAGTTTATGCACCAGTAGCTCGATGGGATATAATCAGAATTCTGGTGGCAGTAGCAGCTCAACGTGGATGGTGCATCTATCAACTTGACGTCAAAAGTGCTTTTCTATACGGTGAATTAAACGAGGAGGTATATGTTGATCAGCCTGAAGGTTTTGTCAAAAAGGGAGAAGAGAACAAGGTTTATCGACTGAGGAAAGCTCTCTACGGCCTGAAACAAGCACCGAGGGCTTGATTCAGCAAAATCGAGAGCTATTTGAAGAAGGAATGATTTGAAAAAAGTAATTATGATCTTGAAGAGAATTGGAAGAAAATTGTTGTTGGTTTGCCTCTACGTTGATGATTTGATTTACACAAGAGATGATGAGAATATGTGCAAATGTTTCAAGTTATCAATGCAACAGGAGTTTGAGATGACAGACTTAGGAAAAATGAAGTTCTTCCTTGGAGTTGAAGTTTATCAAAACGAAGAGGAATTCATTTATGCCAAAAGAAGTATGCTAAGAAAGTATTGGAAAGGTTCAATATGTCGAATTGTAATGCTGTAAAGAATCCGATAGCCCCTGGCACCTTCTTGTCAAAGTCAGGCAGCAAAAGTATCGATGCAACATTGTACAAACAACTAGTAGGATGCTTAATGTACCTTACAGTAACTCGTCCCGACTTAATGTTTGTGGTTTGCTTGATTTCTCGTTATATGGCTGATCCAAAGAACATATGTTGATTGCTAAAAGGGTACTGAGATATTTAAAAGGCACATTAGATGTTGGAGTTTATTACAAATGGAGTAAGGATGTAAATATTTTGGGATACACAGACAGTGATTATGCGCGAGATATTGACGACGGGAAGAGCACTTCAGACTATGTTTTCTTTCTAAATGGAGCTCCAATATGTTGGAGTTCAAGGAAGCAAGAAATTGTTACACTATCATCTACAGAAGCTGAATATGTAGCTACCACTACAAGTGCACGTCATGGTGTTTGGCTTAAGGGAATTCTGAAGGAGCTAGGTGTTCTAAGCAGCGAGTGCATAGATATCATGTGTGACAGTAGTTCACCAATCAAATTGTCTACGAACCCAGTTATGCATCGAAGGACAAAACATATTGATGCCAGGTATCATTACTTGCGTAATTTGTCAATTAATGGGACTGTAAGGTTAGTGTTTTGCGGAACTGAAGATTAAGTGACAGACATAATGACTAAACCAATTAAGCTAGATCAATTTTGTAAAATTCAGAGGCATGCTTGGAGTTCAAAAACTTGAGTAAACTAATGTTGTTTCATTCAGTATACTTCAATTTACGGGGAGGAATTTGTTGGAGTTTCTGACTTGGTCTGCAAGGTTATAGCTAATTAATAGACGGTAGCTTTCTATTTGTTTTCAAATAGCTCATTTGTCCGAGTTTGATTTGTTTTTTTATTCTGTTCGTTTGTTATTCTGTTTTGTAAAGCTTTATAAAAGTTGTAGTAATTAGTTTCCTTTTTAAGCATAGTTTTAACTTTAAATTATATTTTCTTTTACTTCGAATAAAAATATTACATTTACGTATCGAAGTTAATCACTTTTAGTCAAAAGATAAAAGTATAGAAATTAAATAGTAACGAGGAGAAGGTGATTGAAAACCTAGACCATACAATCAAATGTGGTGCGGATTTCATTGTCCTTCTCCATCTCATATAATTTCAAAATTTTAATAATAAAATAATACTCGCTAAACAAAAATAAAATTATAACCTTGAACTCAAAAATCTTCGATTTTAATATTAATATAAATTTTAAAAATTAAATATTTTGAAAAGCTTTTTACGAGATCTCCTTCCTTATTCGTGGGAATGATTATTTATTTATTTATTTTTATCTAATTCCTATGAATTAAATGAACATCATAGTATGCTACTCAGATCGTTATCTATATAAGAGACGCCCCCACCCGGAAACATTATTCAATTCTCAATATGGGATACCACATAGATGAAGCTTCTTCAGCAATTCCCAAGAAGCCCAAAAGAAACAAATATGCTTTCATGTGTGCAATTTTGGCTTCCATGGCTTCCATTTTACTCGGCTACGGTTAGAATTTATTTTGTTTAATTTTCTTCTTTTTTTCATGATTTTAATTTGGGGTTTTTCTCAACAGACGTTGGTGTAATGAGTGGAGCTGCAATTTTTATCAAACGAGACTTCGGAATCTCCTACGTCCAGCAGGAAGTTATGACCGGCGTCATCAACCTCTACTCCCTCATCGGCGCCGCCGCCGCCGGCAGAACATCCGACTGGATCGGCCGCCGCTACACCATGGTCCTCGCCGGTATCATCTTCTTCCTCGGTGCCATTCTCATGGGCTTCGCCACCAACTACGCCTTCCTCATGTTCGGCCGTTTCATCGCCGGCCTTGGCGTCGGCTACGCCCTCATGATCTCTCCCGTCTACACTGCCGAAGTCTCTCCCGCCTCCTCTCGCGGCTTCCTCACCTCATTCCCCGAGGTTCGTAGCAGATTACAACTATATAAAATATATTAAATAGCTAATTTTATATCTTAAATCAAATTTCATAAATTACCACCTAAGTCTTAATTTTCTGAATTGGGGTAAGGTGTTCATAAATTTCGGATTACTTTTGGGATACATCTCGAATTTTGCTTTCGCAAAGCTTCCACTTCATCTCGGATGGCGATTCATGCTCGGAATCGGCGTATTCCCCTCGGTATTTCTAGCAGTAGTCGTTTTAATGATGCCGGAATCGCCACGTTGGCTAGTAATGCAAGGCCAAGTTGGAAAAGCCAAAAAAGTCCTCGACAAAACCTCTGATTCCGTTGAAGAGGCTCAACAGAGACTCGCCGACATCAAGGAAGCCGCCGGGATACCCATCACCTGCACCGACGACGTCGTTCAAGTCCCAAAGCGGAGCAGCCACGGCAAGGACGTTTGGAAAGACCTCTTCCTCCACCCGACGCCCTCCGTCCGCCACATTATAATAGCCGCCGTTGGACTCCATTTCTTCCAGCAAGCATCCGGCGTGGACTCCGTTGTTCTCTACAGCCCCACCATCTTCGAGAAGGCCGGAATCAAATCCGACAGAGAAAAGCTACTCGCGACGGTGGCCGTTGGATTCACCAAAACCGTCTTTATCTTAGTCGCTACTTTTCTCCTCGACCGTGTAGGACGGCGGCCGTTGCTCCTCAGCAGCGTCGCTGGGAAGATAATATCGCTCCTGCTGCTGGGAATGGGGCTCACGATAATTCAACACCATGATCACGTGAGACTCACGTGGGCAGTTGGGCTGTGTATTGCCACAGTGTTGTCCGACATGGCGTTTTTCTCCATCGGAATGGGGCCCATCGCGTGGGTTTACAGCTCGGAGATTTTCCCGTTGAAGCTACGCGCCCAAGGGGCGAGTATAGGAGTGATAGTGAACAGAATGACAAGTGGGGTAGTTACAATGACGTTTTTGTCCCTGTCCAACGCGATTACGATTGGTGGGGCGTTTTTTCTGTACGCCGGGATTGCAGCCATTTCTTGGGTGTTTTTCTACGTTGTGTTTCCTGAGACGCAAGGGAGGACTCTCGAGGACATGGAGGGACTTTTCGGTAATTTACTTTGGAGATTTTCTAAACAGAGGAAAATAGAGAGAAACGACGTCGGAAATCAAGTTCAATTAGGGACAAATGGGGAAGTTTAGAAAGCAGGCTGTATTGATTTATGCTCAACCCTATAATTATGTGTTATTATAATTAATAATATTTTCATCCAAATTAATATTTAGCTTAAATTGGTATTTAATCATTTTTTAAAATTTTAATTAATTAAAACTTGTAAAGTATATTAGAGTGTTAAAAAATCTAATTAAATTTATCCTAATACAAAAATATAATTTAATTCGGATTGAGATTCTATAACTAATCTTATGGTTGGAATGTTATATGCTTGGTTGGATGAATTGTTTGATAACATGATATGGTTCTTGTATTTATGCTGGCCATGAATTTTAAAAATGTATATGTGATAATCATGTAACTGATGTAGATGTTTTTATAAAAAAAGATGCCAGTATATTTCTGGTCATCGTACAAATGATGAAACGTGTTCGATAAAGAATGATTACTATGATATATGATTAATTAAATTTGATGTTTTCCACTTGTGAGTCTTCGTGTATGTGTGTGATTCATATAAGTACGAAAAATGATATATTTACGTTCTCTTGCTTTTATAATCTACACTTCAAAGAAATTTGGGTTGAAAGAAGGGTAAAAATGTAATTTTGTAATTTTCAATCAAACTATTCAATTTTTAATCGGAAATGTCCAAAATAAGGAGGATAATTTGAGAATATATATTCAAAATAAAAAGAAAATACCAAAAATAGGAAACGATTCGGCTCCTCTTCAGCTCAACAACTCTCATGCAGTCACTTGACGTCTCGCCGAAGCTCCCACGCAGCTGCCGTGATCTGCCTAAAAACGAAGACGAAGAAGAACCGAGAAAAGTGTTATCTTCCGTGACTACATAGCTTATCCACTTTGACCAACAATCAACGATCACTTAAAAAAAGAAGTAGAATTTGGTGATTATAAACATAGTCGGTAAGCAACCTATTTGTTGGAGCTTATTGCATTCTTGATCTAGTAAATTAGCTCTAGAAAATTTGGGTCTAAGATCGGATCTCTGACTACCAAAACTTGTGGGAAAATCTTGAAGTTTCAAGAGGTTCTCTTCCTTGTCACAAACCCCTCGAGATGAGGAAGTTATTTTAAACAACTCCATTTGGTATTCTTGAGCCATTTTCTTAGCTTTTTGGAGGCATTTGAGGTGGAGTTAGATTTTTGCAAGTGAGATCAGTCTAGCACCAAAAGTTTAAGTGGTTTTACGGTTGGATGCTTTGTGTGCGGTATGAATAACATGTACCCTATGATTCCTATGCGTGTCATATTTTTATGTGTTATGTAATTTTATAAAATTACATTATGATATGAATGATATATGATGCATCTATTTTCATATGTCACACCACGTGCACTATATGTTAAGTATACATATGAAACGTTATATCATGAAAAGAATAGAGGTTGAGTTGCATCATAAGTATATACCCATGATTTCAAACTTGGGAACTCATGCATTTTGTATGTCACGTGCATCGAGATACTTCTCGGTTATGATTAGTATGAACACATACACTATGATATTATATGTGCTCCTTTCCCTTCATGGCTTCTAGTAGCATGAGTGTGCATTAGCCCATAGTCAAGCCTGAGAGGTATGCATAGAAGTTTGCCTGGTGGGCCCCACGTGAGCACGCATGGGTTGCGTGTAGAGAAATACTACACATCTAACTCTGTCCGAATTGGAAAGTATAGCCCAAGGGAAAGTTTTATGAAAATATAGGTTTCCCCCAACCGCGGGACTACTTACTAAACATTTTTAAATACTCAATCTAACGTTTGTATTTCTTTTTTCAGGTAAAGATAAGACACTCATGTATGGTTGACGACATCGTTGTGGAGGCCATGGAAATAAAGTCAGTGTAGTTGCGTTTGCAATTAATGTTGTAGCCCTTAGGTTAGGATCAGGATGTTTCCTTTTCTAATAGTTTATTGTTATTTTGATAATTTAAATGAACTTTTATGAACATTTAAGTCCATGATAACGTTTTAGTAAATTGTTTAAAAGAAATTTTCACACTTAGTAGCTAGACCTTATTTTTGTGGGGGAATAAACGATTTTCAAAAAGGTTACAAAAGTATTGTTAGGATCGCACAACAACACACAACAACGCACAACGCCTTGGAAAAATGTGGTGGCAAAGGTTTTAGCCTTACAAATTATGCGGTTGCAATCTTCAATTGTTTGCACATTCCTACAAAATAACAAATAATGATTAAGTTGGTCTACAAATGACTATCGTACCCCTAAACTTCCTCGAGTAAGCATATTTATGAAGCTAGATAATTTTGATATACATAGTGTGATGTCCCACATTGATTGAGGAGGAGAACAAAAGACCTTTTATAAGGATGTGGAAAACGTTCTCCTAGCAGACGCGTTTTAAAGCTTTGTAGGGAAGCCCGAAAGAAAAAGTCCAAAGACGTGTACTCCTTTAAATTTTGGCAACAAGTTTGAAAATAGTCCACGTACCTATCACACACACATAGTTGGAAAACGAGAGCAAAAAAAAAACAAAACAAAAAAGCAAGTACTATTGACCACACACGTTATGGTGGACTTTGTTGTCACATACGAAAAAGATGGTATAAAAAGAGAAGTGTATGAGTAGCTCAATGCCTCCAAGTAGTTTGGAGTTTTGTGGAGTGGGATAAAAATGCTCAATTCTCTCTTAAATCATTGCTTCATTCACGACATTAATACTTGGAAGTTAATAAAACAATAATTTCATAACATAAACTTTCTAATTTTTCATTTAGAAACACCACACGAAATAAAATCAAATTGAATATAGAAATTTGAAAAATATACTTCATAATAAAACATCAATTTTTGAATTTTCAATTATAAGGACAATATTAAGATATAAAATTGGCTTATTTAGAATTAAAATAAGAATACATCGTTACCCAGAACAATAAAAAGAGAAATTCATTAAATAAGAGAAAATTTATCGGTGTGCTTTCAAATGAAAGAGTTAGGAGAGCTTTCAAATCGATGGAGTAAAATGTCAAGATCTGTGCACATGGAGGCAAAGAGTTGAACGATGAAACAATATAACGAAAACTAATAGGTTATGTAGTTGGTGTCATGAGTCGGTACATGCAAAGTTCAAATAAGTCTCATTTAGATGTCGCTCGACAGATCTTAAGATATATATTAAGAGGATATTTTGCGGTGATAATTAGTTAGAATATATCTCAGATATTTAGGGAGTTGTTAGTATAGATTTGATTAACTGTATATTTTATTTATTTACCAGATTTAGTTAGATATATATTTTTTCTATTTTTATGTATTAGTTGATAGTTTGTATCCTATTTAAACGTGGTAAACATAAATGAAGATCATACTTTCGATCCCAATTCTATTTCTATTTCTCATTCTTAACATGGTATCAGAGCACCGATCTTGGTGTTCTTAAATATCAAAATTTCCTTTATGGCGGAATTAGCCAAATCCAGCTTCAAAATTTCGGATGTTGATTTAACACATCCGTACTATATTCATCACTCTGATCAGCCAGGATATTCACTTGTTCCAATCAAATTAAATGGAGCAAATTACCAATCCTGGAGTAAATCAGTTATGCATGCTCTTATTGCCAAGAAGAAAATTGGCTTCATTGATGGCACAATTGAGGAACCGTCCCAAGATGCAAATTCAACCGAATTCGAACTCTGGAATCAGTGCAACAGTATGATAATATCTTGGTTAACTCATTCCGTTGAAGCAGATATCGCTAAAGGCATTATTCACGCCAAAACAGCTCATCAAGTGTGGGTTGATCTTCACGATCAATTCTCACAAAAGAATGCTCCAGCAATTTTTCAAATACAAAACTCGATAGCAACGATGTCACAAGGAACCATGGCGCTGTCAACATATTTCACCAAGCTCAAAGCACTTTGGGATGAACTGGAAGCGTACCGCACACCATTTACCTGTAATCAACGTCAAATACATATTGATCAACGCGAAGAAGACAAGTTGATGCAATTGCTCATGGGGCTTAATCAGTCTTATAAAACGGTGAGATCTAACATATTGATGATGTCTCCATTACCTAATGTGAGGCAAGCCTATTCATTACTTGTACAAGAAGAGATGCAGCGTCAGGTAACTTCCGAACCTACTGAGAATTTCTCGATTGCATCAGCAGTGCAAAAGAAAACAATATATTCAAAATTCGCCAAGGACAAAAAGTGTGAACACTGCAATAAAAGTGGTCATACAATCAATGAGTGTCGAATTCTTAAGTTTCACTGTAACTTTTGTGATAGAAGGGGCCATACAGAAGATCGGTGTCGACAGAAAAATAATTCTGGAAGGACAAGACAAGACAATCAACACAATAACCGTGGATATCGATCATCTGCAAATATGGCCGATGTTTCACAGTTGAATACAGAAGAACAGTCACCTAATTCCATTCCAAATTTTTCTTCTGAGCAATTACGACAGATAGCACAAGCCTTATCTGCAATCAATCATCACCCTTCTGGTAATTCTGACAATCACGTCAATGTTGCAGGTTTGTTTCCCATATCTACATTATCTATTAACTCTGCGAGTTCTAATTCATGGATTCTCGATAGTGGAGCTACGGATCATATAGTATCAAAATCTTCTGTTATGACTGAACCAAAGGCTGCCATCATGTCTGCAATAAATTTGCCTAATGGAGAGACAGCACGTGTGTCACATACTGGCAATATTTCCCTTAGCCCTAACCTTCAATTAAACAACGTTTTATGTGTGCCTTCATTCAATTTAAACCTAATGTCGATCAGCAAACTTACCAATAACTTGAAATGTTATGTCACCTTCTATCCTGATTCTTGTGTTATGCAGGACTTGGCTACGGGGAAGATGATTGGCTCGGGTAAACAATTTGGAGGTCTCTATCATATTTCTTCATCTCCAATCAAATCTTCAGCTCATCAAGTATCTCAGTCATCTGATTTGTGGCATTTACGTCTAGGTCATCCTTCCTTTTCTCGTTTTAAATTTCTAGCTGATCAATTGCATCTTAATAATGCGAGTTATTCTCATAATTGTAGTATCTGCCCGTTAGCAAAACAAACTAGGTTGTCTTTCCCAAGAAGTTCAATAACAACCCATTCTGCTTTTGATCTGATACATTGTGATGTTTGGGGACCACATAAAATTCCTACCCATTCTGGTTTGCGTTTTTTTCTCACTATTGTTGATGATTTTACTCGATGTACTTGGGTTTTTTTAATGCAACATAAGTCAGAAGTACATCATTTGTTAATGAACTTTGTTAAATTCGTTCAAACTCAATTTCATACTACTATCAAGATAGTTCGATCAGACAATGGGACTGAGTTCCTATCTTTGCAACCATTCTTTACTTCTTGTGGTATTGAATTTCAGCGCACTTGTGTCTATACTCCACAACAAAATGGAGTCGTAGAACGCAAGCATCGCCATATCCTAAATGTAGCTAGGTCTCTTCTTTTTCAGTCACAGGTTCCACTTAATTTTTGGGGAGAGTGCATTTTAACGGCTGTTTATCTTATAAATAGAACGCCATCACCATTATTATCTAACAAGACACCCTTTGAAGCACTCTACAAACGACCACCTACATTTCATCATCTTAAAGTTTTTTGTTGTAAATGTTATGCAACTATAGTACATCCTAAGCAAAAATTTGAACCTAGGGCAACTCCTTGTGTTTTCGTAGGATATCCTTGTGGTCATAAAGGTTACAAGTTGTATGACATGCAATCTCACAAATTCTTTATCAGCCGTGATGTCAAATTTTGTGAAGATGATTTTCCTTTTTCATCAGCTTCACAAACTTCGACATTAGCTCCTTCGACTCCTGTTGTACCACTTCATGATCCATCCTACTCAAACATCCATCCTCCACCTTCTATTCCTTCACCTCCTACTCCTCCTTCACCTCCTATCCCTTCACCTACTACTCTCGTCGTCTCCTCCACCTTCTCCAGATTCGCCCACTAATTCCAATCCTATCCCACCTGATACATCAGCTCCACTTCGACGTTCTACTCGTACTAAACAGCCTCCAGCTTGGCATAAGGATTATGAGATGTCTTCTGGAGCCAATCATTTAACCTCTAGCTCAAGTCTCGGCACTGGCACCAGGTATCCCCTTCATCATTACCTTTCATTCTCTCGTTTTTCTCCTACTCAACGTGCTTTTCTAGCTCTTATTACATCCCAGACAGAACCTAAAACCTATGACGAGGCAGTTGGCGACCCGTTATGGCAGCAGGCTATGAATGATGAAATTGCAGCTTTGGAACGTAATCATACATGGTCTCTCGTTCCTCTACCACTTGGTCATAAAGCTATTGGTTGTCGTTGGGTGTACAAAATTAAATACAACTCTGATGGTTCTGTTGAACGTTATAAAGCTCGACTAGTAGCAAAGGGATACACTCAAGTTGAAGGTATTGATTACACAGAAACATCTTCCCCTACAGCGAAACTTACTACACTTCGTTGCTTACTCACTGTTGCTGCTGCTCGAAAATGGTTCACCCATCAGTTGGATGTTCAAAATGCCTTTCTCCATGGTAATCTAGACGAGGAAGTTTATATGTCTTTACCACCAGGTCTTCGCCGACAGGGGGAGAATACAGTATGTCGGCTCCATAAATCTCTTTATGGATTAAAACAGGCTTCTCGCAATTGGTTCTCCATATTTTCTACAACTATACAAAATGCAGGCTACACTCAGTCCAAAGCAGATTACTCTTTGTTTACTAAGAGTAAAAGTACTTCTTTCACTGCAGTTCTAATCTATGTTGATGATATTCTGTTGACAGGCAATGATCTCGAAGAAATTCAATATCTCAAGACTAGTTTACTCCAGAAATTTCTTATCAAAGATTTAGGAAATTTGAAATATTTTCTAGGCATTGAATTTTCTCGATCTAGAAAAGGAATTTTTATGTCTCAAAGGAAGTATGCTCTAGACATCCTTCAAGACACAGGTCTTACAGGAGCACGTCCAGACAAATTTCCTATGGAGCAAAATCTGAAACTTTCTTTAACTGAAGGAGAGAAGTTGAATGATCCAAGTAAATACAGACGGTTGATTGGCAGATTAATATATTTGACCGTCACTAGGCCTGACATAGCTTATTCAGTTCGTATGCTTAGCCAATTTATGCATGAACCAAGAAAACCACATTGGGAGGCAGCTCTTCGAGTTCTGAGGTACATCAAAGGCACTCCTGGTCAAGGACTTCTACTGCCATCTGAAAACAATTTAAGATTACAGGCATATTGCGATTCTGACTGGGGTGGTTGTCGAACTTCCAGACGATCTATTTCTGGGTTCTGCATTTTCCTCGGAAATTCAATTATTTCTTGGAAGTCTAAAAAGCAGACTAATGTGTCCAGATCATCAGCAGAAGCCGAGTATCGAGCTATGGCAAATACTTGTTTAGAGTTAACTTGGTTAAGATACATTCTTCAAGACTTGAATGTTCCACTGTCCGAACCAGCATTATTATATTGTGATAATCAAGCAGCATTACATATAGCAGCCAATCCAGTTTTTCATGAACGTACGAAACACATTGAAATAGATTGTCATATAGTTCGAGAAAAGTTACAAGCTGGAATCATCAAACCGTATTATGTATCGACCAAAATGCAATTGGCAGATGTTTTTACTAAAGCTTTGGGAAGACAGCAATTTGACTTTTTGAAGGACAAGTTGGGTGTGATCGACATACACTCTCCAACTTGAGGATATTTTGCGGTGATAATTAGTTAGAATATATCTCAGATATTTAGGGAGTTGTTAGTATAGATTTGATTAACCGTATATTTTATTTATTTACCAGATTTAGTTAGATATATATTTTTTCTATTTTTAGGTATTAGTTGATAGTTTGTATCCTATTTAAACGTGGTAAACATGAATGAAGATCATACTTTCGATCCCAATTCTATTTCTATTTCTCATTCTTAACAATATATCAAAGGTGAAATTGACTATGGTTTTTTATACAAAATAAATGAAAACTGTAAGCTAGTTGGATACTATGAGAACATGATACTTGAAGATCAACCACTGGACATGTGTTTAAATTTGGTTCGGGAATAATTTCTTGGTGTAACAAAAGACCACCAACATTATCATTGTTAACTATAAAAGAGGAGTACAGAGCAACGACTGGAGCAACTTAAGAAAGTACATGACTGAAACTCTTAACGGAGGATTTGCACTAGAAAATTAACTATCCAATATCCCTTCATTGCGAACCAATTTGTGGTTCACTTAGCAAAAAAATCGATGTTTCATGCTACAACAAAGCATACGGAGGTGCACTGCTATCTTATTAGATAGAAAGTTATGAATGAAGAAATCGAGATATGGCAGATCAAGACAAATGACCAAGTGACAGACTTGTTAAAAAAAAAAAAAAAACTCACAAATATAAAGACTTTTCCTGTCAACTTAACACGGTACGACAAATGGAGACTAGTACTAAGGGGAGTATTAAAAAGATCATCGTGTGAAAAACAATTATATTGTGAGAAGTTTTTTTTTTCCTTTCTCCGTCGCGTAATCACATTTAGGATAAAAAGAGAGAAATATTTAATTTGGAGTAGAATTGTAAAAAAAAGAAAAAGAAACCATAAAACACTAAATGTAACTATCACTATTTTAATAAAAAATATATATATATATATATATATATGTCGAGGTTGTCGGTGAAGTCACGAAAACTCCAGCAACCACCAGAATTTTTGGACTTCACATGACCCCGCACCTCGAGGATCACCAGCCGAACGTCTCCCACCTGCTCCCTCCTGCCATCCAACTTCAGACCACCTACAACGAAGAAACAAACAGAAATTCGAGAGAGAGAAAATCGAAGAAAATCCGACAAGAAAACCCATGACTTCGAACCCTCAGCCTCGACATCTAAATCAAGCAAAATAACCGTGAAATGTTAAATAAATGCCTAGGTTGAAAATCATTTCTATTAGTTAACAAGTTAAAAGTTATTGGGATTCACACGTGTAGGAATGACTTTAATTGAGTTGCCACTTCTTTACATTTTTACATTTTTATAATACCTGAATATGATTTGTATAAAGTATTATATCATAATATTATTAAATATGCAAATATTTTATTTTGGTAAATATTCTTCAAGAGGCTCCAGAGAATTCTCGAAACTATAAAAAAGGAAATTACATCTCTAGATAATTCTCGAAACTGTTCTTCTCCAATCCCTTTGTGATTTTCTTTCAAGAGGCTCTAGAGAATTCTCGAAACTATTCTTCTCCAATCCCTTTGGGATTTTCTTTCAAGAGACTACCACAAGCCTTGACCTTGTGTTCGAGTCATAGTAAGGAAGATCTTGTAGAATACTTCAAGGAGTTTTGCACGCTATGGTTTCTACAAAGGTAGAGTTTTTACTCTCGTATTTATTGTTTTTGTTTTAATTCATAATAAAAATCAAAACGGTTCCCAATGCTTCTGCTACGTGGATGAAGAGTTCATTCCCTTTAGGAGCATCAGCGAGACAGAAATCGTGAAGAAGATGCTGCAGGTCGTCTCCAACCACCTCTAGTAAGTCGCGATTTCGATCGAGACATTAATTGATGTGAACGACCTAACGTGGAAGAGGTGACCGAAAGACTACGAAACGTCGAGTAGCGGAAGAAGAATGTCGCTTCACTGAGGAGGAATGACTTGCACGCCTAAAGCTTCGTGAAAACTCCGGCGAGGGCAACGGGTGCTCCAGCAAAGGTGGTAAGGAGTCATGGAAGTCTTGGGGGTGCACGCGCAAGAAAGAAGGGGATCAAAAGAAGGAGTCCACTAATGGTGGGTCGATCTAGTGCTCGAACTGCGGGAAGAAAGGTCACCTAAGCAAGAATTGCTGGAGCAAGCTCAGGAACAAGGAGAAGGCTCATGTGGCTCGATCCGAGGAGTTAGAGTCAGCTCTTTTCATGGTGAGCACATCGGTCTTATCCGACGTCCCTAATTCCGATTCCAAATCCACTGAGGTAATCGTTAATGGCGTAACTACTCCAGTAAGCAACCCGTGGAAGAGCTTCAGCTGGGCATGACAAAGGCATCGGCAGGGGAGCCAATTCAGGTGAAGGAGGAGCGCGAGTGTTTGCTCAAATCGGTGAAATAGGCAAGCAGCAAGAGCATCGTTGATGGGTCCTCGACACAGGGGCAACAAACCATATGACCAAGGCCAGATCTGCGTTCTCCGAACTTGACTCGGGGACTCACGGGACAGTGAAGTTCGGCGACGGCTCCGTTGTTGAGATCAAAGAGCAATCGGTCATCCGCTAGGCCAGGATCGAAGAATTACCTTGGAGGTGGCACGCAAGGTATGGGCACCTGAACTTTCCTGCTCTACAAAAAAACTACACAAGGAGGAGATGGTGCACGGTTTGCCAGTAATTGAAGGAGTGAACAGGCTGTGACGGGTGTCTCATTGGCATGCAGAGGCGCACCCCCTTTCCGTCTCAGATATCCTATCGCGTCGGTGAGCCTGGAGCTCGTGCACAGCGATATCTGTGGGCCCATCAAGCCGCCGACCCCAAGCGGCAAGACCAACTTTCCTCCTGCTGGTTGATGACAAAAGCCGCTTCATGTGGTTGGTCCTGCTGCAAGCGAAAAGTGAGGCGGCGAGGCGATTAAGCACATCCAAGCGCGAGCGGAGTCCGAATGTGGGAAGAAGATGCGAGTATTGCGCACGGATCGAGGTAGAAAATTCACCTCGGTGAGCTTCAGGAAGTACTGCGACGAGCTCGGCATGCAGTGGCACCTAACAGCGCCCTACTCCCCTAGCAAAATAGAGTGGTGGAGAACCGAAATCAGATCATCGTCGGGACAGCAAGGTCATTGCTAATGACAGCTGGGATGCCCAGGAGGTTCTAGGGAGAGGCGGTCATGACGGTCGTCTACCTCCTCAATCGGTCGCCAACGCGAAGCCTCGACGGGAAGAGGCCATACGAGGCCTGGTACAACAGGAAGCCAGCGATACATCATCTCCGAGTGTTCGGCTGCGTCGCATACATGAAGGTAGCGCGTCCCCACCTTGCCAAGCTCGATCCCATAGGGCTGAAGGTCGTCTTCATTGGCTACGAACACGGGAGCAAGATGTACAGGCTCTATGATCCTGCGGGGGGGCGAGCTCACGTGTCACTTGACGTCTTCTTCGATGAGAGCACCTTCTGGTAGTGGAACGACGTGACCGAGGTGGACTAAAACCCAAATTAATTCACGGTAGAGTACCTAGTCACCGAGCCAGGAGAAGGATGAGCGCAGCATTGAAAACCGTCACCGCCGCCAGCAGTTGCACCAAGCACGCCTACGCCAACCCCAACCACAACTTTGGCAGCACCCACTGAACCAGTGGAGTTCGCAACACCACATACTGTGGATTCGACGCTAGATGCCGATCACGATGATGATCTGGTGGCCAGGTACCGGAGGATGGAAGACCTAGTGGGAGGAGGTGAACCACCTGGATCGGCGGTGCGCGAGCTCGAACAATAGGTGGCAGAACTGCATGCCATCAGCGTAGATGAACCGAACACCTTCGCCGAAGCAGAAAGGAACCCGTGCTGGCTGAAGGCAATGCAGGAAGAGATGGCGTCTATCACTGAAAATAAGATATGGAGTCTGGAGGACATGCCCATCGGGATACCGAGCCATAGGGCTCAAACGGGTCTTCAGCTAAATACTCTCTCTCTCTTTTGTTTTTATGTTATTTTCTTCTTTCAAGATTTTTCCTTCGGCTTTTTCCTCGTCAACGATTTCCTCCTCCGTCAAAACAACAATCGATTTCCTCCTCGGTCAAAGTAACATGAAAGCCCTCACCGATCTTAGTATATCCACCAAGACCAGATTCACTCCGTGCGCCGTCGTTGTCACAGTTAGAGAAGAAATTCAAAAATTGGATTTTTTAGAATCCCCTATCTACCTCCACAAACGTCCAATAGCCACATAACTTCATGGGAGAAAGGAGAGGTCAACAAAGGAATATGGAGAGAAAAAGGAGGAGAAAAGACTTCAAAAACGGCCCTGGGAAGGAGAGAGAAGGCGCCAAAAAATTGAGCAAGAGTCGGGTAAGGAAAAAAAGATCCATCAAATTCTGGGTCGGACCCGATCCATAACCTAGAAGCCCGAACCGAAGTCCAGCCTACACGCTTGCAGCCCCTCGGTCACGACCCAACATCCCGAGGTCCATGACTGCAACCCGCTTGCAACCCGAATTGCTAGCCTAAACCTTAAACCCTAAACCCTACGAACCCAAATCCCATAAATCTAAAATCCAAACCCTAAACCGTGAAAAACTTAAAACCCTAAAATCATAAAACTTCAAACCCTAACACCATACAACTCCAAACCCTAAAAAACATAAAATCCTAAAAAATACTTAAAACCATAAAATAATAATAATAATAATAATAATAAATTTAAAAAAAAAAAAAACTAAACCCTAAAACTCCAAACCCTACAAAACTTAAACCCTAAAACCATACAACTCCACGCCCCGAAAAACTTAAAACCCTAAAACTATAAAAGCACCAATCCCTAAAAACCTTTAATCCCTAAAAAACTTAAACTCCTAAAAACATAAAAATCCACACCCTAAAATATTTAAAACTCTAGAAAACTTAAAACCATAAGACTCCAAACCCTACAAAACTTAAACCCTAAAAGAACATAAAACCGTGAAACCATAAAACTCCAAACCCTAAAAAACTTAACCTAAAACCATAAAACTCCAAACCCTAACAAACTTAAAACCCTAAAACCACAAAACAACAAACCCTAAAAGAACCTAAAACCATAAAAACTCCAAACCCTAAAAAACTTGAACCCCTACAACTATAAAACAACAAACCCTACAAAACTTAAAACCCTAGAAAAAATTTAAAGCCATAAAACTCCGAACCCTAAAACCATAAACAACTCCAACCCCTAAAAAGCTTCGTAAGAGGTTTTTCCCTAACAAAAGCGGGTTCCATTAATTATTTTTTATCTAGATGATTGTAAAGTTTCGTAATTGTTTTTTCACTAACAGCAGCGGGTTCAATTAATTATTTTTTATCTAGATGACTGTAAAGTTTCGTAAGAGCTTTTTCACTCGGTAAAGCAAACCCAGACAATAACCGAAGAAAGACTCAATCAAGAAAGAGTTTACAAACTTCACTCCTTTTCCTTTCCTTCTTTCTTTCACTGTAAAGTGGCTTAGCTGTGGCTCCTGATTGATCCAAAAGAACTTAACACCCTAAAAATTTAAAACCATAAAACTCCAAACCCTAAAAAACTTCCGACCCTAAAACAATAAAACTCCAAACCCTAAAAAACTTAAAACCCTAAAACCATAAAACTCCAATCCCTAAAAAACTTAAAACCCTAAGGCCATAAAAACCAAAACCCTAAAACCATAAAAATTCCAATTCCTAAAAAATTAAAACCCTAAAAAACTTAAACCCCTAAAACAATAAAACTCCAAACCCTAAAAAAACTTAAACCATAAAACTCCAAAACCTAAAACCATAAAAACTCCAAACCCTAAAAAACATAAAACCCTAAGACCATAAAAACTCCAAACCCTTAAAAACTTAAAAAACCCTAAAAAACTTAAACCCCCAAAACCATAAAACTCCAAACCCTAATAACTTAAAACCCCTAAAAAACTAAAAACCATTCAACTCCAACCCTAAAAAAAAAACTTCAAACCCTAAAACCATAAAACTCCAAACCCGAAAACACTTAAAATCCTAAAACCATATAAACTCCAAAACCCTAAAAAAACATAAAACCCTAATACCATAGTACTTCAAACCCTAAAAAACTTAAACCCCTAAAACCATAAAACTTAAAACCATAAAACTCCAAACCCTACAAAACTTAAAACCATAAAACTCCAAACCCTACAAAACTTAAAACCCTAAAACCATAAAACTTCAAACCCTAGAAAACTTAAAACCCTAAAACCATAAAAACTCCAAACCCTAAAAAACTTAAAACCCTAACACCATAGAACCCCTCCCTGAAAAAACTTAAAACCATAAAACCATAAAACTCCAAACCCTAAAAAAACTTCAAACCCTAAAACCATAAAACTCCAAACCCTAAAAAGTCTAAAACATTAAAATCTCTAAACCCTAGAAACTCTAAACCTAAACCCCATAACCCTAACTACAAAACTCTAAAATCTTCAAACCCTACACCCCATAATCCTAAGACCCTAAAAACTCAAAACTATAAACTCCATAACCGTAGACCTTAAAAATCGTAAAAACATTAAAATTATAAGAAATTCAAATGTTAAACCCTAAACCACCCAAAACCATAAAAACGAACACCCTCCAAATGTTTCAAACCCTAAAATAAATGACAAAAAAAAAAAAAAAAAAAAAAGGTTATTTACATATCATAATTCAATTCCAAGCCTTATAGGTGACAGGTTAGTTTTTAAGTTATTAGGTTTTCACACAATAAACAATTAGGAACAATTTAAAACATGCCATACATTACAAACTCAACCTACCTCACTTCTCAATCGCCACTTGAAAATTTTATTAAAATATTTCTAGATTCTTTTTACAAATTAGAGCCCAATTACTACACTGCGTTTACTAGTTTAAAATGGAGAGTTTTGATAGACCAGTAATAAAGGCTTTAAGCTATTTAGAGGACTGAAAGTTATAAGAATTGTCAGAAAAATTGGCAAAAATCAGAATTTAATTTGGATCATCCAATTGAGGTAAAAGAAAAAGTCCAGCAATCTGATATTTTAAAACATCTCTCCTCCAAGACTCCACGTGTCATCCTCTAAATGGTTCATATTGCTGACTCAATTGCTACATTATGGTTCAAGTATTTTCATTCGACTTTGTTTTAGCTATACTAGAATTCTTAATTAATTAATGACTAATGTTAATTAATTTAAGTTCAAGGACCAAAAAGCTAAATAAAAAATTTACGTGGTATATACATTGGTAATGACCAATAAATGCAAAAAAAATCAAAATTGTAAGCGATACTCATGTGATATAAAAATACCTCTTTTCGACCCGAGATGAAGGGTAGGAGATCATGAGTCAAGATGAACCAAAACACAAATCCTATTTAAGATAATTTGTCCCAATAAGGTTAACACACATGTTGGGTATTCCTAGTACATAGCATTCAGAAATTAAACCTAATAATTGGAAAAGATATATGGATTAATTAACTTAATAAGAATATTATCATATACTAATTATTGGATGCCCCACCTCCACCGCTCATCCTTCCACTTCCACTCCTATTTTTCTTCAACCTGCACATAATATTACCAAAAACCCCCTCAACATCCTCCAAATTACGACCTCTCGTTTCCGGGAATACCAGGTAAAAGAACAGCCAACCCACCGCCGTAATCCCGGCGTACAAGAAAAAAGCGCCACCGATGGTTATCGCACGGTACAGGGACAAAAACGTCATTGTTACAACCGCACTCGTAATCCTATTTACGATTATACCCACGCTCACCCCTTGTGCGCGGAGCCTCAACGGGAATATCTCTGAGCTGTAAACAAACACCATGGGCCCCAATCCGATTGAGAAAAATGCCACGTCAGCCAGAATCGTAGCTATGCAAACCACTATGGCCCACTTCACTTTCTCGTGCGAGTTGTTGATGATTGTCAGACTCGTCGCTAACATTGTCAGTGAAACTGCCTTGCCGGCCACACTGGTGAGGATCAACGGCCGCCGTCCGATCCGGTCGATGAGGAACGTGGCGATTAAGATGGAGCACGTTTTGACGATTCCGACGGCGACGGTGGCGAGTAGTATATGACTGGAAGAGGTGATTCCGGCTTTCTCGAAGATTCTCGGGCTGTAAAGAACGACGCCGTCTATGCCGGAGGCTTGCTGGAAGAAGTGGAGTCCGATGGCGGCGATTAAGATGTGGCGGACGGCCGGCGTTGGGTGGAGGAAGAGTTCTCTCCAGACGAGTTTTTGTGGCTGGGGCGGTGGAACGACGTCGTCTGTGACGTTTGGGTGAATTCCGGCGGCGATTTTGATGTCGGCGAGTCTTTGTTGCGATTCTTGGAGGGAGATTGAGACTTTGTCGAGGACTCGGTTAGCTTCAAGGATTCTGCCTTGCATGACGAGCCAGCGTGGCGATTCGGGCATTGCTAGGACGATTATTACTAAAAAAGCGGAGGGGATTATGCCGATTCCGAGCATGAATCGCCAGCTCAAGTGAGTAGGGAGGTTGGAGAAGGCCAAATTGGAAACGTATCCTAACAATATCCCGAAATTAATGAAAACCTGTAAATGGAAAAAAAGGCAACATGTGTTTATTGTTAAGTCAGGGAAATTTGTCAGTACTATTTAATTAACTATTTTATTTAAGATTAAATTAATAAATATATATATATATATATATATTTAAATATCTTTGTATTTTGTTTCAAAAATATTATTAAATTTTTGTTAGTGTTTAAAATAATATTTATTAATACATTTCAATTTTTAAAAAAATTTCAAATGTTTAGTACTACGTTTAAAAGAAGTATCAATACTTTTATATTTTTTTTAAAAAAATTATTCTTTTTTATTATTAATATACGAAGAAAATCTTTTAAATATTTTTGAAAATGTAGTACTAATGATAATAATATTTTAACAATTTTTAAAAAAATTTAAAAGTATTTTTGAAGTTAGATAAAAAGTTTAATAATAAAAAATTTGAAATATTTTTTTAAGGATATTTTTAAAATAAAGGATTAATGATTTCAATAATTTCTAAATTTTTTTTAAAAAATTTATAAATATTATTAAAATATTTGAAAGTTTATGAATATTTTTATTAATTGAGTTTTAATTAAATATAAAATTAAATCATATGTATAATAAGTCTTTCAAAAATCTTGAAGGTTGAATAAATCAACCTATTACAAAAGTTTTAAAATACTTTCGAAAACTCGTATCAAATAAATATAAATTTAAAAGTTATGACATTTATTAAATATAATATATCTCTTAATAATATTTCAAAATGTAAACCAAAAAAAAAAAATAATAAATGTGACATATGCGTTCCTAGTATATAGTTTAATAATATATAATTTAATAACATGGTATATGGAAAGATTCCATAATATATACTAAAAGCTTTTCTATTATTTCTCTATATTTTGAAAATTTTAGAGCTACAAAATTCAATTTTAAACATAGAAACTAATTAAATAGATTTTTTTTTTTTTTTTGAAAAATAAATAGATGAAATATTTTTCAAAGTTTATCATTAAAAAAAAAAAAAACAAAAAAGGACAAGAGGTGTAAAGTCGATAGCGATGGACCTCCGGGAAAGAGGTGAGGCAACCGCGAGTGGACGCCGGAGAAATCTCAGCAGTGTAAACAGAAGCAATCAAACCGGCGAATCCAGTTCCAACGCCGGCGACGAATCGGCCAAACATGAGAAACGAGTAGTTAGTGGCGAAACCCATTAGAACAGCTCCGAAAAAGAAGAATCCGGCGGCGAGAGCCATGGTGTAACGGCGGCCAATCCAATCGGAGATTCTCCCGGCGGCAGCAGCGCCAAAAATAGAGTACAAACTTATAATCCCAACAAGAATCTCCACCTTCACGTCGGAGATCCCAAAATCCTTCTTAATGAAAATCACCGCTCCACTCATCACACCAACATCTGTTTCAAATCCATAACTCAAAATTTTCAAGAAATAATCTGTGAAAAAAAAAAAAAAAAAAAAAAACTGACCGTAGCCGAGCAGGACGGAAGCCATGGAAGCCATGGTTGCACAAGCAATAGCATAGTTATTTCGCTTGGGGTTGATTGGAGGACCGGAATCCGCCGGAGTTTTCTCGCCGGAAATTGCAGAGGACTCCTTTGCCGGGTCGGTCATTTTGTTGAGAGCTAGAAAGGGTTTGTGGGATAATAATTGAGCCTCTCATTGACTTATAATTAAATAAATTTTGGCTATGCATATTTACTATATTACAAAGATCAAATATTTGGACATTAACTTTTATCCTAATCTTTTATATCAAAATATCATTTAATTTCATATGATAATAAACAATAAAATTTACTTAGATGTAAATTTAAGAAACTATATATTAAATTCATTCAACAATATTTTATACTAAACATTAAATATCTTCAATAAACTATATATTTAAAAGAATGGAAGAAATAAAAAAGGAGGATGTTTATTAGGATAATTTTGAATGAATTTTTTTGGCGTGTAGTGTAATTGACACCGTGGACGTAAAAAAGGAGAAATTGGATGTTTGGATGGTGGGTGAATAGGGACATTTATGGCACTTTCTATTTTCTTCCATTTCCATTTTTCAGTCACATGTCGTACTTTAGGTAATTGATGAGGTTGGCATGTCGCTTCCCACATCCAAGTTAATACTACGTGACCATTACCTTTTGTAACAACCCTCGGCCCAAACTCCAAAGCCCACCCGTCTCGACTCGAACAATAATGATCTACTTTTCGGAGGACTCGTTACTTAGTGACATAGAAATAAGTAAAAATGTGTAAAATTTAAAATACATTTTTGTAATGAAATTGTGATTTTACAAAAGATGGGACCATATAAAAAATACACTCCTGCAAGTTTAAACTATTTAAAATACACAAAATAGAGGATTTAAAGAACAAGTAGAAAATAAAATCTGTTTGATGGGACTCCCTATGGTCGACAGTCCACGTGTGCCTCTGCCTCAACCGCTACATTAAGCTCCACCTGAAAAAAAAATTGAAGTAGTAGGGTTGAGTATATAAAATATACTCGGTAAGCAACTTGTTAGCAACTCATTATTCATTCTTAAGTTTAATAAAATGAATTTTATTCATTCAATGTCTTGTTATGTCTTTAAGAGTTTATTTCTGGGAGTAAGTTCTTCCTAAGCTATAATCTAAGTTAGTTTATTCCACCTTCGTTCAATTTAGGAAAATTTAGCAAATACTAGTCCAAGTTCTTAGTTTTTCATCTAATTTAAATCTCCAACCCTCGAAATTTCTTTTGGGTTCTTTAGGTCTCATGAATTGTTGTTCAGGTCTCTTTCATCATCACCATCTAATTCTAGACTTGCATCTTAGGCCCTTGAGGTGTGACCTTGGTTTAGTCTTATAGGGTTCATACATTCTAAGATTTGACTAACTCTCAAGGGTACTACTATGGGCCCATGCTGCTCGTGACAAGTTCACTAAAATGAAACTAACCGGTAAACTTCCTAGTAGTCCCCATAGAGTATAATCACACAACATAAGACGTCATAGGCCAGTTCTATAGTTATTCGAATGCTTGACAATCGAGTCAAGTTTACGATTAAGCGTTAGTTGACAAACCTCTTATCATCCCTGTATAACCAGCAACTCACCGGATGAATAATAATCAAATGTTTCAAGATTGACCAACTCTAAGGTACAACTGTGAGCTCCTGCCACTCGTGACAGGTTCACTAAAGGAAAGCTAACTCGCAAGCTTCCTAATAATCCCCATAGAGGAAAAATCATACATTATAAGATATTGTAAACATGTTCTATAGTTATCCAAATCTCTGATGATTGAGTCAGGTTTACCCTTAAGGACTAGTTGGTAAACCATTAATCCTAACATGTTCTATAGTTACCATTAATCCTAACATGTTCTATAGTTATCCAGATCTCTGACTAACATGTTCTATAGTTATCCAGATCTCTGACTAACATGTTCTATAGTTATCCAGATCTCTGACTAACATGTTCTATAGTTATCCAGATGTCTGACTAACATGTTCTATAGTTATCCAGATGTCTGACTAACATGTTCTATAGTTATCCAGATGTCTGACTAACATGTTCTATAGTTATCCAGATCTCTGACTAACATGTTCTATAGTTATCCAGATCTCTGACTAACATGTTCTATAGTTATCCAGATCTCTAATGATTGAGTCAGGTTTACAATTAAGGGCTAGTTGGTAAACCATTAATCCTCCCCATATAATCGCTAAAATCACAATACATATACAATAGAGAAATAATATAGCGACCTAAACATGGATACCTAGTCATAACTTCAATTTCGCTCAAATCAGAGTTCAACTCATGCCTTTATAAAAAAAGAAAATGTGCAGCATAACGTTTAATGTGCTTTTACATACTTCAAATTAACTCCCTCCATGCTCCAATCTTGATAATATGTTTCCTATAACATGTTATTGATCATACTAATTAGAGTTCCATTCAAATTAGAGTTCAATAGATCATTTCTTGGGAAACGTATACTGGAACGTTTAATATACTTTTTTATACATCAAATCAACTCAATCCAGGCTCAAATTTATATAACATGCTTCTTATATCATGCATACTACGAGCATAACTTAATCAGAATCTTATATCATGCATACTACGAGCATAACTTAATTAGAACTTCTCGAAGTTTTGAGATACCACTTCGAATACGCAACAATTTTTGCTCGAGTTCAAGTCCCGGCTGGCTTACTTTCGTCATTCAAATTTCATGGGTTTTAAACTTTTTACCTACGGGTCTCTCTCTCTCTCCTCGCTTTGTCCAACTTTTGATTCTGACTTTGATAGCTCATGATCTCTTCTATAAACTCATAGATCCTATTGAGACTGTTAGACGAACACGACTCTCCACACTGGTATGATATTGTCCACTTTGAGCATAAGCTCTCATGGCTTTGCTTTAGGCTTCCCCAAAATGCCTCATACCAATGGAGTTAGTATTTCTCACTTATAAACCGATGATCATTCCCTAAATTAGCCGATGTGGGACTTCCATCGTCCAACATAGACAAGAACCAAGCAATTTGGTTGAGAAATAAGATCATTGTTCTTCCTTGGCAAATCTCTCTCTCGAATCGCAATGCTTCCTTGAGCCTCCTTCTATGGCCTTAAGTCACCTCCAATTCCCAAGTCACGTCTCTTTGGCTTAGGACCCGTGTGCTATCCTTCCCTCTACATCTGTTGTGGACGCCATCAGCCACACTTTACATATGTTGACCACCAAATGCCCCAACTCGTAGCCCATGATCCAAGCTCTCGCAAACTTAGCCCACGTTAGGTTAGGTTAGGTTCTGACAAAAGAATAACTAAGCTGTAAACATAAATCGTGGAAATTTGAAATGATAATATTTTAAATTTCGCTTTTATAGCTTTACAAATAACTACAAATAGAAACTAACAACAAATCTCTCAAACACATCTTTGAAAAATTTAAACTAAATATCTAAAAATACTCTCACTATTTTGACCTAATCAAATTCTTCTCACAATTCCTCTTGAACTTATTCTTCTTTGTCACTCACAATCCTTCCCTTCAATTTATTTTCTTTGTCAGAATTAGTTCAAATCATAAAAACTCTACCTACCAAGTTATTCATGCAACTTCCTAAATGCTTTTAATTTTAGAGGCTTTGTCAACAAATCAGCAAGTTGATTTCCAGTATCACAAAATAATAAATTAACAGTTTCTTCTTTTGTAAGATCTCTAAGAAAGTGAAATCTTACTTTTATGTGTTTGGAACGTCCATGTAGAACTGGATTTTTGGATAGCTTAATAGTTGAAGTATTATCACACATTAGCTTTGTACATTTTATTTGAGAGTGACCAATCTCTTTGAGTATCCTCCTCATCTAAACAGCTTGACATGCATAGGCACTAGCAACAACAAACTCAGCTTCTGTGGTTGATAAGATGACTATAGGCTGCTTACGAGAAGACCAAGCTACTGTTCCTCCACTCATCATAAACACATAGCCTAAAGTTCTCTTGCTATCTTCCATGTCTCCGGCATAGTCACTATCAATAAATCCAATTAAATCACTAACTCCTCATTTTCTATAAAATACACCATAATCTACCATACCTTTCAAGTACCTTAAAACCCTTTTAGTTGCTGCAAAATGTTGTTGTGTTGTACATGCCATAAAACGACTAATCAAACTTACAACAAACCTGAAATTAGGACGAGTAGTTATAAGATACATCTACTTTTGCATCATTTTCATCTTTGCCAATTTTCTGTCCTAGAACAATGGAATTACAAACAGAATTGTAATTCTCTATGTCAAATCGATTTAAAACTCCATCACAATACTTTCTTTGACATATAAAAATACCATCTAATCTTTGAATTACCTCTATTCCAAGAAAAAAATCTCATTTGACATAAGTCAGTCATATCAAACTCTTTCTTCATGGAACGTTTAAACTCCTCCATAATTCTTCATCGTCTCCCGTAAATAAAAGATCATCAACATAAATGTTTACCATAAGAATTTTACCTTCCTTTTTCTTAATGAAGTGTCTACTCACTGGAACTACTTTTAAATCCTTCCTTGATGAAGTAGGATTCTATTCAACTAAACCAGGTTCTTGGAGCTTCTTTTAATCCATAGAAAGCCTTTTGGAGTTTGTACACCATCTCCTCACTTCCCTTTTTCTCATAGCCTTTTGGTTGTTCAACAAAAATATCTTCTTTTAACTCTGCCATATAAAAAAGCTAATTTGACATCTAACTAATAGAGTTTCCAACCTTTTTGGGCGGTAAAAGCAATGATCCTTCTCACAGTATCCATTCTGGCCACAGGTGCGTACACTTTCGTATAATCAATTCCATGCTCTTGTGTGTAGCCTTTTACAACTAATCTTGCTTTGTATTTATCAACTTCTTCAGACTCATTTAGCTTGGTTTTATAAATTCATTTCACTCCTATTTTCTTTGCTCTAGAACCACCAAATTTCATGTTTGATTTTTTTCCATGGATTTGATTTCTTCATCCATCCATAGTTAATCTTCATTTTGGGCTTTTGATAGCTTCCTCAAAATTCACAGGATCTAAAATCATTAAGAATGTCATATTTTCTTCATCCTTTTTAGATAAGCCTTTCTCTCTTCCCTTGTTGTCAAATCTGGTACAACAGTTACTGGAAAATTGTTTTCAATTGTTTCAACAACCGGTTCAGTCGTTTCCTCTGTGATTTCTCCTCCTTCAACTGTGTTCTTATCAATTTCAATATTTTTCCCCATCCAATTTTGTTTCACCTTCAAAAAATTTCCAATCTCATCCAATTTTGTTTCACCTTCAAAAAATTTCCAATCTCATTCATGATCTTCCTCGAAAGCTACATTATGACTTAGTATAATTTTATTTAATTTTATTTGTAGTTGGATCAAACATTATGTAGCCTTTGGATTCGCTACTAACTCCAAATAAAACACATGTTACACTTTTATCTTCAAGTTTGCTTCTCTAGAAATCTAGAATATGGACATGTCTCACACATCCAAAAACTCTAAAATATTCTACTCATGGTTTCACTCCCCTCTTCTGGTGTTATGTCTTTTACTGCAAGAGTGTGTGATCGATTCAAAATGTGAATCGTCCACCCCGATTGCTTAAGGCCATAAATTTTTAAGCACTTTCTTCTCTGTCAGCATAGCTCTTACCAAGTTCATTACTGTAACGACCCGACTTATCCTAACGGTAGCGGTCAGGGTCGTTAGGAAAGATAATGCGATTTATTTAGAAAAAGGATGAAAATCATGCAGAATTTTATTAAAAATCACGTGCGAGGTACCCCTTTAAAATTTAGCAAAACAGCGCCGCCTAAAGCTATTTAAAACAAAGAGGAAATTTAAATCAAAGAAAGTCTGACGTTGGCCGCCTAGTTCTCACAAACTAGGCATCCACATCATAGTTTAAATTATTACAAAAGAGCAGAAACGTCTCTCACAAAAATGAGACTACAAGAAAAAAAACATAAAAATTCTTGGATCGCCCCATGACTGACTTTGGCATCCTATTCGTTACCTCCGTGCCACAGCTTCGCCTGAAAAGTCATTTTACAAAAAACAGGGTTATACTCAGTAAGGAACTCCCCTATTGGGGGTCAAGATATGAATCGTCATAAGGTGATCAGCCAAAACACGCAGCAGGTGATTATGCCACCACCACCTCAACGCCACTTTCAATCCTTAAAGAGGATACTCCTAGTTAGTTACCCGAAACATACAGCGTGTAACCATTACCAGGAGGACCTCACCTCCTTATTTCCTCCCATTGACTATCAACGGCTGGTTACCTGATACACACAGCATGTAACCATTTCCACGAGGACCTCACCTCCTTATTTCCTCCCATTGACTATCAACGGCTGGTTACCCGATACACACAGCGTGTAACCATTACTGGATAGTCTTTTCTAGAATCACCCCAAAGGTGACTAGTGGTGACTAGTTACCCGAAACCCACAGCGAGTAACTATTACCACAACCCTTACCCATGGCTACCTACAAGCCCATTATGTTGGCAATAGACATATATCGTCAGACTGCCCAACCTAACCATATTACCCTACGATCCGAATACACAACATTCCGATTACACAACCATCTGATTTCACAACCATTCGATCACACAACCATCAGAATATACGGCAATCAGAACATACGACAATCAAAATATACAACAATCAGGATATAGGACAATCAGAATACTAAGCAATTAAGATACATGTCAACCAGGTTGCATAATGTTACACACACAGATCAGATTGTTCCCGGTAACGGATTACCCAGCACCTAGCCCACAGACGATTCTATTTGACCCATTTTAAAAAACAAAACGTTTATTTTCAACAGGCGAGTCCCTTACCTGAGTAGCTGCGTTGTTGGCGTTTCCTAATCAACGACGATCCGATTCCCCTCGAATCGAGCCTTCCTCCTTCGTAGGCGTTGAACCTTTGCTACGTCTAACCCTCTTGAGGTCGGTTTTAGCAACGACGATGTCGTTCTCTTGCGGCGGCGATGTGGTGCTGGGCGGATGTTGTATAATATGGGAAGGGGCACGAAACGATGTGGAAACAATCGGTTGCGGGGCCGTGGCGGAAGGGAGAAACGTGAAACAAAAAAAAAAAAAAAAAGAGAAGGAAGGGTGGCGGCTAGGGTAATGGGTTTTCCTCCTACTGAACCCTACGTTTAATTTTTTTTATTATTTATTATTTTTTTTTTGTCATGGGCCCAAAACGTGGGCCTTACAATTCGGCCACTCCAGTTTGCTGTGGGACATAGGTTGTGGTCAATTGTCTCCTCACTCCATGTTGTTTGCAAATATAGTTGAATTTTGCAGAGTTAAATTCTCCTCCTCTATTTGCCCTTGAACATTTTATAGGCATTCCAATTTATTTTTCCACCCATGTTTTGAAACATTTGAAATAATAAAATGTTTCTCATTTTTTCTACAAGAAAATAACTCTATATGTCTTCCTTAAAAAATCATCTATGAAGCACAACAAGTATTTTTTCTGCCCACTTGAAGCTGGTGAAATTGGATCACATAGATCTGCATAAACAAGACCCAATTTTTCTATTGAGTCTCCATTTACCCATTTTTTGAAATGGAGTCCGATGTTGCTTGCCTTTCATACATGCCTCACAGGTGGTGTTTGGAGTTACAATTTGCGGCAGATCTTTTACCATTTTTGTGTTTCAAGGTGCACAAACCTTTGTAGCCGAGATGACCATAGCGATGGTGTCAAAGTGTTGACTAATCCGTATTTAAAACTTGGAGGCATCTTCCTCCATATGTTGTGGTAGATGGTTCAGTACGTAAAATAAATAGCTTTGCGCTCATAATTGACTCTGCTATCTTTACTTTTTGTGGATGATAAATGTTATACACACCTTCTTTAAACAGCACTGCTACAATTTTTCTTGTAGTTGTCCAATGCTCAAGAGATTATTTTTTAGTTTATGTACCCAATACACATTTCTAATAGTGCAACGAACCCCATGTAAAGTTAATTTCACTGCACCTTTTCCCATAACTTTCATACTTGTATTATTTCCATGTAACGGAACCGGAAAAAAAAATGATGGTCGTCGGCAGAGACGAAAACTTTGGCGAACGCCGGAGTTTTCGCTCACACACGACCCACAAAGGGCGGCCAAGGGCCGGGATGCCACAAAATCACATCCCCGACCTTCAGCCACCCTGAAAGAACCTGCAAAGAAACGAAAACGGTAAGGAAAAAGGAGAGAGAACAGAAAACCGACGGAACTCCGGCGAAGCCGAACCGTACGAATCGACGTCGAAAACCCCCATTTCACACCACAAAAGTAATCCCAGAACCCTTTACACACATCAGGAGTAGGTTCTACGCAAATCCCGTACGCTGAACACCGTCGGCAAGGAAGACGGAACGGCGAACTTTCGAGCTTCTCCAGATTCGGGAGTACAAGGCCCTTACCAACGAAATCTGTACCAAAAACGGGGTTAGGGTGAAGGATAAGCTCGGGAACGGGGAAAAAAAAGAGGGAAAAAGGACGTCGGGACGACGTTGTCGAAGAGAGAGAGGGACCGCCGAAAAATCGCGCAGGCAGTCGGGTGAAGAGGACGAAGTCCGACCCGCGATCCGGATCCGGAAACCCGAACCAAACCCCGTACCTTTGGTCAGCCCAGAACCCACGTTACCCGCAGCCCAAACACCCGGCCTTCAATCGCGAGTCGGCCCATCAACCCGCGGCCCGTCACCCGCGAGCCGGCCCATCACCGCACGGCCCGTTAACCCGCGCCTCGACCCGAGATGCCTGCACACGCGTCGCTCTCGGATTGTGCCACGTGTCACGTCTGCAGCACGGCTACTCTCGGCTCAGGCGGCTTCATCGCCTCGGTGGCGGCTCCGGCGGCTTATTGGGCTCGAGAAACCTGTTTCCAGCCCGTTTGACACCGTTCCGACCCTCCCGGACCGAGTTTCGGCCCTGTTTAAGGTAAAAGAGAACATTTTAAGGTCGTATTTTACAAATTCCAGTTGGGAATTTATTCTTATTTGTGAAATACTAACGAAAGTGACTCATGAACCAATAGGAACCAACCACCAACGGAAGCGTAGAACGCCCACGAGGAGCTAGGAGCTTACGTTATATTCTAGGGAGTACTTCGGCTAAGGCCTACCAAGTAAGTGGCTCACCCGTTGTAGGTTACGCGTTAATTGCTGTATGTTGGCATGTGCCCGTGGTTATGCACGTGCCATTAAATTGTATGCTAGCTTAATGTGCTTAAGTACGAAATCATGTGAACGTGAATGTATGTTGTTTATGTTGCTTAGTTGATGTGATATGAATGCATGTGACGATGTGTGACCCTTGTATGATTAGGCTTGTTGTATGAGTATTGAAATGTAACTGAATGAATTGTATGACATGAAATACGGTAAATTGCATGATACATAACCCCGCTAGGAATATGTATGATATGTAACGAAATAAGAATGAGAATGACATGTAAGCATGAAAACGTGACACGAGGTTATGTTCATTAAATGATGACTGTAGGACTAGTGGGACCTCATGCATATTGTGTGATCATGCATTTGGGGGGATACCCCTATCCCATCACGAGGGTACGGACGCGTACATCCAAATGGCAGGACCACGATCGTTATGCCCTGCATAGTGCTGCCGTGACGGTTTTAGTTTTAACGGGTCCCAGTGGGCCCCCAGAGCATGCCTATCGGCTAGGGACAGTGGCCCAGTGGTGTGCGAACTAGCTGGTGAGCCCATACTCGCATGTATGGGCTGCGTGTAGAGTATATGGTACACGTCCACGATTACCTGTTAGAATTACACCGTAGGGAAAACGAAACGAAACGAAACGATAGGTCCCATCATTTCATTGCATGTGTTTGTCGCATAACCCCGATAGGGGGTCACTTACTGAGTATTCTAGAAATACTCAAGCCTCGTGCTACTTTACTTTTGCAGAAAAGGGCAAGGCACCCATGTGACAACGACGACGACATCGTACCCCCCAGGATCGTGGCACATGCATAGGGTAGTTGGTTGTTCTTTTTCCATTTCGTAGTCTAGGCCGAATTTGGTTCAATCATTAATATAGATTAGTATAGGATGAAATGTATTTGCATAATAAACCTTAGGGTAGAATAAAATATGCATTTTTGGTTTCTGTTTCTTTTCCTTTCTTTCAATTTTTTCTTTTTCCCTTGTAACCATTTTTCTCTGAGGTAATAAAAGGCGAGTGCGAGTCGCATTAATGAACAGGGCCCATTAAATGTATATTCCGCATTTCAAAATATAGTAATGACCTTAGATTAGACAGGTAAAATATTAGGGTCGTTACAGTTGGTATCAGAGCTTTAGGTTATAGATCTTATAGACTAGCCTACAGAGTAGGCTTGGCATGTTCCACGGTCCAATTACCGATGCCCCGTCGTTGTCAGGTACACCTTATGTAGAATGAGGACTATATGACATGTGCGATATATTTAATGTGGTTGGCTTTAAATGATGCATGACATGTTACTGTATGAAAAAAAAAAAAATGTTGATGTTATCTGATGTGGATGTGATTTGATGTAATGCATGTCTTTATGGTATGATATTTATGTTTTTCTTTTGTATATATGTATACATATGAATTATATGGTAGGATGTAGGGAAGACTGTAAATCATAAACTTAGCTAGAATCCTTTTCTTGGTTTCTAGAACCATGCCGCACAGAGGACGTAGAAGAGGTAGGAGAGGAAGAGGACGACCTCTCGTTAGGAGAGGAGGAAGAGGAGACGTCGATAGAAGCTCTTCCCAAGAGGGGTCGACTACTGGCCCATATGCGTATGTACCACCTCCTGAATACGCACCTCCCCCACAAACCGTACCACCCCCTGAATATGCACCTCCCCCACAAGCAGTACCCCCTCCTGAATACGCACCATCCCCTCAAGCTGCACCACAGGCCGGGTTAGACCCCGCCACAAGGTTAATGTTGGAATCCCTCCAAAAAATAATGGAAACTATGCTAGACACACAACAGGCCACGTTGTTGGCTACGCAACAAGTTGCGGCAATGGCCACGCAACCAGCCAACGCGGTGGCCCCGCAACCGGTGGATGCGGTAGCTATCCAACCGGTGAACAACCCGCACCCGGATAGGGGCGCGAATTAGTTAAAGGATTTCAGGCGGTATAACCCCCGTCCTTTTATCGGTTCAAAGGAAGATCCCACAGCGGCTCAGATGTGGATCGCAAACATGGAAATGACCTTTGAATCAATGAGATGCCCTAATGAACATAAGGTGGCATGTGCGACATACGTGTTACAAAAGGATGCAGAAGTGTGGTGGTCGGATAATAAACAGAGCATCAACCCGGGTGAGGGAATTACAACATGGGAGACCTTTAAGGAAGCCTTTCTAAAATACTATTATCCAAAGGAAATCCGTATAAAGAAACAGCAAGAGTTTAACCACTTAACCCAAGGTGATCGCACGGTGGATCAGTACGATCAGGACTTCATGAGATTAAGAAGGTTTGCACCGTCTTTAGCCGACACTGAAGAGAAACAGACAGAAAAATTTGTGTTAGGATTGAATCCGAAAACCCGCCGCATGTTAGAGGCCTTTAACCCAAAAACCTAGGAAGAGGCCCTAAGGATGGCCAAGGCCCTAGAGGAACCCCCAGAGGAAAAGAAAACAGAGCCAACAGTCGCCACAGGGAGGAAACGCCCTGTCGAGGTCGATACCACAGAATTCCAACCACCGTCCCAAAGGCCTCGATATCAGAGTAGGCCACCTGCTCCACCTCCAATAGGCCGATACCTAGCAATGGAGAAGCCCCTGTGCCGTAACTGTGGAAAGCAACATGTTGGGAGATGTTTGGCAGGCTCAGGTATGTGTTATATCTGTGGTCATGCAGGTCATGTGGCCAGAACTTGCCCTACAAAGAGCTCGGGAATTCCAAGGGAACCCCTTAGAGGACCGATCATCTGAGAGCCCACCTTACAAACTCGTCCACAGACCAAGGCATATGTAACGACCAGTAAAGAGGCGGGAACATCTGGCACCGTGGTGACAGGTACGCTTTCTATACTAGGACACTTTGCGTTGACATTGTTTGATTCTGGTTCTACCCATTCCTTTGTTGCTTTACCATTTGTTAAACAAGCAGGGTTCGTAATAGAACCCTTAATGCATGCGTTGTCGGTCGGTACCCCGGCAGGGGTAGACCTAGTTACGAAAGATAGAGTAAGGGACGGACAAGTGGTAATAGCTGGACAAACCATCCACGTAGACTTAAAGGTAGTGGATATGACGGATTTTGACGTCATACTAGGAATGGACTGGTTAGCAGAAAACTTTGCTACCATAGACTGCCATAAGAAGGAGGTGATATTCACACCTCCTAACGGACTTACCTTTAAGTTTAAAGGAACCTCCACAGGTACCACCCCAAAAATAATATCGATGATGAAAGCGAGACGCCTGATACAACAAGGGGGGTGGGCGTTTCTAGCCTATGCAGTAAATACAAAAGGAAAGGAAAAACCCATAGATACAATACCGGTAGTAAACGAATTTATGGATGTCTTTCCGGAGGACCTCCCGGGAATTCCTCCATCGCGAGAGGTAGACTTTGGAATAGATCTAGAACCAGGAACGGGACCCATCTCTAAGGCCCCGTACCGCATGGCACCAGCAGAACTAAAAGAGCTTAAAACACAACTGCAAGACCTGCTAGATAAGGGCTTCATTCGACCTAGCGTGTCCCCTTGGGGTGCGCCAGTGTTGTTTGTTAAAAAGAAAGACGGCTCAATGCGTTTATGCATTGATTATAGAGAATTAAACAAGAGGACGGTAAAGAACAAATACCCGTTACCCCGTATTGAGGACCTATTTGATCAACTACGTGGGGCGACAGTGTTTTCTAAAATAGATCTTCGATCAGGATACCATCAAATTAAGATTAAAAATGAAGACATACCGAAAACAGCCTTTCGAACCAGATATGGCCACTACGAGTTTGTGGTGATGTCTTTTGGTCTCACCAATGCCCCAGCGGTATTTATGGAACTAATGAACCGAGTATTTAAGGAGTGCCTAGACTTGTTTGTGATCGTGTTCATAGACGATATCCTGATATACTCGAAAACGGACCTAGAACACCAAGAACACCTTCGCAAAGCCTTAACTATCCTAAGAGAGAACAAGCTGTATGCCAATTTCACCAAGTGTGAATTTTGGCTACGACAGGTTTCGTTTCTGGGGCACGTAGTGTCTAAAGACGGAATCTTCGTAGATCCCAATAAGATAGAAGCGGTCACGAAATGGAAACGCCCAACAACGGTCACCGAGATACGAAGTTTCTTGGGATTGGCGGGTTATTATCGAAGGTTTGTCCAGGACTTCGCTAGAATAGCCACGCCTCTCACCCAATTAACAAAAAAAGGTGTACCTTTTGTTTGGGACGATACTTGTGAGGCCAGCTTTCAAGAACTAAAACAACGACTAGTATCCGCCCCAGTGCTCACAGTTCCAGAAAGTTCTGTGGGATACGCGATTTACAGTGACGCATCCAAAAAGGGATTAGGTTGTGTACTGATGCAACATGGCAAGGTTGTTGCGTATGCGTCACGCCAACTAAAAGATTACGAGAAAAACTATCCTACACATGATTTGGAGCTGGCAGCAGTAGTGTTCGCGTTAAAAATTTGGCGACACTACCTGTATGGCGAAAAGACCCAGATCTACACGGACCACAAAAGCCTAAAATATTTGTTCACCCAAAAAGAATTGAACATGCGGCAACGTAGATGGTTAGAGCTGGTAAAAGATTACGACATAGACATCCAGTACCACCCTGGAAAAGCAAACGTAGTCGCTGATGCACTGAGTCGAAAAGCAGTACACTCGTCGGCCCTCATCACCAGGGAGCCACGAGTGCGAACTGATTTCGAACAGGCTGATATCGCGGTAGTAACCAAAGAAGTTGCCGCCCAAATAGCCCGACTGACAGTGCGCCCCACGCTCAGACAAAGAATCATAGACTCACAACGTGAGGATCCAAGCCTAAGTAAAATCCTAGACCAATTGGAAGTTGGCCTAGTGGACGGATTCACTAAATCAACAGATGACGGATTATTATGCCAAGGGCGTTTATGTGTCCCACCCATGAGCGGAATAAAGAATGAAATCCTAACGGAGGCACACAACTCAACCTTCTCGATACATCCAGGTGGAACAAAGATGTATCAAGACTTGAAAAAACACTTTTGGTGGCGAAGTATGAAGAAGGATATCGCGGAGTACGTGAGTAAGTGTCTAGTGTGCCAACAAGTAAAAGCCCCTAGGCAGAAAACCGCCGGGCTACTACAACCTCTAAGTATACCAGAATGGAAATGGGAAAACATTGCCATGGATTTCATAGTAGGCTTACCCAAAACATTAAAGGGCTATACGGTAATCTGGGTGGTCGTGGATCGCCTGACAAAGTCGGCTCACTTCCTACCGGGTAAGGCAACATATACAGTAGACAATTGGGCACAACTGTATGTTAAAGAAATTGTGAGGTTGCATGGAGTACCAGTGTCAATTGTGTCGGATCGGGACCCACGTTTTACGTCGGCCTTTTGGCGCGGACTCCAAAAAGCGATGGGTACCCGCCTCGACTTTAGCACCGCCTTCCACCCACAAACAGATGGCCAAACAGAACGATTAAACCAAATTCTGGAAGACATGCTTCGGGCATGCGTTATGGATTTCACAGGGAGTTGGGACACCAAACTACACTTAATGGAATTCTCTTACAATAACAGCTTCCAAGCAACCATCGGAATGGCACCCTTTGAAGCGTTGTATGGAAAACGATGTAGATCCCCATTGTGTTGGGACGAAGTAGGAGAACGAGAATTGATAGGACCCGAGCTGGTCCGTGTCACCAACGAAGCAATCCAGAAAATCCGAGTAAGAATGCGTACCGCGCAGAGTAGGCAAAAGAGCTACGCCGACGTTAGGCGTAGGAATTTAGAGTTTGAAGAGGGGGACCCAGTGTTCCTAAAAGTAGCCCCCATGAAAGGTATTCTAAGATTCGGACGCAAGGGGAAGCTCAGCCGCCGATTCATTGGACCGTTCGAAATTTTAGAAAGAGTAGGTCTGGTAGCTTACAAACTAGCTTTACCACCTTCACTTTCAAGCGTACACGATGTATTTCATGTGTCTATGTTAAGGAAATATATTCCAGATCCGATGCACGTAATAGACTACAAACCTCTCGAAATTGAGGAAAATTTAAGTTACCAGGAGAAACCGATTAAAATTCTAGCCCGAGAGGTGAAAGCCTTACGTAATAGGAGTATAGGTTTCGTTAAGGTATTGTGGCGTAACCACCAAGTCGAGGAAGCTACGTGGGAACGAGAGGAGGAAATAAAGAAAAAATATCCCGAGTTGATCCACGAGTTCGAGGCTTTCGAGGACGAAAGTCCCTTTTAGGGGTAGATAATGTAACGGAACCGGAAAAAAAATGATGGTCGTCGGCAGAGCCGAAAACTCCGGCGAACGCCGGAGTTTTCGCTCACACACGACCCACAAAGGGCGGCCGAGGGCTGGGATGCCTCAAAATCGCGTCCCCGACCTTCAGCCACCCTGAAAGAACTTGCAAAGAAACGAAAACGGTAAGGAAAAAGGAGAGAGAACAGAAAACCGACAGAACTTCGGCGAAGCCGAATCGTATGAATCGACGTCGAAAACTCCCATTTGACACCACAAAAGTAATCCCAGAACCCTTTACACACATCAAGAGTAGGTTTTACGTGAATCCCGTACGCTGAACACCGTCGGCAAGAAAGACGGAACGGAGGACTTCCGAGCTTCGCCAGATCCGGGAGTGCGAGGCCCTTACCAACGAAATCGATACCAAAAAACGAGGTTAGGGTGAAGGATAAGCTCGGGAACGGGGAAAAAAAGAGGGAAAAAGGACGTCGGGACGACGTTGTCGAAGAGAGAGATGGACCGCCGGAAAATCGCGCAGGCAGTCAGGCGAAGAGGACGAAGTTCGACTTGCGATCTGGATCCGGAAACCCGAACCGAACCCCGTACCTTCGGTCAGCCCAGAACCCACGTTACCCGCAGCCCAAACACCCGGCCTTCAATCGCGAGTCGGCCCATCAACCCGCGGCCCGTCACCCGCGAGCCGGCCCATCACCGTGCGGCCCGTCACCTGCGAGTCGGCCCATCACTGCGCAGCCCGTCACCTACGTTCGATCCGAGACCCGCGAGCGGCCCGTTAACCTGCCCCTCGACCCGAGACGCTTGCACACGCGTCGCTCTCGGATTGTGCCACGTGTCACGTCTGCAGCGCGGCTACTCTCGGCTCAGGCGGCTTCATCGGCTCGGTGGTGGCTCGGCGGCTCCGGCGGCTTATTGGGCTCGGGAAACCTGTTTTCAGCCCGTTTGACACCGTTTCGACCCTCCCGGACTGGGTTTCGGCCCTGTTTAAGTTAAAAGGGAACATTTTAAGGTCGTATTTCACAAATTCCAGTTGAGAATTTATTCTTATTTGTGAAATACTAACGGAAGTGACTCATGAACCAATAGGAACCAACCACCAACGGAAGCGTAGAACGCCCACGAGGAGCTAGGAGCTTACGTTATATTCTAGGGAGTACTTCGGCTAAGGTCTACCAAGTAAGTGGCTCACCCGTTGTAGGTTACGCGTTAATTGCTGTATGTTGGCACGTGCCCGTGGTTATGCACGTGCCATTAAATTGTATGCTAGCTTAATGTGCTTAAGTACGAAATCATGTGAACGTGAATGTATGTGGTTTATGTTGCTTAGTTGATGTGATATGAATGCATGTGACGATGTGTGACCCTTGTATGATTATGGCTTGTTGTATGAGTATTGAAATGTAACTGAATGAATTGTATGACATGAAATACGGTAAATTGCATGATACATAACCCCGCTAGGAATATGTATGATATGTAACAAAATGAGAATGAGAATGACATGTAAGCATGAAAACGTGACACGGGGTTATGTTCATTAAATGATGACTATAGGACTAGTGGGACCTCATGCATATTGTGTGATCATGCATTTGGGGGGATACCCCTATCCCATCACGAGGGTACGAACGCGTACATTCAAATGACAGAACCACGATCGTTATGCCCTGCATAGCGCTGCCGTGACGGTTTTAGTTTTAACGGGTCCCGGTGGGCCCCCAGAGCATGCCCACCGGCTAGGGACAGTGGCCCAGCGGTGTGCGAACTAGCTGGTGAGCCCATACTCGCATGTATGGGCTGCGTGTAGAGTATATGGTACACGTCCACGATTACCTGTTAGGATTACACCGTAGGGAAAACGAAACGAAACGAAACGATAGGTCCCATCATTTCATTGCATGTGTTTGTCGCATAACCCCGATAGGGGGTCACTTACTGAGTATTCTAGAAATACTCAAGCCTCGTGCTACTTTACTTTTGCAGATAAGGGCAAGGCACCCATGTGACAACGACGACGGCATCGTACCCCCCAGGATCGTGACACATGCATAGGGTAGTTGGTTGTTCTTTTTCCATTTCGTAGTCTAGGCCGAATTTGGTTGCATCATTAATATAGGTTAGTACAGGATGAAATGTATTTGCATAATAAACCTTAGGGTAGAATAAAATATGCATTTTTTGTTTCTGTTTCTTTTCCTTTCTTTCAATTTTCTCTTTTTCCCTTTAACCATTTTTCTCTGAGGTAATAAAAGGCGAGTGCGAGTCGCATTAATGAACAGGGCCCATTAAATGTATAGTCCGCATTTCAAAGTATAGTAATGACCTTAGATTAGACAGGTAAAATATTAGGGTCGTTACATTCCAAGTTTGATAATGTGGAAAAATGTCATGTCTAAGCTGGAAAACATATCTTCACTTGCACACATATGGTTTGAGCAACCAGAATCTAAGAACCAAGCATCACTCCTTTTTGCTTCGTGTCTTTCCATATGAGGCATAATTCAATTCCTTATTCATCTTTGGACCTTCATATTGAAAATGACCCAAGTAATGATACCTATAACATTCAACAGTTGCTTTGTTGAAAGTATAGTTGCTTTGTTGAAAGTTGATCTTCCTCTTCCGCGTCCTTTGCCCCTGTAAGTTCCTCTTCCTCTGTTACTTATTTTCGTTCGTCTTTCGACTTTTAGAACTTGCTCCTCTTCGTTAATGCTGGATTTTCAAAAATTTTGTTCATGCACCACTAATTAACTTTGTAATTCATCAATGGACATGTTATCAGTATCTTTGGATTCCTCAATGGATACTACAACGTAAGTAAATTTTTTAGTCAGGATACACATAATTTTTTCTACAATTTTCTTGTCTGGTATATCTTCTCCATTGGTTCTCATCTTATTGGAGATTATCATCACTCTTGCAAAATAATTTGTGATACTTTCATCCTTCTTCATCTCTAGGATCTTAAATTCTGTCATTAATGCATTAAGAAGAGATTTCTTCACTTTTTGGTTTCCACCAAATTTTCACTTCATTGAGTCCCAAACAATCTTGGCTGTGCGATGATCCAAGATTTATTCAAAGACAGTACGATCAATTGTCTGAAAGAAGTAATGCTTTAATAGGTGATCTTTGAGTCTAGCATCATCAAAGTGACCCTTTTGTGCCTCTGTCAGCATTGTTCCTTCCTCTGGTTCTAAGAAACCAATCTCCACACTCTATTGACCATTTGCTCTGAGCAAGTTTTCCATTAGCTCACTCCAATGATCATAATGACCATCGAAGTGAAGGATCTTCGCTAAAGTTTTGTCTTCACCCACACTCTCTATTTGATCACTCAAAAATTGCAAATTGCAACTCTGATCCCAATTGTTAGGTTTTGACAAATAACTAACCAAACATAAATAATTGAACTTTGAAATGATAATATTATTGAATGTTGAACTTCCCTTTTCTAGCCTTACAAATAACCATAAATAGAAACTAACCACAAATCTTGAAAAATATTTAAATTAAATATTTAAAAATACTCCTAACTATTTTGAGCTCATCAAATTCTTCTAACAGCCCAATCTGACAGTTGCAGCCCAAGCCAATGGTAAGCCAATATTCCTCCGCTGATATGAATCAAGACATCAATCATACAATATAGAAAAATGTGAAATTTTTTTTATTCAAGTTATCTCAAGATGTTGCCATTCATGCTATCTTAAAGAAAAATCAAACTTCATTTATTCTTAGATGGTTACAAATTTTAGGTGCATGATAACTTAGAGTCATAGTATTTCATCCATGTATTTTAAGACTTTTTATTTATTTAAGGATATATTTAGTCAATTATAGTCATGAAGTATATGTGCCGGTTAATTATGGTCATAAAATATGAAAATTACAACTCTAATACCTCATGTAAGGTTAAGGTTAAGAGTGTCCATTTTGAGATTATATAAAGTCATATATCTTATCTTTGTAAATGAGACTTGGGAAATATTGTAAAAAGAGTATTTGTACTTATCTTTATTTGTAATTCTACGTAATTTAAGTTACTAATCGTTCAAACTTGACATAATCGATTTTGCTTGTGAAGTGATTCAAATCTTAAAACAAGTATGGTTGCCTTCGCATATTTGATCAATAACGTAATTAGAATCTTACTTCTTTGCAGGATTACTTATCATCGGCCCAAACCCAGAAATCGAACCAACCCAAAGCTCATGGTTTTGATAATTTTTTTTTTTTTTTTTTTTTTTTTTTTTTTTTTGTAAAATTATAGATTGATTTGTGTTTGTTTGTGAACTTTTAATATCTTTTATCTAAGATTGTATCCGAATAATTGTTCTTCATAACCCAACCCGAAAAGGTTGAGTTGAGTTGGGTTACCCATCCAACCAACCTTGGGTGAAAAAACTAACTATCATGTATTCCATTCATAAATTTTTTTTATCAAATTTTAAAAAAAAATTGTTTTAACAATAAGAATTAATTTGAGATTTAAAACACATGAGATTGTTATGATTTGGTATAATAGAGGGCAGGTGGGGAGTAAATATTGAATTGATGTTAGGGTCTATTTGGTCTGCAGAAAACAATTGTTTTTTTTGAGTCACTCTTTTTTAATATCACTTTTTGGCCATTAAATGTCCACTCCCATCTTCTTATACACTTAGTGTTATAAAATTGATATCTAAAATGGATGAAATGGATGAAATACCAGATAAAGACTAGAAATTGCTGAATGAACTGCTTCTCTAGAATGACTGGTAATACCACTTAAGGGCGGATAGACCGTCCACCTAGTGTCGCTATCCACTTCTACTAAGGCTGAACTTAATAGGAGAAAGAGACTTGGTGGCAACCACCACAATGAAATAGAACAGACCATACAACTAAAATTTTAGCTTAACAAAATGAATAATGAAATAGAATAGACCATACAACTAAAATTTTAGCTTAACAAAATGAAGAGTCGTGAGAAAATAAGAAATATGGTATTGCTTAGCTCTATGTATACGGAACGTTTTGCCGATTGTTGTACCAAAAGCGAAAGTAAGATCGAGTTCGAGAGAATAATTTTTTCCTTACAATTATGGGTAGCAACCAACCTCAATAATCAAAGTATTTACAAAGTGTATATCTCACACTCTCCCACTACAAAAGTCTCTCGACAAAGTTTCTTCCAAATGTCACTCAACAAATACAAAATAATACTCAAACCCAATACTCTCAATCATCCTACACATATAAGGATAATTCATGTATCAAAATGATAATTTGAAACATCAAAATGTTATGAACTTAAATGAGAGTTAATAACCAAAATAAATTAGAATATTTACCAAAATAGTTATAATTAAATGAAACTCGTGACTATTTACAACATATCAGCTTTAAAAAGTTTTAAATTATTGTGTATTTTCAAATTTTCTACATTAGTGACAATATGTTAGTCTCTTGAAAAACAAATCGTTATGGCCATAAATATGAAGAACAATTATCATCGGCCACTGTGGGCTCTGATTGCTCTTCTCCAAAACCTCGAGCCAATGTTGATAAACCCTCTCCCCATCCTCTTCTTCAATTGGTTTTAGGGAGGAAAGGGTGGAATTTCTCCCTCTTTCGCCACCCAAACGCTGTAATCTTAATTTGGGTAGAATTTCCACAAATTATAAAATTCATAATTAGAATTTTTGCACGGAGAGAAGTCAATATTCACTCAACACCACAATAGATACTTAGATTCTAGGATTATTCAACAAGTTTTAATTAAAGTGGTTGAAACGTGAGAGCGATCTCATCAGGAATGCTATAATTTTAGCTCATCATTGAAAAAAGAGTTGAACATATCATCAAAGAAAAGTAAATAACCAAAAGAAATATTGAGATCATGAATATGTTTATATTTATTTTAATTAATTCAACTTAATGAGTTCTAGATAAACTTTGAAAATACCATTTCTATTAAATTTTGGATGGAAAAAGTTAATGTCTTATTAATACTCTTAATGACATGATTACTTGTGAATTATTTGCTTATTATTTAATTAACTTAATCGGTATTACTTATGAATTATTTGCTTATTATTTAATTATCTTAATCCGTATGCAATGAGAAGTGATACGGTGTATTTTTCATGTGCACAATTTGACATCAACAAGAAGGATTTAGATAGCTAAATTTTAAACGAATTTAAGTTAAAAAGAAATGGCATAAAAACAAGACAGCACACAATTTATCCTCCAACTTAAAAAAAAATTGAACAAATTCCTATTTAAAAATGGAACATTTTCCTCTAAAATTTAAAGGGCAAGAATACTTTTTAATCTTTAAAAGATTAAAGGTATTTTAAACCTTTTAAAAGAGAAAAAGTGGCACCTTCAATTTTTAAATTTAAAAATTTGAGACAAAGTCCTCAAGAGAATCTGAAAACTTTTAATGTTTTTTGAAAATAATATAAAAAATAATGTTTTTTTTTTTTTTTTTTTTTTTTTTTTTTTTCCTAAATTACAGATGCGGTCGATTCTTTACAAAACGACATTTCTGCCGGAAATAAAATAATAATAATAATAAAAAATCAGGGAATAAAATCAAACCCAATGGAACCCACAAAACGACAAAAACCAAAGTTAATCAATGAGTGGTCCATCTTCTTTTATAGTCCTCCGCCGGCCTTTCTACGGCCAACTTCATCCTCTCCCAGCTTCACACCTTCTCCGCCGACCAACTATGGGCGGCCGGAATAAAGACATTTCTGGAACTTCCGGCCACCAAATTCCGTACATCGAGTTAGGCGATGATCCCCACAAGCCCAAAACAAATTATTTTGCTTCTTTTTGTGCAATCGTTGCTTCCATGTCTTGCATTTTGGGCGGTTACGGTGAGAATCTTAGCTTCCTTCCTCTCAATTCTTCATCTCTTTCTCTGAATCTCTGCATATGTCTACAGATATTGGTGTAATGAGTGGAGCGTCCATCTACATCCAACATGATTTCCTGATCTCCGATGTTCAGGTGGAAATTCTGGTCGGAATCGTCACCCTCTACGCCGTTATCGGCGCCGCAGCGGCCGGCAGAACCTCCGATTGCTTCGGCCGTCGATTCACCATGATTGTCGCCGCCGGCTTCTTCTTCGTCGGAGCCATTCTAATGGGGTTCGCCCCAAATTACGCCTTCCTCATGTCCGGCCGATTCTTCGCTGGCGTCGGCATCGGATTTGGCTGCTTGATTGCCCCTGTTTTCATCGCTGAGGTTTCTCCCACATCCTCTCGCGGCTGCCTCTCCACTTTCCCGGAGGTTGGTTGTTCAATTCGAAGTACGAAAAGATATCTTAGCTTTTAATTTGGAAATTTTAAGGAGCTTCAATTTGTCACAGATATTTGCTAATGTCGGAATCTTACTCGGATACATTTCGAATTTCGCATTCTCCGGCTACCCAACTCATCTGGGGTGGCGATTTATGCTCGGAATTGGAATAGTTCCGTCGGTGTTCTTAGCAGCCGCTGTGATTCTCGTAATACCAGAGTCCCCACGGTGGCTGATACTGCAGGGCCGAATCGGCGAAGCCAAACAAGTCCTAATCAGAACCTCAGATTCCATCGAAAAATCTCTCCAGCGCCTCGCCGATCTAAAAACTATCGTCGGAATTCCGGAGAGATGCGAAGACGACATCGTTCAAGTCCCAAAACAGAGGAGCCATGGGAGCAGCGTTTGGAAGGAGCTCTTCCTCTGCCCGACGCCGGCTATCCGCCACATCCTTATCACTGCTGTCGGCGTCTATTTCTTTGCAGAGGCCACCGGCATGGGCGCCGTCGTTTTGTACAGCCCCAAAATCTTCGAGAAGGCCGGAATCTTATCCTCGGACCACAAGCTTCTCGCGACGGTGGGGGTCGGCCTGGTGAAGACCGTCTTCGTCTTGATCGCCACCGTCTTGCTCGACCGGGTTGGACGGCGGCCGTTGATTCTGACGAGCATCGGTGGTCAAGTTATTTCGCTGATTGCGTTAGGTGCCGGTCTGACGGTTATTGAGAAGTCGGACGAACAAGTGACGTGGGCGGCGGGGCTGTGCATTGCGATGGTGTTATTCGACGTGGCATTTTTCTCAATTGGATTGGGGCCCATGTGTTACGTCAGCTCGGAGTTTTTTCCGTTGAAGTTACGCGCCCAAGGGACGAGCGTGGGGTTCATCACAAATTCAACCATGGGCGCAATTGTTGCAATGACGTTTTTGTCCCTGTATAGTACGATTTCAATTGGTGGTGCATTCTTCTTCTATGCAGGCATTGCGACAGTGGGTTGGGTGTTCGTTTATGTGGTGTTCCCAGAGACACGTGGCCTGGATTTGGAGGATGTGGAGGGGCTTTTTGGTAATTTGATGTGGAAATTTTCTGTCCGAGATATTAAAAATTAAAAAAATTATTTTAGTGGACCTTACATCCACATACATATATTATATATATATATATAAGAGATAATTATTTCCGCCTTTACCCATGTAATTGTATTTCTCGATCTTAATAATGAGGTTACTTAGAGAATACTTTTAAATAAGGCTCCGATGTACTTTTAAATGTATTTAAGTCCTTAAACCATGTTAACACAATCATTTAAGTACTTAAATACCTACCGAGTATTTAAATGTAAATATCCTTCTAACTACGGTTATATTTAAATGTAAATATTTCTTCTAACTTCTATTATTTGCGAGGATTATCGTGTGAAAAATTATTTTTAAACAATTCGTTTTAAACATGGCTGTGGACTTAAATGTTCTTAAGCTCTTTCAAACGCAATGATAGCATCATAATAATTCTATAGTTGAAAATGAAAAAAAAAAATCATCATTTATCAAAGTTTTGAAGTAAATGCTATTGACATGTCCTAAAATAAAAATTATGACTTAGATGTCAAAATCTAACTACTGTGACTTGGTTTCCACGTGTCCACTATGCATGTCACAGTCGAGTAAAAGAGGGTTAAATGAATGAACAATTACCACATCTGACTGAAAGTGATTATGAAGATAGTATAGTGAAGAAAAATTTAAAAGAATTGAAAGTCATTATTTGTATCGGTGCACTTTTTTTTTTTTTTTTTTTGCTTAATCATAGGAATTTCATGGCTAAGCTGTTATGATCGCACAACAATGCACACACTCGATCTAAGTGAACAAAGAAATAGGAGAGGAAATGCAAGGAGAAATATTGGCTATAAGTTTTGCATTAATGACTTCAAGTATATACAGAGACAATACAGATATAACCTTCTACTATATATAAATATTTATCTTATATTTCTCTACCCTCTTCTCGTTATAAATAATTGTAAATAATAATTGTTTACTACCACGATTGCAGCTATACATAGGCACCATTCTATCCCGTCAACCAACAATTTCATTCTCAAACTATTATCAACATCTTCAATGCACCCATATAAATTGAGGCTTTGCACAACCTCAATGTTCTAACATCAACACATTTTGTCAACATGTTTGCTTGCCACCATCTATCTTCAAAATATTATAGCCTTCTGTGTTTTGTTTTTGAATGATAGACCGAGTTCTTCACCAATTATATGGTACACTAACTATATGTATAAAGAATCTTCTCGTGTCACTTTTGCCCAATTCTTCTAGAAGTATGTCATCCATATCATCTTCTTTCCAGCTTTCTATTTCCACATACTCAGCCTCAGTAGACGAAAGAGATCACATTTCTGAAGCCTGGACATCCCGTTGCAATTTGTAATAGCCCAAAAATAAGTAAATAAATAAATAAACAAAAAAAATTATTATAAACAAAAAAAAAAATATTATTCTTTTTAAAAAATAATAATAAATTAATAAAAAATAAAAAATAGAAAACAATTTTTTCACTCCCTTGGCTATTTCCTCCAATAATCTCTACCTCACAATTCATGATGAAACAGAAACCAAAAAAAGAGAAAACAAAAATACCAATCAATAGATTTACAAGTGATTCTGAAGATCTACGGAAAGAGATATATTTGAGACCTCTTTTCTCATGGAAGAAATTCATTTACGATTTTTTATTTTTTATTTTTATTTTTTTATTTTTATTTTTTTTATTTTTATAGTTCAAAAATAAGGAAATATGAGGCCAAGGATACTTGTCTTAAAAGAATTAAAATAAAGGAAGGAAATATTAGATTACTCGGAGTAAGAAAATAAGAAAATAAGAAAATACACTAGGGAGAGAAAGGTAAATTTTTGGAGAGAAAATCTATTTACAAAATTGCCAATAATATTTATTTACAGAATTAAAATAAATATAAAGAAAGATTTGGAACAGATTTGTCCAATATTCTTAGTGATTTTATAAACATATCCCATACTCAAATTATAAAGTCTCCAATGTTCAGGTGAAGTCTAACGGGACCATAGTAAAATTTAGAGAATTAAAATTGAAATTAGAAGTCATGGTTCATATAAGTTGACTTGGATACAAAGGACAAAATCGAACTTTCTTAAGGATACATCAGTGACACCAGCCTAAGCTAATTAAGCAAGTGACCTTACTATCAGCATGGTTATATTTGATGTTGACACGTGCCCTGTGGTTCTGCACGTGTCATATATATTGATATGTGTGAATTGTCTGTGGATCGATATGCTTTTTATATGTTGTATATATGTTATAATATGTGAATTGTATGATAATAATTACAGTACGATGTGTCAAATGATATGTTTGAGATAGGATACGAGAAGGATGCACAAAACGAAATTTAACGATAGGAGTAAGACACGTTTATGAAACGTTAAGGTTAGGTTATGTATCGGAGTGCTATGGATATGAGAGATTGATGAAAGAATACGGTTAGGTTATGGGTAGAAAGGGATAAGTTTGTGATAGATTGATAGAACAATAGCGTTAGGTTGCATTCCTATAATGATATGACTAAGGTACGTTCACATAACGATATGACTTTGATAGGTATAAGAATGTTAAGACTATGATAAGTTAGGGAACGATATGACCACGAAGTATTTACGATATGACATATTTATGATACGATATATTGTGATGTGATATGTTATGTTTAGATTGTTTTGTGTGACCATTGAGGTAATTGTGATATGAATTGCACATTATGAAATGACGTGTTAAAAGCATGGAACGTTATGTTATGTTCTAAATTAATGTATACAACATGTTATGAATGACATAATATCACGATAGATGAAATGAAATATAATCATGTTAGAATTATGCATGATATGAGAACTGAAAGTGAGAAAATATATGATATGAATGTAAAACGATAGCGGGGTTATATTTAATAATGCCGAAAATGGAAAATTATTGGGACCTCATGCATTATGTGTGCTCATGCATTTGGGGGATACCCCTATTTCATCATGATGGGTAGGGGTACAATCATTATGTTTTACATAATGCTGTCGGCAGGGATATGATCATTATGTTTTACATAATGCTGCCCGCAAGGGTACGATCATTTTGTTTTACATAATGTTGTTGTAACGGTTACTAGTTCTAATGGGTGTCTGGCCTAAGGAGCTCCTAGAGTATGCTCGCTCGACAAGGAAAGTGGCCCAGCAATGTGCAAACTGACTGGTGAGTTCATACTCGCACGTATGAGCTGTGTGTAGAGTATATGGTACACATCCAAGTTAACCGTTAGGATAGTACCGTAGGAAATTAGATTGAAAGAATAGGTCCTGTCATTGCATTCGCATGTTCTTACATTCAACCTCTAATAGTGGGGACTGAGTATTTCATTAAATACTCAAGCCATGTGCTACTACATTTTTTAGGTTAAGGCAAGAACTTCTTGTACGGCTGACGACAACATTACAAGTCGAGACCATGGGACATGCATAGTGTAGTCGTATTTATTTTCTTAGGCTAGAATAGGATGTTCTTAATTTAAACGTTTATTTATTTTATTTAGCCTTTTGTTGTGTCGTTTTTTAAGGGTGTTTTCAAAACACGTAAGTCCATGGCTGTGTTTTAAGATAAAGGTTATGTTTTATGGAATTTAAATGAAGTCTTCCGCATTCAATGTTTATGATACGTATACAGTAGCAACCTTAAATTAAGTAGAAAATTTCGAGTTGTTACAGGATTTATACTCTAAAGCCTCATAATTAATTATTTAGTTTTTAACAATAATTTTTATTATTTTATTTGTAATTTAATTGTTATCCTTAGTATGAAAATCCAAGGTTATTAATGTAATCTTAAACGATATGTAGTTGACATTACAAATGATCGTGTTCAAGTAATAACCTAAAGAGTCTATAGTATATGAATGAGGTTGGGTGTCTTATCTTGATAACATTATTGATACGGCTGTAACGACCCGAGAAAAAAAAAGAAAAAAGAAAAACTCAATCGCCGTAAGACCCGCAAGTTTTCCGGCGACTACCGCGTTTTGCGGATCCAACGCTCCACGTTCCCTCCAAGGTGCCAATCCTCAGCAAACGTTACTCAACCAACTCCCATAGTCCCTTGGACCACCTACAAACACAGAGAAAAAGGAAAGAATCCGAGAGAGAGAACTCCGACAAGATAACCCACGGTGAAAAATCCCTTAATCGACGTCGAAAAGCTTAGTTAGCACCACGAGGATGGTCCTTAGCAACTATTATTAAGAGGATATTTTGCGGTGATAATTAGTTAGAATATATCTCAGATATTTAGGGAGTTGTTAGTATAGATTTGATTAACCGTATATTTTATTTATTTACCAGATTTAGTTAGATATATATTTTTTCTATTTTTAGGTATTAGTTGATAGTTTGTATCCTATTTAAACGTGGTAAACATGAATGAAGATCATACTTTCGATCCCAATTCTATTTCTATTTCTCATTCTTAACATGGTATCAGAGCACCGATCTTGGTGTTCTTAAATATCAAAATTTCCTTTATGGCGGAATCAGCCAAATCCAGCTTCAAAATTTACGATCAATTCTCACAAAAGAATGCTCCAGCAATTTTTCAAATACAAAACTCGATAGCAACGATGTCACAAGGAACCATGGCGCTGTCAACATATTTCACCAAGCTCAAAGCACTTTGGGATGAACTGGAAGCGTACCGCACACCATTTACCTGTAATCAACGTCAAATACATATTGATCAACGCGAAGAAGACAAATTGATGCAATTGCTCATGGGGCTTAATCAATCTTATAAAACGGTGAGATCTAACATATTGATGATGTCTCCATTACCTAATGTGAGGCAAGCCTATTCATTACTTGTACAAGAAGAGATGCAGCGTCAGGTAACTTCCGAACCTACTGAGAATTTCTCGATTGCATCAGCAGTGCAAAAGAAAACAATATATTCAAAATTCGCCAAGGACAAAAAGTGTGAACACTGCAATAAAAGTGGTCATACAATCAATGAGTGTCGAATTCTTAAGTTTCACTGTAACTTTTGTGATAGAAGGGGCCATACAGAAAATCGGTGTCGACAGAAAAATAATTCTGGAAGGACAAGACAAGACAATCAACACAATAACCGTGGATATCGATCATCTGCAAATATGGCCGATGTTTCACAGTTGAATACAGAAGAACAGTCACCTAATTCCATTCCAAATTTTTCTTCTGAGCAATTACGACAGATAGCACAAGCCTTATCTGCAATCAATCATCACCCTTCTGGTAATTCTGACAATCACGTCAATGTTGCAGGTTTGTTTCCCATATCTACATTATCTATTAACTCTGCGAGTTCTAATTCATGGATTCTCGATAGTGGAGCTACGGATCATATAGTATCAAAATCTTCTGTTATGACTGAACCAAAGGCTGCCATCATGTCTGCAATAAATTTGCCTAATGGAGAGACAGCACGTGTGTCACATACTGGCAATATTTCCCTTAGCCCTAACCTTCAATTAAACAACGTTTTATGTGTGCCTTCATTCAATTTAAACCTAATGTCGATCAGCAAACTTACCAATAACTTGAAATGTTATGTCACCTTCTATCCTGATTCTTGTGTTATGCAGGACTTGGCTACGGGGAAGATGATTGGCTCGGGTAAACAATTTGGAGGTCTCTATCATATTTCTTCATCTCCAATCAAATCTTCAGCTCATCAAGTATCTCAGTCATCTGATTTGTGGCATTTACGCCTAGGTCATCCTTCCTTTTCTCGTTTTAAATTTCTAGCTGATCAATTGCATCTTAATAATGCGAGTTATTCTCATAATTGTAGTATCTGCCCGTTAGCAAAACAAACTAGGTTGTCTTTCCCAAGAAGTTCAATAACAACCCATTCTGCTTTTGATCTGATACATTGTGATGTTTGGGGACCACATAAAATTCCTACCCATTCTGGTTTGCGTTTTTTTCTCACTATTGTTGATGATTTTACTCGATGTACTTGGGTTTTTTTAATGCAACATAAGTCAGAAGTACATCATTTGTTAATGAACTTTGTTAAATTCGTTCAAACTCAATTTCATACTACTATCAAGATAGTTCGATCAGACAATGGGACTGAGTTCCTATCTTTGCAACCATTCTTTACTTCTTGTGGTATTGAATTTCAGCGCACTTGTGTCTATACTCCACAACAAAATGGAGTCGTAGAACGCAAGCATCGCCATATCCTAAATGTAGCTAGGTCTCTTCTTTTTCAGTCACAGGTTCCACTTAATTTTTGGGGAGAGTGCATTTTAACGGCTGTTTATCTTATAAATAGAACGCCATCACCATTATTATCTAACAAGACACCCTTTGAAGCACTCTACAAACGACCACCTACATTTCATCATCTTAAAGTTTTTGGTTGTAAATGTTATGCAACTATAGTACATCCTAAGCAAAAATTTGAACCTAGGGCAACTCCTTGTGTTTTCGTAGGATATCCTTGTGGTCATAAAGGTTACAAGTTGTATGACATGCAATCTCACAAATTCTTTATCAGCCGTGATGTCAAATTTTGTGAAGATGATTTTCCTTTTTCATCAACTTCACAAACTTCGACATTAGCTCCTTCGACTCCTGTTGTACCACTTCATGATCCATCCTACTCAAACATCCATCCTCCACCTTCTATTCCTTCACCTCCTACTCCTCCTTCACCTCCTATCCCTTCACCTACTACTCCGTCATCTCCTCCACCTTCTCCAGATTCGCCCACTAATTCCAATCCTATCCCACCTGATACATCAGCTCCACTTCGACGTTCTACTCGTACTAAACAGCCTCCAGCTTGGCATAAGGATTATGAGATGTCTTCTGGAGCCAATCATTTAACCTCTAGCTCAAGTCCCGGCACTGGCACTAGGTATCCCCTTCATCATTACCTTTCATTCTCTCGTTTTTCTCCTACTCAACGTGCTTTTCTAGCTCTTATTACATCCCAGACAGAACCTAAAACCTATGACGAGGCAGTTGGCGACCCGTTATGGCAGCAGGCTATGAATGATGAAATTGCAGCTTTGGAACGTAATCATACATGGTCTCTCGTTCCTCTACCACTTGGTCATAAAGCTATTGGTTGTCGTTGGGTGTACAAAATTAAATACAACTCTGATGGTTCTGTTGAACGTTATAAAGCTCGACTAGTAGCAAAGGGATACACTCAGGTTGAAGGTATTGATTACACAGAAACATTTTCCCCTACAGCGAAACTTACTACACTTCGTTGCTTACTCACTGTTTCTGCTGCTCGAAAATGGTTCACCCATCAGTTGGATGTTCAAAATGCCTTTCTCCATGGTAATCTAGACGAGGAAGTTTATATGTCTTTACCACCAGGTCTTCGCCGACAGGGGGAGAATACAGTATGTCGGCTCCATAAATCTCTTTATGGATTAAAACAGGCTTCTCGCAATTGGTTCTCCATATTTTCTACAACTATACAAAATGCAGGCTACACTCAGTCCAAAGCAGATTACTCTTTGTTTACTAAGAGTAAAGGTACTTCTTTCACTGCAGTTCTAATCTATGTTGATGATATTCTGTTGACAGGCAATGATCTCGAAGAAATTCAATATCTCAAGACTAGTTTACTCCAGAAATTTCTTATCAAAGATTTAGGAAATTTGAAATATTTTCTAGGCATTGAATTTTCTCGATCTAGAAAAGGAATTTTTATGTCTCAAAGGAAGTATGCTCTAGACATCCTTCAAGACACAGGTCTTACAGGAGCACGTCCAGACAAATTTCCTATGGAGCAAAATCTGAAACTTTCTTTAACTGAAGGAGAGAAGTTGAATGATCCAAGTAAATACAGACGGTTGATTGGCAGATTAATATATTTGACCGTCACTAGGCCTGACATAGCTTATTCAGTTCGTATGCTTAGCCAATTTATGCATGAACCAAGAAAACCACATTGGGAGGCAGCTCTTCGAGTTCTGAGGTACATCAAAGGCACTCCTGGTCAAGGACTTCTACTGCCATCTGAAAACAATTTAAGATTACAGGCATATTGCGATTCTGACTGGGGTGGTTGTCGAACTTCCAGACGATCTATTTCTGGGTTCTGCATTTTCCTCGGAAATTCAATTATTTCTTGGAAGTCTAAAAAGCAGACTAATGTGTCCAGATCATCAGCAGAAGCCGAGTATCGAGCTATGGCAAATACTTGTTTAGAGTTAACTTGGTTAAGATACATTCTTCAAGACTTGAATGTTCCACTGTCCGAACCAGCATTATTATATTGTGATAATCAAGCAGCATTACATATAGCAGCCAATCCAGTTTTTCATGAACGTACGAAACACATTGAAATAGATTGTCATATAATTCGAGAAAAGTTACAAGCTGGAATCATCAAACCGTATTATGTATCGACCAAAATGCAATTGGCAGATGTTTTTACTAAAGCTTTGGGAAGACAGCAATTTGACTTTTTGAAGGACAAGTTGGGTGTGATCGACATACACTCTCCAACTTGAGGGGGAGTATTAAGAGGATATTTTGCGGTGATAATTAGTTAGAATATATCTCAGATATTTAGGGAGTTGTTAGTATAGATTTGATTAACCGTATATTTTATTTATTTACCAGATTTAGTTAGATATATATTTTTTCTATTTTTAGGTATTAGTTGATAGTTTCTATCCTATTTAAACGTGGTAAACATGAATGAAGATCATACTTTCGATCCCAATTCTATTTCTATTTCTCATTCTTAACAACTATGCGTCATCATAAGGTAACTTTTGTACCTCTTTTGTGCGGATTATTGTCGGTAACCGAAGTTGAGAAATCGAGTTTCCTAAACGTTCTTAGATCTGTGAATATAAGACTGTTTAAGCCACAAAACTCGGGGAAAAGAAAGAGGAAAGGAAAAAGAGAGAGGAAGAGGAAGGAAAAAGACAGAAAAAGACGTCAGAAACGACGAACGGAGGAGAGAGAATCTTCGCCAGAAAATCGCGCAGAGAGTCTGGTAAGGAAGACGAGACCCATCGGATCCGGGTCAACCCGAACCATAAACCCAAGAGCAACCCAAGTTTCTTCCCCTCAGCCTTTGCCTCCGACCCAGCCCAACTACAACGGCCCAAACCTCGGTCTAGCCTAGAAGCTCTTGGTTCAGTTGAACCAACCCGAGACTAGACCCGCGGTGCAACCAAACCGGCCTACAGCCCAATATTCTCGAGGCCTAAAGGACAGGTCCAGCCCAGTAGTTTGCGAGCCCTCAGCCCACATACTTTCGGCCCAGTAGCCCAACGACCAGTCTGGCCTAGTAGCCTTCTGCAGCTGACGACCCAAATTGTGACCCACGCCTTGACCCGACACCATTGCATGACATGGCGCATTCTGCTATTGCCACATGGCACACAGCGGTGCATGCGGTCCCTTAGCTCGGCTCAGCGTAAACGGCTTGGGCTCCCTCCGGTGAAGCTCTAGCGGCTCCCAGCAGCTGTTTTGACTCGGCTCACCTATTTTCGGCCTGGTTTCCACCATTTCGACCCTCCTGAATCCGTTTTCGACCTCAGTTAAGGTATTCGAGGCCGTATTAGAGTCGTATTTCACATTTACTGAGTTATTAGTAATTTAATTGTGAAAATACTAACGGATGGTGGAGAATGGTGTGATAGGAAACAAACCCCAGCAACGTTGGAAGAAACTCTCAAGGAACGGGAGCTACGTTAGCTAATTAGGGAGTACTTCGGCCAAGGCCAACTAAGTAAGTAACCTTACTATAGAATAGGCTAAAGATTGTTTGAATTATGATGATGTATGAGTATGACATTGTGCTGTGATGTATGTTAAACGTATGTTATTTATGTTTTGATGCATGACGTACATGTTATATTTAATGCACTTAATGGCTTCTATGATGAGTATGATGTATGCATGACGATGTTATTAACATGATGATGTTTTTCATGTTGAACATGCCTTATGATGTTGTATGTCATATTGCATCACGTCGTAGATTGACATAGGACACAACCCTAAGAGTATGAAAATGATATTAATGTAAATATACATGAGCACGTGTTACACAGTATAACAAAGCGATGAGATTAGAGGTTTGTGTCAGAAGAGACGTATAATTGGATTTAGAGGGACCTCATGCATATTGTGTGTTCATAAGCATAGGGCTACTTCCCCTAGAGATGATGAGTGCGGACGAGCACCATATGATGATGAGTGCGAATACGCACAGATGAGGGTGTTCATGGGGCGCATGATACTATGGGGTTCCGCTGACCTCTAGACGTCGCTATAGATTAGCTTGACTAGAGGGTCCAGGGGGTGTGCGAGCGTCTTGGAGATTCACACTCGCACATGTGAGTCGTGTGTAGGGAAGTATTACACATCTTGTTTGAGACTGGAGGTCACCCTTACAATGATTAGAGATAGGTCCCTAATTCATGATTGCATGTGTTTGGATTACCATGGCCCCTATAGTGGGGTCACTTACTGAGGCCGTGTGCCACATTGTTTTTTAGGTAAAGGCAAGACGCCCATGTACGGTTGACGACGACATAGTGATCAAAGACTGTGGCGCGTGCATAGGATGGTTGCATATTTAAAATTTCTAGTCTTGGTTAGAATAGGGTGTTTGCATTTCATTTGTTTAAATTATTTAATTTGTAATTGTTTTTATCTTATTTTGAACTCCAGCATGATGTTTGAAACACGTAAGTCCGACATTATTTTCTAGTATTTAATATATTTTGAAGTTTTAAATTCTCCGCTATTTAAGATGAGCATTTTTAGAGTTATCTTCTGCATTAGAGATGAACATGAGACGTTAGTAGTGACTCTGGATATGTGAAAATTTAGGGTCGTTACAGATGGTATCAGAGCTCTAGGTTTTAGATTCTGTAGACTAGCCTACGATATAGGTGATGGTGTTAATCTAACACATGCGGAAGCAATTTGGATCTTAGGCACTTTTAGAACATCAATTATTGTAAATAACTAGCATGTTCATAAGTATTAAAACTTAATAAGTTTAAATACTAACCTTTTGTAGTTCAAACTCCTTTTGCCTCACGAACCGGTTTCGAACCACCACTAGTGTCTTCTCCACTATCCTCCGGCCTTAGAACGGGATTGTGGAATCCGGTGAGTGACTAAACTTGGGAGGGATTTTGTATATGTGAAGAGAGTGTTTGTGAGAGGTTTTTCTCAAGGTTTTTCACCAAGAAGGAAGACCTTCCATGTATCATGATCACTCTATTTAAAGAGTCATGTTTGCATGTTCATGCAAATTTGAGATCAACAAATTTTGACACTTAAAATTCCACTCAAATGTTTGGGATTATGTGGCAAGCATGCATGTTTAAGTTAACCAAATTCTGACACTCAAAATTCCACTCAAACTTGTGGGGTTTATTTGGCAAACATGCAAGTTTGGTTAAACCAAATTTTGACACCTCAAAATTCCACTAACATGGATTTTTCCATGAGATGAAAGTCAACATTTTGACTTTCTTCATTTTAATTCAACAATTAATTTGAATAATGAATTTCAAATTAAAGTAACATTAAATGATTAATTAAACTATTTAATTAATATTTAATATTAATTCAAATACTAATCCCAATCAATTCCGACACATAATTGATTAAGATATTTAAATCTTATTTAAATATCTCATATTCTCTCTTTTTGTTTAATTCGTAAATAAAACAAAAATGCGGTTAAATATATTGTATATATGTAACGTATATTCCCTAATTTGAATTCGAACACTTCGAACTCACTCGTCATACTGTTCTATGGTTTAGTCCGATATGAGCTAGCAGAGGGACCTAATGGACCTATAGATCATGGGCTCCAACGATCCAAGATTAACCGGTTAAACTCATTAACCTGGTTAACCAACATTTGTTAACTACTAGGACACTCCACTATAGCCTAGTAGTTGCACTCCCCTCACTATAGATATATTTCTGTCCATCTGATATAACCATGATTAGTAAGTCGATCCTTCACAGGTTGTTCATAACTAGAGCTGGATCAATTTACCGTTTTACCCCTGAAGTTACTTCTTGTTCCTTATGTCTCACTGATCCTCTAATGAACAATTGGTTTGTGGTCCAACCAGTAAACCGAATCCCTCTCAGGCCAATGAGAGGGTGGGGCCCCTTGTTCAAGACCTGGAGTCAGTGCTTAAGGGAACTACCTTTCTTCTATCCCTAAAAGTGGGTAGGAGTGAATTCCGTCTTGCACCCCACGTCCTCAGCCATTCACCCAGTCTTACCCCTAAAATGGGAGGCCTGTTGAGTCGGCGAATTAGAGCCACTCTCACCCATGCAAATCTAAGGATAATTCCGAATAAACAGGAGTTCATGGTTAGCTCAGGATTAAAACCATGTCTCCACATGTACAATTTAGTGATCACATTGTTTATATCATATACAAAAGTGGGCCGCATCCATAGTGTCCCCAGAATAAGGTACTCAGCCTTATCCTTATACTATAGATCATTTTGACTATATACTTGAACTTGATCCCCTCTTATGTTTCTACATATAGTTCAAGTAATCATACTATAGTCAGAGTGTTCTTAGTTTATTGGATTTAGATTAATGATCGTAAAGTTCCCTTTATTCAATAACAATTTTTACTGAATAAACATCAATAATAACTTTATTGAACATAGAATATATCTTTGTTTACAAACTATGAGTTTTAGGACATAAAATCCAACAATAGGCTTGGCACGCTCCATGGTCCCAACATCGATGCCTCGTCACTTTCAGGTACGTCTTGCATAAGATAAGAAAGGAGAAACGTTTTTGAACTCACATGCATTTTCTTGTTAATATTGCTGAAATTGTGGTATATTTTAAGTATTTATGAATGAGTATGATATGATGTATAGCATGTTGAGTGTTTATTTTTTGTGGCATTACGATGTATTGTATAATATGTATATTGTTATTTATTTATGCATAGTTTAAGGGTTTAGACTTAAGCAACCTTATATTGGTTTATAAAACCATGTCCAGAGGACGAAGAAGAGAAAGAGGAAGAGGAAGAGGAAGACGAGGATGGGGAGACCCCGTCTTACAGGAATAGGACGAGGTGTGGTAGTAGAGGGCCAACCTCAAGAAGGATCAGAGGCTAGGTCGGTAATAGTTACGCCTTCCCCAGTTTTACCACCAGTAGTGCTACTACCTTTAGCGCCTCCACCACAAGCTGAACCTCCACCACAAGTTGAATCTCCACCCTAACCTGTTCTACCACCATAAGCCGCACCTAAGACTGCACCCTCAGTGATCAAGGAAGATGCTAATCCTAAGCTAATGTGTGGGTATATCCGAGCCTTAATTCAAACTTTGGTAGCCACTCAACAAGTAAAAGTATAAAATTTTACAAATCTCTAAAATCAAAATATTTCCTAGAAAGGAGCACAATGATGAAAAAAGATCTAAAAAAGGAATATCATCTTTGATCCTCAAGAATCTTGTGAACACTAGACTAATTTCAATTATTAATAAAAAAAAAAAATCACTTAAAATCTTCGGTGGCTACAAATTAGGTAATACGTATTTTCTTTGTTTTCCCTCTCATTGGTTGTCCTCCTAATTATGATCCATATTCTCAATGTGTGTCCTTTTGAGTATTAAACTCAAATATATTAACTCATACTCAACCGCTAACTTTCAACGTTATTAAAGTATTTAAAAACAATAAGGTTGACATTGATTTCATTACTCTTCTTTCTTCCTCGTATAGCTTATATATCTCGATTAAAGAGAATAATTTTGGAGATCGAAGAATGGAGGAAGGGGAGTAGTGGGTAATGAAGAAGCAATAGATGAAAAAAAGGAAGAAACATAGGACAATGAAAACCAAAAGGGAAGAGCGATTTTGGTTCATTTATCAATAATAAAAACAATTTTTTTTTTTTTTTTTTTTTTTTTTTTTTTAGAAAAAATGTATAGGACCGGTCTTTATACTAACCATAAAAATATTTAAAATAAATATTTCTAAGTTTTAAGAAATTTTTTAATAAATAATTAATATTTTCCAAATTTAATAATAAAAATTAGGTGAAATATTAAATTGAATTGTACACGCCACCCACGTGCATTTGTGAAATAAATAAAGTAAAATAGTTGTCGCCTAAATGCATCTCTTCCTACTCTGCCTCAGACCTGTACTGTTTAATTTGAATCGTCGTAGCTTATCCAGATAACCAAATATGGGTGGCCGGCAAGATGACGTCACTGCAACTTCCGGCCTCCAAATTCCGTTGATTAGATCCCTCGATCCTCCGATCAAGCCCTCAAGGAATAGATTTTCTTCTCTATGCGCAATCATGGCTTCCATGTCTTCCGTCTTGCTCGGTTACGGTCAGAAATTTTACTCCCTTTCTCTGTTCTTCCTCCTTTTTTCTCAATGCTTCTCGATTTTGAAACAGATATTGGTGTAATGAGTGGAGCCGCAATCTACATCCAACAGGATTTCGAGATCTCCGATGTTCAGGTCGAAATTCTGGTCGGGATCATTAACCTCTACGCCACTATTGGCGCCGCCGCCGCCGGTAGAACCTCTGACTGGATTGGCCGCCGCTACACCATGGTTCTCTCTGCTGGGTTCTTCTTCGTCGGAGCTATTCTCATGGGGTTTGCCCCTAACTACCCCCTTCTCATGTCTGGTCGATTCGTCGCCGGGATCGGCATCGGATATGCCTCATTGATTGCCTCTGTTTACACCGCTGAGGTTTCTCCGGCGTCTTCTCGCGGCTCTCTCTCCTCTTTTCCTGAGGTTCGTTCTAGGATTAACAGAGATTTATGTTTTGACTTTGCTGATTCCGAATTGAAATTAGGGCTCAATTCTGTTGTTCTTAGATCTAGATTTCAATCCTTCACAAAATTGAAGCGATTTTCGCCTAATTGTTGCAGTTTTTTCTAAATGTCGGAATCTTACTTGGTTACGTTTCGAATTATGCGTTCTCCAAGTTCCCACTTCAACTGGGCTGGAGATTTATGCTCGGAATCGGCTTATTCCCCTCCCTATTCTTAGCCGCCATCGTTATTTTTGTAATGCCGGAATCCCCACGGTGGCTCGTAATGCAAGGCCGACTCGGCGAAGCCAAACAAGTCCTCAACACAACCTCAGATTCCATCGGAGAGTCTCTACAGCGCCTCGCCGACATCAAAAAAGTTGTTGGAATTCCGGTCAGTTGCGATGACGACGTCGTTCAAGTTCCAAAACAGAGCACCCACGGCGGCGGCGTCTGGAAAGAACTCTTCCTCCACCCAACGCCGGCCGTACGTCACGTCTTGATCACCGCCGTCGGCGTCCATTTCTTCCTAGAGGCGACCGGTATGAACGCCGTCGTATTGTACAGCCCAAGAATCTTTGAGAAGGCTGGAATCTCATCCTCCGACCATAAGCTTCTAGCGACGGTGGCTGTCGGCTTGACGAAGACGGTGTTCATCTTGGTAGCTACTGTCCTGTTCGACAGAGTTGGACGGCGGCCGTTGATTCTGACGAGTGTGGGCGGAATGATTATATCGCTGGTTACCTTGGGGGTTGGGCTGACGATTATTGAACGGTCGCACGAGGAAGGCACGTGGCTAGTGGGGCTTTGCGTTGGAATGGTGTTAGCCGACGTGGCATTTTTCTCAATGGGGATGGGGCCCATGGGTTTCGTCAGCTCGGAGATTTTTCCGTTGAGGCTACGCGCTCAAGGGGTGAGCGTGGGAATGGTGGTGAATAATGCTGTGGGGTCAGTTGTATCAATGACGTTTTTGTCCCTGTACCATGCGATTTCGATTGGTGGCGCGTTTCTCCTCTACGCCGGCGTCGCAACGGTCGGTTGGGTGTTTTTTTATGTGGTGTTTCCCGAGACTCGGGGAAGGAATTTGGAGGAAGTTGAGGGGCTTTTTGGTAATTTGATGTGGAAATTTTCTACAAAGAAAGATGATAATACAGACGTGGAAAATAGTTGAAATGGTTAGAAATAAAGTTTTTTTTTTTTCAAAAGAAAATTTGAAATTTTGAATTATCATATGGCTATTAATAATTCTGTATCTAATTATTTGTCATATATTCCAAATTTCCTAATTCAATCTAGCATCTTAAACACTAAATAAAATATATTTTAAAGTCTAGAAATTAATTAAAAAAATACCTATTTTATAATATTAGAACTTTTCAAAACAAATATTAGAATTTTTTATAATTACTGTTTTTAAAATTTTAGAAAGGGACGTTTATATAAAATAAATTATAATTAAATCATTTGTCACAAAATACCTATTTTATAATTACTCTTTTTAAAAGAACAATTTCATCCAATTAACCTCTTTTTTTTACTCCTAGTTAAAAAGAACTTAAAAAACATGATGTGACACACACACACATATATACAATTTAGAAATCTCACTAATTTATTTTATTTTTAATAAAATATATATATATATATTTTTTGTTTATCCTTTTCTCCAAACAACTCCTTTGTCTTCACTCTGAACCAGCAACTCTTCCCACCGCTTTGAAAGAATAGCCGCCCGACTAGTTCCGACTGACCACCAAACTCCACCGCCCAGCCACCGCGGATGAGTGACCTGAAAGATGCAAGTTCCGGCAGAACCAGTCCGGCGGATTTGGGTCCTCACCCGAAGTCCAAAGCGAAGATGAACAAATTCGCTATTCTCTGCGCAATTTTAGCTTCCATGTCTTCAATCTTACTTGGTTACGGTGAGAAGAACACTCCCATATGGAAAATTAACCCATCTCTGTTTCAATCATTTCGTTAATTTTTCGATCTGAAGCAGATACCGCCGTGATGAGCGGAGCTGCGATTTATATCAAAGACAATTTCAAGCTCTCGGAGGTGCAGGTAGAAATTCTGGTCGGAATAATCAACCTGTACTCGCTAATCGGCGCTGCCGCCGCCGGAAGAACTTCGGATCTGATTGGGCGTCGGTACACGATGGTGTTGGCCGGGGTGATCTTCTTCGTCGCTGCCGTGCTGATGGGATTCGCCCCCAACTATGGGTTTCTGATGTTTGGAAGATTTGTGGCCGGAATCGGCGTCGGATATGCTCTGATGATCGCTCCGGTGTATACGACGGAGGTTGCTCCGACTTCTTCTCGTGGATTTCTCACCTCGTTTCCGGAGGTCCGTTTTCCATTTATTAATCTGATCTTACGGATTTCTCTGCGAAATAATAATTTCAAATCTGAAAATTTTAATTTTTTTTCTCCCTTTTTCAACTTGTTTTATTTTATTATTATTATTTAGTTTTTCTAAGTACATCAAATTATATAACCCATTTACTTAGTATTTATTGATAAAATATACCAAATTTTGAAAATTTCAATAATCCTAGAACTTAAAAAAAAAAATGTTAAATAATATATTAAAAAAAATCTCTTATCCGTCACATTTCAAAAATATTCATAAATGCATCCATATGACAATACCGATACCCTCTAAACACACTTCTTTCTGCTACAAAATGGAAGTGGTGCAACATTGGAACACCCTAAACTTTTAAAGGAGTTAGACATGTATATCTTGATAGTAGCCGATAGTAGACCATATCTTTCAGACCGAGGGAACCCCAATGAATACCATACTGACAAAATATCACTGGGAAAGAGACCCTTCTCATTTAAGCTCAAGTCTTTACTAATATTGGGGCCAACAGAGAGATTGTGCAGTAGATCCAAGAATAGTAAATTCAATAGGAAGGTGATAGGATGCAAATGAACTATTTCTATTCATATACTAACTAACGCTAACAATCTTCTAAAATCTTTTTTTCTAAGCTTTTGTATGTTTTCTAAATGTGATATTATATACTAACAATCAGTATTTTTCAGGCAACAATTGTGTCCCTAAACTATGCTCCATATACATATACATATATATATATATATACATCTAAGAATATGGTTTGATTGAAAGGTGTTCATAAATGGTGGAGTATTGCTAGGCTACGTTTCGAACTACGCATTCTTCAAGCTACCCACTCACCTGGGATGGCGATTCATGCTCGGAATCGGCGTCTTCCCCTCTGCCTTTCTCATTCTCATCGTTCTCATCATGCCCGAATCCCCTCGGTGGCTCGTCATGCAAGGCCGCCTCGCCGACGCCACCTCCGTTCTCCGCCGTACCTCCGACTCCCCTCACGAAGCCCAACTCCGCCTCGCCGACATCAAACAAGCTGCCGGAATCCCTCCCGACTGCACTGACGACGTCATCCATCTCCCCAAACGCCGCCGTAGCGGCAAAGGCGTCTGGAAGGATCTATTCCTCCGCCCAACGCCGACCGTCCGCCATATCCTGATCTCCGCCGTCGGCATCCACTTCTTCCAGCAAGCCTCCGGCATCGACGCTGTAGTCCTCTACAGTCCGAGAATCTTCGAACACGCCGGAATCACCTCCTCCAACCACAAACTTCTGGCGACTATGGCCGTTGGATTCTCGAAAACAATCTTCATCTTAGTCGCGACGTTCCTCCTCGATAGAATCGGACGTCGGCCGCTGCTCCTAGCCAGCGTTACCGGCAAGATCGTATCGCTTGTAACCCTAGGGTTCGGGATCATGATTGTGAATAGGAGGCGGTGGGCCGTTGGATTGTGCATTGCGATGGTTTTATCGGACGTGGGGTTTTTCTCGATTGGAATGGGCCCAATCGCGTGGGTTTACAGTTCCGAGATATTTCCGTTGAAGCTACGCGCCCAAGGCGTGAGTGTGGGAGTGATTGTCAACAGAGTAACCAGTGGGGTTGTTGGAATGACGTTTATATCCCTCTACCAGGCCGTAACTATCAGTGGGGCGTTTTTTCTCTTCGCCGGCGTCGCCGTCGTGTCGTGGTTGTTCTTTTACTTTGTTCTGCCCGAGACTCACGGCCGGACATTGGAGGAGATAGAGGGGCTTTTTGGTAATTTTCTGTGGAAGTTTGGGAAGAATGGAGATATTAATGTGGAGAAGAATGAGGGTGAGGTTCAGTTGGGATTATCTAATCCGACGGTGTAGGTTAGTCGGGATAAAATGTAAAAAACAGTAAAAAAGTTGGGGGAGTAAAAAGGGAAGGATAAGAAGGTAAGTTCTCCTTTTCTTAATACTACATAATATATATTTTTGAAGTAACTCTGTCAATTTTTTTTTTTAATGTTATTTATTATATCTTCTTGCATAGCGTTCATCCAATAGCATAAATGTCATAGATAGGTTCTCAAATCTTTAAACATGCCTCAAAGGTCATTCATATATATAAAATCATGTTTAGTGTCACAATCGCCCTTTCTTGGCAGCGGATTTGGTGATTGTGCAACACTCACCCCAGCACCGAGTGAGTCAAGCCAACTTTAGACCACATTGCTTACAATCGAGCATCGTACCTTCAAACCTCGAGTCTCGTTGAAGAGAATATTTTAGAAAACGGGGGAAGGGGTTTATGAAAAAGACTTTTGAAAGCAAGAATGAGAGAGAGATTGAGAGTGGTGTTATAGCATGCAAGCAAAAAGTCAACAAAAACCGCTTAAACAATATATAACTTTTCGGGTAAGGAGAAATTCACAACTAATCGCATCCCCTATAGTACATCTTGAGGCATTTTATAACGACCTGAAATTTTCTATTTAATTTTAAAATCGCTACGGTATACATATCATAAACATTGAATATGAAAATATTTAAACTTTTATAAAACATAACCTTCAACTTAAGGACTTTGAAAACACTTTTAAAAACGATAAAACAAAAGACTAAATAAAATAAATAAACGTTTAAATAAAAAAACATCTATTTTAGCTTAAATCTAAGAAAATAATACGACTATCCTATGCATGTGTCATGTCTTGAGTTACGATGCCGTCGTCAGCCGTACAGGAATGTTTTGCCTTAACCTGAAAAATGTAATAGCACATGACTTGAGTATTTAAAGAAATACTCATTTAGTGACCCTACTATTGCGGGTTAAATGCAACAACATGCGAATGCAATGACGAGACCTATTATATCGGTCTATTTTTCCTATGACACTATTCTAATGGGCAGCTTGGATGTATACCATATACTTTACACACAGCCCATACGTGCGAGTATGGGCTCACCAGACAGTTTGCACACCGCTAGACCCCTTTTCTTGTAGGGCGAGCCTTCTTTGGTAGTTCAACTTTTGCCGGACACCCATTAGAATTAGTAACCATCACAGCAGCATTATGTAAAACATAATGATACTTCGTCTGCCTAATCGATGTACGCGTCTGTACCCTCGTAATGGAATAGGGGTATCCCCCGATGCATGAGCAGGTCCCAACATTTTTCCGTTTTTATTATCATTTAATATAACCCCGCTAGCATTCTATACATATCATATTGTTTTTCATATCATGTAACGACCCTAAATTTTCACATATCTAGAGTTGCCACTAACGTCCCATGCTCATTTCTAATGCAGAATAAAAACCTAAGCATGCTCATCTTTATTAGCGGAAAAATTTAAAACTTCAGAATACATTAAAACATTGGAAAACACTGCTGGACTTACGTGTTTCAAACATCGTGCTGGAGTTCAAAAAGATAAAATAAAACGATTACAAATTAATTAATATAAATGAATGAAATGCAAACGCCCTATCCTAACCAAGACTAGGAATTAAATATGCAACTATCCTATGCACGCGCCACAGTCTCTGATCACGATGCCACCGTCAACCGTACATGGGAGCCTTGCCTTTACCTGAAAAACAATATGGCACACGGCCTTCGATAGAAATACTCAGTAAGTGACCCCACTAGAGGGGCCATGCTAATGCAAACACGTGCAATATGAATAGGGACCTATCTCTAATCATCTTAGGGGTGGCCTCCAGTCTCGGACAAATTGGATGTGTAGTACTTCCCTACACACGACTCACACGTGCGAGTGTGAGTCCCCAGGGCGCTCGCACACCCCCTGGACCCTCTGGTCAAGCTAATCTGTAGCGACGTCCGAAGGTCAGTGGAACCCCATAGTGTCATGCGCCTCATGAACACCCTCATCTGTGTGCTTTCGTACCTGTGCGCATTCGCGCTCATCATAAGGTGCGCGTCCGCACTCATCATCTCTAGGGGAAGTAGCCCTATGCTTATGAACATACAAAATGCATGAGGTCCCTCTAAATCCATCGTAATGTCTCTTCTGACACAACCCTCTAGTCTCATCTCTTTGTTACTCTAGGTAACGCATACTCGTGGATATTTATATTAATATCATTTTCATGCTCTTAGGGTTGTGTCCTACGTCGATCTAACGACATGATGCAATATGACACTCATCATCATCTAGCATGCTCAATATGGAACACATCATCATATTAAGGTAAAAATCATGCAATCATCATGCTCATCATAATGCCACAACGTGCGTCAAACATATCAAGCATCACTCAACAAAATATGTATATACTAGCACATATCATCAAGCATCATATAATTTATTTAGCCTATCCTATAGTAAGGCCACTTACATGGTTGGCTTTGGCCGAAGTACTCCCTAAATAGCTAAACATAAGCTCCCGTTCTGTGAGAGCTGCTTCCTACGTCGCCGGGGTTTGTTTCCTTAATCGGGGCCGAAAACAGATTCGGGAGGGTCTAAACAGTGGAAACCAGGCTAAAAATAGGTGAGCCGAGCCGAACAGCCGCTGGAGCCGCCGGAGCGTCACCGGAGGGAGCCCGAGCCGTTTGCGCCGAGCCGAGCCGAGGGACTACCGCGCCGCTGTGTGACACGTGGCAGCAGCAGAGAAAGCCACGTCGGGCGGTAGTGTCGGGTCAAAGCGCGGGTCGCAGTCCGGTTCGAGTCGCGGGCTGTGGAAGGCTACTGGGCCAAGGCTAAACGTTGGGCCTCGGCTTACTGGGCTGGGCCGCAAGTGTTTGGTTTGCAGGCCGGCTCAATTGGACCGTGGGTCTAGTCTGGGTTGGTTCAACTGAACCGTAGCTTCTGGGCCGGTTTGAGGTTTGGGCCGCTGTAGTTGGGTTGGGCCGAAGGCAGAGGCCAAGGGAGGAACGGGCTGGCTCTCCCGGGTTCTGGGTTCGAGTTGACCCGGATCCATGGATCTCGTCTTCCTTACCCGACTTTGGCCGATTTTCCGGCGAGCTTTCTCTCTCCTTCCCGCAGCATTTCCGTTGCCGATTTCTGTCCTCTTCCTTCCCTTTTCCTCTTTGTTCGTCGTCCTTCTTTCCTTTTTGGGAGTTTTGCGGCCTAAAAGCTCCTAAAAGCCATAGATCTAAGAATCGATTAAGAAACCTAATTTTCCGACCTCGGTTATCGACGACGACGCTTACGAAATAACACAAAACGCACCCTGAGTTATTGTGCTTTCGTTAGGGATCTCTCTTATGGTAGTAACAGGTCGTTTGGTGTCGGTTTAAGGGTGGTTTGAGGGCTCGTCGGAGAAATTGGACACTCGCCGACGTTTGTCCAAAATCTCTCTCTCTCTCGAAAATTTCTCTCTTTTCTCCCTTTGCAGGTGTTCTGAAGATGCTGGGCTGAGGGTGGGCGTGCTGTGGCCGTCGTTTCGTGGGTTCCGCGAAACTCGGCGGTCACCGGAAAACTCGCGGGTTTTTCGGCGACTGGGTTTTTTTTTTTTTTTTTTTTTTTCGTTTTCATTTATTTATTTATTATATATATATATATATATATATATATATATATATATATATATATATTTTTTTTTTTTTTTCTTTCCCGGGTCGTTACATATCATTTCACATATCGTTCATCATTCATATCATATCGTTTCTCATTTTTCAGTTCTCATATCATACATAATTCTAACGGAGTTATATTTCATGTCATTCATAGTGATTTCATGTTGTGTACATACAATTTAAGAGACATAACATAACGTTCCATGTTTTTAACATAACATCTCCTCATATACATCTCATATCATAACATATCGCATCACAATGTATCATATCATAAACATGTCAATTTATCACATCTCATACCATAACATATTTCATATTATATCACAACATATATGTATTTGTCATTCACATCTCGTATCATAATCATATCATACCGTGAATACTTCGTGGTCATATCGTTCCCTAACTTATCATAGCCTTAATGTTCTTATACATATCACAGTCATATCGTTACATGAACGTACCTTAGTCATTGTTACAGGAACGTATCTTAACGCTATCGTTCTATCAATCTATCACAATCCTATCCCTTTCTACCCATAACCTAATCGTATTATTTTATCAATCGATCGTGACCATATCGTTTTTATTAATCTCTCATATCCATAGCAGTTCGATACGTAACCTAACCTTAAAATTTCATGAACATATCTTACTCCTATTGTTACATTACGTTTAGTGCATTCTTCTCGTATCATATCTCAAACATATCATTGAACACATCGTACCATAAGTATTATCATACAATTCACATATCACAACATATACATAATATATCATAAACATATCGATTCACAAACAATTCACTCATATCAATATATATGACACGTCCAAAACTATGAGGCATGTGTCAATATCAAATATAACTATGCCAATAGTAAGACAACTGACCTGATTAGCTTAGGCTAGTATCCCCAATTTATTTTTAAGAAAGTTCGATTCTGTCCATTGAAATCCAAGTCAACCTATGTGAGTCCATAACATCAGTTTCAAGTTCGAACTTTTACAAAATTGTTTATCTAATTTATATTGATCCATGTATTATACTTCATGAGAACATTAGATTTTTTGCATGAGTTAAGTCTTGAAATATTTATATATGTTTGTTATAGTATTATTTCATACCAACCATTTAATACCCTCTAACATTTTACCAATATTTTTTATTTTTTTATTACTGTGTTTAATACCCTTTTAACATTTTTAATGTGTTTCCATTTTTTTTTTTACCACTCTATCTCTAAAGTGTGCTTCCCTTTTTTTCTGCTTTTAATTATATTCACAATCCTCCTTGTTTTTTTTTTTCCTCTCCTTACACTGTTAGCCTTTTCTCTATTTCCTTTATCTTTCTTTTTATTCTATTAATTATATTTTTGGTCTCTAATTTAATCTATTTATTTGTTTATTCTTTCACTATCATTCATCTAAAATTATTGACAATCTAAGTGCAGCAATTCACAATATCTAAAATATTATTGATTGTGATTTCTTGAAAATGAATTTAGGATAAAATAAGAGAAAAATTTAATATATACCTTAAGAAAATGACGAGATTTCTCTTCGTGATTTGCTTAAGTCTACGTCTACACGGTCATTTTAGTTTTCTCAAACTTGACATTTTAAATGTTTATGTTTTATTTGGAAGGGACTTGAGATTATGAGGTAAGAATTGATTTGAGGAGAGTTTATGAAAAATGATGAGAGATTGGTGGAGAGGAGTGGGGAGGGTTTTTTTTTTTTTTGTTTATTTATTTATTTTTTTTCTTTTCTTTTTTTTTTCTTTTTTAATTTTAAAGGTAATTTTTTTATTTGTTTACTTATTTATTTATTTTTATTTTTTTTTTGGGCTATTACGCCTTCCATGTCTGCCCACGTAGCCATGACTTTGCCAAAACGTCATACTCTTGAAAAAAGAAGAAAAAAAACAAAAAAAGAAGCAGTAAAGTAGTACACAAGGCAAGGGTTTCGGCATGTCACGGGCATGCGGCCATGGGTGACATGCCTTGGACAAACATGACCGTGACACTTAGCGTACTCAACCAAGAGATAATAAATTAACAAAGGTATGGTGAAATACTTATAAACATATTAAAAATGTCAGAGTTCGCAATTATGCACTCGTAAGTTGTAAAACTAAATAATATGCTAAACCGTAAATCGTTATGTTTTTTAGCTTAGCTATCATGTAACTAGGTCAATTAGGCTCGTAAACATGATTTCTAATGTTTTTTTTTTCAATTTCCTAGTCGAACCCAACAAGGATCACAATTTATGATTTCTCAAAGATGGATGAGTTAAAATATAAATGGTATAAGGAGAGAGTACATATAGCTTGAAGTTTTTTTTGGAATGACTCGAAATTTTCTACTTAATTCAAAGTCGCTACTGTAACATTGAATGCGAAAGACTTCATTTAAATTCCATAAATCATATCCTTAATCTTAAAACACAACATGAACTTACGTGTGTTTTGAAAACATCTTTTTAAAACGACACAACAAAAGACTAAATAAAATAAATAAGCGTTTAAGTTAAAAACATTCCTATTCTAGCCTAAGTCTAAGAAAATAAATACCACTATCTTATGCATGTGCCATGGTCTCGAGTTGCGATGCCGTCTGTCAGCCATACAAGAATGTCTTGCCTTAACCTGAAAAATGTATCAGTACATGTCTTGAGTATTTAAAGAAATTGACCTCATTATTGCGGTTAAATGCAAGAACATGCGAACGCAATGATGGGATCTATCTTTTCAATCTATTTTCCTACGGTACTGTCCTAACGGGTAATTTGGACGTGTACCATATACTCTACACACAGCCCATACGTGCGAGTATGGGCTCACCAGTCAGTTCGCACACCGTTAGGCCACTTTCTTTGTCGGGCGAGCATACTCTAGAAGCTCCTTAGGTCGGACACCCGTTAGAACTAGTAACCGTCAATGTAGCGCTATGCAAAACATAACAATCGTTGTCCTGCTATTGGATGTACGCGTCCGTACCCTCGTGATGGAATAGGGGTATCCCCCCAATGCATGAGCACACATAATGCATGAGGTCCCCAATATTTCTACTTTTATCATTAATGAATATAACCCCGCTATCATCTTTCTTGCATAACACGTAAGACCATAATTGTGTTTTCCAGAGAAGAAGTTGTTTTAAACGTTTTTCGAAGTTTACGTTATAAATGATGTTCATGTAAGAGTTATATTTCCGCATTATAGATGAGCATGAGACGTTAGTGGCGACTCTAGATATGTGGAAATTTAGGGTCGTTACAGCACAAAACACGATGAGTAATTCCAAGAGAACGAAAGAATGTGTTGTGAATTTTTTGATATTCCCACCCGAATCAGACTGGACACACTTGATTTTAGTATCCAGGAGGCGTTCAACATGAGTTGGAACTAAAAAAGTATATGAAGAGTTTCTGTACGATCATGCATCAAATAGATCCACGAAAATTTACTGAAATCATCAATGAAGCTTGATATAATACTTAAAAACCCCAATAGATGGAGGTGCCGGACCCAAAACATCCAAAAAAATCAGTTCCAAAGGTGACGAAGACCTATGAAAAGAACTGGTGTATGGTAATTGATGACTTTTTAATATTTGACACGCATTACAAACTGGAAAAGGTGTCAATAGCACACAAAATATATTGAGACGCAAAATTGACTTTACTACTTCAGATGAAGATGTCCAAGACGTGCATGCCATTGAGCGTGAGTAGTAGATCTACTCACTAAGGCGTGCTTGAGATCATTGATATCAAATGGCTTAATAGGATAGAGACCAGACTCACACCTCCAGTTAGAAGACTTTTCCTCGACGTCGATCCTTAATAGAAAATTTTCAAAGATGGTATTCAAGAATACGTCATTATCACAAAAAAATTTATGAATGGAAAGAAGATGTTTGAAAATTTCAGGCACATCCAAAATATTACGTAATGCAAGAGGACGAGCAGCACTATTAATTGAAGAATGACCAGTGTGCAAAATCTACCAAACCTGATCCATTGCCGACTTGAACTTGTTCATTTCCATGATAGCGTTCATGCACAGCGAGACGATCCAGGTCACCAGTGATATGATCAGTGGCGCCTGTTTCGCTGTACCAATTTAGATCAATCTTATTAGAGGAAGTAGCTGCCAGTGTTGCAAAAGAAGGTTCATCTTGATAGGACTCATCCATCCTACGTCAGCAGCGAACGACAATATGCCCCACTTTGCCACAGATCTGGCAGGAAGGACGAGCAGAAGGGTCACGAAATCATCAGCAGGACGAGAAGGCGCGCCACTTCAAGAACGGCCACAACCACGATCCCTACGCATACGGTTTTTCTGGTGACCACCACTGTTAGTTATAAAATTGTTTTTTATTTATTTATTTCTTTTTTCATAAGTTTTTCTTAACAATAACTGTCAATATTTATTTTATTTTATTTTTTGTTTATTTCTTCATAAAAAAAAGGCTAGGGATACCGTGTCAAGAAGAGGTGGAAGAGTGGAAATAATTTTTAGGAAGTGGAATTAGTGGAAGGAGTGTAGCTGATTTGTAGCAAGAAAAGTGTTTTTTTTTTTTTATTTTTATTATTATTATATAAGGAAAATGGTGTAAAAAGAAGATAAAATTAATTTGTATGTCTTTGCTCCTCCTCCCTTCTGTTATTTTCTTTCAATTAGTATCAGAGCTACAAGGTCAAGGCCTATTTCCAATCATGTCTCACCTAGAGATTGAGCGGTCAAGAAGGGAGAGAGATCAAAAAATGAGACAAGAATCGAGTGACAGGAGCCAAAGCACTGGTGCGATAGGATATGATGCCTCAAATACCCGATGTTATTTTCTTCTAAGTGAGTGTATGGATTCAAGAAAAGGAGGAATCTGTCACATTCAAATACCCGATGTTGAACAAAATGCAACTATGCAACTTAGGCAATTAAGATGGAGATATTTATGATGACACAAGGTGTTTGGGAGGCAATTGAATCAGCCAAAACAGTAGATAACCGTAAAGATTAGATGACTTTAGCATTTATTTATCAAAGTATTGGAGACGATACATTGCTACAGTTGGGTGCCAAGAAACGACCAAAGAAGCCTAGATCATGTTGAAAAATATGAATCTAGGTGCGGAAAGAGGAAAGAAGTTAGAACGCAGACTCTCTGGCGGGAATTTGAAGCATTGAGGATGGGTGATTCAGAAAGTATTGATGAGTATTTGGAAAACTCACCATTATTGTCAACAAATTGAGAGACCTCGACAATGCTGTGGATGATATCCAAGTAGTTAAGAAACTTCTACAATCCACCTCTCAAAGTTTCTTCAAATTACTTCAGCGATTGAGGAGTTCAGTGATCTCAAAACAAAATCGGTTGATGAGATTATTGGATCACTCAAGGCACATGAAGAAAGGTTGCAAGGGTTTGGAGAAAAAGATGAAATCGTTCTCCTCACTCGTGTCGAATGGAAGGGACGAGAGAATGCAAAATCCTCAAAGAAAGAAGGGAAGGATCAAAGCAGTTTAAGAGGAGGCAGGGGACGGGGTCCTGGAAGATGGAGAGACCGTGGGAGAAGTGACTGGCATCGAGGAGATGAAGGACAGTCACAAACTCAAAAGAAGAAGTTCGACAAAAGTAAAATTAAATGTTACAGGTTGTCAGCATATGGGACACTTCGCATCAGAGTGTTCCACAAAAGACGAACAACTCAACTTAATAAAGATGCAAAAGGATGAGGAGTCTTCATTTCTGATGATAGAGGCATGTGAAATTAAAACCACACGTGACAAAGAGCCTAATTTTGTGATGCTGAATGAAACTATAGTGCCGCCACCAGCCAATATTGAAGCTGAAAATTCCTAGCACCTAGATACTGGAGCAAGCAACCACATGTCAGGAGAAAGGAGGGTGTTTCGTGAGCTCGTCACATCTTTTGTTGGAAAGGTACGTTTCGGTGATATACTCTGTAATAGACATTTGTAGTCGAGTAATAGTGCTCTTCAAATGCAAAACCGATGAGCACTTGATCTCATCGCAAGTCTATTACATACCCAAACTCAAAAGCAATATAATAAGTTTGGGACAATTGGACGAGAGTGGAAATAAAATTGTCATAGAGGACAGTGTGATGAAGATATATGATAGGGCCAGGAGCTTGATTATTATGGTGACCAGACAATCTAACAGATTGTATGTAGCAAAGCTGAAGTTTGCGGATCAAGTGTGTTTAATGACAAATATCAGTAACGATGGTTGGTTCTGGCACGCGAGATATGGACACTTGAATTTTCCTCTTTAAAGTAATTAAATGACAAAAGAATGGTTGAAGGGTTGCCGAAAATCACTTAGGTCAATCAAAAGAATGATGGGTGTTTAATTGGATAACAGTGTATATTCTGAACAGATCGCCAACAAAAGGAGTTGCAGATGGTACACCGTATCAAGCTTGGTTTGACAAGATACAGAAGGTTCATCACTTTAAAATCTTCGGGTGTCTTGCTCATGCCAATAATACATATTCACACCTTCCTAAACTTGTTGATAAGAGTGTGAAGACAATTATGTTGGGATATGAAGATGGAACCAAAACTTACAAACTATTTAATCCACAGAAGAACATAATTATGGTGAGCAGGGATGTGAGGTTTGAAGAGGAGAAAAAGTGGTATTGGGAAGAAATCACAAACAGTGATGATGAACAAAGGGAAACTTTCATTGTTCAAATTTCAGAAAGAAAGGAGAGGAATATTGAACAAATCGAAGTTGATCTAGATGAAAGGCAAAGGAAAAATTCGTCCTCAACTTTATCAACGTCAGACAGTACCTCAAATGCATCATCATCAAGCTTGTCGAATCCGAAAAAGTTCAGATCTCTTGAAGATATTTATAGAGAAAGAACGAAGCAGAGGAGAAAGCAGTGGGCCTTTGTTTTTTTTCTATAGAGGAGCCAAACTCATATGAGGAAGCTGCTAAGAATGAAAACGAGAGGAATGCCATGAAGTTTGAAATTCTCTCCATTGAAAAGAACAGAACGTGGGAACTCGTAGATTTTTCGAAAAATCATAAAACAATCGGCATCAAATGGATTTTCAAATTAAAGAAAAATTTAAATGGAGAGATCATGAAACATAAGGCGAGACTCGTGACAAAGGGATATGCACAACAGTTTGGTGTAGATTACAGTGAAGTATTCGCACCAGTGGCCAGGTTAAAAAAATTGAGATTAATTCTTGCCTATGCAGCAATTAAGAACTGGGAAGTACATCACATGGATGTGAAGACAACTTTTTTGAATGATGAGTTAGCAGAGGAGGTGTATGTTGTTCAACCAGAAGGGTTCGTTGACAAGGAAAATCCAAACATGGTATTAAAACTACGTAAAGCCTTGTATGGATTAAAACAGGCTCCGAGGGCCTGGAATTTTAAACTTGATCAATGTTTACAGTCACTTAGTTTTGTTAGATGTCCACAGGAATATGCTCTCTACAAGAAAATTAATGGAGTTGAAGCAATGATAATCAGCATATATGTGGATGACTTAATCATAGTCGGCTCAAACAAACAAGTTACAGCTCAGTTCAAGGAAGAGATGCAACAGAAATTTGAGATGAGCGATCTTGGACTTGGGTATTGAGGTACGACAAAGCAGTGAATCAATCACTTTATGTCAGGCCGGATATGCAAGAAAAATCCTAGAGAAGCTAGGAATGGGGAAGTGCAATCCTTGTTCGATTCCCATGGAACCAAGAATGAAGATGAGCAAACATGGGAATGGAGAACCTGCGGTTGACAAAACACTTTACAGAAGTGTTATTGGAAGCTTACGCTATCTGGTTAATACTCGGCTCTCTATATTGTTAGTTATAAACTTGTTTTTTTTTATTTATTTATTTAGTTATTTTTTTGCTTCATAAGTTTTTGTTAAAAATAGCTGTGAGTATTTATTTTATTCTTTTGTTTATTTTTATAAAAAAAGGCTAGGGATATCATGACAGTAAAATGGAAGTAGTGGAAGAGTAGAACTAATTTTTAGGAAGTGGAATTAGTGGAAGGAGTGGTAGATGATTTGTAGCAAGAAATGTGTTGTTTTTTTATTATAAAAGGAAAATGGTGTCGAGTTAGTAATACACCACAAAAAGAAGATAAAATTAGTTTGTGTCTTTGCTCCTTCTCAACCCTTCTGCTATTTTCTTTCAACCACAGCCAATATAATTGGCCGAAGATCCAGGATTTAACTAAAGTTCAGCCTAGTGTTGTAGTTGGCGAGGTTCAAACGCCATTAGATGTGCAAACACATCATCAAGCATGAGAACTTCACTCTTGGTAGTCATTGAGGTGACGAAGTGATCATAGTCAGGGCCAAGACTAGCGAGGAGATATGTGATCACGTCATCATCTCGCATAGCAGAGCCGACGGCGGCCAGCTCGGTGGCCAGCCCTTTGATCTTGCGAGAATAATCTGTAGCAGACAGATTGCATTTCTTGGACATGGCGAGCTCAACACGAATCTAAACAGTATGAGCACGAGTTGACGACGAAAACATCCGCTGCAGGGTATCCCACGCCTCCTTGGACTTAGTAGCAACAACCACATCGCGAAGAATCTCTCAAACATGGAGGAGAGAAGGACCGCAAGGACCTATTAATTCTGATCATACCACCGATCATAGGCCGGATTAGAGACAAGGTCAACATCAGTAGCAGTCAAGAAGGGACAAGCTTGGCAAGTGCGGCAATGGTGCCATCGAGGTAGCCCATAAGCTTTGTACTCCGTGTTGGATCGGTATGGCAACCCTAGAGGGGGGGTGAATAGGGTTTTAACGATAAAAGTGTTTAAACGTGATTAATTTTTCTAATGATGAAACTTTTTACAAATAAGTAGAAGATGATAATTACTATAACAAAGTAATTCAAGTCAAAACAATAATCAAGTAGAACATGCAATAAATCACAATAATAATTTTAAAATTAAATAGGAAAGAGTTAGAGAAAATGACACCGTAGTTTTATAGTGGTTCGGTCGAGAAATTAAATAGGAAAGAGTTAGAGAAAATGACACCGTAGTTTTATAGTGGTTCGGTCAAACTCGACCTACTCCACTCCCCAAGCGCCTCTTGGAAATTTGAATAAAGAACTTTCTCGACTCTTTCCACGGATCTGAGCCAAACCGCTACACCGCTCTTTTTACAAGTTCAAGAGCAAACTCAATTCTTTCCACGGCGTAGGATCAAACCGATACAAGTATTTGAGTTTGATAATAACACACCAGAACTCTCTCAAAGAGTAGATTTACAATTTGGGATACTCACAACTATTTCCTCACAATATAATAATAATCCCTCTCAAGAATAAGATGAAAAGAAATAAACTTGTAAGCTTGGAGAAAGCAACAAACAATGGAGACTTTGAACAAATGAGGATTGGAGAATATATGTAAGTTGTGTATTTTAAAATGTGGGGGAAGATGAGTTTATATGGAGGAGAAAAGTGGCAAAATGTAGGATTGAATATTGACCATTGGATTGTGTTAGGAATAATGGAAGGTGGAGATTAAAAGTAAATAAATAAGAAAATTTTCTAAATTCATTTATTTCAAAATTTTAATATAATAGTAATATAATATAATAATAATAAAAAGTTAGGTGAGTAACGGTCAAATGAAATTCAAAATTTATTATAAATATAATAATAAAAACTATGTGAGTAACTACCAAAATTTTAAAATATAATAATATAATAATATGATATAGTAATAATAAAAATCGATGTGAGTAACGGTTAGATTCAAATTTATATTTTGTAAAAATAACTTTATTTAAAAATATAATAATAAGAAGAAAAAAAACTCCACCATTTGTTACTCTCCCAAAATTATAAATGTCATACTTTCATATATTTTGATTTGTCCATCATTTTGATTTTGCTGACACATCATCACGTCGGGTATGTTGTCTCGATTGTAATTTCTTCGTTTCAGCTCTGATTTGAGTAATTGAAAAGTCGTTGAAATCGTTATTCCCGACCTTATACTATGGACAGTTCAAAATACTGAAAATAGTTAATAATTAAAAGTAGGTTTGTTATCATCAAAACATCAATTAATTGATTGAAATTAATTAAAGTGAGATCAAGGGCCAAAAAGCCAACAATCTCCCCTTTTTTATGATGACAAACCATTCCAAGAAAAATTCATAAAAATCAAGGTAATACACCATCCATGTAATAATACCAATACATGCTAATATATTATCATAAATTTTATTCAAGCATATTCTCTCTTATATTAATGCCTCGAGAAATTATGAAACATCAAACAAGTAAATGATTCATAAATAATAAAACAACAAACTTAGAACAACAAATTTAGAGCATATTTTTCTTAATTTTCTCCCCCTAAAAAATAACAATGGAAAGAGAATACATTTAAGAATGACATAATGGCTCCCCCTAAAAACATGCATTCAAAAATTATAAAATTCAAGATATATCACAACGAATAATACCAAGCTCAAGCCTATTTTTGCAAAAAATTTCTTGATTCAATGGCTTGGTGAAAATATCGGCTAGTTGATTATTAGAATTTACAAAATCAAGAATAATATGTCCATTTTGCACATGCTCTCTAATAAAATGATGTCTAATGTCAATATGTTTAGTTCTAGAATGATGAATAGAATTTTTAGTTAAATTAATAGCACTTGTATTATCACAAAATATAGGCACACTATGAAACTTTAATCCAAAATCACAAAAAGTTTGTTTCATCCAAAGAATTTGAGCACAACAACTAGCGACCACAATATATTCCGCTTCGGTAGTAGATAAGGCAACCGAATTTTGCTTTTTACTAAACCAAGAAACTAAGGAACTACCAAGAAATTGACAAGTTCCACTAGTACTTTTACGATCAAGTAAGCTTCCGGCAAAATCTGCATCAGAATATCCTACCAATTTAAATTCAACATTTCTAGGATACCACAATCCTAAATCAATAGTTCCAAGCAAATATTTAAATATTCTCTTAACCGCATGTAAATGAGATTCCTTAGGACAAGATTGAAATCTAGCACAAAGACACACACTAAACATAATATCGGGTCTACTAGCGGTCAAGTAAACTAAAGATCCAATCATACCTCGATAAGATTTAATATCCACACTTTTACCTTTTTCATCCTTGTCAAGCTTAGTAGATGTGCTCATGGGAGTTCTTGCAATCTTACCTTCATTGAACTTGAATCTTTTGAGCAAATCTTTAGTGTATTTCTCTTGATTGATGAAGATACCAGAGTTGTTTGATTTGAAGTCCAAGAAAGAAACTAAGTTCTCCCATCATACTTATCTCAAACTCACTATGCATACATTTAGAAAATTCTTCACATAAAGAAGGATTAGTAAAACCAAATATGATATCATCCACATATATTTGCACTAATAGCATATCGTTTTCTTTAATCTTAATAAAGAGTGTAGTGTCGAGTTTGCTCATTTTAAAATCATTCCCGATAAGAAAATTACTAAGTCTATCATACCAAGCTCTTGGAGCTTGTTTTAAGCCATAAAGAGCCTTTTTCAACTTATAAACATGACGAGGAAATTCTACATTTTCAAATCGGGGAGGTTGTTCTACATAAACTTCCTCCATAATATAACCATTCAAAAATGCACTTTTCACATCCATTTGATATAATACAAAATTTTTGTAAGAAGCAAAAGCAAGTAACATTCTAATAGCTTCTAATCTAGCAACGGGTGCAAAAGTTTCTTCATAATCTATGCCTTCCTCTTAACAATAACCTTGAGCTACAAGCCTAGCTTTATTTCTAATGATATTCCCATTTTCATCCATTTTATTTTTAAAAACCCATTTGATTTCAATAATAGAAGTATTAGATGGCCTATAATTCCCAAACTTTGTTCCTTTCAAATTGATTTAGCTCTTCTTACATGGCTAAAATCCAAAACTCATCATTTTCGGCATCCTTAAGACTTTTTGGTTCAATTTGAGAAACAAAAGCAAGATTATTAAATAAATTAATAGAAGAGCTAGTTTTCACACCTTGTTCGAGATCACCAAGAATCAAGTCCTTGGGATGAGACAAGGCATACCTCCATTCTTTTGTCATTAATGAAGAACCTTGATCCATGGTCACAAACCAAAAAATCCAACAGATTCTCGTACTATTTATAGATATGACTATTCTTGGTAATATATATATATATATATATATATATATAATTTAGCAATCTCACTAATTTATTTTATTTTTAATAAAATATATATATCTTTTTTTAAAATTGAATTTATCAACTTTGCAAAAATTAATAAATTCTAACAAAAATGAATATTTAAATCTTTATCTTTTTCCATTTTGAGCCTCCTCTTCCCCGAACAACTCCTTCGTCTTCACTCTGATCCAGCAACCCTTCCCACCGCCTTGAAGGAATAGCCGCCCGACTAGTTCCGACTAACCACCAAACTCCACCGCCCAGCCACCGTGGATGAGTGACCTGAAAGATGCAAGTTTCGGCAGAACCAGTCTGACAGGTCCTCACCAAAAGCCCAAAGACAAAAGGAACAAATTCTCTATGCTCTGCACAATTTTAACTTCCATGTCTTCAATCTTACTACGTTACGGTGAGAAGAACACTCCCATATGGAAAATTAACCCATCTTTGTTTCAATCATTTCGTTAAATTTTTTATTTGAAGCAGATACAGCTGTGATGAGCGGAGCTGCGATTTACATCAAAGACAATTTCAAGCTCTGGTTGAAAAAGATTTGGTTGCTATTTTTATGTTTTAGTGAGCTTGAAAAAGATTTGGTTGCTATTTTTTATGGGAACTCTCTGGTTGAAAAAGATTTGGTTGCTATTTTTATGTTTTAGTGAGCTTGAAAAAGATTTGGTTGCTATTTTTATGTTTTAGTTCCCGTATATGATCTTATGCTAGATATCAAATCCAGATTCTTTGTTTTGGCATGATATTATGATTTTATTTTTTTGGCGTGATATTCTGCTTTTGTTCAGAATTTTATTTTATCTTGGTTAAACATTGTACTGACTATAAATAGTCATTTTTCACATATAAAGTATTGAATTTTCTTCCTTCTAAGAATTTATCTTTCATTAAATTTATTCTTTGGTTCTTTGATATTAGAGCCTTGTCTCTTTTAACTGCAACTAAAAACGACTATTGAAGGCAAGGCAGCTTTGTTCAACTAGCAATACTAAAATTTATCGGTCACTATGATCATTGGAGCATGTTCATGGAGAATTTTCTTCGTTCTAGAGATATTGGCAAGTAGTTGAGTCTGGGATTTTTGCTGTAGCAGAAGATGTTGATTACTCAAATGAACAGAAGGACTTAGTAGATCAAAAATTGAAAGACTTAAGAGCTAAGAACTACCTTTTCCACGTCATCGATCACTCAATTCTAAAGACTATTTTGGATAAAGAAACTTCGAAAGTAATTTGGGATTCAATGAAGAAAATTTTTCAAGGAAATACAAAAGGTAAAACGAGCACAACTATAGGCTCTACGCAAGGACTTTGAGACCCTTCATATGAAGGAAGGTGAGACTCTTTCAGATTTCTTTTCTCGTACTCCCACCATAGCTAATAAATGTGTTTCCATGGTAAAAAGATGAGTAATGTTAGTATTATTGAGAAAATCATGCACTCCATGACTTTAAAGTTTGATTACGTGGCTTGCTCCATTGAAGAATCCAATGATTTGGACATCATGACCATTGATGAATTGCAAGTAGTCTATTAGTTCATGAACAACGTATGCAAAGACATACTGTGGAAGAGCAGACATTGAAGATCACTCTTGATGTTGTAAACAAACAAACTAAAGCTCTGAAATCAATTGCATTAATAAACAAATCAACTAACAAATTTAGAAAGTATAAAATTAGTGTTCTTAACATTACCTAGAGAAGTGGAGATCGGGAAGAAAGGATAGCATTTCAACCAAGAGAAAAGGTCTAGTATGACCATCTTTAACAATTTCTCCCCTAAACTGATTGCAGGGATGCTTTCAGTTTACTCGTGGTACTACACACATATCCATTGACTCACGTAGTTTTATGAATGCATCCAGCTTCAGTGGTTTTGTCATAATGTCTGCAACTTGTTCTTGTGTGACACAATGCTTTAGCTCAATAACTCCATCTCTAGTCAAATCACGCAAGAAATGAAACCTCACATCAATGTGTTTGTTACGTCCATGCATGATTGGATTCTTGGATAGCTTAATAGTGGAACTGTTATCACATAACATAGTGATAAACTTGTCTTGAAAATGATCAAATTTTTCCAAAAATCTCCTCATCCACACCCCTTGACAAGCACAAGACGCGGCTGCCACAAATTCTGCTTCAGTAGTGGACAACGTAACTACATGTTGTTTTTAGAGGACTAAGACACAACTCCATCACTGAGTAAGAACACATAGCCAGAAGTGTTTTTCCTGTCATCTATATCTCCTGCATAATCACTGTCAGTATATGTTATCAACTCTCCATTACCCCTTTTTTGATAAAGGATTCCCAAATCTACCGCACATTTTAAGTATCTCAACACTCTTTTTGCAGCTTGCAAATGCAACTCCGTTGAACTTGTCATAAATCTTCTTTGACATACTTTCCCTGACTAATATAAATGCCTTTAGGATTTTGTAAAATCTCTACACCGAGAAAATATTTCATTTTTCCGAAATCAATCATTTCAAATTCAAGTTTCATAGATTCTTGAACTTAACAAACATGCTCTCATCATTACAGCAAAAATTAGATCGTCAACATGTAGACTAACAATAAAAATTTTACCTCCGTCTCCTGTTTGTATGAATAAAGTATGGTCACAGTTGCACCTCTCAAATCCTTCTTTGACAAAAATGTGCTTCAATTCGACTTACCATGCACGTAGGGCTTGTTTAAGGCCATATAATGCCTTCTTCAATTTGTATACCTTGTATTCTTGACCTTTTTTCTCATAACCTTGTGGTTGCTCAACAAAGACGACTTCTTTTAATTCTCCATATAAGAAAGCACTTTTTACGTCAAGCTGATACACGTTTCAACTATTCTGAATGGCTAAAGCAATTATCATTCGAATAGTATCCCACCTAGTCACAGGTGCAAACACCTCGGTATAGTCTATACCATGTTGTTGTGCATAACCTTTTGCTACCAACCTAGCCTTATACTTGTCAACTTCGCCATTTTCGTTGAGTTTGGTTTTGAAAACTCACTTTACTCCAATCTTCTTCATTCCTTTAGGCAAATCTGTCAACTCTCAAGTCTCATTTTGTTCGATGGCTTCTATCTCCAAGTTCATTGCAGCTCTCCATTTTGAACTTTGAACAGCTTCTTCAAAGGTAGTTGGATCTGTAGTTGAGGTTAATAGAATTAAATTGTTGTGCTCAGCTTCTTTAGAAAATTCTCCCCCGCTCACATAATCTTTCATCCATAATGATTGCGTCCTCTTCCACGCCAATTTGCTTGGCTCGATAGTCTCTTCTCCTTATAATTTTCTTCATAACTGTTTCCTTGACCACCTCGACCATTCTCGCGACTTCCACGACCTCTACCTTGAACATTTTGAGAGTAGAGTACCTTTTCATCATTTATTGATGCCTTGGTCTGAAGCGCTTGATCGAGTGTCTCCTCCTTTTTTTCCTTACGTTGCTCGTGTGCTAATAACTGTTTAAAAGTAGATCATATCAAGTATTTTTGTATTTAATATGGCACTCGTATTCACCATTTTCTCATTATTTACCCAATTTATTCTACTTAGTGAGCATGAAATCGTTTATTGCGGTCCAACATGAAAAAAATATGATTTTACATAAATCGATCTTAATTGTACATTTAATTGAGTTATGTAGTAAAATTTCAGACATTTATGCTGAACCATGAAGAGTAGCAAATCTAGAAATAAATGGGGGATAACATGGAAATTTTAAATCCACATCAGCAGTCCAAGTGGAGCATTGATTACCCAATAAGGAACATCCTATGTGGATAACTTATTCTTTTCAGCCCTAAAGGCCCAATGAGGAAGTGAACAACTTATTACTTTTTAGCCCTAAATAGGACCTGATGGGCAATATAAAAGGAAAAGGAAGACCAAGAGGAGGGGAGCCATCTTTTAGGGAGAAAATCGAATTACACAATAACAGTCTCTGCTGCAGTGAACTGCTGTGAAACTAGAGAAGAAGAAGAAAACCCTAATCCAGCAGCTATTGACAGCAGAAGGAAAAGGAGACCAACAAGGATTGATTAAGGTAAAGAGGTGGACGTGAGAGCTAAAGAGAAGGGAACTTCCATTGACAAACGGCAACAAACCGGGATAACTCTCTATTTCCTTATTCTCTTTCCTTATTCCATCAATTTTACATGATGAAGATGCGGATTCCTCTGTTTAATTCAGTTTGTATGGAGAGCTAAACTGACTAGGGGAGGCGAGAGAGTTTTATATAATTTAAGTATGTTGACGGTATGATTTTAGTTTATTAAAGAGTTGTTGTTAATGATTTACATATATGTTTAATTAGCTACTTTACATACATAGTTGTTCTCTTATTCGGGAGAAGAGAGGGAGCAATGAAATCCTCTTTAATACTCTAGTTCCATAGCAAGGAGACTTGAAGGGTAATAGAAGGGTTAGGAATAATTCTTCTCCTAGAGTCTTGTTAATAGAAATTACAACGATTATGGAAATAATCACCATTCATGACCCTCGAAAGTGGCTTGAGAATCTATTAAAAGGAACTAAAATCTACAACAAAACTCAACAACTTATCTATTTAATCTCTCTTAGCCGAACCTTCCTCATTATAGTTGATTTTCTCATCATTTTCTGTTTATCGACAGCGGTGGCACTCTGTTTTAGTTTTATTTAAATAGTTAAAATCTCCAACACCCATTTGAATGTTACCCAAAAACTCACTTAATTTCGAGCGATAAAATTAACCAAAAAGATAGGTTCCCTGTGGAATCGATAATTTACTTATTATTTGCTACTTGTGATAGTGTATACTTGCACTTATTCTTGTGAATTTAACATCATTTTATTATATACATCCACAAGCGATCATGTGCCTCGAGAGAACCGGCGAGCTCATCGACCGTGAACTTTGCTAGGTCCTTTGACTCTTCTATTGCACATAGAACATTTTCAAAATTGTCGGTTAACGACCTCAAGATCTTCTCCACAACCTGCATCTTGGGTAACATTTCTCCGTTTCGATTTAGTTGATTTTCCACGGTCTGTACGCTCGTAATGTAGTCGGATACATTTTCTGACTCCTTCATCTTCATGCTCTCCAACTCGCCACGCAGAGTTTGAAGACGCACTTCCTTGATTCAGTCGGTTCCTTTGAACACCTTTTCTAAAGTGTCCCACGCTTCTTTTGAAGTAGTTGCCCTAGCAATCTTCTCAAAGCCCGACTCGTCAACAGCTCGGAACAGCATGTATAATACTGCCTTATCATTTGATCGTAATTCTTTTAGCGCCTTGTTTTGCGCCACCGTATAACCCGTGGTATCCTTTGGTTCTTCGAAACCTTCTTCGACCACCTCCTATGCGTCTTGTGAACCGAGAAGAGCTTTCATTTGAATGCTCCAATTCTCGTAGTTCGTTTTCATCAATCGCGGTAGCGACATTTGACCCATCATATTCGCCATCGGCTTTGATACTACTTTGTAGAAATAAAAGCTCGCTCTGACTAGCTCTAATACTAGTTTGTTAAAATAACACTCACGAGACTCTGAAGGAAATGTCGAGGGGAGAGACGAGGAGAAAAAGAATTCTAAAAAACCTTTTCTATTGCTATGTACTTTTTTTTTTTTTTTTTTTTATCGCTCTCCATAAACCCACTCTTTCCTAAAATGATGTTGGCCTTTCATTTTTCTCTTTTTTGACTTTCTTTTAAATTCAATTTCAAAAACTTACTCAAATTAACAAAATTAAAAACTATTTTTTTTTCATTGGAGTTTATTCCCAACCAATTACACCTATGTCAAACGGCCAGAAAATGTATTTTTTTCTATAGATGAGAAGCCTTTAAAATGTTCCAAATTTTTAAAACAAAAGTGGAGAAAAAAATTGGGACAAATATTTTAAGTTTGAGAACTGATAGAGGTGGAGAGTTCACATCTACTAAGTTAATGAGTTCTGCTCAAATCATGGAATACATCGACAACTCACCGCAGCCTACACACCACCGCAAAACGGAGTGGCAAAAAGAAAAAATCGCTTGGATGAGGAGGTTTATGTGGCACAACCTCCTCGTTATGTGATCAAGAGAGTAGAAGATAAAGTATACCGCTTGAAAAAGGCTTTATACGGTTTGAAGCAAGCTTCACGTGCGTGGTACAACCGTATTGAAACTTATTTTCTAAAGGAAGGCTTTGAAAAGTGTCCTCATGATCATACTCTCCTTCTCAAGAAGTCATTACAAGGTATTTTCTTGCTTGTATGTATTTATGTAGATGACCTCATATTTACTGCAAACGATGAGGCTTTTGAGTTTTTTTATGGAATCCCTGATGAAGGCATTTAATATAACTGATCTTGGACAAAGTATCACAACGAGGTGCTGGTATTTTCATTTGTCAAAAGAAGTATGTCCAGGAAGTATTGGAAAGATTTAATATGGCTAGCTGCAATGCTGTGGATTTAAGTTTGTTACGGATTCTACTTGCAAAGTGTTCATCCATTAGCGGAATAATTTTTCTTTTTTGACGGAATAACTTTTCTTTTTTGATCGAATAATTTTTCTTTTTAAATGGATGATATTATTTTTCTCAGCAAACAAAAGGGTCAAAACATATTTTATAATTACTCTTTTTAAGAACAATCTTATCCAATTAGGACAAGAAACTCAATACATCTCTACTTAAAAAGAACTTAAAAACATGATGGGACATGTTCTGTTTTAAAATTTACAAATATATATATATATATTCTTTTTAAAAACATCATGGGACATGTTCTGTTTTAAAATTTACGTATATATATAATTTAGAAATCTCACAAACTTATTTAATTTTAGTAAAAAAAAAAACCTTTTTTTAATTTTTTTTTAGGTTCAGAAACAACTCCTGTCTTCTTTTTATCCTTGGATTCCTAATATATTTTATTTTATTTTTAATATTTAATTAATTTATATTTTTCTTATTCCTTGTTAGCTTGTATTTTATTTAAAGCTTATGAATATTAACGAGAATACACAGTTTCGATTTCAATTTTTTTCTTTTTCTTATTCTTAACCCAATAGCGGCCAAACTAGTTTGGACTGACCACCAAACTCCACCAACCAGCCACCGTGGATGAGTGATTTGAAAGATGCAAGTTCCGGAAGAACTAGTCCGGTGGATTTGGGTCCTCACCCAAAGCCAAAAGCTAAAAGGAACAAATTCGCTATTCTATGCGCAATTTTAGCTTCCATGTCTTCAATCTTACTAGGTTACGGTGAGTAAAACACTCCCATATGGAAAATTAACTCATCTCTGTTTCAATCATTTCGTTAATTTTTTCGATCTGAAGCAGATATCGCCGTGATGAGCGGAGCTGTCATTTTCATCAAAGACAATTTCAAGCTCTCAGAGGTGCAGGTAGATATTCTGGTCGGAATAATCAACTTTTACTCGCTCATCGGCGCTGCCGTCGCCGGAAGAACTTCGGATTTGATTGGGCGTCGGTATACGATGGTGTTGGCCGGAGTGATCTTCTTCGTCGCTGCCGTGCTGATGGGATTCGCCCCCAACTATGGCTTTCTAATGTTTGGAAGATTTGTGGCCGGAATCGGCATCGGATATGCTCTGATGATCGCTCCGGTGTATACCACCGAGGTTGCTCCGACTTCATCTCGGGGATTTTTCACCTCGTTTTCGGAGGTCCGTCTTCCATTTATTAATATGATGTTACAAATAATAAGTGCAAATTTCAAATGTGAATGAGCTATTATGTATGTATAAACATCTAAAAATGTTTGATTAAAAGGTGTTCATAAATGTTGGAGTATTGCTTGGCTACGTTTCAAACTACGCCTTCTTCAAGCTACCCACTCACCTGGGATGGCGATTCATGCTCGGAATCGGCGTCTTCCCCTCTGCTTTCCTCGTTCTCATCGTTCTCCTCATGCCCGAATCTCCTCGCTGGCTCGTCATGCAAGGCCGCCTCGCCCACGCCACTTCCGTTCTCCTTCGTACCTCCGACTCCCCTCACGAAGCCCAACTCCGCCTCGCCCACATCAAACAAGCTGCCGGAATCCCTCCCCATTGCACCGACGACGTCATCCATCTCCCCAAACGCAGCCGTAGCGGCAAAGACGTCTGGAAGGATCTCTTCCTCCGCCCAACACCGACGGTCCGCCATATCCTGATCTCTGCCATCGGCATCCACTTCTTCCAGCAAGCCACCGGCATCGACGGTATAATGCTCTACAGTCCGAGAATCTTCGAACACGCCGGACTCACCTCCTCCAACCATAAGATCCTGGTGACTATGGCCATTGGATTCACGAAAACAATCTTCATCTCAGTCGCGATGTTCCTCCTCGATAGAATCGGACGGCGGCCGCTGCTCCTAGCCAGCGTTACCGGCAAGATCGTATCGCTTGTAACCCTAGGGTTCGGGATCATGATTGTGAATAGGAAGCGGTGGGCCGTTGGATTGTGCATTGCGATGGTTTTATCGGACGTGGGGTTTTTCTCGATTGGAATGGGCCCAATCGCGTGGGTTTACAGTTCTGAGATATTTCCGTTTGTGAATGTTTGCTGAATCACCACACCTAAATGGGGGTGAGAGTTCTCTTATTTATAATCATTTTCAGGATACAGAAATATGGGTAAATTACAAATATTATGGAAATAGTAATAAAAGGAAAGAATAATAAATGAATGCAATATATTTGCCTTTAATAAGAGGGCAAATATGGTAACCCGTAATGTAAGGCAAATATCTAGATATTTGCCTTATAGTGAACGGTCAACTATCCTTAACACCCCCCCGCAAGCTGAGCGTCGGATTTGAACGAACGTAAAGCTTGGATCTGAAAAATTCAAAGAGAGGTTGAGAAATACTCTTTGTGAAGATGTCAGCAACTTGGAGATGAGAGGGTACATATTGTGTGCGAAGTTTGCCAGCGATAACAAGTTCTCGAAGGAAATGATAATCTAGTTCAACATGTTTGGCCCGCTTGTGAGAAACGGGATTAGAGCTAAAAAAAATAGCACTTTTGTTGTCACATAAGAGTAAGGGCTGCTTTGAAATAGGGACCTTGAGGTCATGCAAAAGATGCGTAACCCAAAGAAGTTCAGCAGCGGTTGTGGCAAGAGCACGATACTCAGATTCACAACTGGAGCGTGAGACAGTAGGTTGCTTTTTGGCACTCCAAGAAACCAGATTGTTACCAAGATAAATAGAATAGCCGGATGTAGAACGACGAGTATCGGGACAACCAGCCCAGTCAGCATCCGAATAAGCGACTAGCGTACTAGGAACAGTGGATGGACGAAAGGTAAGACCAAAGTGGAGTGTTCCTTTGACATAACGAAGAATACGTTTGACAGCAAGAAAGTGATCTGCAGTAGGGGCATGCAAGAATTGACTGACAGAATTGACAGCATAGGCAATATCTGGACGCGTAATAGTCAAGTACTGAAGGGCGCCAACAAGAGATCTGTAGAGAGTAGGATCAGAGAAAGGAGAACCATCAGCAGTCAGGTGTTGAGAAACAACCATGGGAGTGTGAACTGGTTTGCTATCGAGCAACTGAGCACGAGTAAGAATATCTCGAGCATATTTTAACTGACTAATAAAGAGACCATCAGGAGTGGGTGAAGCTTCAAGACCAAGAAAGTAACTGAGAGAACCCAAATCTTTGGTAGCAAACTCAGAATGAAGCTTGCGAGTAAAGCTGTCAATAAGAGATGAGTTGTTGCCGGTAACAATAATGTCATCAACATAAAGAAGCAAATAGATAATGTTAGATTGCTGATGAAAGACAAAAAGGGACGTGTCAGCGCGACTGCAAGAAAACCCAAGTGTGAGAAGAAATGAGCTAAAACGCTGAAACCAAGCACGAGGAGCTTGCTTTAAACCATAGAGGGCTTTCTTTAATAGACAAACATGAGTGGGAAATCGAGGATCAATATACCCAGGAGGTTGTTCCATATGAACACGTTCAATAAGAGTTCCATTGAGAAAAGCATTCTTGACATCAAGTTGTCGAAGAGGCCATTTATTTGTGACTGCAATAGAAAGCACAACACGGACAGTGGTAGCTTTGACAACCGGACTGAAAGTGTCAGTGTAGTCAAGACCAGGAACCTGAGTATAACTTTTGGCAACAAGACGAGCCTTGAAACGCTCGACAGATCCATCAGGCAAATATTTAATACGAAACACCCATTTAGAGCCCACGATGTTGGTGTTGGCAGGGCGAGGAACCAAAGTCCAAGTATCATTTTGTTGTAATGCTCGAATTTCTTCATCCATAGCAGCCACCCAAGCAGGATTCTTAGCCGCAGATTTGAATCCTTTTGGCTCAGTGGATGCAAGAAGAGCAGAAAGAAGTCCAGATGAGCCCAAAATACCAAGATTTGCTGGATGACGAGTCTTGAATATACCAGCTTTGGCTCGTGTGATCATAGGATGAGTGCCCAAAGAAGAGAAATCAACAGGAGGTTCAATAGAGGTCGAATTAGAAGTCGAGGGTGGCAAAGTGGAACCTGCAAGAGAAGTATCAACCTGCACAGACTCATCTACAAGGTCAGAACAAATATCACACGGGGATGAACTGGATCGAGGAGTTTGCGGTGATGAAGTGGTAGGGGGGGATGAATCAATACGATGAAAATGTGGTTCTAAGAAATTTGAAATAGGAATAGAGGAAAGAGGTTGGGTCTGGGAGCTAGGGATAGCAGGAAAGTGGGTTTCATCAAATTGAGCATGACAGGTGATATATAGCTTAGTGGTGGCCGGATCAAGACAGCGAAACCCTTTATGAGCAGGACTATAACCCAAAAAAATACAAGGAATGCTGCGGGGAGAAAGCTTGTTAGGCATATAATCACGCAAATAAGGATAAACACGACAACCAAAGGGATGAAAATTGTCATAATGTGGAGTGTAGCCATAAAGGAGTTCAAAGGGTGACTTACCTCCAAGAAGTGGAGTAGGCAACCGGTTGATATTATAAGCTGCAGTGCTGAAGGCGTCAACCCAAAAACGAGAAGAAAGATGAGAGTGAAAGAGAAGGGCCAAGCCAGTCTCAGTCACATGACGATGTTTTCTCTCGGCACGACCATTTTGAGCAGGTGTATATGGACAAGAGAGTTGATGGTGGATGCCAGAATTACATAAATGAGTTTTGAAACAAGTACTAGTAAATTCGGTACCACCATCGCTTTGAAATACCTTGATACGAGAAGAATATTGATTTTCCACAAATTTTTGAAATTGAAGAAAAATATCAAAAAAATCAGATTTAAATTTTAAAGGGTAAAACCAAGTGAATCGAGAATAATCATCAATAAAAATAACATAATAAAGGAAACCCGAATTTGATTTGACGGGAGAAGGACCCCAAAGATCACAATGAATAAGATCTAACACATGAGACGACCTACGTTCATTGCGGGAATAAGGCAATCGATGACTTTTCGCAAGCTGACAGGTATTACATAATGATGGAGAAGGCAATAAAGACGTAAGAGAAAGATGACCTTTTCTATTTAAAAAAGAAATAATAGAATGATTCACATGACCTAGACGAGCATGCCATAAATCATATGAAGCATGTAAAGATTTGTTTCTAAGGGCTGAAATAAAAGCAGAGTTGCCGCGCTCCAGCACATATAGCCCTCCATCTCTTTTACCGGTTGCCACCACCCTTCCTGTTTGACGATTCTGGATAGTAATAAGATTATTAGTAAATGTAACGGAGAGAGGAAAATCAGACGTTAATTTACTTATGGAAAGAAGATTTTTAGTGAGGTGAGGGACAACCAAGACATCTAACGAGTGAATATTTGGAACAGGAGAAAGAGTACCGGTGTGGGTAATGGGTAGGGATGCACCGTTTCCTACAATCACAGAGTCCTTACCCGTGTAATTTTTAGACTGATCCAAAATAGATGGGTCGGCAGTCATATGGGCCGAAGCTCCAGTGTCCAGAAACCAATCAGCAGTATCGGGTCCAGCAATAGAACATGACGTGTTAAAGGCTTCAGCAAGGTGAGCATGAGAAGAATCAGGTCGAACATACCGTTGGTTGCAGCGGTCAGCATAATGGCCCTCTTTTGCGGCATATTTGGCAGTGAGGTGGTCGACGACCTTGACTTGAGTGGGTTCGTCCTCGATTAGAAGAGTTGTTTTTGTGACAATAAGAACGACCTCGCTGGTTGGTAAAGGAAGCAGGGTGGCTTCCATGAGTGCGACCACGATTAGTGACTGTGAATGCTGTAGGAGTGGAGTTAGAGGACTCAAGGGAGAGCTGAAACAACTCAAAACTTTCAGCTTTAGAGACTAAATCTGCAAAACAGGGGATAGAGGTAAGAGCCATCTGAGCAGTAGAAAAAGCTGAAAATTCGATGCCGAGTCCACGAAGGAACCAGTGCACTTTATCAATTCCTCGACCGGTCTGCCAATGGCATGAAGTTGGTCACAAATTTTTTTGAAGGCACGAGCATACTCAGCAACAGGTTTGGTGCCACGTTTCATCAATTGCAAGTCATCCTTGAGTCTCAGTTCACGAGCTTTCGATTGATGGCTGAACGTAGTTTCCAACGCAAGCCAAACATCACGTGCAGTAGGGAGACCAACGACAACAGCCATGGCTTCCTCAGTGAGAGAGGAGAGCAGCAGACAGAGAAGTCGTTGATCGGCTGCTCTCCATGCCAAATATTTGGGGTTGAGTGTTGAAGAGGTTTCTGGTTCAAAGCGAGGTGGTGGAACCATAGTTCCATCGACATAGCCCAGCATGTCTTGACTCTCAAGGAGAGGGAGAAGCTGACTTTTCCAAAGAAGATAATTGGAGGAAGAAAGTTTGATGGTGATCATATGGATTAGAGTATTGAAAGGAAGAAGATGATAAGAAGATTCGGAAGCCATAGAGAAGAAAGGATCAGGGTTGTTAAACCGAAAGGGCTCTGATACCATGTGAATGTTTGCTGAATCACCACACCTAAATGGGGGTGAGAGTTCTCTTATTTATAATCATTTTCAGGATACAGAAATATGGTAAATTACAAATATTATGGAAATAGTAATAAAAGGAAAGAATAATAAATGAATGCAATATATTTGCCTTTAATAAGAGGGCAAATATGGTAACCCGTAATGTAAGGCAAATATCTAGATATTTGCCTTATAGTGAACGGTCAACTATCCTTAACACCGTTGAAGCTACGCGCCCAAGGCGTGAGTGTGGGAGTGATTGTCAACAGAGTAACCAGTGGGGTTGTTGGAATGACGTTTATATCCCTCTACGAGGCCATAACTATAAGTGGGGCTTTTTTTCTCTACGCCGGCGTCGCCGTCGTGTCGTGATTGTTCTTTTACTTTGTTCTGCCCGAGACTCACGGCCGGACATTGGAGGAGATAGAGGGGCTTTTTGGTAATTTTCTGTGGAAGTTTGGGAAGAATGGAGATGTCAATGTGGAGAAGGATGAGGGTGAGGTTCAGTTGGGATGATCTAATCCGACGGTGTAGGTTTGTCGAGATAAAATGTAAAAAACAGTAAAAAAGTTGGGGGAGTAAAAAGGGGGGATAAGAAGGTAAGTTCTACTTTTCTTAATACTGTATAATATATATTTTTTAAGTACCTCTGTCAAAAAAAAAAACTTTTAATGTTATTTATTAGATCTTTTTGCATAGCGTTCATCCAATAGCATAAATGTCATGTACAGGTTCTCACATCTTTAAACATGCCTTTAAACATGCCTATAAGGTCATTCATATACATAAATCAGGCTTAGTGTCACCATCGCCCTTTCTTGGCAGCAGATTTGGCGATGGTGTGGCACTCACCCTCAGCATTGAGTGAGTCAAGCCAACTTCAAATCACATTGTCTACAGTCGGGCAACGTGCGTTCAAACCTCTGGTCCTGTTTTGAAGAGAAGATTTTAGAAAATGGGAGAGAGAGGTTTAGGAAAAAGAGTTTTACAAAGCAAGAATGAGAGAGAGATTGAGAGTGGTGTTATATAACATGTAAGCAAAAAGACAATAACAACCTCTTAAACAAAATATAACTTTTTGGGCAGGGAGAAATTAACAACTAGTTGCATCTTGAGGCATTTTGTAACGACCCGAAATTTTCTACTTACTTTAAGGTCGCTACTGCATATATATCATAAACATTGAATGTGAAAATACTTCATTTAAACTTTCATAAAACATAACTTTCAACTTAAAACACTGCCATGGACATGTGTGTTTTGAAAACAGTTTTAAAAACGACCTAACAAAAGATTAAATAAAATAAATAAACGTTTAAATAAAAAATCATATTCTAGCTTAAGTCTAAGAAAATAATAAGACTACTCTATGCATGTGTCATGGTCTTGAGTTACGATGTCATCGTCAACCGTGTAGGAATGCTTTGCCTTAACTTGAAAAATGTAGAAGCACACGGCTTGAGTATTTAACGAAATACACAGTAAGTGACCCACTGTTGGGGGTTAAATGCAAGAACATGTGAATACAACGACGGGACCTATCCTTTCAATCTATTTTCCTACGGTACTGTCCTAACGGGTAATTTGGACGTGTACCATATACTCTACACACAGCCCATACGTGCGAGTGTGACCTCACTAGTCAGTTCGCACACCGCTGGGCCACTTTCCTTGTCGGGCGAGCATACTCTGGGAGCTCCTTAGGCTGGACACCCATTAGAACTAGTAACCGTCACGGCAGCGCTATGCAAAACATAACGATCGTTGTCCTGCCATTGGATGTACGCATCCGTACCCTCGTGATGGAATAGGGTATCCCTCCAATGCATGAGCACACATAATGCATGAGGTCCCCAATATTTCTACTTTTATCATTAATGAATATAACCCCGCTATCATCTTTCTTGCTTAACATGCATTTCTCATTTTTCAGTCTACCTATCATACATAATCCTAACGGGGTTACATTTCATTTCATTTATCGTGATATCATGTCATTCATAACATGCTGTATACATACAATTTAGAAAACATAACATAACGCTCCATGCTTTTAACATGTCATTTCATGATGTGTAATTCATACACCGATTACCTCAATGGTCACACAAAACAATCTAAACATAATGCATTACATCACAATATATCGTATCATAAACATGTCATATCGTTCCCTAACTTATCATAGCCTTAGCGTTTCTATACCTATCACAGTCATATCGTTACATGAACGTACCTTAGTCATATCATCACAGGAACGTATCCTAACGCTATCGTTCTATCACAAACCTATCCCTTTCTACCCATATCCTAACCATATTCTTTCACCTATCCCTTCTACCCATATCCTAACCATATTCTTTCATCGATCTCTCCTATCCATAGCACTCCCAATCTCTCCTATCCATAGGACTCCGGGTATGTAACATAACCTTAACTTTTCATGAACATATCTTACTCCTATTTCGTTTTGTGCATCCTTAGCACTCCCAATGTAACGACCCAAAATTTTCTACTTAATTTAAGATCGCTACTGTATACATACCATAAACATTGAATGCGGAAAACTTCATTTAAATTCCATAAAACATAACCTTTATCTTAAAACACAGCCATGGACTTACGTGTTTCGGAAACATCTTTAAAATGACACAACAAAAGACTCGAAATAAAATAAATAAACGTTTAAGTTTAAGACATCCTATTCTATCCTAAATCTAAGAAAATAAACGCCACTATCCTATGCATGTGACATGATCTCGAGTTGCGATGCCGTCGTCAGCCGTACAGGAATGCCTTGCCTTAACCTGAAAAATGTAGTAGCACATGGCTTGAGTATTTAAATAAATACTCAGTAAGTGACCCCACTATTGGGATTAAATGCAACAATCACATGCAATGAAATGATGGGACCTATCTTTCATTTCGTTTCGTTTCGTTCCGTTTCTTTTTCGTTTCGTTCTGTTTCTTTTTCGTTTCGTTTCGTTTTCCCAACGGTGTAATTCTAACAGGTAATCGTGGACGTGTACCATATACTCTACACGCAGCCCATACGTGCGAGTATGGACTCACCAGCTAGTTTGCACACCGCTGGGCCACTGTCCCTAGCCGGTGGGCATGCTCTAGGGGCCCACCAGGACCCGTTAAAACTAAAACTGTCACGGAAGCGCTATGCAGGGCATAACGATCGTTGTCCTGCCATTTGGATGTACGCGTCCGTACCCTCGTGATGGGATAGGGGTATCCCCCCAAATGCATGATCACACAATATGCATGAGGTCCCACTAGTCCTACAGTCATCATTTAATGAACATAACCCCGTGTCACGTTTTCATGCTTACGTGTCATTCTCATTCTCATTTCGTTACATATCATACATATTCCTAGCGGGGTTATGTATCATGCAATTTACCGTATTTCATGTCATACAATTCATTCAGTTGTATTTCAATACTCATACAACAAGCCAAAATCGTACAAGGGCCACACATCGTCACATGCATTCATATCACATCAACTAAGCAGCATAAATAACATAAATATATGAAGCATATCGATTCACAGACAATTCACACATATCAATATATATGACACGTGCCGAACCACAAGGCATGTGTCAACATCAAATATAACCATGCCGATAGTAAGGTCACTTACCTAGTTAGCTTAAGTCGTTGTCACGAATATATCCTTAATGAAAATTCGATTCCGTCTTTATCCTTAATGAAAGTCCATTGAACTCCAAGTCAACCTATGTGAGCCCATGACATCAGTTCCGAGTTTGAATTTCTACAAAATTGTTTCTCTAATTTATATTGATCCATGTGTTATACTTCATGTGAACGTTAGAGTCTTTGCGTGAGTTAGGTCTTAAAATATTTATATACGTTTGTTATAGTATTATTTTCATATAAACCATTTAATACCCATTTAAAATTTTTTTCCAGATATTCTATTTTCTTTTACTGTGTTTAACACTCTTTAACATTTTCCAGATAATTTCAATTATATTCACAATCTTCCCTCCCTGTCTCTTCCTGTATTTCCTTCTTTTAATTATCCCCAGAAAACTACTGCAAAATTATTTTAATATCATTAAATAAAATAAAACTACAGCTATTGGCCTCTTCAAATGCAAAAATCTTTTTCTAGCAAAATATCTCTCGCTGCCAAAACTAAATCTGAACCCTTTTTTTTTTGTTTGTTTTTGCCGAGAGAAGAAATTATGGATACGTTAAACCTGTTTAACCCTTCTTCTTTAGTTTTGTTTGCTACCTTTTCAATTAGGTTGGCCAATTTAATCGATTCTGTTTTTTTTTTCTGCTATTGATCCTGACTATTGAAATCTCAAATCTCTCTCCTATGTAAATCTTGATCATCTCTGTAAACCCATCTCCTACAAATTTGACGTAGGTATTTCTGTTTTCTCAAATCTGACATTTTTCATTTCTGTTTCATTTTTGCAGGAACTATGAGGTGGTTTCATTTCTGTTTCATTTTTGCAGTAACTATGTGGGTTGAGGAGAGATTGTTGGGAAAGTGACTAGGAGAGATGAGGGAATAATTATTTTTATTTACTTATTTATTAATTTATTATTATTATTCTTTTTTTTTTTACATAATAATAATTTTTTTGTTCTTTATAATAATATATATATTTTTTTTTGCTGTAACATTATATCCCTCTAAAAAAAACTTTGGTCCTCGAAAGTGTTTTAATCTTGGAATAACTCGGCTCTTTATTCTAAGAGTTCTTTGTTAAGTCTTCAAATACCACTAAGCAAAAATTCTTAACAAGTATACCTTAATTCGTATGAGTCATAACATTTATTTGCATGCATAAAACTTTCATAAGCCTATCACTTTGTATTCATAAAATCTTTGAATCCTTATAAGGTGTCTTGTCAGATAGGTAGGTATTTTAAATCTTAATTCATACTCCAAAAGGGTCTTTTGGTCATTTACCCCCAAATCTTGGTTTAATTCTTCAGCATATTCCAATGGTCTTGTAACTTTGTGTAATCCCTTTACACCATGATATAAGGCTCCTCATCAAATTTCATGTCATTTAGAGGTCACTTTGGTCATAAACTAGTGGTATGTAACTATAGGGGCATTTTAGTCATTTTACACCTACACTTGGTTTAGCCCTTATCATAACCTAATGGTCACCAAATTTTGTACATAGCCTTATCATGTTATATTGGGTCTCCTTCTAAAATTTCATGGACAACATAATTCATCTAAGGTTTGTGGCTTTGGCACTTCATTGAAATAAATGTTCATGTATACAATAAGGTTGAAAAACTTACATAGTTCCTCTTTTTTTTTTTTTTTTTTTTTTTTTTTTTACTATGATTCCATCTACTAGATCAATAGTTTTACTAGTTTCTGCTTTACATTGTTCTCCAAATCCAATTTTCTACCCTTGGCTAAAGGTTCACTAATTTATCTCTTTGTCCATGCCTTCTCAAAATCTCATTTTTAAATATCCAAAATGGCATTTTCTTTGGATCCAATTTTTTTCTCTCTCTCTCCCTATCATTAAAGAAATACAAAGAAAAATCTCACACGCGCTCATATCTTTGCTTCTTGATCTATCTCTAATTTTAATCTTCCTCCCCAATCAAATATTATGGTGCCGGTATAGATCAAAATTTCGTTATAGTCCAATTCTAACAAGCAATAGATACCGGGGCTTCGCAATATTTGACGGATCACAATTCTATATAGTCCATTTACTATAGAGGTTCCCAGGGAATTCATTAGCGGAATGTTTTCAATTAAAATTGTTCGTTCTCTATATTTTTAATAATTAAAAAGAAAGAAAATTGTTTTCCTTTCCTCATTATTGTTTGTGTCCACTTGATTTGGTTCATCATTAATGTCTCATCTTTGTAGATGAATTCCATATACAAATTTACCTATTTTCCTATACAAAATCCAGAAATTTGTAATACTTCTTCTCTTTTGGCTACCTACCCCAATTCTAGTAACTTTTTGGAGTCAAAATCATGACATGAAACTGGTTAAGAACTCCACCCTATCCTAATGCAAATAGAATGCACTAGTAAATCACATGGATCTAGGAACGACTTCCTGTATTTGATTTGTGGTCGAGCTAGAGTTTGAGGATTTGGTAACTTTCATAGGAAACATTGTCAAATAGGCTATTCTCTTGGTATACCTTATCTAGTACAACCCAAAACTAATGCTCCTATAACCATAACGGAAAGACATCACAACCCTTTCAATGCCTTGTACTATGAAGAATGGGCTTAACAAAATTCTCTTATAAAAATTGGTATTATGTAAGCATGGTGGATATCCTCACATGCCATAAACTTGGGATACTTGAAAATCAAACTTAAAATGACAGTTTTGAAACTTTAACTATAGTACCTTTTAACCAGGTTGACATTGCTAGGAAAAATTGATTGGTAATTTTCTACAACCATTTGTTTATGTTGAGCTTGTTGAGTGCATTCGTATACCTTAAGGAGGATTACCACAAAACTTCTAGTTGATTTAGAGACAATGTCCCACTCTAATCCTCCTATGTCCCCCGCCCAAGTTCATCTTAAATTATGGTTTCTTAAATTTAAGGTACCTTAACAATCTTATACCGTAGTCCCTCTCCATATACCTCTAAAATTTTGACCATGATCGTAATGCCTCATCCAAATTGTGTGGCTCGATACTTTTAAATCATCTCACAACTTCCATAATTGCGGTTGTATTACTCTTTTTTTTTTTTTTTTTTTTTTAATTATCATTATTTTTTTTATATATATATAGTTTTCAAGCCTTATTAAGGTAGGAAAGTTTTCTACATCTCAGTACTAACAAACCTCATCTTCCATTAACGACACTTATGTCATTCACCAATTAATTTAAGTATACATGTTTTTTTTTTTTTTTTACCCGTACTTTAATTTCATCTTTACATACTTCAAAGTTATAAAGTTTTCTTTCAGACACTACCACTTTTAATATCTATCGTATACTATAGGATATTGACATCTATGTCAAGTTTCTTAGGTAATTATTTCATCTAAAACTACTTACTCTTCCGTATACATTGGTACAGTTCTCCCCATCTTTATGGTCATAAGACTGTGTAGTTTATTTATGTTCAAGACGTCTAACTAAAACATATGATCTTGCTTAGCAAAGTCATTTTCATAGCAACCCTAACATTTAGTAGATTACTAAGACTATAGAACATCATCAATACAACAATTTACATTCACATTCCATGCAAGGTAAAACATAACTCATCAATACAACGATTTACATTCACATTCCATGCAAGGTAAAACATAATGTATTCTAAATTATAATAAATATAGCATTAAGCTAACATGAATACAGTAAATAATATTACAATCAATAGAGTAAAGTCCAATTATGAATTATATTTTATAATGACCAAACAATAACAACATACACAATCAACGACATTTCCTTTTCTTATCTTACGCAAGACATACCTGACGGAGACGGGGCATCAACGCTGGGACCATGGAACATGCCAAGCCTACATCGTAGGCTAGTCTACAAGATCTATAACCTAGAGCTCTTATACCAACTGTAACGACCCAAAATTTTCTACTTAATTTAAGGTCGCTACTGTATACATACCATAAACATTGAATGCGGAAAACTTCATTTAAATTCCATAAAACATAACCTTTATCTTAAAACACAGCCATGGACTTACGTGTTTCGAAAACATCTTTAAAATGACACAACAAAAGACTCGAAATAAAATAAATAAACGTTTAAGTTTAAGACATCCTATTCTATCCTAAATCTAAGAAAATAAACGCCACTATCCTATGCATGTGTCATGATCTCGAGTTGCGATGTCGTCGTCAGCCGTACAGGAATGCCTTGCCTTAACCTGAAAAATGTAGTAGCACATGGCTTGAGTATTTAAAGAAATACTCAGTAAGTGACCCCACTATTGGGGTTAAATGCAACAATCACATCCAATGAAATGATGGGACCTATCTTTCATTTCGTTTCGTTTCGTTCCGTTTCTTTTTCGTTTCGTTTCGTTTTCCCAACGATGTAATTCTAACAGGTAATCGTGGACGTGTACCATATACTCTACACGCAGCCCATACGTGCGAGTATGGACTCACCAGCTAGTTCGCACACCGCTGGGCCACTGTCCCTAGCCGGTGGGCATGCTCTAGGGGCCCACCGGGACCCGTTAAAACTAAAACCGTCACGGCAGCGCTATGCAGGGCATAACGATCGTTGTCCTGCCATTTGGATGTACGCATCTGTACCCTCGTGATGGGATAGGGGTATTCCCCCAAATGCATGATCACACAATATGCATGAGGTCCCACTAGTCCTACAGTCATCATTTAATGAACATAACCCCGTGTCACGTTTTCATGCTTACGTGTCATTCTCATTCTCATTTCGTTACATATCATACATATTCCTAGCGGGGTTATGTATCATGCAATTTACCGTATTTCATGTCATACAATTCATTCAGTTGTATTTCAATACTCATACAACAAGCCAAAATCGTACAAGGGCCACACATCGTCACATGCATTCATATCACATCAACTAAGCAGCATAAATAACATAACATATAGGAAGCATATCGATTCACAGACAATTCACACATATCAATATATATGACACGTGCCGAACCACAGGGCATGTGTCAACATCAAATATAACCATGCCGATAGTAAGGTCACTTACCTGGTTAGCTTAAGTCGTTGTCACGAATATATCCTTAATGAAAGTTCGATTCCGTCGTTATCCTTAATGAAAGTCCATTGAACTCCAAGTCAACCTATGTGAGCCCATGACATCAGTTCCGAGTTTGAATTTCTACAAAATTGTTTCTCTAATTTATATTGATTCATGTGTTATACTTCATGCGAACGTTAGAGTCTTTGCCTGAGTGAAGTCTTAAAATATTTATATACGTTTGTTATAGTATTATTTTCATATAAACCATTTAATACCCATTTAAAATTTTCCAGATATTCTATTTTCTCTTACCGTATTTAACACTCTTTAACATTTTCCAGATAGTTTCAATTATATTCACAATCTTCCCTCTCTTCCTGTATTTCCTTCTTTTAATTATCCCCAGAAAACTACTGCAAAATTATTTTAATATCATTAAATAAAATAAAACTACAGCTATTGACCTCTTCCAATGCAAAAAAAAATTTCTAGCAAAATATCTCTCACTGCCAAAACTAAATGTGAACCCTTTTTTTGTGTTTGTTTTTGGGGAGAGAAGAAATTCTGATACGGTTAAACCTGTTTAACCCTTCTTCTTTAGTTTTGTTTGCTATCATTTCAATTAGGTTGGCCAATTTAATTGATTCTGTTTTTTTTTTTCAAATAATTGGATAAAAAAAAAATCAAAAATCTCAAATCTCTCTCCCATAAATCTTGATCATCTCTGCAAACCCATCAAACCCATCTCCTAAAAATTTGACTGATTCTGTTTTTTTTTTTTTTCAAATAATTGGATAAAAAAAAAAATCAGAAATCTCAAATCTCTCTCCCATAAATCTTGATCATCTCTGCAAACCCATCAAACCCATCTCCTAAAAATTTGACGCAGGTATTTCTGTTTTCTCAAATCCAAATCAGACATTTTTCATTTCTGTTTCATTTTTGCAGGAACTATGTTTCATTTTTGCATGAGTGGTTTCATTTCTGTTTCATTTTTGCAGGAAGTATGAGGTGGGTTGAGGAGAGATTGTTGGGAAAGTGACTAGGAGAGATGAGGAAATAATTATTTTTATTTACTTATTTATTAATTTATTATTATTATTCTTTTTTTTTTTATAATAATAATTTTTTTTTGTTCTTTATAATAATTATTTATTTATTTATTATTATTATTTTTTTTTGCTGTAACACCCAATCTCTCCTATCCATAGAACTCCCATTCTTTTTTTTTTTCATAATAATAATTTTTTTTGTTCTTTATAATAATTATTTATTTATTTATTATTATTTTTTTGCTGTAACACCCAATCTCTCCTATCCATAGGACTCCCATTCTTTTTTTTTCATAATAATAATTTTTTTGTTCTTTATAATAATTATTTATTTATTTATTATTATTTTTTTTTAATCTCTCCTACCCAATCTCTCCTATCTCTCCTACCCAATCTCTCCCAATCTGCATGCTTAGCACTCCCAATCTCTCCTACCCAATCTGCATCCATAGCACTCCCAATCTGTAACGACCCTAAATTTCCACATACTCAGAGTCGCTACTAACGTCTCATGCTCATCTATAATGCGAAAATATAACTCTTACAAGAACATAGTTGATAACGTAAACTTCAAAAAAAACGTTTAAAACAACTTCTTCTCTGGAAAACACAGTCATGGTCTTACGTGTTTAAATATGAAATACTGAAATTTAGAGAAAACAAAAACAAATACAAAATAATTTAAAACAATGAAATGCAAAACAACCTATTCTAGCTTAAGACTAGAAATTTAAATATGAATCTACCCTATGCACGTGCCACAGTCTCTGCTTGCGATGCCGCCGTCCTCCATACAAGTGCGCCTTGCCTTTACCTAAAAAATGATGTGGCACACGGCCTGAGTATTTCAAAGAGTACTCAGTAAGTGACCCCACCATAGGGGCCATGCTAATGCAAACACATGCAATCATGAATAGGGACCTATCTCTAATCATCTTAGGGGTGGCCTCCAGTCTCGGACAAATTGGATGTGTAGTACTTCCCTACACACGACTCACACGTGCGAGTGTGAGTCCCCAGAGCGCTCGCACACCCCCTGGACCCTCTGGTCAAGCTAATCTGTAGCGACGTCCGGAGGTCAGCGGAACCCCATAGTGTCATGCGCCTCATGAACACCCTCATCTGTGTGCTTTCGCACTTGTGCGCATTCGCGCTCATCATAAGGTGCGCGTCCGCACTCATCATCTCTAGGGGAAGTAGCCCTATGCTTATGAACATACAAAATGCATGAGGTCCCTCTAAATCCATCGTAATGTCTCTTCTGACACAACCCTCTAGTCTCATCTTCTTGTTACTCTAGGTAACGCATATCGTGAATATTTATATTAATATCATTTTCATGCTCTTAGGGTTGTGTCCTACGTCGATCTAACGACATGATGCAATATGGCACTCATCATCATCTAGCATGCTCAATATGGAAAACATCATCATATTAAGGTAAAAATCATGCAATCATCATGCTCATCATAATGCCACAACGTGCGTCAAACATATTAAGCGTCACTCAACAAAATATGTATAAACCGGCACATATCATCAAGCATCATACAATTTATTTAGCCTATCCTATAGTAAGGCCACTTACCTGGTTGGCCTTAGCCGAAGATTCCCTAATTTAATTAACGTAAGCCCCCGTTCCTCGAGAGCTGCTCCAAAGGTTTCTAGAGTTCGCTTCATATCGAACTGTTCGTCACCTTTCGTTAGTATTTCACATTTTAATTAATAATCCAACTAACAATGTGAAATACAGCTCTAAACCGGTCTCAGTAAAAATCAAATTCCACGTTTTCATTGTTTCTAAATTATATAGGATAATAAAACTTAAATTAATAATATGTCAATATTATTAATATTTCAAGTGGTTTGTATAATTCAACATTTAATGTTATATCCTATAGATACAAATATAATAATTACTCATATTTTCCATTTTCCTTCCCTCACTTATTTCTCTTCTATGTTATATTTTACTTACTTGCCATATGAACAGTACTTGCAATTTTTAACCCGTTCTAATTTTCTTTTCTTTCCTAAAATTTTCTCTCTTTTGCTTTACTATTTCCAAATCTAATATTCCTCTCTCTCTCCATGTATCTACTCCCATATCTAAATCGTTTAATTCTATTCCCAGATCTTCTTTGTCTTTACTATTCCCAAATCTTAGTTTTTCTCTCTCTCCATGTATCTACTCCCATATCTAAATCGTTTAATTCTATTCCCAGATCTTCTTTGTCTTTACTATTCCCAAATATTAGTTTTTTTTTTAATATATTTTTGCAAATTTTCCTTTTCATCAAATCTTCATTATTTTTTTTTATTTGAATATGTTTTTCAGATCTTCCTTTTCCCTATCTTTCTTCTCATCCGGTTTTCCAAATTTTTTTTTTTCATTTGAATATGTTTTACAGATCTTTCTTTTCCCTATCTTCCTTTTCATCCTGTTTTCCAAATCCTGTTTTCCAAATCTTTTTTTTTTATTTGAATATGTTTTACAGATCTTTCTTTTCCCTATCTTCCTTTTCATCCTGTTTTCCAAATCCGGTTTTCCAAATCTTTTTTTTTATTTGAATATGTTTTACAGATCTTTCTTTTCCCTATCTTCCTTTACATCCTGTTCTCCAAATCTTCGTTCTTTTTTTTTATTTATTTGAATATGTCTTCCAGATTCTTTTTTTTATTTATTTGAATATGTCTTCCAGATTTTTTTTTTTATATTTATTTGAATATGTTTTCCAAATCTTTCTTTTCCCTATCTTCCTCTCTTTCTTATCTATCTCTTCCTTGACCAATTTTAATAGACTCTAGCTAGGATAGATAATTTCTAATTCAGATAGTTCCGATAATTTTCTAAATTTCTAACTCAGATCTAAATAATTGCTAATATCCTTAGTAGAAAGAAAAGATTCAATTTTAATAGACTCTAGCTAGGATAGATAATTTCTAATTCAGATAGTTCCGATAATTTTCTAAATTTCTAACTCAGATCTAAATAATTGCTAATATCCTTAGTAGAAAGAAAAGGTAAATCTGACTACTAACCTTTTCAAATGACATCTCTCTTCCTCTGCTTGCCATCTCTCCATTATCTGCCTTCCTTCCCATCTCTCCATTACTGTATAACATCTCTCCTGACATCTCTCTTCCTCTGCTTGTCATCTCTCCATTATCTGCCTTCCTTCCCATCTCTCCATTACTGTATAACATCTCTCCATTATCTGCATTTTTTTTTCTCCAGAAAAATATTTTCTTTCTATTTCTGCTTTTTATTATTTTTTTCTGAATTATTGATACTAAATGGAGGAGGTATTTTAGGGGATGGATCTGAATTATTGATACTAAATGGAGGAGGTATTTTAGGGGATGGATCTGAATTATTGATACTAAATGGAGGAGGTATTTTAGGGGATGGACGGAGAGATTAAAGGAGGTGGTCAGTTTTTTTTTTTTCTCTTTCTTTTCTTTATTTTGTTATTTTTATTTTAACACACACATATATATACATACTTAAACCTAACGGGGCGTTACACAATCTCTCCTATCCATAGCACTCCCAATCTCTCCTACCATAGCACTCCCAATCTCTCCTACCCAATCTCTCCTATCCATAGCACTCCCAATCTCTCCTATCCATAGCACTCCCAATCTCTCCTACCATAGCACTCCCAATCTCTCCTACCCAATCTCTCCTACCCAATCTCTCCTATCCATATCTGCATCCTTAGCACTCTCAATCTCTCCTATCCATAGCACTCCTATCCATAGCACTTCCAATCTCTCTATCCATAGCACTCCTATCCATAGCACTTCCAATCTCTCTATCCATAGCACTTCCAATCTCTCTATCCATAGGACTCCGACTCCGGTATGTAACCTAACCTTCTCGTATCCTATCTCAAACATGATCCTCGTATCCTATCTCAAATATATCCTTGAACACATCGTACCACAATCACAATCTTATTTTATTTATTTATTATTTATTATTTTTTTTAATTTTTTTAATTTTTTTTGGGCTATTACTTCTTTTTAATTTATGAACTTCATCTTATTTTTCTTCATATTTAAGCTTCATCATCTTATTTTTCCAAGTTAAATTCCACCAATGAGAGTCTTCCACTCGGCAAAAATGAAATGGATGAATATTTTAAATTTATCATTTTAGCCACTAATTATCTTTTTAATAATATTCCGTGCTCGAAAACCCTTCAATTTGCGAATCACTATTTTTTTTTGTTACTTTACAAATTTTGAGCTCATCATGTGGGTTAAATTCCAATGTTTGCCCTTTTAGGGTCATTTTCCCAAAAATACCTCTTTGGGGTTACTTTTCCAAATTTACACATAACCTAAACCTAACGTGAACTTTCTCATACACTTACTATGGACATTTGATGATTGAGCGACAACAAAATCGTCTGAACGACGAGTTCCAAGAACAATTACGAAATTGATCCTCATTGAGGGCAAATGAGCGACAATCAAACAAATGAAGAGGGATGAGTGTTAGCAATAATCAAATGGTTGGTCAGACAATTAATTTTAGGCGAACGTCGGGGATGAGTGGTTGAAATGAGGGAATGTGGAATATGGTGGTCGACGACATTATGCCAAACTATTTAATAAATTAATTATAAAAAAAAAAATAGTATTGCTAACCTAATAACCTCTATTGAATGCTGACATGAATTGAAAAGAAATGGTTAGAATACCATCTACACATTGCTAAAATGGGAGATTAAAAAATTTTGTAAAATGGGAGATTAAAAAATTTTGTTTCAATGATGTTTCAGTGATCTGATTGGTCTCTTCCAATCAAAAACACATATTTATTCTAATCACGAAACCATTATGACTCAAATAAAATTCAAGGAGATCGATTAGATCAATCTATTATGATAAAAATAAGTCAATCTAATTTAACTAGACAATAAGAACTCCATTTATTCGGCAATTCGAGCGCATTTGGAGATGGCAGTGCAACTGCGATGATACGGATTAACCTTCTTACGCTTCTTGCAATCATAGTACGAGCTACCATGTTGGCCACAAAGGATACTACTCGGCCTCAATGAATAGTAGCTCAAATATCTATTGCGAGAGTACTTATTGTTGGTTCCATATTGGAAAAGTTGTCGTCGACTATCTTCAGTTGCTGAAGTGGAGTCTCCATCGAAGAAGCCATATTTGGAGTTGTCGTGGGTGAGAGATGTCTCATAGAAGGCGAAAGAGTGTGGAGCAGCAATGGCCGAGACGAATATGACGAATACGAGAAATAGGCAGAGCTTCATCGTTCCCATGTTTTGTTTGATGGTGTTAAAGGTGTTTGTGAAAATGAGTGTTGAGAAGCTCTTGATTTTCGTCTCTTATTTATATACGCAAGTAATTGTTATTTATAAACTATCTAAATTAAGACTCTCTATAAATACACAATACATAGAGTTGACTAAGTGCCAAGTTGACCTAAACCTATTTATCTTTTTAATTATTATTTTACCCACTAATTATTATTATTATTTTTAATAATATTCTATTTCCTAGCTTAATTTAGCCTAATAAATTAGAGCTCATGTGGGTTAAATTCTAATGTTTGCCCTCGGTCATTTTTTTCTTTCAAAAATACTCTTTTTGGATTATTTTTCTCATATAGCCTTTTATATCCATAGGGTGTTACATTTACGACGGGCATTTTGATGATTGGGCAATAACGAATTCGGGATGTAAGGAAAATTATGAAATTGAAGACAATCGTAAGCTATATTTGATCCTAAATGAGGGTGGAATGAGAGACGATGAACGAAAACTTTGAGCTAGATGTGATCAAATGAAATTAGAGTCGAAGATCGAGTTTTTGAGTGAACAATAGACCAGAAATGGAGGTAAAAATGGAAATACACATTTAAAATGATTTCATAGATAATTAAGAGTTTTAAAGTAAAATAAATCAAATATTTAAATAAATTAAAATAAGACAAAAGGAAAATATTAAAAGAGAAATGACCTATACTAATCTAAAATCTATGAAAATAAATGTAACTGCCTATGATGCAATGTGGCCGCCAACTACATAGAGTTGTCTTTATTTGAAATATAAAAGTAGCATATGACTTGAGGATTTCAAGAAATACTCATTGAGTGATCCCACTATTCGGGTTAAGGAATGCAACCACATGCAATTATAATTAGGGACCTATGTTAAAACCATCATAGAGGTGACTTCCAGTCTAGAAAAATTAAATGTGTAGTACTTCTTTACACACAACCCACGTGTGCAAGCGTGAGCCTACCAGGTGGTTCGCACACCCTTTGAACCCATCATAGTCGAGCTAGTTGGCTATAGTCGAACGTCCGGAGGTACAACAAACCTTCGAATGTCATGCAAGGCATGATGATCATCATCATCATAGTGTATGCGTTCATACTCATCATCATAAAAGAGGGAGTATCCCGATGTAAATGAGTATACAATATGCATGAGGTCTCTATACTCTTCATATTAAAATCATTCATGTGACACAACCCCACGCATCTTTCACATATTACTTTAGGTAACATGCATGTATAAGCCTTCATACATTCATCATTTATAACATCATTTAGGGGTTGTGAATTAGAAAACTCAATCATAATGCAACATGACATTTCGTACATGTATATCATCGTAACATGAGATATCATCGTATTATGTCATATCATCATCATGTATCTCACGTCATCACATCATAATGCATCATCATCCTAACATAGTACATCACATTAGCATAGAATCATAGCATTATCGTAACACGTCATAATGTCATATCAAATCACATCAGCATAACAACACATCCTAATAGCATAACAACATACATGACACTTGCAACGGCCCTGAACCGACAAACAATGTTAGGTGAACGATAGGCATGGGCAGACCAAACTAAGAGAGAAGGTGGAACATAATTTGGATTAATTGGGCTTAATTGTTCTTTGGGTTGTAATTTGGGAAATTAGAATTTCAACTTAGTTTTTTCTATAAAGTTTGGAAAACAGATTTTAGATTCATAAATTAGGAGAACTAATTTTATAGCTTATGCTCCAATTTCAAAGAAACCCAACTCCTTAATCATTTAGGATTTCTCAAATCTTTTAGAGTTTAAATTGGGAATTAAAAAAAAAATTATAACATAGTATTTATAATTTTAATCTTATACTATAGTCACTCGAACTAAACACAAGAGAAGAAAAACAACTATCTCACCTACAATATCTATACTTGTCACAATTGTTTGTTATAATTCAAGGAACATGTAACGACCCGAAAAAAAAAATAATAATTATTATTATTATTATTATACAAAAAAAAAAAAAAAAGGAAAAGAAAAAAAATAAAGTATGGACCCTCTCTCCACCTTCCCCAAATATCTCCCCAACACCTCCAACTGCAAAGGGATCTGCAAAAGAAAGAAACAGAAGGGACAAAAAATAAAATGGCCATTGGGAAGGAATGACTTCACTCCAAGAAGATCTGATAGGAAGGGAAGAGATAGAAAATTTATGGGTAAGTTAGATCTCTTCTTTTATTTTTGCAGCGGATAGAAAAATTATTTTAGATCTCTCTTTTTTTCAATTATTTAGATTTTTGGATCTCTTATCGAAATCAAAATTGATTGAAAAATGGTTTTGTCAATTGCATGAATCATCATTTTTAAGAAAGAGAAGAAAATCATAATTTATTGATGCATGAAATTAGAATGGATTGTAAATGAATTTGATAGTCATTTGGGAAAGAGAAAGAAAACAGAATAGATTGAAAATGGCTTTCTGTTAATTGGATAGTCATATTAGGAAAGGGAGGAGAACAGAATGGATTGAAATTGTTTTATAATTGCATAATCATTTGTAGGAAGAAAAAAAAAATTGTTTTATAATTGCATAATCATTTGTAGGAAGAAAAAAAAAATAAAGAGAGAAGAGAACAAAGAGGTACAAGAAATAAAATGGAAAATGTGAAAAATTATTATTGTTTGTATCTAGAGAATATAATATTATAACAGACCATAATTAGATTGAATGATTCAAAGCAGCATGAAATAATATTGACATATTTTCAATTTGAGTTTTAGAAAATTTAGAAACAATGAAAACTTGGAATTCGATTTTTACTGAGACCGTTTTAGAGCCGTATTTCACATTGTTAGTTGGATTATTAATTAAAATGTGAAATACTAACAAAAGGTGACGAACGGTGGGATATGAAGCGAACTCCAGCAACCTTTAGAGCAACTCTCGAGGAATGGGAGCTTACGTTAATTAAATTAGGGAGTACTTCGGCTAAGGCCAACCAGGTAAGTGGCCTTACTATAGGATAGGCTAAAAATTGTATGAGTTACGATGTTGTAAGAACTATGTCGTACTATGCGGTATATGAGTTGTAATAGCCCAAACCTAAATAAAGAAATAAAGAATAAAAATAATTATAAAAAATAGTTAAAATTATAATAATAAAAAAATAAAATTAATTAATTAATTAATTTAAAATAAAATAAAAAATAAACCTTTCCCCATCTCTCTCCACTAACCTCTCATCCCTTCCCACAATTATCTCTCCTCTGCCCATGTAAGCTGCAAAAAAAAAGAAACAGAAAACCTGACAAAAAAAAAGAGAAAGAAACAGAAAACAACCATCGTCAGATTTGAGAAGAAGTATTTGAAGAGATTGGAGATTTAGAGATTTTTGTCAGGTAAAATTCTATCTCAGAACTCCTTTTCCTTTATAGTTATGCTCATAAGAAATTAATTTAGGATCAAATCTTCTTTCCTATCTTACGGTACGTAAAAATCAGATCCCATGTTCAATTAATTAGATTTTTTGTTAGCATCGGAAGTTATAGGAAATAAGGATTGAATCAATATAATTTTAGTTGGCAAATCCATAAATCTGTAAGATAGTAGCCAAATTAAAATTGACCAATAATATCGGTTTACAGAATGAAAATAAATATAGAGTTAGAGTAATATCTTATTTACAGATGTTTACAAAACTGAGAATCTATTTACAGAATGGGAATGAAAATAATTACCATGAGGGAGGAGGGAAGATTTGTTAAACAGAATTTAAAAATATAACAGGAGATATCAGAGGGCATGAAATTAAATTCTGTGTAACAGTAAATATCAGAATATTAATAAGGTATATTAAAGAAATAATTGTATAGAGTTCAAACTTGAAACTGATGTCATGAACTCATATAGGTTGACTCGGATTTCAAAGGACGGAATCGAACTTTCATTAAAGATATATTTGTGACAACGACTTAAGCTAGCCAGGTAAGTGACCTTACTATCGGCGTGGTTATATTTGATGTTGACACGTGCCCTGTGGTTCTGCACGTGTCATATATATTGATATGTGTGAATTGTCTGTGGATTGATATGCTTCCTATATGTTATGTCATGTTATAATATGTGGTTTGTATGATAATAATTATGGTACGATGTGCTCAAGGATAGGTTTGAGATAGGGTACGAGAAGGATGCACAAAACGAAATGTAACGACAGGAGTGAGATACGTTCATGAAACGTTAGAGTTAGGTTACATACCGGAGTGCTATAGATAGGAGAGATTGATGAAGGAATACGGTTAGCTTATGGGTAGAAAGGGATAGGTTTGTGATAGATTGATAGAACGATAGCATTAGGGTACATTCTTGTGATGATATGACTAAGGTACGTCACGTAATGATATGTCGGTGATAGGTATAAGAACGTTAAGACTGTGGTAAGTTAGAGAATGATATGACTATGAAGTGTTTGTGTTATTGACTCGGTTATGATATGATACATTGTATGCTAGATTATTGTGCTTAAGTACGAAATCATGTGAACGTGAATGTATGTTATTTATGCTGCTTAGTTGATGTGATATGAATGCATGTGACGATGTGTGGCCCTTATACGATTATGGCTTGTTGTATGAGTATTGAAATGTGATTGAATGAATTGTATGACATGAAATACGGTAAATTGCATGGTACATAACCCCGCTAGGAATATGTATGATATGTAACGAAATGAGAATGAGAACGAGAATGACATGTAAGCATGAAAACGTGACACTGGGTTATGTTCATTAAATGATGACTGTAGGACTAGTGGGACCTCATGCATATTGTGTGATCATGCATTTGGGGGGATACCCCTATCCCATCACGAGGGTACGGACGCGTACATCCAAATGGCAGGACAACGATCGTTATGCCCTGCATAGCGCTGCCGTGACGGTTTTAGTTT